>OY728143.1:607770332-609020332 GCA_963277665.1 Viscum album | reverse complement strand
TTTTTCCTATGTAACCCATATGCATCTTTTTAATTCAACTGTTTCCATCTTCTTCCATCCCTCTTTCTCTTACAACCCTAAAATAATTCTTCCATTTTCTTCTTCTTCTATCCACTGTGACCTATTATCCTCAAAAATGATGGGCTAACTCGAGGCTTGGCCCTGGGGTTGGTTTCACGGTGTTCTTCATTATTACACTTCAATATAAAATGTTTTTATTCTATTTATTGTGGAGTCGAGAATATTGCACGGGTGCGGCGGTTGTCCACCATGACACTATTACAAAATCCATTTATTTTACTTGATTAATTAATTTTCCCTCCCTTCTCTTAGTCAAACCCTTCATATGGTGGAGTTGGGGTTGCTATAAGGGATGAAATGGCATCTGGTGGAGCAGAGTATTTTTGGGATAGCATTCTCGGTTGAGGTGTTATCCTATTTGACTGTTAGAGGCGGTGTGGTTTGGTGTGCCGGATGCATAATAAAATCACACACTAAATAAATCATGGTAAAGTAATTCATAAATGAGGTTTCAAAAAAAGAATTATAAAATTGAATTTAAAAAATAAATAAATAATGAATGAACCCGTTTTATCCAACCCTATGACCAAGTTCTTTCTTCCTTAATTACATTTTTTCACTGCATGATAGTTTTAACTTTTATTTCATTTAAATTTTATTACCTTCATAGATTAAATACAAGAAATGAGTAATTAGTTTAGGTGATATAGATTAAGTATTTGAATAACTTATAATGCTTCTCAAGTGAGACGACCCTAGTCAGCCATTGTGCTACACTAGGAAAACATAGAAATTGATTTTTCCAATCCCTACGATAGGTATGCGTTAAAACCGGTGTCATTTCCTAGGATCTAATAAGTTTTTTACAATACTTTTTATATTTTCATATTTTAGATAGTTTTCATTATTTTTTTAAAAAATCATAAAAAATTATCTTTCAATGATGAATCCAAACTTCAATTATTCTACATGGAACAATTACTCACAGGTGTAGGAGAAAGAAACTGACTACACTGAGGAGTCCCTCCAACAAAGGGTTGATGCTCTAATGATAAGGTTCAAACAGAAGGAATAATGACTTGTGGCATGGATATCACTTGAAGATTTTATGGTCATGGATGATTAACTCAAAACCGACATTCAAAGATTCAAGGATAAGAATAAAGTACCACAGGTCTTCCCAAATTTCATTGAATAAATCCATGAAGTTGAATCCAAACTCGAGGTGGATGAGCATGACTACATATCTCCATCCAACGATAATCAACTCCAAGAGGAACTTTCGACTCAAGAAGATATTAAAGCTGAACCAACTCATGGAGTTGAACCATTCATTGAATCTATCTCTTATGGTTTTATTGAATCTAAATATTATGTCACTCCATCTTGTTTTACAGAAACAGATATTCTTTTATATGACTTGGAGGAAAAATAACAAATTTCACCTTTTGAGGAACACCTGGAGCTCCCTAAGGACATTGATTATATACTTGATGAATCCCATGAAGAGATACAAGTGGATATGCCTAAAGAACCAAATCTACAAGTTTCCTACCTTAAAAGGGAAGATTTTGAAATTAATACTTCAAATTTTGAATCTACCTCTGATTATTCTTTTCATGCAGCATATATGGAGAAACAATTGGATTTTAAAGAAGATGTTGCACAAGTATAAACTAAAGAGGAGGAGGTTCCATACTTCATTCTACCCCCTCCATGCAAGCTCTACCACATTGTAAAGTGGGGGGGATCTGGTGTACTCTATCTATGGAGTCCTCCTCAACAAGAACAAAAAACTACAGGATGGGAAGAACAACATGTTGTGGTTCATGTACATAATGATCCACCCACCATCAGATTATTTATAATAGCTAGTACTGCTCTCTAGAGGTAGTAAAAGAAGCCAAGGCCCACTTGGGGAATTGTACCAAGACTTATCTTCACTTTTTTTCTATGAATTTAGATTCTAATTTATTTTCATAAAAGTATATTAGCATGCATCCCCCTACCTTCAATATTCTAGAGCTTCAATGACTTGATCCTTTCACTTAATTGAGTAATTCTATTTTTTAGGTTCATGATGGTAGAAAGGAACCCCCCAAACTAGAAAAAACCATGCTTCATTTCAAAAGGGAGTTCACTTTTAATGATTAACTAGAAAACTCATTACATTTTTTGAGCTTTAATGATAAGAATTGAATTCCCACAATTGAATTATATTTTACTTGACATATCTAGGAGACATGAGTTTCTTAGGAATCCATTGATTCCATGTTTTATATTTAAATTATAAAGAGATAGAATGAGTAAAATGAATAATTGGATGATTTAAGTGAAGCGTGAATATTTAAATAAGGACCCATGCTTTGGTGGAATTAATTTATTCTGGTTAATGAAATTTCCCTGCTAATTTTCATGCTTTGAATTTCTGTAAGTCATATGACTTAATTTGTTATTATTAATCATGCCATGAGTGATTGTCCAATATCATATTTCCATTCTTTAGACAATTTCTAGACCAAATATTTCCTACTTTATCTTGATCATATTTCTTGAGTGATCTTGGGACATGTCACCTGCCCGAACTTGTCTTGAAACTTTTCAAATATATTATTGTGAAAAAACACATTTAAAATGATTGAGGAACTAATTTGGCTAGCCATATATTTAACTGAGACCCACCCATAAATTTATCCTTTATTATCCCATATATTCCATGAATTTCTTTATAGGTTTAAGCCACATTGTAAGAAAACTTTTCCTTACCTACCCACACTTTTAGTATTTTTGCATGGATATTTCATGTTTGAGTGTGGGGTAAGGGCCTTCCATATGTTTTCATTGTGATGTGAATCATTTTTGGGTGGTTTGAGGTGTACTTCATCATTTTGGGCAATGTATTATTAGAAAATTGTGCGTGAGTCGTCATTTCATTATGCTTATTTTATTTCATCTGGTTATCCTTGATAAAAAAGAGAAAAAAATTGAAAATAAAGTTGGGACTTTGTGGAAATTTAAAAAAAAAATCAAAAAAAAAGAAATAAATTAAGTTGTGCCTTTCTAGTGCATTATTTAAAGAGTGGGAGAACTATGATGATATCATTCTTTATAATAATTTATTTACTCATGTCCCATGTCAGAAAAATGGGGTGGTGTTGTGTTTTACATTCTTAAGGGAATTTTAGTGAGGTTCATCCTGTGTTTTCACTTCATTAATCATGCAATGTACTTATGATTCAAACCTCCAACATCTGGCCATAAATTACTTCAATCATTTACCCACCAACCCTAACCCACAGAGTCATTTAAAACTTTATTTCAAGTCCTTATGATTTTATGTGCTTTGGTCATTAAAAAGTAGAGAAATTAGTTCCTTTACAAGATTATCGATAAGGAGAATGTTATCGTGATATGAGTATAACTCACTTTAATTGTATCATGATTGATGATAGAAATTATTCAAATGAGATCTAGATCATGATTTATCATGTTTAATAATAATAAATTGAAAATCTTGAATGAATTAAAGGAGAAGCTCAATCATTTTTCAAAGGGGAAAAGTAAAATGCATGAATTGATTATTTCTTTGAAAAATGGGAAATTAAATTTATATTTTTTGTGGAACTTGAAAATTTTATTGGACATTGATAATTTTTTTGGTTTTATTGCATTAAAAGTTGAATATTGGTAACATTGGTGCCCTTAGAATTCCTTGTTGAGATTTTATACTTGAGGAAAAGCATATTTTAAGAGTGGGTGGATTTATAGAGATAATATTTTAATCATTTTTTATATTTAATAAAATTATTTAATCACTAATAATTTATCAATTTGTGTTATTTACATCACTTTTGGATTTATAGGGTGTTTTGAGCTCAAATGTGAAAAGTGCTTAATTTGGAAATATTGATAGATTTTAATCACTTTGGAAATTCACACATATCTTTTAAAATATAAATCCAATTGATGTGATTACTTTTTTATTGGGTTTATATATTTATTTTTTTCATCCTTTGTTTATGGACTAGGATTTAATTCGGCCATCCAAGGGTCATAAAAATTCAATCAAATTGGAAACTTATTTTGGACGAACGTGTGGATCCCACCTCAAGGAATTGGTTATAAATCGGTAAAAACACATCCAATTGGGGTGATTCCAATTGCAATGGAAATATAATTAAATGGGGAGTTCTTATGTTAAAGATTATAAATATTTACCTTCATTAAGGCTACACATGGATGCTCAAATTTTGGGGTAGGAAAAATGAAACATTCATCAAGAATAAATACTCAGATTTAATTAGCCATATATCTTACTAATGAGTGTTGATAAAGCTTAAATTTTGTGTAGAATCTTAGAATATATTTTTTAGTATAGTTTATGAAGAAACCATTCCAATATAATTCCATTTAATTAGCCTACCATGGTCAAAAAGTCAGTGGATAGAATCTGCAGGAAATCTTAAACCAAGATTTTGAAGATCTGAAATTTGAAGACTGGTGGATGGAAAACCATGGCCTATATAATGATGATTTCACCCATTATAAAGGAGTACTTTGACATTACCATTGTAGAATAGACCTAGATACATGATTTTGAATTTGGAATTTTCTTTTTTTTTCTTTTATTTTAATTTTTTTCCCATGTAATGCATGTGCATCTTCTTAATTCAAGTGTTTCCATTTTCTTCCATATTTCTTTCTCTTCCAACCCTAATATAAGTCTTCTCTTTTATTATTCTTCTATCCACCATAACCTATTATTCTCAAAAATTAGGGGCTAACCTGAGGCTTGTCCATGGGATAGTTTTCATGGTGTTCTTCATTATTACACTTCAATTCAAAAAAAATTATTCTATTTTTGTTGGAGGCGAGAATATTACATTGTTGTGGCGGTCATCCACCAAGACAATATTCCCAAATAGATTTATTTTACTTGATTAATTAATTTTTCCTCCCTTATATTAGGAAAACCCTTCATACGGTGGAGTTTTGGTTTCCATAAGGGATGGAACGGCATCTGGTGGAGCTGGGCCTTTTTGGGGTAGCATTCTCGGTTGAGGTGTTATCCTATTTGACTATTGGAGGACGTGCGGTTTGGTGTGCTAGAAACATACTAAAATAACACACTAAATAAATCAAGGTAAAGTAATTCATAAATTAGGTTTCAATAAATGAATTATCAAATTTAATTTAAACAATAAAAAATGAATGAATGAACCCATGTTATCCAACCCTAGGACCAAGTTCTTTCTTCTTTAATTACATTTTGTCATTGCATGATAGTTTTAACTTTTATTTCATTTAAATTTAATTACCTTTATAGATTAAATACAAGAAACCATTAGTTAGTTTAGGTGATATAGATTAAGTAGTTGAACAACTACTAATGCTCCTCAAGTGAGATAACCCTAGTCATCCACTGTGTTGCATTAAGAAAACATAGAAATTTATTTTTCCACTCCCTACAATATGTTTGCATCAAAATTGGTGTTGTTTCCTAGGAGATAATCATTTGATTACATTACTTTTTCTATTTTCATATTTTAGATAGTTTTCATTATTTTTTAAAAAAATAATAAAAAATTATTTTCCCATGATGAATCCAAACTTCAATTATTCTACATGGAACAATTACTCATAGATGTAGGAGGAATAAATCGACTACACTGAGGAGTCCCTCCAATTAAGGGTTGATTCTCTAATGATAAGGTTAAAAAAAAAGTAAATATGACTCATAACATGGATATCACTTGAAGATTTTATGGTCATGGCCGATGAACTTAAAATTAACATTAGAATATTCAAGGCTAAGAATAAAGTTCCATAGTTCTTCCCAAATTTCACTGAATAAATCCATGAAGTTGAATCCAAACTCGATGTGGATGAGCATGACTACCTATCTCTATCCAGTGATAATAAACTCCAAGAATAACTTTCAACTCAATAAGATATTAAATTTGAACCAACTCATAGATTTGAACCTTTCATTGACTCTATCTCTTATGGTTTTGTTGAATATAAATGTTATGTCACTCCCTCTTATTTTACAGAAACATATATTCTTTTATATGTCTTCGAGGAAGAAGAAAAAATTTCACCTTTTGAGGAACACCTGGAGCTCCCTAAGGACATTGATTATCTACTTGATGAATCCCATGAAGAGATACAAGTGGTTATGCCTAAAGAACCAAATATACATGTTTCATTACTTAAAATGGAAGATTTTGAAATTAATACTTCAAATTTTGAATCTCCCTTTGATTATTATTTTCAGGAAGAATATATGGAGAAACAATTCAATTTTAAAGAAGATGTTGCACATGTATAAACTAAAGAGTAGGAGGTTCCATACTTCATTCTAGCCCCTCCTTGCAAGCTCAACCACATTGTGAAGGTGGGGATCTGGTGTACTCTATCTATGGAGTCCTCCTTAACAAGAACAAAGAACTACAAGATGGGAAGAACAACATGTTGTGGTTAATGTACATGAAGATCCACCCTCCATCAGATTATGGATAATAACTAGTATTTCCCTCTGGAGGCAGTAAAAGAAACTAGGTCCCACATGGGGGATCATACCAAGAATTATCTTCACTTTAGTTCTAGGCATTTATATTCTAATTTCTTTTCATAGAAGTATATTATCATCCATCCCCCTACATCCAATATTTTGGAGCTTTAATGACTTGATACTTTTACTTAATTGAGTAATTCTCTTTTGTAGGTTTATTATGGAAAAAGGAACCCCCAAATAGAAAAAAAATCATGCTTCATTTCAAAAGGGAGTTCACTTTTAATGATTAACTCTGAAACTCCTTACATTTTTTGAGATTTAATGAAAAGAATTGAATTCCCACACTTGAATTATGTTTTACTTGAAATATCTAGGATACATGAGTTTCTTAAGAATCCAGTGATTCCATGTTTTAGATTTCAATATTAAAGAGATTGAATGAGTAAAATAGATAATTGGATGATTTAAGTGAAGTGTGAATATTGAAATAAGGACCAATGATTTGGTGGAATTAGTTGATTCAGGGTAATGAAATTTCTCTACCATTTTTCATGCTTTGAATTTCTGAAATTCATGTGACTTAATTTTTTATTATTAATCATGCCATGAGTAATTTTCCAATATCATATTTAAATTCCTAAGACAATTTCTAGACCAAATATTTCCTATTTTATCTTGAGCATATTTATTGAGTGATCTTGGGACATGTCACCGGCCAGAACTTGTCTTGAAACTTTTCAAATCTTTGATTGTGAAAAAAAAATTTAAAATGATTGAGGAACTACTTTGGCTAGCCACATATTTACCTGAGACCCACCCTTACATTTATCCTTCATTATCCCATATATTCCATGAATTTCATCATATGTTTAAGACACATTTTAAGAATACTTTTCCTTACCTACCCACAATTTTAGTATTTTTTCATGGATATTTCAATTTTGAGTGTGGGGGAAGGGCATGTCATGTGTGTTCATTGGGATGTGTATAATTTTTGGGTGGTTTGAGGTGTGATTCATCATTTTGGGTAATATATTATTAGAAAATTGAGCATGAGTCATCATTTCATTATGCTTATTTCATTTCATCTGGTTATACTTAATAAAAAAGAGAAAAAAAATTGAAAATAAAGCTGGGCCTTTCTGGAGATTTGCAAAAAAATCAAAAAGAAGAAACAAATTAAGTTGTGCCTTTCTGGAGAATTATTTAAAGAGTGGGAGAACTATGATGATATCATTCTTTATAATAATTTATTTACTCATGTCACATGTTAGAAAATGGGGGTGGTGTTGTGTTTCACATTCTTAAAGGGATTTTAGTGAGTTTCATCATGTGTTTTCACTTAATTAATCATGCATTGTACTTAAGAGTCAAACCTCCTACATCTGTCCTTAAATTACTTCAATCATTTACCCACCAACCCTAATCCACAGAGTCATTTGAACCTTTATTACAAGTCCTCAAGATTTTATGTGTTTTTTGTCATTACAAAGTAGAGAATGTAGTTCCTTTACAAGCTTATGGATAAGTATAATGTTCTCATGATATGAGTATAACTCCACTTTAATTGTATCATGATTTATGAGAGAAAATATTCAAATGAGAGCTAGATCATGATTTGGAATGTTTAATAATAATAAATTGAGAAACTTGAATGAATGAAAGGAGAAGATCTATAATTTTTAAAAGGGGAAAGTTAAAATGCATGAATTGATTGTTTCTTTGAAAAATTAGAAATTAAATTTATATTTTTTTAAAACTTGAAAATTTGATTGGAAATTGATAATTTTTTGGTTTTATTTCATTCAAATTTGAATATTGGTAATATTGGTGCCCTTAGAATTCCATGTTGTGATTTTATGCTTGAGTAAAAATCATAGTTTAAGAGTGGGGAAATTTTAAGAGATATTATTTTAATCCTTTTTTATATGTAATTAAATTATTTAATCACTAATAATTTATCAATTTGTGTTATTTACATCAATTTTGGATTTTTAGGGTGTTTTGAGCTTAAATATGAAAACTGCTTAATTTGAAAATATTGATAGATTTTAATCACATTGTAAATTCACAAATATATTTTAAAATATAAATCCAATTGATGTGAATATTTTTTTATTGGGTTCATATATTTATTTTCTTCATCCTTGGTTTATGGATAAAGATTTAATTCATCCATACAAGGTATAGAAAAATTCAATCAATTTGGAAACTTATTATGGACGACCGCGTGGATCCCACCTCAATGAATTGGTTATAAATTGGTCAAAACAAATATAATTGGGGTGATTCCAATTGTAATGAATTGGTTATAAATCGGACAATGAATTGGTTATAAATCGGTCAAATCAGCATGTGTATGCTCAAATTTTGGGGTAGGAAAAATGAAACATTCATTCAGAATAAATGCTCAGATTTAATTAGCCATATATCTTACTACAGAGTTATGATAAAGCTTAAATTTTGTGGAGAATCATAGAATATATTTTGTAACATATTTTATGAAAAACCATTCCAATATTAGTCCATTTAATTGGCCTACCATGGTCAAAAATTAGGTGGATAGAATCTGTAGAAAATCTTAAACTAAGATTTTGAAGATCTGAAATTTGAAGACTAGAGGATGGAAAACCATGGCCTATATTAGGAGGAGTTCACCCATGATGAAGGAGGAGTTTTATATGACCATTAGAGAGGATTCCTAGATACATTATGTTGACTTTGGAATTTTATTTTATTTTTATGTTAATTTTCTTTTTCGATGTAATGCATGTGCATCTTTTTAATTCAAGTGTTTCCATTTTCTTCCATCTCTCTTTCTCTTCAAACCCTAATCTAATTATTCTATTTTATTCTTCTTCTATCCACTATGGCCTATTTTTCTCTAAAATTATGGGATAAACTAAGGCTTTTCTATGGGTTAGTTTTCATGGTGTTCTTCATTATTACACATCAATTCAAAATGTTTTTATTCTATTTGTGGTGGAGGAGAGAATATTTCATGGGTGTGATGGTCATCCACCATGACAATATTCCCAAATAGATTTATTTTCCTTGATTAATTAATTTTTCCTCCCTTATCTTAGGAAAACCCTTAATACGGTGGATTTGGGGTTTCCATAAGGGATGAAATGGCATCCGGTGGAGCTGAGTCTTTTTGGGATAACATTCTCGATTGAGGTGTTATCCAATTTGACTATTGGAGGAGGCATGGTTTGGTGTGTCAGATGCATACTGAAATCACACACTAAATAAACCAAGGTAAAGTAATTTGTAAATGAGGTTTCAATAAATGAATTATCAAATTGAATTTAAATAATAAATAAATAATGAATGAACCCATTTTATCCAACCCTAGGACCAAGTTCTTTCTTCCTTAATTACATTTTGTCACTGCATGATAGTTTTAAATTTTATTTCATTTAAATTTCATTACCTTTCTAGATTAGATACAAGAAACCATTAATTAGTTTAGGTGATAAATATTAAGTATTTGAACAAATGATAATTCCCCTCAAGTGAGACGACCCTGGTCAGCCACTATGATGCATTAGGAAAACATAGAAATTTCATTTTCCATGCCCAATGACATGTGTGCATTAATCTAACACCATTTTTGTCTTACTGTCTCCTTATGATGGTGTTGTTTGGCGGGGTGGTGCTCATTGTACCATTTAGAAGGTCGGTTCCCTCTTGTACCATTTGGCAGGGCGGTACACATTGTACCAAGTCTGTTGGCATGAAGTCCAAAAGTGTCAACACTGACTTCTGCTTTGGCGTCATCTCATATTCTTGCTCTTTCTTTCTACCCTTCTAGAATTTAGAGTACTGTGGGGCTGAGGAGGATTTTTGTGCTATATTGGGAGCTTTTGGGGGCAGAGTTGGTTGTTTAAAATATGCTTGGAGGATGCCATGGACTCGATTTATGGTCTTCTAGGTCATCTAGTTGTTGAAATTTTTCTCCTTTCTAGTGACTTTCTTCCATTCCTCTTCCTCTCTTGATTTTGAGGTGGAAACATATGCCACTTGTGCTGGTGGTGGGCCCCACTTGACTATCCCAGAATCCACTATCCTTTTTAGGAGATCCTTGAAAACAAATCACTCTTGGATGGTATATCCCAGTATTCAGTTATACATACAATAATTTGGACGGTCATTGAGACCTAATTCATCAGCTCGCTTTGGCTTTAGCAACGGGAGTAAATTGCAATTCATGGTGTCTATGAAATAGTTGCGGACCTGGTATTCTCAAAATGAAAAAAAACTTTATTTATTCATTATTATAAATGATTTCTTTTATAACTTCATCTCTCATCTTGCTGAGGTGGGGGTGTTTGTTGGAATCCAGGGGGTCCTTCAGGGTTCGGTGGGGGCCTCACAAGTGGAGCCAGTATCAGGGGTGGCTTAAGCATGACAGAATTTGCTTCATCTTTTCCCGTTCTTTTCCCTATGGATGATGGGGACATTCTAGACTTGAGGTTGGTTAATTGAAAGGAGTTTGCTATCCTTTGAGAAATAGTAGAGAAATCTATAAACCCACCAGTTTACTTCACCGGGATGAGCGGAGTTTTCAATTAATCCTGAAGGTTATCGATGCACATGGAGAGTATCTCATCAGAGGGGAGTGGCCAGTTCAGGGAATATGGTAGACCCTTCCATATAGTAATGAAGTCTGATACTCTTTCGTTCTCTCTCTTTTTACAGTTCATGAGGTCACTGACTATCATCTTGGGTATCTTCGAACTAAACTAGAAGATAAATGGTCATTTTAGGTCCTCCTAGCCTGTAATTGAATTAGCTAGTAGGCTAGTATACCATATGAAAGTGGAGCCCTGCAGGGTTAATACAAAGCACTTGAGTTTTAAAGCTTCTTAATTATCTGTATTGCGCATCATTGGATCATTGTAATATTCATAGTGCATCAAATGCTATACTGAGTCCCCTTAGCTAATGAATATTGGGAATATGTGGTTCCCTAAGTTTGGCGGTGGCATAACATTGCTCACCCACTTAGGGTAGGATTTGAACTCTGGTTGTATCAGAGCACACCATCCCTCTATGGATTCTATTCAAGCTGTTAGCTGCTCGATAGTGTGTAAGATCACTTGATGTATATCCTTTTGAAATTGATCTTGAGCTGGTGTGGCAGTGTCCAAGATTGGGTGTGTTGGTGCTACTGAAACTTGGGTTTGATACCCAATCGGAGGTATCATTTGAGTGTTTACCTGGATATATTCTGGCTAGCTTCCTAGTGGGGGAAGTCTTGATGTCCTTCTAGGGATGGTTTGAACGGTCCTATGAGATTGGATTCATACACTAGAATGAGTACCTATGGAATGGGTACCTCTTTTGGGAGCACCTTCTGATGTTCTGCGGGGAGAACACATCCGGTGAGGTAACTCCCTCGACGTAGCTTGGCATTAATTCACCTGAGCTATTTCATTTCTTCCTACTACTTGGAAAACCATTCCATGAGGGTGAGGGATACATTATCAAAGGTAGGAGTCAGCGGGTCATAGACAACCTTGGATTTATTTTTCTCATTATTAGAGTTTCGTGGTGGAGGTAATGATGGGTTAGTTGAAGGGGTGCCCAAATTTAGGATCACTCCCTAGTTCTGGGTATGCACTCCATCAGGCTCAGTGTGGGATGCCTCTTTGAGGGAACCATATTACTTTGTGTCTCCTCCCTCCATATAATTTCATGTGAGATCTATGGGATTAATGTTTACCACGTTCACTAAGGCATACCGCATTGGGGTTGGTGTACCCGGTGCTAAATGGTAGGAAGAATTTATGTGCCCTTTGTTGGACTTTCTCCATCCATTATGCAGTATTATTCGGGATTTTTTGTGAATATTAACCCAAAGGGAGCCTTGGTCTGACCTCATAATTCACCTTTATCATGAAGGGTGCGAACCATAAGAGGGAGTGGAATGGGTGACTCCTCTGTCAATCGTTATTCCTAGATGTTGGAAGACAGATGTCTATTGTTCAGGGATTTGAGGTAAAAATTCCCCCAGCCCTGGGGGATGGGGTTGTTCCTATTCTCCTATTGATGTGTAACATCTTGTATTTGTTGGTCTTACAGGGGAATTTTGATTTAGATTTCCCCCAGCCCTAGAGGGTGGGGTTCTTCCTGTATCATGGTGGTAGCCTCCACTATTTACACTCTTTAAATTTCACGCACTACCACACAGGTATGATCCGAGTGTGGCATTGGGACTTCACGGAGTATATGGAATTTTGAAGACATGGGAACTTCTTGCTGGTTGGCTTGCCTAAGGCAGGAAGCCTGCTGGATGTTCATGGTCGCCTGACTCAGAATCTTTTCAATGGCTTGATCCCTTTGGCCCTGATGTTTTTGATACTTACTCTGGGTTGGTTTCTGTTGAGTATCCCATCTTTTCTAAGTAGGGGTTTCACTTGATTGTTGCCTCTAGGTGATGACATTGTAGGATTTAATTTCCAAAGGGGCATGTTGAACGAGAAATGGGGTGAAGAGAAAAGATCCATGTTCTCCCCACCCCCGAATGTGAACTCCAGCCAGGGTGTTTCCAAATAGGCGATGTAATTTATGTAGTGCATAAAGGCAATCCAATTCAAGATTTTTCTTTCTCCTTTCGGATTGAAGATTCCATGCAGATAGGAGTTCTTCTAGGTTGATTAGATGGTGAATCTCCCTAATTATGCTGACATGGTCCGCGTACCCTTCATATGGTAGGATTTTTTTTCTTTCAACTTTCGAAGAGTCATCCATATTTTGAGGTGAATTTCATGTGTTCATTCCCACAACAACTCTCCTGGTATGTCGAAGTGAGAAGTGGTTCTAGGCCAATACATCACTATTATATTGTCCCTAGCTAGTTGTCTTCTCGCAAGAAACATATCATGCATCTATTCTTCTAGAGGCTCCTCTACTTGATATGCTAATCTTGAATACTTCTTAACAATTTTATTCCAAGAAAATGGGCTGGTGGGATCTTTATTGATTTTCAGACCCCACGGTGGTGGCTCAAAAGATGATCATGGCCCCAGGCCATCCACTGGTTGAGAAAGAATATCACTTGTTATAAAGGGAGTGCCTGATGTGTCTGACTCCTTTCTAAGCGCTTCATCATATGAAGGCTTTCTCATATTTTTTCCATCAAGGGGAGGACCTTTTTTCCAATATGAAGTTTTTTTGGGGGGTGTACCTTCGCAATTGGTGCTGTAATGGAGAGGACTACTATTGCAACTTGATACCTGACCATAGGAAATGTCATTATAGCGTATACCCTGGAGATAACCTCCAGGACATGGTATGGAAACATGAGAACCTTTTTTCTTCTTGATTTTAATAAGGGGAGTTCCTTTGCATTAACTATCATTTCGTGGAGGGCCTTTGCAATAACTATAATCATGGCGAGGACTACCATCATGACTTGATACCTGGATACAGGGAGAATTTCTGCAGTGTACGTCCTAGGGAGGGCCTTCAGGATGTAATGCAATAAGGGGAGGACTTTATCATTGCTTGGAATTTCTATGGGGAGGAACTTCATAGCAACTATCATTGCGGGGAGGGGATTTTCAATAATCGTCATCATAGCGAGGACTATCATCATGACTTGATGCCCAACTATAGGGAGAAGAATATCTACAGCATATACCCTAGGGAGGACCATCAGGGTGGATGAAAGTAAGAAGAGGATCTTCTTACTATATAATATTTAGGACAAGGTAATGGCTACCCCGACACGCATCAAGAGATAGGCGCTCGTGATCGATCATTCTTGACCCACAGAGTAAGCCCCTGTGGGTGCTCCGTGGAGGTCCTTCGGAGCTGCTAGTAGCGACATTGCAGGGAGGACCTTCGCAATTGCTACTGCCACTTCCATAATTTGGTAATAAAATAATATGGTCTTGATCCTTTTTCGATATATGTTTGAGGGTTTCATTAACCCTAGCTTCCATCAGAGCAGGATCATGTATGTGATCTTCATTTTCCGATTGCCTTTGATGCTCTTAATTCTTGGGTGCTCTCTTGTGGGTAACTGGGGCCATCTGTCATTGGTGATGGCCTTCATATATGGGTCCCTATCTTTTTGGGTCTCATGATTTTGTTGGGATATGCGGACGGGCATCTTGAGTTTTGGTGGGGATATATGCCTGCCCTGGAGCGGCCACCACGTTGGACCGGCGTCCCCCAGTTGAAATGGGTATTTTTTCCGATTCGGTTGTTCATATGTCATGGGATATTATTTTCTACCCTCCTGTACTAGAGAAGGGATGCGTAACTACTCTGGAGTGACTAACTCATTTTGTGAATGAGTCGTTCCGTTCAAGGAAATCGGGTCGTGGGCCCGATTTCTCATCTTTTCCACTAATGCAGTGATATCTTGGCATGTTTGGAGGATATGGTCTATAATTGAAGTCTTATCTTCCATCATTTCTAGGATGTGTTGAGATACATATTTGGATGGAATGGGTATGAAGGCCCATTCTAATGGTGGGGTTGGATTTTGTTCCTACTCTATTCCTTCCTGAGTTCCCAGTAGATACTGGCAGTTGTCCTATGTTGGGACAGAGGAATGAGTATGTCACTGATTTTCTTCTCTATTTTCCATCGTATTTGACAGGTGGTATTCATATTCATGAGCGAGGATATTCATCTGCTCACTTGCGGTTGTATTTGTCTCATGGGCTTTGTATGCATCCGCATAAATTTGACTCTACTCATATTTAGTTGCCGCCAAATTTAGATGGTTGGATTGAAATTCATTATCAGGTTTTTGCTCCTGTGTATAGCGTATTGCTTCCCTATTTAGTTGGTTGTCTTGAAATGCATCAGAAGGTGTTTGTTCCTGTATATAGCTGAGTGTCAGCCTATTTGGTTGATGGTTTTCTGGTGCATCAACAGGTATTTGTGCCTGCATATAGCTGGTTGCCGCCCTATTTTGATGGTGGGCTTGTTGTATGTCGGAAGATATCTACATATTCCTATAGCTTTCTACTCTATCATCACGGCAGGACAAGTGATCACTAGTAGGAATGTGCATGTTCTTGTATCGCGCCACCCTATTTTTGTGGTGGGCTTAAGTGGAGAGGGAAGAGTCATGTGTCTGCCCATTTAACATCGCTAATTTAGTACGGAGGAGCTAATTCTCATGAACCAGGATGATAGAGTGTTCCTGGTTATATATTCTCCACCCTTGGGAGGAAGCCCGAGGGACCTAGGTCTCTTGGACTTTGGCAGGTTCCCTCGGCATAAGGTCCTCCTCAGCAGGAGGAGGCCTAATCATCCGGATTTGGTGACGACACTCTCTAGAGGGGGCCCGTGAGTAGGACCTGGTACAGTTGAGATGAAGTCATCAGTATTAAATTCATCTGCCTCCCTAAGTTAAGGGAGTTAGTTTTTGTCACGTTCTCGGGACAAGCTCCAGAAATGGTTTGAGACGACCACCAGGGCCGCCTTGCGTTGGGGTACCGGCAGTGGCTGAAGAGGCGACTGGCGGCCCTTTGTAGACTTGAGGGCTTTTCTTGTGGCCTGCAACATGGGGAGAGTACCATTTCGGTGGTACTCATTGATCAGTATATTGGATACCCATCATTGAAGATGTTGGGTAGGCGAGGGGGTCTTGCTCCTCATTGGGGCCCTAGCCGCCTGCGGGATTGTTGATGTGTGTGTTCACATGGGTCGTTGGGATGTCATTTGGATTGAAGGTCTCTCTTCAGGAACCTAAAATATACATATATGACATATAGACCACAAAACATCATCAAATTATCATTCCTTTAAACATAGGCATATTCGGAGATTCAGTTTGGCCCCCTTCCCCTTTTCTTTTGTCGAGGGGCAAAGGGGCCTGAGTGGGGTGAGACTGCCACCTTGGTTAAGGATTCTTGTTGAGTTTACCATTTTTGTTCCACCTATGAGGTGGTGTGTTTTGCATGTACTAGGGCGAACAAAAATTTTTGACGTGCATAATCCTTTGGTCTTTTATCATTTGGGGTAGAACTGCCACATTGGTTAAGGATTCATGTTGAGTTCACCATTTTTGTTCCACCTATGAAGTGTCATGTTTATGGGCGGTGTGAAAATGGTCAACAAGGATCGTCACCAATCCATTTTTATAAAGAGGCGGGTTCTCATCAAATTTACCATTCCTTTGTTTCAACTTGTTCATCATCATTATCCTTTAAAGAAGGTTGAATTAACCCTACAGGAACTGTAGGTCCCTGTGGGTGATTCCATGGGGGTTGATCTCTCATGAAATTAGTCCTTATCAGATGTAACTTCCATGGATGGTCTCCAATAGGTTTATTCTTGGATCCAAGAATGACCAACAGCCTTGGTATCCATGATTCATGGACCTGATTTCTAAAGGCAGGATCTTTTGGCTGATGATTTGGACAACGACACTTAAGGACTTCATTGGTTGAGAGGATGGGGGTCAGGACCACTTCACCCTTTTGGGGGAGGATTCTTTTCTATTCCAGGACTCTCTTATAGATTTAAGTCATGTTCATATGTTCATGAATCCTTGTTTAATTCACAAAGAGTGTGTCCATGGGCTACCCTTGGTTTGAAAAATCATCGTAAGTAAGTATATATTTGATTCTATAGAGGTGATGCTGACTTGATCCATATTATGAGGCTCTCTGGAGTTTATCGTTATCCAGGGGAGACATAAGGTGACTTGATGTTGGGATGGGTCCCACAAGGAGGGCTTCCTACATATCCTCGGGAGAGGAATCAGAATCCATGTAGTTCGGAATGTGTGGGTATTATGCATGAAAGCTTCCCATTTGACAAGACATGATTGGGTGGACCCTTTCATATGGGCACCCTTTTTGTGCACAGACCTTCTAGTAGGCATCCTACGTATCCTGCTTTGATAAGGAATCAGAGTTTTCATTATTCAGATTTGTGGGGATTACACGTGGGAGAAACCCATTTGAGGAGACATGATTGAGTGGACCCTTTTAGATGGTAACCCTTTTGAGCTCAAAAATTCTGGTAGGCATCCTATGTATCCTGATTTGGTCAGGAATCAGAGTTATTGTAGTTCAGATTCATGTGGATGTTGTAATCCACACAAATCACTAAGCCCATGTGACTCATGCTCGCTGTGAGAAACAAGAGGATGTAAAAGATTCAACAATGCACTTGCCTACTCCCCTGTTGGTGGGGGAGGGAGAGCCCACAGTAGAGGAGGTCAGGGTGATCGTGGGAGAGGGCATAGAGCAATGAACTTTTCCATGTGATTTGGAATTAAATGTCATGTGGCCCAACCCCATAAGATTGGTTAATTACCTATGTGGGAGGGCCCTGGAGCATCATATGGGGGATACTATAGTTTAAAGTCATATAGAATAAATAATGGCATCATAGTTTAACATCATGTGGATAGGACTATTTGGGGTCTTGCAGTTTAGGGTCATGCGATGAGGACCACTTTCTATAGATACCATGATTAACTAGAGGAAATAATGTGTGGATATTTTGATGTGCCTTAAACATGAGAGAGACGGAATGTGTAAACCATGATTATGGAGGATCCCATATCAATAGAAATGACATGAAGAATGGAAGTCATTGAGGCATACAGAGGTAGGAAAGGATTCTCATAAGGGTGAATTTTCCTTTGGTTGATGGCTATTTATATGGGCAACATATGCAGAGCCACCGGGGCATGTTGTTCATAGTCAAGAAGAGGTGTCCTCAGGACATTGGCCTTCCTTTTCAGGTGGTCGAGGATGTTTATGATGATCTGAAATCACCCAGTATACTTCATTTTAAAGTCATGTAGCTTGTAAAATGATATCACAGTTTAATGTCATGTGGTTTGGACTAGTTCCATGCAGTTTAATGTCATGTGGATAGGACATTAACTCAAAGTTAATGGTCATAAAGTTTGGACCATGTAGGGAGGGATACATTATTAACTGAAGGATAATCCGACTAGGATTTTCTGACATTCCTTGAACATGATAGGGATAGAATGTGTAAACCATGATTATGGAGGATCCCGGATGAAGAGAAATGATATGAGGCATGGAAGCCATTGAGGAGTACAGAAGTAGGAAAGGACCATCGTGAGGACGAATTTGCCTTTAGTTGATAGCCATTTTTTGTGAGAAACATATACAAAGCCACTGGGTCATGATGTGAATTGTCAAGTAGAGATGGCCTTAGGACACTGGCCTTCCTCTTTTGATGGCCATGGAGGATTATGAGAATCCAGAATCATTAGAGACACATAGTTTGATGGATGGAAAGGATGTGTTTGGGCATTTAAGAAACACTCAGGATGTGATTGCACATGGATTTCTGGGTCAACCTGAAATAGGATCCAGGTGATATATATTTTTGGGAGGTGCATGAGGAATGTATCTTCTCATGGTGTTTAAGGGTGGAAGTTTGTAAGGAATAAGGGCACAATGGAAAATATTGTCGACTCGGCCAGAAACGTTTGCGGTGCGACTCCATTTTTCATGGGGGTCGATGACAGAAGTTAAGGGACTAGCCTGGAGGGATGGGACTACATCCTAGAAGTGAGACTAAGATATGGTTTGGGGGCACAACCCCTATGGTATAGACCGGTGGGCTTGAACTATTTTCCGCATAAACTTGGGCACATAAAAGCTGGTTGCGCATGAGCTCTCTGCTTAGGATATTTCCACTTAGGATGGTATGTGGAAGAGATGTCCACCAATGATGGTATGTAGAGGAGCATTATATGAACTATCTTCCACATAGGGGATTCATATACTATCTTTCGCATATGGGCATCCTCATACCATTTTCCGCATATGGGAATTTGTGAACCGTTTTCTACATATGGGCATCTGCAAACCATTTTTATTATTTTTCTTTTTTTTTGTTCAATAGTTAGATGTGGAGGGTCTTATGAATACAATTCGCATGGATGAACTTCACAAACTTCTTTCTGAATATCATTCGTGGGATAGATTCTATAAACTATTTCGGATGTGGAATGGAGCCCCGTGAACTGCTTCGGGTGCAGAAGAAATTTCTCCCACACCCTCTACATTCTTCGTCTGATTTTCACCTATCTAAAATTTCTATCTCCCCTATTGTAATGCTTACACACTCCCTTTTTGATTCCCTTGGTGTTACTTTATTGAGTTCTAGATAATTTGTAACGGTGGTACGCGCGGAACCTTCTTTGGAATCGCACGGAGGAAATCTGGCCCACAGATGACTCGGTCAACTATGATTTGTGGAGGTGCGAGATGTCGTCGGGTTCTCCTCGTCCCCAAAACACATTGTTCATAGGGATGGTAGGTGGGGTGCACTTCTTTTGGATTCTCACCAGTGAAAACTATTCGCGGTGGCTTCAGTTCATGGGTGGAAATTCAACGCAAACAGTTTCATTCGCTGGCCAACACCTTGCGGGCCAGCGTGTCGTAGGCCATCTGCATACTGATGTGTAGTCTCCTTCCGGAGTATTACTGGTTGGATGGAATGAAAAGTGATATTGCTTAATTTACCATGAAGTGTTTGACTAGTCAGTTGGTTAAAGTAGAATGAAAATTACCTATGGAAATTCTTCAACAATTCCCAATTATAGAACGGAAATTTTAAAATATATCCATGGATTTTGTGGTGGGGTTACAAAACAATTCTTGAGGTATACTTGAAATTTTTGATATTTTTTATCGATTTACAAAATCTATGCTTTTATTTCCTATCACACCTTGATATATTGTAAAATTATTTTTTTCAAATAGATTTGATCTTTCCATATTTTGTGTGACCTAAAAAATGATTTTTCCTTGTGTTAAAAGTAACACTAATTTTATATTATGTTGCACACAACACTTTTTTTATCTTGTGTTACACACAATAATGAGATTTTCTTGTGTTATAAGAAACACCGACTTTAAATGAAACGTGTCAAACAATTAAAATAATATTATTAAGTATTATAGATAACACCAAGTTGTTTGAATGGTGGGTATGAATAGGATAAAGTAAATTATGAAAATTTCATTTACACTTGTATATATAATGAATTATTTATTTACCAATTAATTATAAATGAAAATAAAAACTTTTTCAAAATAAAGGAAATCATTTTTCTATGAAAACAAATGTATTCTACCTCAATAAAATAAAAAAAACCACATTTTATGAATTTTTTAATGATATTATATATATATATATATATTAAATCAATAATTTAAAATTCATATTATGTGTATTATAGATAATATATAAGAATAAATCGAAATTTATTCTTAAAATCCATATTTTTCTAAAAAAAATATTGTCGCCTTTTTATAGTTCAATAAATTTAAATATAAATTTATCCAATTTTAGAAAATAAATTTGGTAAAATAAAATTCATATTTTAAATTAAAATACCAAAATTATCTTATGGATAATTTTTTATATTTTTTTTAAATATCTCATTTTTTCATGAATAGTGAAAAATAATTAATTTTAATTAAAAGCTCTCTTTTCGCCTACATTATTTACAAAGATAAATTATATTTTAAATTTGTTTTAAATTATAAATAAATAAATAATACATAAATTGATCCAATTTAGGTCATTGGTATCAATTTAATATTTAAATTTGATATAAAAACTTTGTAATCTTTTGAACATGTTCGCTTTAAAACCTAGCTTTCTCGTAGCGTGTGTGGGGATAATTTTTAATTAAATTCTTTCACATATGTGAGTTGAATTTAAAAAATAGGATTACATGTTTTAATAATACTCATTTATATTATATAATAAGGTTAAATTTATTTTTTATGATAGTTATTAGTGAAAACCGTTAAAATTATTATCACAAATAAGGTTAAAACGTAGTTTTTCTTATTACATGAGTTTTCATTATAATTGATTTAACATAGAAATGTAAATTTTTATTTAATTAAGTGGAAATAATATATAAAATAAGTAGGAATAAAATATATTATAAATATATTTTAATCATATAATAAAACGATTAATTAATATGGTAAGAAAAAATATACAAGTTTCTATTGTAAAAACTATAAGGTTAAAATTGAGTAAACCTAAAAACTAATGAATAAAATTATAAATAAATGTAATTATTTATAGTTTTGAAGGTTTTTATTAAAAAATAAATCCCTCCCCTCCATTATTAATAAATATTTAGGCCACATGAGGTAAGTGAGACCTCATAATAGTGAATACTTTTGGGTATTTACAAAAATGCCCCCCCCCCCTTCTCAATTATAAAAGGGAACTCGCCCCTTCTTACTTAATCTCACCTTCCAAACCCATTTTATCAAACAAGAACTGAAAAAATAAACACTAAAAATCTATAATCTCATCCTAGAATCCATGTTTTGGGCTTAAATCTATCCTAGAATAGTTTTTCTATAAACTTTAGGAGGATACCTGAAGAGGAGGTAATGCTCATCAGCGAGCGTTTTTGTTTTATTTCTTCCTCCACATGATTCAATTATTTTTATTACATTATGATATAATAAACTCAATATATTCCATATATTTATATATTTTTTATTTTAATTTAATTTTCTATAACCATCTCCACATCTATCAAATGTGTTATGAAATCATCCATCGTGTATACGTCGGACTACCACCTCACAAAGCGATTTCATTCATTTTTTCATTACAGCCTCTCACAGATAAACTTAATAATAGATTTATATTTTATATATGATATTTATGATTTTAATATTACTATATAATTAAAATATCATGCATAAATTTATACTCTTTATTTTGTGGGAATACGATAATGTCGTTCATGTATACGGTGGACTACTGCCTCATGAAGCGATGTGATTCATTCACGCTTTATGTGGAAGGTATGAATAAAATTTTTAATGAAAATATTTAATATACACCACATATATATGTTTCTTTAATTATAATATTTTGTTTTATATTATTTTTTTCAATCGAGTAATAAAATGAAGATAGTGTTCATGTATATGTACGATCGACCATCTACCTGAATAGTGTGTTTCATTTTTAATCACTAAAGAAAATGAATTATACTAAATAAATATATATAATATTTATATTAAATTTTACATTCATGATATTATTAAACCATGATCAGTAAGAGGACTCCAAAAAAATAAGTTAAAATATACACAAAAAACATATTAGATATTGCCTAAAACATGACTTTCACATGTAATTGTTAATAAACAGATAATAAAACATCATAATTAAATCTTATATGGTATTATATATATTATTATGGTTCTATAATTGATTTATAATAAACTTTTATTTATTATACAGTAGTTTTTAATGTGAACAATAGATGTTAATACTTAAGGTAAGGGATTTCCATCTAACCTATATTTGTTATGTGACACATGTCATGTTCCCACAAATTTATTTTCAAGGTTTATAAATTTTAAAATAAATTTATTTTATGTTGATTATAAATAAAATTATATTTATTTAAAAATAACTTTTTTATCTCTCATTTAAAGAGTTTATAGCTCAATAGATACCAAATAAGTAAGGAATGTTTGTCGCAATTTCCCTTCTTTGAGACTTAGGTCATTTTATAAACTTATATTCTTTTATAATATGTATATAAAGACACTTTACATGTTATATAAGTAATTTATTTCTTATCATGATTTATTATGCTTAATTTTATTGTTATTCTTTCATGGAGATTACAATTCAATGTTACCAAAGTGGTAAATAATTTATGTTATAATATCATTGTTTATTAGGATAGTTAATGACTATGCTACTAATGGTAAATTATTATGCTCCATATCTCAAGAAACTCATGACTTTACATATTCTTTTCTTGTTCCATAAGAATTAATTTTCCCTTTAATTTCCCTCTCTACACGTACATAAGTATTAAAAATAATTTTTTTAAGAAAAAACGTCTTTTCAGTCTCAGACCCATTTCATCCCAATACCATATTTTCTAAAAAAATCATAAATTTTTTAGTTTAAAAAGGTGTTTTTAATTAATATAAGATGTTTTACTCAATAATTATTTTATATTATTTTTAAAACAACCTCTATAAGTTTTCATTTTTTTCAAATAAAATTATTTCCAAAATGTTTTATGCTTTAAAAAGTTATTTTCAAAGAAAAGTTATTTTCCTTAAGGAAATATTAAATTTCATATTTGAAAATAAATTCTCATATATGATGACATCATTTGCTGTTAAATTTTATATATCATTTTTATTACCTAAGGATCCCATTCATATTCTTTCTCTGAATGTTTTATATTTGGATTCTATGATTTTTATGAAACCCCTTTCTCTTTTATGGGTTATAAATTGAGGAAATTATTAAAAAACCCACTTATTTTAAAGGTTTATTCTATAACTAAATTATTATGAAACACATATATTTTCAATGGGATATGATTTGATGAGATGTTTATGACACCCATTTCATTTCATGTGTAATGATATGATTAATTTTTATGATGTTGTGGGACACATAAATTTTGTTTTCAATATTTGACGGGCGGGACCTATATCTACCTCTAATTCATTGGGTAATGAAAAATTTTCTATGAGATCAGAGGGTACATGGGTTATTATCCAATTCCTAAAAATTAGGGTACAAATGTGTTTATCCTATTATTGAAAAATAGGGTATACATGTGGTTATCCCAAGCTCGAAAAGGAGGGTACATGGGTGGTCAACCCAAGAAACATACGGGAGGGTACATTGGTGGTTATCCCAATACCAAAACATAATGTCCATGGGTGGTTATCCCAAGCCTAATAAGAAGGGTACAAAGGTTGTTATCCCATTATCGAAAAGGAGTGTAAATCAGGAATCATCCAAATCCCAAAAAGGAGGGTACATGGGTGGTCTGCCCAAGGCTAAAAAAATATAGTACACCAGTGGTTATAATAAACTCTAAGGAGGGTAAATAGGAGTTCATACCAAGACCACAGATGGTACATAGGTGTTTATCCCAAGCCTAACATTTTATTAATGTATTAGTGGGGTTCCATAAAAGAATGTTTTCTATAAATATGTGTATTCCACATATCTATTTCTTTTTACAATGTTATACTATAATTGCTCATGATCTTTAATTCCCTTATGATTATTATCATATGAACAATCAATATTTATGCCATGAGTCATGATAATTATCTTTGATAATGAGGGTGTGTTTTTTAGATATTCTGCACATTATAGCATCCCGCCTTTTTATAACATAAACTTTCATTACATTACACATAACTGAGGATCTTTAAGGTCTAGTGTCTTGGAAACCAGGAACAAAATACATGAAAGCAACATAAATCATTCTTCTTAAACACTTGAAAGGCTTCTCCTTAAGTTCATCCTAGGTTCATTACTGCATCTCATAACCTGGGGACATACATCAAAAGAAAGGGTGAGCAGAAGGCCCAGTAAGGGAAACAAGAGGAACATTTTACATGTGAACTTGATATACTTCAATAAGGACATGAAAAGAACTTTAAGGCATGAGAAAGAAATCATAAGGCATTTCATAATAAAAATAACATTTTTCATAACTTGACGATGTGGCTACATCATTTAACATATACAATCATGAACATATCACCAAGGTCCATCCTCAAGGTGTCATTTGAAAATTACCAAGGTTATTCACCAAGGTATCATGAAAATAGTACTCTCTAGTGGTTACATGATTACCCAATGCATTGGAGCGCTATCAGGGTGCACCCTTAAATTTTCCTTTATTATCATGTGATCCACATATATCATCATCAAACATTTCATAAATAACCCATATAGAATAAAATAAATGGGTTTCATTTCATAATCACAACGTTTTAAAAACTGCTTTAAAGACATGATCTTTACGGCACTTTAAACCCACGGAAGGGAAAGTAGGTCTCATGTATGTAAATCCCAGAATTTAAAATAGAACATTTTGATATATATGTGAATACCATTGTAGAAATAATAGCTTTGATTATTCACTTTATAACATAAAATAATTTTGAGAAAAGAGAGAGGCATTTTGAGACGAAAATTCTGCAGCATAACGACTATGTTTCGGGGTTTTAGAAACATTGAAAAGAGAGGGGACATGGGTCACCCACTCACAATTGATCCATAAAACAGTAGGGGGACAGAATAAGAAGTTTATATGTACATGGTTATGAATTTTGAAGGACATACCATTTGAAATTAATAACATGGAAGGAAGACAAAAATTAGATTTCTCTTAGGAAAATTCGGCAGCCTAACGGCGTCTCTTAAACTTCAATAAAAATGAATTGACAAGATCAAATAGGGTCTCTCGTCATATGATCATAAGAGATCAGTATGATAGATATAGATATCATACCCCAACATAATAAAAAGGAACTTGAAAGACTTGACATGAAAATCGAACTTGAAAAATGAGAAGGGTGAAAGAATCCCTTAAAAATTTGGCAGCCTAACGGCGTCTCTTAAACTTTCATAAAATGAAATGATGAGAGTAATTGGGGATCTATCATCATATAAAAATGAAAAGGGCAGTAAGAGGAATAGAAAATAACATCCTATCACATAAGAACATGTAGCATAAAATGAACGACATAAAAGAGATTACATGAAAAGAAAAGAGGGGTCGGATCCCTTACCTTAAAACGTGACTCTTGAAACTCAATGTTTTGGACCTTGAGGGATTGGGGCACCTTGGGAGGACTCCTTGGAAGGTACGAAGACCAGAACTTCGTTGGGGGAGAGTTGGGAGTGAAAACTAAAGGAGGAAAGGGTGGGTATTTATAGGGAAAGTGAGGGGACAAGGCATTAATGGCCAAGGGACACCTCACATGTGCTTTTCTCAAACTCATGTGCTCTCCCTTGGCATTTATCATGGAGTTAGGCCACATAGGGCCCCCAAAACAATAATTCATCACCCTTGGCCGGCCAACCCTCAAAAGATCTCATTACATCATCATGACACCGTTATGATGTCATTAAACATACTGAAACCCTAAAACTGTATTTTTACTATTCACTGAAAATTCAACTTTCTCAGAAAAATCCCAAAATTTCACATTAACCAAATATCAATGCTATAATTTCAAAAATGAACTCCATTTTATAAAAATAATTTTCTAAATATTTTTAATTTTATTTTTAAATAAATACACTATTCACCGAAAATTCATTTTTTTCAGAAAAATCCCCAAAAATTACCATAACATAATATCGATGCTCTGAGTTCAAAAATAAAGTCATTTTTATAAAAATAATTTTCTAATTATTTTTAAATAAATTTTTAATTAAAAAAACACTATTCATCCGAAAAAACTAATACTTGAATAATAATTTATGAAACCGTTATTTAACCATTTTATTGAATCACATTACTTAATCAAGGTGCCTAGATTATTTTAAAACTTTCTTTAAGTGAGATTACTAATCCATTTGGTCACATTACTAATCCTAAGCGTAAAATCACTATTCACTATTTACTATTCATCCAAAATTAAGTTGATCTTATTAGACTCCAAATTCCTTAATGAACACTTTTGTAGAAGACCATTTTTTGAAAATCATTACACATAATTAGTTATTTAGGGTTTACATAAATATTTCAAAATATCCCTTTTTCAAAATTCATCAATAAAATACATTCTAAAATTATCTGGACATTTGAAATTTCACAAACATCACTAAAGGAAGAAATCTCATTTTATTCACCCGAAAGGATTACACAAGGAAGCTAGGGTCTCGTCATATAGCCCCTTATAACACCGGCATAAGACCTAAGTGTAAGGAGTGCTATGGTGATAGAATCTGAGGGAGGCTCAGATAACATTGCCATAGTAGTAATCTCTACTAACTTGAACTTCTCCTGTAGGCGTTTCCGTTCAAGCTTAACACGCTGGAGTTCGGCTTGGGCTTGGTCCAAAGCGAAGCCCACAGATGCTACCTCCTTCCCAAGCTCTGATAAGTGGGCTTCATAAGGGTCGAGTCTACTGGATGAAGCCATCGACTCCTCTTTCTGCATTAACCATTAACATCTTATTAAATCAATTAGAGTAAGTTAATATACTACTCAAAAAGATTGGGTCGTTACATTCTTCCCCCCTTAAGAAATTTCGTCCCCGAAATTTATACTTGAGGCCTAGTCGAAAAGGTGAGGGTACTTTTGCTTCATCGTTTCCTCAGGCTCCCAAGTCGCTTCTTCATATTTATGATTCCTCCACAACACTTTCACAAGGTGGGTAGTCTTGTTTCGTAGAACCTTTTCTCTACGGTCCAAGATCTCCACTGGCTGCTCCTCATAAGAGAGGTCATGTTCCAGTTGTACTACCTCTGGGTTCAGTACATGCGAAGGGTCGGGTATGTACTTCCTCAAGAGAGATACATGGAAGACATCATGAACTTGAGCTAGGTTCGGTGGAAGTGCTAGACGATATGCCACTTCTCCTATGCGATCAAGGATTTCATAGGGGCCAATGTACCTAGGGTTGAGCTTCCCTTTCTTCCCAAACCGCATGACTCTCTTCCATGGAGAAATTCGAAGGAAGACTTTGTCACCAACACCAAACTCCAAGTCCCTTCGACGATTGTCAGCATAGCTCTTCTGCCGACTTTGAGCAGCCTTTATGTGTTGTTGGATGGCATGAACCTGTTCTGTCATCTCTTGCACGAGATCAGGCCCAAGAAGCTTCCTCTCACCAGTTTCATCCCAACAAGTAGGAGTTCTACACCGCTTTCCATACAGAGCTTCATAGGGTGTCATCTGAATACTAGCATGGAAGCTGTTGTTATAGGAGAACTCCACTAATGGGAGGTGTTTATCCCATCCACATTTAAATTCCATTGAGCATAATCTCAACATGTCTTCGAGTGTCTGAATAGTCCTTTCAGATTGTCCATCAGTTTGAGGATGATAGGCCGTACTAAAATTCAATTCAGTATTCAGAGCATGTTGAAGAATTCTCCAGAATTTTGATGTGAATCTTGGGTCACAATCAGATACGATGGATAGTGGTACCCCATGCAGCCTTACCACTTCCTTCACGTATATCTTGGAAAGCTGATCCAGAGAGAAATCTTCCCGAATAGAGATAAAATGGGCTGTCTTGGTGAGACGGTCCACAATAACCCATATCGCATTGTTTCCATTGGATGTTTTTGGGAGACCAGTTACAAAGTCCATGGTGATATTATCCCACTTCCATACTGGTATAGGTAGCGGTTGTAATACCCCCTTAGGAAGTTGTCTTTCTGCCTTTACTTGCTAACACACCAGGCACCTTGTAGTGTAATCGGCAATCTCCCTCTTCATGTTATCCCACCAATAATGATCACGAAGGTCTCTATACATCTTAGTGCTTCCCGGATGTATAGAGAAAGTAGAGCTATGAGCTTCATCCATCAGTTCTTTCTTTATCTCCAGAATAGATGGGACACATAGTCTTGTATGAAATTTCAATACACCTTCTTGATCAATATTGAAATCAGGTAACTTCCCATCTTTTACAACCTCCAACTTCTCCTGCAGCAAAGGATCTTCTTTTTGAACCTTCTTGATCTTCTCTAGTAATGAAGGTTGAGAAATCATTTGGGATAGGGTTGATGATGTCCCTTTCCTTATAATTCCCATGTCCAGTTTTACTAGATCTTTAATCAAGGAATCTCCTAGGATCCTCATTGTTGCCAGAACAACAGGATCTTTCCTGCTTAACGCATCCGCGACTTTGTTTGCTCTTCCAGGGTGATAATGTATTGAACAATCATAGTCTTTAATAATCTCCAACCATCTCCTTTGTCTCATGTTCAATTCTTTCTGAGTGAAAATATACTTTAAACTTTGGTGGTCAGTGTATATATCACATTTCTCCCCATAAAGATAGTGCCTCCATATCTTTAGAGCAAAAACAACTGCCGCCAGCTCTAGATCATGCGTAGGATAATTCTTCTCATGAATCTTCAACTGTCGAGATGCATAAGCAATTACTTTGTCATTTTTCATGAGGACGCACCCAAGCCCTTTCAGATATGCATCGCTAAAAATAACGAATCCTTCTCCGATAGAGGGTAGTGTTAACACAGGTGCAGTAACCAATCTCTTCTTCAGTTCTTGTAAACTTTCCTCACATTCCTTTGTCCAGATGAACTTAACCCCTTTTCGAGTCAACTTGGTTAGTGGATTAGAAAGCCGTGAAAAGTTTTTCACAAACCTCCTATAATATCCCGCTAAACCAAGGAAACTACGAATCTCAGTTACTGTTGTGGGTTGAGGCCACTCCTCCACAACCATTATCTTTGCAGGGTCAACCGAGATTCCTTCATTGGTTATGATGTGCCCCAAGAAAGCCACTTGTTGTAACCAAAACTCACACTTGCTGAACTTCCCAAAGAGCCTCTCCTTCCGTAGAGTTTTCAAAACAACCCTCAGATGATCTTCATGATCCTCACGACTTTTTGAATATATCAAAATATCATCAATAAAAACTACCACAAAGTTATCAAGGTATTCCTTAAAGACTCTATTCATCAAATCCATGAAAATAGCAGGAGAATTAGTCAAGCCGAAGGGCATAACAGTAAACTCATAATGCCCATATCTTGATCGGAAGGCAGTCTTTGGAATATCTTCCTTCTTCACCCTCAGTTGATGATAACCAGATCGAAGGTCAATCTTAGAGAAGAATTGAGCCCCACAAAGTTGGTCAAATAAATCATCAATTCTTGGAAGAGGATATCTGTTCTTCACTGTGATCTCGTTCAGTTCTCTATAATCAATGCATAGCCGCATTGATCCATCCTTCTTCTTCACAAAGAGAACTGGCGCTCCCCAAGGAGACACACTCGGTCGGATAAACCCCTTCTCCAACAAGTCTTGGATTTGTTTCTTTAGCTCTTCTAGCTCCACATTTTCCATTCTATACGGAGTCTTTGATATCGGTTGAGACCCAGGTACGAGTTCAATGGAGAACTCTACCTCTCTTTCTGGGGGAGGTCCAGGTAACTCCTCAGGAAATACATCCATGTATTCCTGAACAATCGGAACATCTTCAATTTGTATTCTCCCTTTCCCTTCTTCCTCATCACCGATTAACTCTATAAAGAAAGCTATAGGAGGTGCTTCTAGATAGGGATCAGTTCGGGATACCTCTCCTCAGAAGATAACTATAGGTCGTTCATTCAAGACTACTGAGATTTCCTTACTTCTGCATTTGATCTTAGCATTATACTTTGAGAGCCAGTCCATCCCTAGTATAATGTCGAATTCCATCATGGGAATGAATACTAGATTTGCGATAAGATTGTGCTCACCAAAGTAAACACTAGAGTCTCTAAATACTTTTGATGCAAGGATAATCCCACTTGGCGTCTTGACTGACAACTCTACCTCTAGCAGCTCGGGGATTGATTCTATATTCCTTGCAAACTTGGAGGAAATAAAGGAATGCGTAGAACCAGAATCAAATAAAGTACTTGCTAGTTTTGAGAGGACAACAAGAGTACCTGCTACCACATCGTTCGGAACTTCAACTTCAGTTGTTGTGATAGCGAAATCACGACCTTGCTCCCTTGGCCTCTGCCGAGGTTGATGGTGATTCCCCTCCACCGCCCTCGGATTTGGACATTGATTAGCAAAGTGCCCAAGCTATCCACACTTGAAGCATGTGACTTCGGGTAGGTCCAGAACCATCTTTCCTCTGTCGTTAGTGTTGGTAAGTTGAGGCTTCATATCACTACGACAATTCCGAGAAATATGGCCTTCTCTTCCACACCTGTAGCACTTACCACTTCCGATCAAGCAGTTCCCCAGATTCTTCTTCCCACATTTATTGCATGTGGCATGTTGCATATGCTTTCCACCTCTTTCCTGATCAAAACTTCTTCCCAGGCTTGGTTCTAGAGTTCTCTTCTCTTCATTAGATTTTTGAGACCACTGTGCCTCCCCAAACTCTAGTTCAACTTTCATGGCACTTCGAACTATTTCTTCATAGCTATCATAGTCCCTGTTGGCTAGATTCTTCCGCAGATGAGGTCGTAGTCCGCCAAAGAATCTATCAACCTTCCCATTAGGGTCCATGACAAAGCATGAGTTATAACGGGAAATCCTTGTGAAGTTCATCTCATAGCTTCCGACAGATTCATTCTCCTTCTGCTTCAGCTCGAGAAACTCTTTCTCCATTTTCGTTCTCATGGAACGAGGGAAATATTTGTTAAAGAAAATTCCCTGAAATTCTTCCCACTCCATAGCTTCCATCTCTCCTCGTGGCTTCGTGTTTTTGATCAGTGACCACCACTGATCAGCTTCTCCCTCTAGGCGGTAAACAGCAAGGGTGACTTTTTCTTGTTCCGAACAATGAAGTACAGAAAAGATCTTTTCAATGGAGCTTATCCATTGTTCCGAAACCAATGGGTCAGTAGATCCACTGAATGTTGGTGGTCGTTGACGCATAAAGGACTCAACAGAAAGTTGCTCCCTTCGTGGTGAGATCGGCCTCTCAGCTTGATTCAAGTTATTACTCATAACTTGAGTCAGTTGGTTCATCATTCGCATGAATGTTTCCATTCCAGCTTCCATCGGAGGGCCGTCAGCACATGGTGCATTGCGGTCACCATCGGCATGGTTCCTCCTATTGCCCACCATCTTCTAAAAGAATAAAACCTTAGTGAGAAACTTATTTCATTTATGAATCTTTTAACTAAGACTTCATGCTTAGACAATTATACTTCTCTATAATTCCTTCATAATGATTCATAAAAAGTTTGTGATTAACCAAACATATCCCCCAGGAGTGTCGTAACCAAGAGTGCAGCAAGGCCCATTATCGTGCACCAGTTCCCGTTCGAGTCTAGCTCAAAGCGGTGTTTTCGGGTTTTACCCCTATGTACATCTGTGCTAGAGCCGCCTCTACCTGCTCGTATCCAGACAGGGATGTATTTGTTTGATAAACCACTTACTCAATACTTACCAAAATACCAGGAATTTTTCCTATATTTAAACTTTTCTATAGGGTTCTTCCTAAAGTTTTTATATCCTAATTTCCACAAATAACTAAACCATCCTTTGATACCAACTATAGCATCCCGCCTTTTTACAACATAAACTTTCATTACATTACACATAACTGAGGATCTTTAAGGTCTAGTGTCTTGGAAACCAGGAACAAAATACATGAAAGCAACATAAATCATTCTTCTTAAACACTTGAAAGGATTCTCCTTAAGTTCATACTAGGTTTATTACTACATCTCATAACCTGGGGACATACATCAAAAGAAAGGGTGAGCAGAAGGCCCAGTAAGGGAAACAAGAGGAACATTTTACATGTGAACTTGATATACTTCAATAAGGACATGAAAAGAACTTTAAGGCATGAGAAAGAAATCATGAGGCATTTCATAATAAAAATAACATTTTTCATAACTTGAAGATGTGGATACATCATTTAACATAGACAATCATGAACATATCACCAAGGTCCATCCCCAAGGTGTCATTTGAAAATTACCAAGGTTATTCACCAAGGTATCGTGAAAATTGTAATCTCTAGTGGTTACATCATTACCCAATGCATTGGAGCGCTATCAGGGCGCACCCTTAAATTTGCCTTTATTATCATGTGAGACACATATATCATCATCAAACATTTCATAAATAACCCATATAGCATAAAATAAATGGGTTTCATTTCATAATCATAACGTTTTAAAAACTGCTTTAAAGACATGATCTTTACGGCACTTTAAACCCACGGAAGGGAAAGTGGGTCTCATGTATGTAAATCCCAGAATTTAAAATAGAACATTTTGATATATATGTGAATACCATTGTAGAAATAAGAGCTTTGAGTATTCACTTTATAACATAAAATAATTTTGAGAAAAGAGAGAGGCATTTTGAGACGAAAATTCTGCAGCATAACGACTATGTTTCGGGGTTTTAGAAACATTGAAAAGAGAGGGGACATGGGTCACCCACTCACAATTGATCCATAAAACAGTAGGGGGACAGAATAAGAAGGATATATGTACATGTTTATGAAGTTTGAAGGACATACCATTTGAAATTAATAACATGGAAGGAAGACAAAAAATAGATTTCTCTTATGAAAATTCGGCAGCCTAACGGCGTCTCTTAAACTTCAATAAAAATGAATTGACAAGATAAAATAGGGTATCTCATCATATGATAATAAGAGATCAGTATGATAGATATATAGATCATACCCCAACATAATAAAAAGGAACTTGAAATATTTGACATGAAAATCGAACTTGAAAAATGAGAAGGTTGAAAGAATCCCTTAAAAATTCGGCAGTCTAACGGCGTCTCTTAAACTTTCATAAAATGAAATGATGAGAGTAATAGGGGATCTCTCATAATATAAAAATGAAAAGGGCAGTAAGAGGAATAGAAAAGAACATCCTATCACATAAGAACATGGAGCATAAAAGGAACGACATAAAAGAGACTACATGAAAAGAAAAGAGGGGTCGGATCCCTTACCTTAAAACGTGACTCTTGAAACTCAAAGTTTTGGACCTTGAGGGCTTGGGGGCACCTTGGGAGGACTCCTTGGAAGGTAAGAAGACCATAACTTTGTTGGGGGAGAGTTGGGAGTGAAAACTAAAGGAGGGAAGGGTGGGTATTTATAGGGAAAGTGAGGGGACAAGGCATTAATGGCCAAGGGACACCTCACATGTGCTTTTCTCAAACCCATGTGCTCTCCCTTGGCATTTATCATGGAGTTAGGCCACATGGGGCCCCCAAAACAATAATTCATCACCCTTGGCCGGCCAACCCTCAAAAGATATCATGACATCATCATGACACCGTTATTATTTCATTAAACATACCGAAACCCTAAAACTGTATTTTTATTATTCACTGAAAATTCAACTTTCTCAGAAAAATCCCAAAATTTCACATTAACCAAATATCAATGCTATGATTTCAAAAATGAACTCCATTTTATAAAAATAATTTTCTAAATATTTTTAATTTTATTTTTAAATAAATACACTATTCACCGAAAATTCATTTTTTTCAGAAAAATCCCCAAAAATTACCATAACATAATATTGATGCTCTGAGTTCAAAAATAAAGTCATTTTTATAAAAATAATTTTATTATTATTTTTAATTAAATTTTTAATTAAAAAAACACTATTCATCCAAAAAAACTAATACTTGAATAATAATTTATGAAACTGTTATTTAACCATTTTATTGAATCAAATTACTTAATCAAGGTGCCTAGGTTATTTTAAAACTTTCTTTAAGTGAGATTACTAATCCATTTGGTCACATTACTAATCCTAAGCGTAAAATCACTATTCACTATTTACTATTCATCCAAAATTAAGTTGATCTTATTAGACTCCAAATTCCTTAATGAACACTTTTGTAGAAGACCATTTTTTGAAAATCATTACACATCATTAGTTATTTAGGGTTTACATAAATATTTCAAAATATCCCTTTTTCAAAATTCATCAATAAAATACATTCTAAAATTATCTGGACATTTGAAATTTCACAAACATCACTAAAGGAAGAAATCTCATTTTATTCACCCGAAAGGATTACACAAGGAAGCTAGGGTCTCGTCACATAGCCCCTTAAAACACCGGCATAAGACCTAAGTGTAAGGTGTTCTATGGTGATAGAATCTGAGGGAGGCTCAGATAACATTGCCCTAGTAGTAATCTCTACTAACTTGAACTTCTCCCATAGGCGTTTCCGTTCAAGCTTAACACGCTGGAGTTCGGCTTGGGCTTGGTCTTAAGCGAAGCCCACAGATGCTACCTCCTTCCCAAGCTCTGATAAGTGGGCTTCATAAGGGTCGAGCCTACTGGATGAAGCCATCGACTCCTCTTTCTGCATTAACCATTAACATCTTATTAAATCAATAAGAGTAAGTTAATATACTACTCAAAAAGATTGGGTCGTTACACACATGTTATCTTATCCTTATGCTCAATTTACACTTATGTATCTCCCTCGATTACCCTTACTGAGCATCTGATCTCACACATTCGTATGTTTTGCTTCACCTAAGTTTTGAATAACGGTTTAAGTAAGGTATGTTTTTAAAGATTAATAAAGAGTAGGATCATTATGTAGGAAATTGAATATCATGTGTTAATTAATAATATCATTTTTCATGTTTTCAATGGCCCTAATATATTATGGTCTTCATGTGTGTGTTTGTGTAACATTCAAAATATTCATCTAAAAAGATGTAAAATCCATGTATGAAAATGTTGGGTCACTATAGTAGGCATCAAAGGAAGGATTTAGTTATCTCTTGGAAACTAGGAGGAGAAAACATTAATAAGATACCTAGGTATATTTATAAGGATATATCTAGTGTTTTATCTAACAATAAGTCTAAGGATGGTTCAATGTATAAAAAAATATCCTCAAATTTTGGTAAAGGATATAATGAGTGGTTTCAAAACAATCATATCCTTATATGGACATTACAAGTCAATTTGGATCTATAATAGGGTCACCAAGGTTTAATAACTCTGAAAAGGGTGCATTGAGTTGGACTTGATTATCACTTGAAGCAAGAAAATGGGCCTTTCTTCACACCTGGTGTGACACTCCAAGGGGATATCCTTTGGAAATTCAACTAATCTTTATAACCTATAAATAAGGATTTTAATATATAATGACTATGAATGAGCTATAATAAAAATAAGGTTTTATAGAAGGAGTCCTGATTTAGAAATTTTATAAGTGATTTTTTATGATGATCTAGTTTTCTACTGTGACTAGTGTTTCTCACAATATGGTTGTTGGTTTAATAAATGGAAAGAACAAAAATAAAATGGGTTAAAATTGAATCTGCTAGACAATTTCATGATGAGTAGTCAAATGGGATGATAGTTAGAGTGAAGGTTATTTTGATTTTTCCCAATCAATTATCATGAACCATGACTAAAAATTTTCACCTTAATTAACTCTCTAGATCAAAAAATAAGAGAATGGTGGAGTATTATGATAGATAATGTAATGGATATAATGGGAGAAATAATATTTAGTTACTTATATGTTGATAATTTGGGAATAATCACTAATGGGAATGTCTTAAATAGATTGTAAGATGTTTTGAGTATGGAAAATAAGGACACAAAGTAGATAATCACTACGGCAAAAAAGGCATTTAGCGGCAGTTTAAACCGCCGCTAAATCGATTGGTGGTGGTTTTGAAAAACCGCCGCTAAATCGTGCGTCGAGAAATAAATTAATAAATTCTGCGTTTGGTGAGATTTGAACCCCTAACCTCTTGCATATTTTCCAAAGACTTTACCACTCCAGCAAGCTCGCCATGTGTTTAATAAACAGAATTTAATATACTTATATATATTAATTGAAAAAACAAATAATACATAAATAATAAATATAAACTCAATAATAATAAATAATAAATAATAAATAATAAATAATAAATAAGGAATAAGGAATAATAAATATAAATAATAAATAAATATAAATAATAAATAATAAATAAATATAAATACTAAATAATAAATAATAAATAATAAATAATAAATAATAAATAAATATAAATAATAAATAATAAATAATAAATAATAAATAATAAATAATAACTAATAAATAATAAATAATAAATAAATATAAATAATATATAATAAATAATAAATAATAAATAAATATAAATAATAAATAATAAATAGAAAATAATAAATAATAAATAAAAAAATCATAAATAATAAATAATAAATAAATATAAATAATAAATAATAAATAATAAATTAATATAATAATAAATAAATATAAATAAATATAAATAATAAATAAATATAAATAATAAATAAATATAAATAATAAATAAATATAAATAATAAATATAAATAAATAATAAATAAATATAAATAATAAATAATCAATAATCAATAATCAATAATAAATAAATATAAATAATAAATAATAAATATATATAAATAATAAATAATAAATAAATATAAATAATAAATAAATATAAATATAAATATAAATAATAAATAATAAATATAAATAATAAATAATAAATAAATATAAATAATAAATAATAAATAATAAATAAATAATACATAATAATAAATAATAAATAAATATAAATAATAAATAATAAATAATAAATAAATATAAATATAAATAATAAATAAATATAAATAATAAATAATAAATAATAAATAATAAATAAATATAAATATAAATAATAAATAATAAATAATAAATAATAAATAATAAATAAATATAAATAATAAATATAAATAAATATAAATAAATATAAATAATAAATAATAAATAATAAATAAATATAAATAATAAATAATAAATAATAACTAATAAATAATAACTAATAAATAAATATAAATAATAAATAATAAATAAATATAAATAATAAATAATAAATAGAAAATAATAAATAATAAATAAATACAAATAGTAAATAATAAATAATAAATAAATATAAATAATAAATAATAAATAAATATAAATAATAAATAATAAATATAAATAATCAATAAATATAAATAATCAATAATCAATAATAAATAAATATAAATAATAAATAATAAATAATAAATAATAAATAAATAAATATAAATAATAAATAATAAATAAATATAAATAATAAATAAATATAAATATAAATATTAAATAATAAATAATAAATAAATATAAATAATAAATAATAAATAAATATAAATATAAATAATAAATAAATATAAATAATAAATAATAAATAATAAATAAATATAAATACTAAATAATAAATAATAAATAATAAATAATAAATAAATATAAATAATAAACAAAAATAAATAATAAATAAATATAAATAATAAATAATGACTAATAAATAAATATAAATAATAAATAATAAATAATAAATAATAAATAATAAATAACCAGTTATAAATAATAGATAATAAATAAATTAATGTATATTATAAATAATAAATAATAAATAATAAAGGAAACACATGAAAAAGTATGAAAAGACGTGATAAGGGATGAAAAATCATGAAAACGCATGAAAAAGGATGGAGAAGCATATGAAGAATGAGGCATTAGAAAAAATGAGAACGCATGAAAACTCGTGAAAACTCTGGAAAACTCCTTAATAATTCAACATAATCATCATAATAACCCATAAAAAACCATTGATAAAGATAAAAAGTCATGGAAACCCAAATAAACAGTAATAAATGGAGCTACCGTTAAAACCCGTCAAAACGGTCATAAAGAAACAAAAACATTGGACTCACATTAACGGAGATAACTTATGATCCGAGAGTCCGTTTTAGATCCGCGACCTGTCAAATCAAAGATCCTGAAACTCTCTTCAACCTGAAAGGTGAAAGAGTCTGAATGGACAGACGGATCGGAATTTATGACCATTTAAAAAAAGCTGACGGAGAACGGGTTCTAGAAACGAGACATTGAAAAACATAATAAACCCGATACCCACTAAAAAGGCTATAACATATGATCTAGGAGTGCATGTGGGCGCCGCGACCAGTCAAACTAAAGCTCATGGAACGAGCTATGATCTGGCAGGTGGAGGAGGCCAAACTGACACGCGGATCGAAAGTTAGGTCTGTTTGAAGACAAGTTTGACGGGACACCGGTGACGGAAATGGGGTTTTGAAGGCCTTCGGAGGGGTTTTGGGGTCTAAAAACCTGATAGAAGCTTTCTTGTTTCGGATCAGTGTGTATCTCTCTTCGCTGGATTCGATTTGATATGTGGTAGAGCCCAAACGGACACCCAGAGCGAAAGTTATGGCCGTTTGAAGTTGGAGAACTTTTTTCAACTTTTTTATAACTCTAATATCTTCCACACCTTATACCTTCTCACAGTTTTGATTATATGTGCCTCTAGATATCTTCATGAGCTTCGATTTGACTGGTCGCGGCGCTTCAACAGACGCCCGGATCAAAAGTTATGGTCGTTTTAGTGATTTCGGGGTTTCACACAATTTTTTATTTTTTTCATTTCATTTAGCGGCGTTTTTACCGAAACCGCCGCTATTTCGCAGCGGTTTTTTTAAAAAACCACCGCTAATCCTCGAATAAGATTAAAATAAAAATAAAATTAAAAATAAATAAAAAATTTTTGCCGTTTAGCGGCGGTTTTTTCGCGGCGGTTCTTAAAACCGCCGCGAAATGACGGCCCAAAAACGCGTTTCGCGGCGGTTTTGAAAACCGCCGTGAAAAAACCGCCGCTAAATGGCGGTTTTCTTGTAGTGAATTGAAAAGGAAAAAATGAAAAGTTTGGATAATGAAATGGATGAGAATAATAGTCTTTCAAAGGTATCATCTACTATGGAATGTTTTAAATTTGGATAGAATGGGAATTATGAAAATCGATGTCCTAAAGGGAAATATCGTAATGTGATTCAATAAGTTTGTATGAGTAATGGTTTTTCTATTGATGAAAAAGATAATTTGGATGACTTATTAAAGGAAAAAAGTTATTATGGATTGATATGATGAAGAATAGTTAATGTATTACAGATGATGTTGAATAATTTATGTGTTTATGTATTGGTATTATATATTTTTGTTATATGAATATATTGTTTGTAGAAATTTTTCATTGTGGATTGTCAAGAATAAGTTTAATGGTATTGAAGGACTAAAAAGGTGAATTAATGAAAATGGGAGATTTTTATTTTGGGAAGATGACCCTTAATATTTTATCGATGTTGATATAATGTTGTTGGGATAAAATGATGTTGGATATGAATATTTAAATTGGATAATATTGATTACCCTGGAACCCATTAATGATTCATTAAAAAGTATATTTCTCTATCATTGAGGAAGTTTAAAACATTTTCTTAGATTTAAGAAATATATCCAATAATATTTTTATGTTTTAATTAAGTAAGCATGAATGTTTTCAATAAGGTTTTATGGTAATTCATGTTGTTATTATGTTTCAAGGGAATACATCATGAAGGTATTCCCATGTTTAGTATATTCCAAACAAGTGCCACATTATCATAAATAGAAATTAAAGATAATTTCATTATCTAAATTCAATGACCTTCCTTCTAAAGTAATGGATTTTAATCATTTAGATGGTTCATATGGTTAACCATTTATGTAATGGGTTAAATTGTAAATTAGATTAGTTTATAGTAATTAAATGGGATGAAATCATGAATGTATATCTTCTCAGTAGGAAAAATGTATTAAAATAAAATTTTATCCTTTTATTATATTTTTTTATGATATGAATGATCTTTCCTAGGTATCATTGGTTCCATAAATATTTACACTTTTATTCCATGCCCAAATCTTCACTTCCCATATATTTTCTCCTGTGTGGAAACATAGTTATGAGTTACTTTATGTAACCATTATGTTTCCAACTTTACTTTTTAAGGGGAGTTTTATAATTCATTTGTATGATGTGGGTTTCTATGAATAAATTTTAAAATGTGAAAACATTTATGACTAATATTAATTTTTAGGTAAAAATAATTTTAATGGGGATTGAATGTAACATCAATACATTTTGAGAAATTATTTTTTTTCAAATAGATTTGATCTTTCCCATATTTTTTGTGACAAGATAAACTGATTTTGGATTTTATTAAAAATAAAAATTATTTTAGATTTTTTTTATACACATATCTAATTTTGGTTTTTGTTACACACAATACCAAGTTTATCTTCAGTTACATGCAACATTGAGTTCAAACGAAACATGTCATTAAATTATAATATTATTATTTAATAAGAAATTAATAACATTGTTATTTGAATGGTGGGTATGAATAGGATCAAATAAATTATTAATATATGGTTTACACATGTATACATAATGAAAAAAAATTTGTACATTAAATTAGAAATGAAAATAAAAACTACTTGAAAATAAAGGAAATATTTTTGTAAAAAACATTTTTTTGTGAAAAAATGGGTTCTAAATCACTAAAATTAAAAAACATTTTTTTGGATGATTAAAATGAAATTTATATATTATATATATTCAATAAACTTTTTATCATTCATCTTATGTGTCTTCTATAAAATAGATAATAATAAATCCAATTTTATAGTTAAAAATATATTTTTCTAAAAAGTATTTTTGTTTCATTTTTATAGCGCAGATATTTTGAAATTAAATTTTTAAAATTTATAAAAATAATTTGATAATATAAATTTAATTTTTCAAATTTTAATATAAATAATTCATTATGGTTAATTTTTTTATTTTTTCTAGAAAATATCTTTTTTAGATAAATAGTAAAAATACTGAATTTTAATTGTAAACTTCTTTTTTAAATAAATTATTTACAAAGTAAAGTTATATATTAAATTGGTTTTAATGTATAATTGGTTCAATTATAAATATTTTTATCCAATTTATTTTATTGAATTCAATTTCATACTAAAATTGGATATAAAAGCGTTTTAAACTTTTTAACATTTTCACTTTAAAAGCCATCATTATTATTGCGTCTATGGGATTAATTTTAAAATAATTTATTCCACATATATTCTTTGAATTGGGAAAATTGTAATCCATATTTTTAATCATAATTGTTTTTATTATATAAAAATGTCAAATTAATTTTATATCCTAATGATTAGTGAAGAAAAGTTAAATTTAATTATTACGATTAAGGTTAAAAGAGGGTTTTATACATTACATATGTTTTTATTAAAATTAATTTTACACACACATATGGTTTTTATTTTATGAATTAGATTTAATATTTATAATTATTCTATCATATTTATATAATAAATCTCTTTTAATCATATTCTTAATGGATAAATTACCAAGGTTAATAAAAAAAGATAAAAATTACCTTACTAATAACTATAAGGTAAAATTGTAAACTCAAGGACTAAGGAATAAATTGATAAAAATGTGTTTATTTTATTTGGTGGAGGTTTTAATATACCAACTAATCTATACCATATATTATTAATCAATTTTTTAACCACATGAAGTAAGGGGGACCGCTTAATAGTGAATACTTTTTATTATTTAGAAAAATGCCACCCCTCCTCAATTATAAAAGGGCACACAACCCACTAACTTACTCAAACATTTAAGACTATTTAGTCAACAAAAAAACTACCAAAATAACTTCCCAAATCTTCTCATATCATTCTATGGTCATTATTTTTTACATAAATCCAACCTATAATGGTTTTTGTTAAAACCTAAGGAGGATACCTAAAGAAGAAGTGATGCTCCTTGACTAGTGTTTTTGTTTTATTTCTTCATATACCTCTAAAAATTATTATTATACCATAATGATATAATAAACATGGTATATTAAATTTATATAGATATTTTTATGTTATGTTCAATATATAAAACCATCTTAACTTTCATCAAATGGGTTATGAAATCATCATTCTTATGTATGACGAACTACTGCATTCCAAACCTCTATCGTTGCTTTTTTTATTTCCACCCCTCATAGTTGTAATTAATTAGGGATTAATAGTTTATATATGATATTTATGATATTTATTATGTTATTATGATTATTTGATAATTTTTACAACACATACCTTCAAACTCTCCATTTTTTGGCAATATGATAACGTCGTTCATGTGTACGGTGGACTACCACATCACGAAGCGATGTGATTCATTCATGCATTACATGGTAGGTATTATGGATAGTTTTAATGAAAATATGTGATGAATAGAAAATAAAAATGATTCTATAATTATAATATATATTTTCAAATTTAATTATTTCAATCTGACAAGAAAATGAATACATCATTCAAGGAAACGTACAGCCTACCATCTCCATGAACTATTTTTTTCATTTTCTATTATTAAATTTCATAAATTATAATAAATACATATATAATAAATATATATAATATCTACATGGAATTATTAATAAATGGGTAATAAGATTTCATAAGATGATAAAATATGGTATGATATAAGATTTCATAAGATAATAAAATACGGTATGATATATATTAATATGTTTATTTTATATATTTATAATAAAATTATATTTATTTAATAATATTATTGAACATGAATGACAAAATACAAAACATAAGGTGAGGGATTTCCTTCTCACATTTATTTTCTATGGGACAATGGTCATGTTCACCACATGTTTTTTCTATGAGGTGTATATACTACCCATTAATTTATAATATTATGATTTTAATTTATATTATTTTTATTTATAATTCTATATGAAGATCTATCATTCAAATATGGTTTATAATTTTACAAATTATTACAGGATTTTTTCTCAGTTTTCCTTCATTGAGACTTATGTCATGTTATTAACCTATATACCTTTATGAGGTATATTTAAAACCCATTTTACATGTAATATCATTAATTAATATATTCTTATGATTTTTTTGGTTTCACTTAATGTTATTAATTCAAAAGTATTACAATTCAATGTTACTAATATGGTAAATATTTTATGTTATAATTTCACTTTTTATTAGGATTGTTTATGATTAGGCTTCTGATGGTCAAATCAAACAATACATATATAAATAAATTCATTTATTTTCTTCTCCTCTATTTATTCCATGAGAATACATGTTTTCCCTTAATTTTATTCTCTATAGGTACTCATGTGTTTGAATAGAATATTTTTACGAAAAATTGTTTTTTCAATTGAAAACCCTTTTCTTTCCAAAAAAATGTTTTCTAAAAATGTTTTTAAAATGTTTTATGTATAAAAAATTAGTTTTCAATGATGAAATGTAACATCCAGGCTTGGATGACACATGTTTTTTCTATATCTAGTTATATATGTGACCTCAAGCACAACTCCCATTGTACCAAAGGAAACCGTTTAGTAGTTAGGTTCTAATATATATAATGGGGAGGCTATACCCTCTTTATCATAGAATCATTATATAAAAAATCAATAGATTATATCCAAACGATAATAAAACATATTCATAATAATATATAACCAATAAAGACCAAAATCACATGATAATTTCAAAACATTGATAAATGATTATAAACCAAATTTATAGATATTTCATGCCATATAAGTTTCATGTGTCGAATGAGAAAAAAATAAAGACATATTGATAACTTCCTAAGTTGGTCCTGGCATCATGTCTAATTCCATCATCTATTCTCCATAATTCATCCTAACTCAACTATCTAATATTGGGATATTTCACTTATATTTTCCTATAAACATGACGTTTATTCGGGTAATTATAAGGTAGCCTATGTTGGGTGTGAGTACAAATTAGTAGTTCACCACCAATGATGTCAAAAACAATATCCATTCTATAAAAAGGTATACAATTTTATAATGAATAACTAATAATAGATTAATTAAATAGTTTCACATTAAAATATCTTTTAATTAACAATATAATACTTGGGTTCATAGTGACACCCAATACAAAAATACCTTCTCCAGCCCATGTCGGAGTCTAAACCATATAAAAAAAAGGATATCGCATTTTTTTATATATTGGGTATTCATTAATCATTTAATATCCAAATTCAAAATCATATAAAGGGGGATATACCATCCATCTGGAACCCTATGGATATTTGGAGCAACAGTCCATGTCTGAAAACTCATTGATCATAAGTAATAAATTATATGTCATGGGGGATAGACTAGAATTCTATAACCCCATGGGTATTTGGAGTATCATTCCATATCCCACAGCTTAATCAAAAATATCAAATATCATGGTTTCACATTTACAACCCATTTAACAACCATTTTCATAATTTATTATTCAACTAATTTCATAAAATCATTTATCATCCACTCATAATATAAAAATATTCATTTCAATTATAGAAGAACACCCCATTTGATTCCATCAATTTCATAATCCCATTATTCAATCAATTTTATAAATACATTATTCCACCAATTTCATAATACCATTAATAAAATAATTATTTAATTAAATTAAAAATGTGTTTTAACAATGTTTTAATTTAAATTTTACAATCAAATACACCAAAATAAAATCAGGACAATGTGAATGGACAATTAAACCGCCAACCATAAGGTCATTGAGGGATGTTCTAAAAACCTAAATCCTCAATTTGATGTGGAATGATTGAAATCTCAACAATGCAGAAGATTAAGGACGAGTACCTAATACCATGATCCAAAGGAAAAAATCCACTAAAACTATATATAAACTATCTCCACTAGAGGTGAAATCATCTCTCATCATTGGGAAAGAGATGTTAGTGTTAAGAAACCAACAAGAATAGATTACATATAGGAAGAGAGGTCAAATCCTTTAACCAGGTCTTATATTCATAAAAGAAGGATTAAAGGATCCTTAAAATGCAATTGAGAGTTTCCAAAATTGATGGAATTCATTTAGAGACAAGTTGGGTTGATTTAGGTAAAAAAAAATATTTAGGGAATTTTAATAAAATTTTAAATGGGCTAAAAACTAGTTCACCTGGTTTCTATATCGGAGTGGAACAGCTTTCCAAACCAAGTTCCTTAACTATGTGCCTTTACTTAGTGATGCATATTTTATCCAAAGAGGAATATAGTTTTAAAAATCCTACAACCACCATGAAAATCATCTTTATTTTAAGGTGTACATTTTAGGGAGGGAGGCATCAATGTTTGGACAAACTACGCGCCGACCATACACCACCTCATGTGCCTCTAAAATGGGACATATAGTTTCCTGGGGAAACCCTCGTGGTTTTCCCTAACCATGATCCAATTGTTCTTATCCCCATGGGATTAAATATTTCTCCAATTTCACCTCAAAAAAACTTAAATAATAATCCATGAAATTTATGACCAATAAAGGCCAAAATACTACATGAAAAAAATAATGAGGCATCTCTAGAAGGGTTGGGATATTTCTATCTAACCACCTTATAATAGCTCATCCTCGAGTTGTACATCCAAGTATATCTAATATTATGGGTTAAACATGTTGGGCCACTAAGCCTACATATCAGCTTACTAATCCCATGTTTCTTCCTTAACACTTCCATGCTTCCACAATACTCATACAATCAGTACAACCTTTCCCCAAAACACATTTTTATTGTGATCTATAACATGAATCAGATTCTCCTCATAGGACTCATTCGCCTCAAGCTCAACCTCATCAACATCGAACACATGAGAAGGGTTGGGGTGATATTTTTAAATATGTGACACATGAAAAACATCATTAATAGTGAAAAAAATTTATTGAATAGACATTCTATATGTCGTTAATCTGATTCTCTCCACATTGAAAAAAGGTCCAATAACCTAGAAATAGGTATGGACTACATTCATATCCAACAGTGACACAATATATGTCATACCCAAATTCATACATGATCACCCATTTTAAAATAAAGGTTTAATCAACAATGATCATCATACTAATTTTATCTATTTTAATTTTTTGAGACACGCTTCTGAATCAACTGGACCAAAACAAATTTCTCCTTCACATGACATGGTCCCAACAACTTAGACTCCCTCTCTCCATCCTACATAGAGGTGGTCTCCATGGCCTAACAAAAAGTTCCTCATATAGTTCCATATGAATAGTTTCATGATAAATATTATTATATGGGAATTCAATGAGTTCTATGTGGTTCTCCCAAGATGCACCAAAATAGATAACCTAATCCTGTAGCATATCCTCTAATACTGGTGTAGTATGTACTGACTGACCATCTATCTATGGGTGGAATTCTATATTCAAAAATAGGGCACCAAATTCCTTCTATAATACTTTCTTGAGTAGTGGAGTACATCGCAAATCATGGTCAAAAATAATAATCCATAGTACCCAATGTAAAAAAAGACTATCTCTCAAACATACATGTCCCTAAAGTAATCCACTAGTAAATTATCTTAGACTGGAAATAAATGAGGTATATTCATCAATCCGTCCTAAATCACCCATATAACTTCATTATTCCCAGACAGACTTTGAAGAACGACCATGACCTACATGGAAACTTCAACCCACTTACATTACAAAATTTTTAATAGTTTTATTAAACCACATTTTTATTGATTCTTAGCCTTTACCTACTGATAGGTGTAGCATCATGTCATAAATCTTGAAATCTCTCTTTCCATGCTTAGCCACCAATACTGTTGATATATTTCATAGTACATTTTAGTCAAACTTGGATGTACATACTAGTTTGAAGCATAAAACTATTGCATCTACTCTTCTCATATACATTTAGGCACAACAACATGGTTATGGACATAGATTATCTCATCCTTATCTATAGTCTAATCGGAAGGTGACTCCCCACTTTCAAGGATTTCCCTCATGGCTAAACACTCCAGATACTCATATTATCTCTCCCTTATCTGGAATATATGTGTGTAATCAACATATAAGGATACAAGGATCATTTTTTTATATCCTAAATCTTAATATGTATATTAGAAATATTGTTCATCATCCTCCACTCATAACTAGACTACAAAATGACCTTTTTATTTGTTTTCCTACTCAAGGTTTCAACAATACTTTTTCCCCTCATGGGTGTTTATTCTCTCTAAATATAAAAATGATGCATATAATTAACCCATATTCACATATAGAGATTCAAATCACACTATAAAATATATAATATAATCTTTTGTGGTCGGTATACATAGTAAACATTTCACCTAACAGATAATTTCATCAACACTTCAAGTCATAAACCACCATAGCTAACTTCAGATCATGCATAAGAAAATTCTATTCATGTGGACTACAATGACATGACCCATATTCCACAAATCATTCTCTTTACATCAATATTAATCCAAGTATAATCATGGAAACATCAAAAAAACATGGTATAACTCCTCACCCATCTTAGGTAGGATCAAAACTGGTGCAATGATCATATGCCTCTTAAACTTCTTGAATGAATTCTCACATGTTTCAGACCATTTAATCATAATTCCTCTATTAGTTAATCCTAAAAGTGGTGATACCAAATGGTAATAGTCCAAGTCAAACTTCTTCTAATCTGCCACTAATCCCAAAAAACAACATACATAAATAACATTCTTGTACTTCTCATAAAAAACCTCTTCCTGTATCATTTCTAGTTCTATTGACACAACTTATTTAGATTTGATGTGGATTGTGAAATATATCATGTCAATATATAATTGACACTTAGATAGCTTTGCATATAGCCTATTTGATCTCATTTTAATCAAGATGATATCAAGATATTGGGTATTATCATCATGAGTCTTGGAGTACACCAAGATTTCATCCATAAAACCACCACAAACTGATCTACGTATTGGGGAATTATTTAGTTTATCAAGGACATAAATATAGTACAAAAATTCATTATCCTAAACAATATCATGATAAACTCATATATTCCATACCTACTTCTAAATATAGTATGTAGTATATCATAAGGTCTAATTCTCAAATGATGATTCTCAGATCTCAAGTCGAACTTAGAGAAAAAAAATATCTTATCAAATGGTCAATAGATCTTTGAATGGTCGAAGAGGATAATGGTTATTCACTATAATTTAGTTAAAATTTTGGTAATAAACACTCATACACAATATCCCATCATCCTTCTTAGAAAAAAAACTGAAGAATCCCAAGGTGACATACTCAGATGGATAATCACTTATCCAACAATTCTTCAATTTTTGTCTTAAAATCTTGAATATCTACTAGTTCCATTCTATAATGTGGAATGGAAATTGGATAATCATAAGGAAGGGGCTCAGTTGTATGATCAAAATATCTATCAGGTGGTATACTTGATAATTCATGATAAAACACATCCTGGAACAAGAACTCTACAAGTGTAAAGACATCATGCTTGAAACCTCTATCATTCAGTAAAATACTTGTAACATGGTCAGTAAGCCCCCCAGTTGCTGACATAATATTCTTGTATGGCCTTCCTAGATATCCCACTATCCATAAAGAAATAAATATTTCCCTTAGGAGACATGAAGGTATCTATCATATGGTAACAATTGATATGGACTTTGTACGAAACCATACAATCTATACCAAAAATAAACTCAATGAATTCCATGTCAATTATTCAGAAATCCCAATAGAAACAATACTCACCAACCATAAGATAACACCCCTTTCAAAAATAAATGTCCCTCAACTACATTCCTAATGGTGTTTTGATCATCATAGAACCACTCAAAAACTCCACTATCAAACTAATAATGTTCACAATTTGAGAGGATATAATATAATGAGAGGCCCTAATATCAAACAAAAAACATAAAAGTGTACAGGCTATAATAATAGTATGTATGATAGTCAATAGTCCAACCCCATTATCTACAAGTGAAGTATTAGATATATACAATTGTGATTCCCCTCTTACTTGGGCTATAGTCTAAGTTCCATGTGTTATAGACAAAATAAATCCATATTCCAAACTAATATGTGTTAGAAAACCCCCTTACAACACTCTAATTCAGCCTATATTTTCCATCACTACCCATCAGTTGAGGTTTCTATAAATACCTCACTATGTGAAAAATCCTTACATAGGCTTGGAACTCCATTGGTGGTTAGGGAAACTAGCTAAAAATGTGACCCGAATGACCATAACAATGGTATTATATTCAATTACTATTATGAGTAACTGATCCTTCTCCCCAGCCACTCTACTTTCCATTACCCTGATTGAAGTTCTCATAAAAATGTTCCTTATCTTAGAAGATATACCTACTAGACACCCAATAGAAACCACCTATATTTTAATGGGTGACTCCTTCATGTTCCCCTTAGAGATGAGATCCTAATTCACCACTTCTACAATCTTCTTCAACCAAAAGATATTAACATGGGATTTAATCTCACGTTTAATCCAATTGTGAAAACTATTTACTACATTAACCTCATATCCTCCCATTATTAGAACAATGTGATAAAAATTACTAAAGATAATAGAATATTTTATCATAGAAATAAATATCGAGGTCAACTACATATACTCTATTTCTTTATCCTACCTGATCATCTATGGTTAAAAGTTCTCTAGAAACTTATCTTGAATGTCCTTCCATATAATGTTCTCCATCTTCCAATAATGTGTCTAAAAAATCAAACAATGCTTCGCTTGACCACAAAACCTATAATAATCCAACTTGACTCTATTCAAAGTATGAGTATCTAAATTATCAAGGATATTTTGGAGAGACTCATTCCAGAACTGAGTTTTATCAGTTCCACCATATCCAGAGAATGTCATAGGGTGCTACAACTAGAAATTATATTTTATCTCAAACATATTCTATACAACCTGACCAAGTTATATTTATATAAACATAATAAAGAGAATAATGTTCTCATGGAACTTCTCTCTAGATCCTTCACCTAGAACTATTGGAGCCTCTTGTTCTACTATTGGAGGCACATTTCCAGCTATGTCCACATGTCATCTTATCAATAATAGTAATTATGGAGGCATATCTGTAAAATTATAAACACACATACTAGGACACATACACATAATTTTCATATTTTAATAAGATGGTTTCACATAAATAGATAACCAATCAACCCTCATAACCCTCCACATGGTCAAAACATAGGAACTATCACTACCCTCAACCATACCTTGTATGGGACATGGCTCAATTTTGGTAAAATACTTAAATATTTTAGATTTTCCCATTAGATAACCATTTTATACATTTTAATTTACTAAAAATGAAATCATTTAAAATTATTCATTTCTTATTAGGCATTATTTTATCTTTAAAATAATCATGGAAGGAAAATAATTTGCATTATAATACATACCAAAATATTTTTATTCTCTAATTTTTTTAAATTATTGCATGTCACATAAAAATATTATGTTCCTAGAATGATGCATGCATACTCAACTTCCATGTCATACTAGGCCATGAGTAAAATACTAGGAAATAATAACACCATAAAACATGTGAATCACCCAAGGTGAAACAATATCCAACTATAATAGAAAACATCAATAACAACGATTCCACCCTGGGTACATAGTTTTTCTCTCATAAATAGGTTATCTACTCCCAAGAATGATCTCATAACCAAGACCTGACTAATCCTAATATCATATATATCATTCCCAAATAGTAATACAACTAAAAAAGGAAATAAAACAACTTTGATACCACTTTATAACTTACCAGTCTGGGTTCTACATGCTAGGGTCCTGAGCCGGTTAGTTACGTGACATTAGGAAAGAATCCATGTATGCCAGAGGATACTTATTAGCTGTGTGGGTCTAATATATATCTTGATAAAACAATACCATCTTTATTAAAGTAGAACAATAGAAGAAATCAATATATGATAACCAAATGATAATAAATAATAATTTGGTTAATATATAACCAATAAATACTAACACCACATGATAATCCCAAAAAAATAGATAAATTACTATAAAAAATTCCTATATATTTTATTCCATATGATTGTAAATTATCAAATGAAAACCATAAATAATAAAACACTGAAAAACCCCAAAAACCCAAGTGAGTCTCAACATTATGTTTGGTTTCCATATACATGCTATATCATTCATCCTAACTCATCCATCTAATATATGAATATTTTCCTTATCCAATCCTGCAAACATGATATAATAACCCAATATTAAGGTACATAGATATTACATTACTATTGCATAATATCTAAAATATTACAAAAACAGAAGCCCAAAGGCCGTATTATTCTAGTGCCTTTGGAAACATAGAGACATTAACACTGGTATATAAGTGAGCTACATTAACTTCCACTAGGTTCTTCTTGACTAGAACCTCTTTTAGACACATCATACTTAATAAATATATTCATATCCATGGGAAGGAAACATAAAAAAGGAGTGATCTAATATGCTCAGTAAGGGTAAACAAGGAAGACATGTATGCATAAACATGAGCATATGAGTATGAGAACCTGAGAAAAACATTTGATGATCATACCATGCATATAAAAGATCATACCATGAATAAATTGTGAAATTTCATAAGAAATTAATCATAAGGAAATAAATAACATAATATATCAAATAAAAACATAGGAAAAAACCTAGAATTGTGGAAAACACATAATAATATAATATTATTTCCATAGTATCCAAGTCATCGCTTCCAAGTCCATCTTAGTAGTATGGGTTCACTCCATATACCATCTTGGTAGTCATGGTTCACTCTCATGGCCATATTAGTATCATGATTTCACTCCACATACCATCATGGCAATCATGGTTCACTCCCATTTCTATCTTAGTAGTCAAGGTTCACTCCCAAGACCATATTATTCTATATCATGAGATATAAATCGTTACCCAAGGATTTTGTAGGAGATATAGGTCACACCCATCGTATAATTAAATCATACATACATTTTCCAGAAAATCATAAAAAATAATATCATAACCCATTATATTAAATGGGTATCATAAACATGTAATCATATCCTAACCTGTGGAAAAAGATACAAGTTTTATAATATTTTCATTAAAAATATAACCCCTAAAAGAAAAATAGATTTCATGAACATATAATCGATGAAAGATAAATAGGTTTTATAAAGATGATGACATAAATAATAATCCCTTAAGATAAATAATATAAATGGGACCTTTAAATCATTTCCAATAAAGGAATGAGTAACATCAAGAGATGTTATCTTATATGGGAAATAATTTTTAAAGATATTTTAAAAACATTTGTTGAATAAAATATCCTTATTCATTGAAAAAATTATTTTAAAAAACAAAAACCTTTTAAAAAATATTTCCTTTGAAAATAAAGTTGAAAAATTATAATGTAAGCTTGAAATTGTTTTGAAAACATTTTTCCTTGAAACTCATAAAGAAGCTTGAAAACCATTTCAAAATCATTTTCTATAAAATATTACAAAATACTCTAAAAAAAAAATTTAAACATAAAACATATTAAATAAATAACATAGAATTTATGTGTAAATACCCATAAATATAATAATAAGAATCATAGAATACATTCATGAGCATTATATACCCCACAAAAAATAAAATTGTGGTGAATATGGCATGTATCTCATGGATATAAAAAGTGAGATGAAATTCCATTACCTTGTGTCTTGACTCTTATCGTACTCGTAAAAACATATTGTATAATAAATATAAGTATATTATACATAAATAAAAGATCCATATTATTATATCTACTATCATATATGGTTTTATTATGACTTTTTATTACCTACTTGTTACCAATTCTATGTTAAGGTTACACTCCAGGTAATATCTGCTTTCTTATTTGCATGTGTCTTAATTTGTTATATATTTGGTCTTTATACTTATATCATAATTTCCAGAATTTAAATCATGATATAAATATCATGAATATTGAGTATGTTTGAATTATAATAATCTATATAATATAAATGTAATAAATTTAATACATCGTTCAAGGATATGGTAGTCCGTACGTATACATGAACATTGTTTCCACTTAATTGTTGTACTGAAAGAATGAAAGTAGCTGAAATATATGTATATATATATATATATATAAAATTATTCATATATCATTATTATATTATATATATCATATAATTTCACTAAACTCATTCTTAACACATCCCGTGTAGTGTTTTAATTAATCACATTGCTTTAAGGGGGAGGTAGTCCACACTTCCTCAAATGAAATTATCGTATTTACACAAAATGGAAAGTATAATGATATTTGTTGAAAAATAATTACAGAATATCAAATACATTATAAATATCATATATAGAGAGAGAGATATATATATATATATATTTTCCATCATAATGTCCACCATGAGAGGCAGTAAAGAAAGAATGAACAATCATCATTTCAAGAGGTGGTAGTTCATTGTACATGTAAATAGTATATATGTTACCCTTTATATAGAAACATGTGTAAGTTTTGGTCAAAACCTAAGTGTAATAAAATATATTTATATTTATTATACAATTTTTATTTTATAATAATAGAATAATTATATTTTAGGGATTAGAGAAAGAAAAATAAAATAAAGGATCTTGAGGGAGGGTGTTACCTCTTAATCAAGTAACAACATGGGGTTTGTACCAAAGGGCTTCCTTGTAAGGATTTATGACCAAAGTGAGGATTAAAATAGTAATTGAGGGGTTTTTTAGAGCTATTTATTTAAATCTTGGCAGAAATTAAGTATCTTTAGAGGTGTTTGGAAGTTAGAGTAGAGGAGGCCTTTTATAGAGGAGGAGAGTGGCACTCCTATAATATTTTGGAAAAGGGAAACCCAACCCATGTTTTTTTATTTAAATTGGATCAAATAATGGTAAAATGTAGAGAAAATATATTATAGGGTCTAAATATGGCCATCCAATGACTTTTGGACAATCTTCTCAGTCATATTAGGCCTTAAGTTTTGGGTTTAGTCCCTTGTTAAGCTTAGTTTAATCTTAATCGTTGTAATTTATTTTAATTATCATCACTAATATTTTTTGTCAAAAAAATTTTGATCTTATTAGACATTATAAATTATTTTTATTACAAATATGAAATACATTTTTACAAATCTATATCACTGAAGTAGAAAAAATTAATATAAATTTAATCCCGAAGACATGATGAAAACGCAGGTTTTTAAGGTAAAAACGTTCAAAAGTTTACTAGTTTTTTATAACCAATTTCAATGTTAAATTTATTCAAATTAACTAAATTGGATAAATTGATAAAAAAATCTAATTAAAATTTAAAATAAATTAAAAATATAATTTAACCTTATAAATAAATTAGATGAAAAATCTGTTTTGAGTTACATTTATATATTTTTTCATTATTCATTAAAAAATAAAAATTGATAGAAAAATAAAACAAAAAATTCACCCAAACCTTGTTTTTATGTTTTTATCTCAAAAATGAAGTTTATTTTGACATATAAAATTTATAAAAGTTCCAAAATTTAGATTTAATGTTGGTTCTCCATCAAAAGGAGGTAAAAGTACCTTATAAAAATATATGGTATTATGTATAAAATTGGTTTTGTTCTTATATTATGCCTATTAAATCTATTGGATGAATATCAAAAATATTTTATTGAATGTAATATATATATATATATATATATATATATATTACACTAATTTCACTCACTAATTTAATTTATTAGGATAAAACAGCTTTGTAAGGATAAAAATAATTTTCTATAAAAATATTCCCTTTATATTCAATTGGTTCATTGTAATTAATGAATTAATTTTATATTTGTGTAAACCATAGGTTTTCATAATTTATTTAGTTAAAATAATAACCGCTAACATAACATAAAGGTTAACTCTTAATATATAATATTTTAATAATATATTATTATTTGGTAAAACTCGGTGTTGTGTATAATGTATGCCAACTCGGTGTCGTGTGAAAGGAATGTTTGATGTAGAGAATTGAAAAACACCAATGAAACTTAATTCATTCAAAAAAATGTCCATAAAAACTCAAGTTGTTACATTCTATCCCCTTTAAAATTAATTTCTCTATGAAATTTATCATTCTGGTACAAACAAATGAGGATTCTTTTGCTTCATCATATCCTTATGTTCTCACATAGCTTCTTCTAACTTGTTATTTCTCCGAAAAACTTTGACAAGGTGAGTGGTCTTGTTTCATAGAACTTTATTTGTATGATCCATAATTTCAACTCATTATTCCTCTTCAGAAATATCTTGCTCCAGCAGTATGACCTCTGAGTTTTGTACATGTGAAAATTCGGGTATGCACTTCCTCGGGATATATACATAGAACACGTCATGGACTTGAGAGAGATTTCGAGGAAGTTCCAAGTGATATCTATTGTCCCAATATGATCAATAATATCAAAGGGACTCATAAACATAGTGCTTAAATTCCATTTCATCCCACATTTCATAACCTTATTCCAAGAATATATTCATAGAAACACCTTTTCACAAACATAAAATTATAGATTATGCTCATGGTTATCAGCATAACTTTTATTCCGACTTTGAGATGTCGTGATATGTTTCTAAATGGATCTGACCTTATCTACCATTTCTTTAGTCATCTCAGGTCCCAATAGCTTTATCACTCCAAAATTTTCCAATCATGTTGGGTCTCTACATTTATTCCCATAGAGGTCTTCATAAGGTTCCATCTGAATTCTTGAGTGAAAGATGTTGTTGTTAGAAAACTCATCTAAAGGAAGGTGTTGATCCCAACCAAATTTGAAATCTAACAAAAAAGATCTCAACATATCCTCTAAGGTTTATATTGGAATTTCAGATTTTCCATCCATCTGAGGATGATAATAAATTCTAAAAATAAATTCTGTATTAAATTCTTGTTGAAGTCTTCTCCAGAATTTGGAGGTAAACCTTGGATCCTGATCAGATATAATGGAATGTGGTACTCCATGTAGACTTAACACTTATTTTATGTATATTTAGGAAATCTGATCTAGATAGAAATGTTCTATGATATAAATGAAGTGTTTTGGTTTAGTAAGGCAATCAACTACCACCTATATATCATTAAACCCTTTAGAGGTTTTGGGTAGTCCCAAAAAAACATACATAGTGATGTTCTCCCATTTTCATTCTTGTATGGGTAATGTATGCAACATCTATTTAGACTTTTTTCTTTTATCCCTAAATTACTATAGTACCAAGCACTGAGATACAAACTCTATGATATCTCTCTTTATTCTATTACACTAGAAATATTCTTTCAAATCTCAATACATATTCATACTTCCACTATGAATAGAGAATAAAGAACTATGAGCTTCCTCTAATAGCTCCTTTTCTCAAATATGGTATGGAAGGAACACATACATGGTTCCTGGACCTTATCATTTCAACCGGATCATGGTTAAACTCATGAACATTTCTAAATTAATTTTGTAGATCTATATCTTTCGTATGTTCCACCTTAATCTTCACTTGGATAGAGGATCGAAGATTCATTTGATAAAGATAATATTTTTATCCTTCAAGTTTTCTAGATCTACCCTTTGAAAGTCTAGAAATATTGGATCTTTTGTGATCCATATCATGGATAAGCTAGCATAATCCTTTCAACTTAAAGCATTATTTACCTTGTTTGCTTTCCCAGGGTGGTAATGTATTGATAATCCATAATATTTTATCATCTCTAACCATATTCTCTATTTCATGATCAACTCATTCTGTGTGAATGTATATTTTATACTTTTAGGATTAGTATATATATCACACATTTCTCCATAAATATAATTCCTCCATATCTTTAAAGAAAAAATTACCACTACTAACTCCAAATCATGAGTTGGGTAATTTTCTCATGAATCTTCAACTATAATGAGGCATAGGCTATAACCATATTATTATTCATAAGAAAAAATCTCAATCCCTCCTTGCATACATCACTATAGATTACAAACCCTTCTCCACTACTGAGAAATGTAATCATAGGTGTGCTGACCAACCTTTTCTTTAGTTCCTTGAAATTTACTTGACATTCATCTATCCAGATAAACTTGACACCTTTACTAGTTAAATTGGTCAGAGGATTATATATTCATGATAAATTATCCAAAAACCATTGATAATATCCAGATAAACCAAGAAATATATGGATCTCAGTCACTGTGGTTGGTTTAGGCCATCATTCAACAACCCTTATCACTTATGGATCTACTGTTATACCATCTCTTCAGATTATGTGACCCAAAAATAAAACATTTTGAAGCCAAAATTCACTCTTTTTAAATTTTTCATAAATTTTCTCTTTCTTTAGGGTCTTTAGTACAATTCTTAAGTGGTCTTCATGTTATTATTTTCACTTTTAATAGATAATAATATCATCTATAAAGACTACCATGGCCTGATTGATTTAATATCTAAATACTCTATTCATTAAATCTATAAATATTGCAGGGGAATTAGTGAAACCAAACTGAATAACTATATAATCATAGTGTCCATACATTGTACAGAATTACATATCAGGTATATCATCCTTCATGAACCTCAATTAATGATATCCAAAATGAAGTTCAATCTTGGAAAAGTATTGAGATCCACTCAGTTGATCAAAAAAGTCATCAATATGGGGAAGATGATACTTTTTCTTGATTATGATTTTGGTAAACTCCCGATAATCAATATCAAGTCACATTCATCCATCTTTATTTTTTACAAAAAGAATAGGTGAACCCCAAGGTGACATGCTTGTCTGAATGAATCCCTTTACAAGGTTTTCTGGTAGTTGTTTATTTAATTACTAAAACTCAATCGGGGCCAATCTATAGGTATTCTGTGAAATTGGTGTGGAACAGAGTATGAGTTCTATTGATAACTAAACTTCATAATTTGGTGGAATGATGGGAAACTTTTCAAGAAAGACATCCAAAAATTTCTGAACAATGGGAATATCATCGATGTCGATTTTCTCCCCAACCATTTGAGATAAAAAAACCCTTCTAAATGGAAATTAAGACCCATACACTATAGGAAAATCACCACATAGTGGTGGGTTTTTTTGATATGGAAGCAGTTTAAACCACCGTAATATGCTGCTTCGGTGGTTTCAAAAAACTACCTCTAAATTGTGTGCCTGCATAAAATATGCGGTAGTTTATTCAATTTAGCAGAGTTTTATGGTAACCTTCATAGTGAATGAATTCCATAGTGGTTTTTTGTGGTTTTAGTGGCGGTTTTCCCGACGTAATATTATTTTTTCTCATGGCAGTTTAAACTGCCGCTAAAAAATAATTTCATTTTCTCTAGAGAAATCACCTCTAAAACCAAGATAATCACCAAAAAATGATAACAGAAGATGAAAATTGTATAGAGGAGATTAAAACCACCTTTAAATTATTGTATTTAGTGATGTTTTTAACCACTTCCAGTAGTAAAATACCAAATTATAGCGGTGGTTTTAACCACCAGTAATATGATCCATTTACTTAGCGGCGGTTTAAACCTCCGCTAATGCTATATTTACAAAAAAACATAGCTGATTCTAGAGCCCTAGTACCAGTACCCTGAAAAAAAACCATTCCGATTTCACATGCACATACATGCTACATCCAAAAGAATACAAGGAAACCAACATTTTTATATGAAAAGGCACTTTCAAATCCACACAAACTTGTCTAAATATCACTCATTTCATGCTGTAATAATCTTTCCACCGAGCCCATCTATGTGTTCCCCCCTTAGGAACCAGTGTTACTCATATGAATCTAAGTAACCTGAACAGTGTTATTATCCATGATATAACATGTATCACCCCTAACGTCAAAATTATCAACAACCTATGATCCCATACTTAGTATTCTGTAAATAGGAAAACAAGTTTCTTTCAAGGTGTAACTAATACATTTATTTTCATTAAGTTTTAAATACTAATTATGCCATGTGTATATCCATTCCATATTATAAATCAATTGTATTTAATTATGTTCACACCCATAATCCATTTCAATTATAAATTCATAATGGACATGTATTAATCAATCCATAAATCATACCATTTCATTTAATTAATTATGTATTTCATTCCATAATTAAAGGTTTCTGAGAATTGAATAAAAATAATCGGTTTATGTGGACTACCAATGGCAGTTAACACCATACATGCAACGGTATGTGGTAGGCCATGCTAGCATGCATTCCATATGGTAACGTCTAGTTTTCTCAATAAGACTTGTGTCGTAACCAACTAAAAGAGGTTTTGGTCACTAAGGCATACATAGGGTGTTGTCACGTCCTCCCACAATTCATTTGAACTTCACTTTGATAGTTTAGAAAAAAAATACACATAAAAGGGGGTTTTATTAGAAAAACTAATTATATTAGGTCATTCAAGGATTATGTCATTATGTGTAGTTCAAATTTTAGGTTCATGGTTCTTAACATGGACAATTTAATACAGGAGGGATATTAATCCTAATTAACTATGTTCAAAAAATTAAACACAAAATTCACAAGTCGCCACATGGAAGCCCCACCATAAATCATAGTGACACAATTTATAAAACATAAAGACAGGTAAAATCTATAGACCACCTACCAAATACCATATATGACCGATATGACCAATATCAAGGCATATTTATATCCATATCAAGAGAAATTCTGTAAACAGATAAATACCCTGATAATATGGTGAATTTAGTTGCACCAAAATAATGCATCTAGAGAGGAGATAAATGTAGAAATAAGGTAAGAAGATTCCTAGTCCCACTGAGTGATATAAAACTCACTTGACTGAGGTTGAATTCAACACTAGATAACGGGGATCAATCCAGACCTTTAAGGGGAGAGGATAGGAGGAGCATGGACAGGAGCCCCCTTGAGCACATGAAGGAGAAATAAAGACAGGGTGAAAATAAATTAGGACGGAGGGGAATTTTTTTAATTTCTAGCATGTTTAATGGGGTGAACAGTTTTTCTACATGATTAGCCATACTGTGTTCTAACCATTATCATGCCACTGATTATGGAGGGTGTTCGCACTGTTCATGAGCAAAAATTGGAAAACTGTGCACAAACTATTTATTCTGCCTCTTTTCAAAACCTGCATCATGTTGTACTGGTGAAGGGATCTTTGTTTGTTTTCTCTAAAATTATGAAACTATTAAGATGAAATTATAATGATCCAGTTGGATGATTTCAAGTGTGGTATGTACCATATATGGCTACATGTATAAAATTTTCCCTATTATATTAATAGCATGACACTGGTATATCATATAATCTTGGTGAAATTATATATCATGCCAAGGAATAGCCTTTCGTTTTGAAAGGTGAAACTTGTAAATAATTTCTTCTCTTGTGTGTGTGTGTATTGGGTTTTTTTAATAGAAATAAAAAAGATAAAGTGAGTACGATAATAATATAATCACTCACCTAAATGTGAAAGAGTAAAAGTTAATAGGGATTAAAAATTATTAATTGGACTTCAACACTGATTCAATCCCCTTATAAGTATTGATCATGTCCCTCCTTGGATCCTAAAAATTAGTATTAAATTGTAGGTTTATATCTGATTGAGTTATCTATTGGATGTTTATTTTATTTTTACTGATTTAAGTTTCTTTCATGATTTATGATGAATTTTAGTTTTAGATAAGAATTATTTGACTTTGATTAGAACTTAGTATCTTCTATAACTTTGATAAATAAGAAAAATAAGGAGAAGAAGAAAATTAAAAAGATGGACTTATTGAGTAAGAAAGATGTTTCTACTTAATATAATTATAAATATGATAGATCTAGTTTATAAGGAGAAGTGATGGTGTTTTATTCTACTACTAATAAAGTGTACAATCCCTCTACCCTAACAGGATCAAGACACTATAGTGTTAAAAACATATTTTTAAATTCTTAAAAAATATATTTTGAATAAGAGGAAATCATAATTGGTGGTGATCACATGCCAACTATAAAACATGACAAGATAATACTATAAAATTTTAAGAAAAAAGGGTTATCTGCTAAAAATAATTTTAAGGGAGTTACAAAACTGGATATTCCCAAGAAAATCAACAAGAAGGTTGATAGTTCATCCTTGGGTAACAAACCAAATAAATTTAGGGAAAATGAATCCCAAAAAATGATTCATAACAATAAAGAAACTTATAAGATTCCATGTGGGAATTCCAAGAAGGCTATAAATATACCTGAAGACATTTTAATGATTTTAGAAATAGAACCAAAAACCTCTTCCTGATCCTCTACACCATAGATATAACAACCTAGAAATTTTTACACATTATTATATGATTAATAAATATAAATATCCATTAATACAACATAAGTATCATAAATTCTTAGTTTCTTTGGAATACTGGGTTCATAATATATAAAAGGAAACAAGAGAAATCAAAAAAATGTTAGGTCATGAAAAAGTTTGGTGGCAACTCTGTGCCACACATGATACATATACAAACCGACTATTACAATATTTTTCCAACATATCAACAATACAACTAATCACTATCTAATTATGAAAATAGCTTGTCACCCTCTCTACCTCCATATCTACTTCCTACTAACACCTGTAAGAATATTATATTGAAAATTAAATATTGTTGAATATTTATATTTAAACATAAAACCAATAAATGTTTGCAAACTAAATTATTTTAATTTTTTTTATTTACCTACACACCACAAGTCGCAATACCACTGGGGGTAGATCCGGTCATATTCTAATATAAATCAATCAACACATTGTGAAAAGTGGATATCTGATCCCCATGTTCTTGAACTGTGTTTCATAGATAAACAATATCTATCTGAGTATCTCAGGGTATGGACTAACTACAACTAGGAATAGATGCAACTAAAATCCCTAATGGCCTTCAAAAGAGCTCAGATGGTATGGGTCCCAAACCCATCTCGCGCACTCTATCAGGATGCTTCTTCCCAAGGACTTTAGTAACAGGGTCATCCTGAGAGACTGAGTAGGACTACGCAGGATTGGCATCCCATAGTTCTTTAATTTTTACCCATAAATAAAATATTAGTCATATTAGAATCAATATATATTAACATATTAAAAACTGATAATAAGTTATTACAATGAAAAATGAGCTCATACCCCAACTTCTTTGGTGGACTCATTAACAAAACTTCCATCATATTTTTTGTAAACATTCAACCACACTTTTTTTCAGGATTCTTGGTTCCCAAACTATCTGTCTGCATTAAAAAAAAGATCAATCAAAAATTTAATATATTAAAGAGATAATATTGTCTAATAAATATTTAAACTAATGAAAATATTACCAGATCTAATTAGCTTCTAGAAAAACTCTTTCACCCCACAATGTGAGGGATGACTTTCTTAGCTCGGCTTGATGCATTCTTCCTTGAAAGATCCTGATATAAATAAAATTCAATTTAATAGTAATGTATTCAATTTCATCTCCTCTTCATATAAAATTATAAATCTAAAATGATATTAATATATTAATATATATTTAAATATCATCTTCTTCTCATCACGATGTCTATCAAAAAAAAAATTCCATTGATTTTTGGGTACCCCATTGGGTATCTTGTCATACATCTGTTGGGAGGTCAAAAAAGTATCATTGACATCACTCCAAAATCTCTATTTAAATTCTTTCTGTTTATTACCCAGATTTTTTAATGTTCACTTTTATGCTAGCACATCAGCAACTGTAAAGTGTAAAAACATTTGTGCACTAAAATTCATTTTGAAAATATTATAATTTAATAACATGACATTCAATTAAACCATAATGAATATAAATTACCTTTATTTGGGAATCAAAAACTTCATTTTTTCCAAGTTGACGTCATATGCCTCCAATTATCATACGAAATAGGAAGGGAAACAGGCTCTGTGACCAACTGGCCTATAATCTGGGCAAGTAATCCTACGACATCATCTATATGGACCTAATATAAATAAAATGGGACAACTATCTTCTCTCCAGTCAGATTCCATACATCTGAACTTTTAATATATTTTTTCCATACATGAATTCTTTCTATATTTAATGAACAAACAATTAGTATAAAAAAGTGCAATAAATTTATTCACATTAAAATTTGTACCTATAACCATCACCCTCAAGTATCCCCATGAAGAACTAAAAGTGGAACGCCACTCCCTCACTAATGATTCTTCTGAAGGGGGAGGCAAAAACTGAGATGATGAAGGGATTCTCCCAGAGGGTGTGAGAGATGGTGTAGGGGGAGATGGTACAAGGGGAAAGGGTATGGTGGCTCAGATGCTGTAGGAAGGGAGATAGATGGATCATCATCTATCGTAGTGGTCAATAAAATAGTATACCGCTTCCTCCTTGGAATTCCTGTCATTTAATCAAATAAAATTATGTTCAAAACATATATTTCAAAATAATTATGCAGAAAAAATTAAAAATGATTACAGATGCACAGTACTGACAAACAAAATATATATAACAATAATAATGAGTTACTACACAAATGAAATAATTTGTTGCTAAATGGATGCATAACTGTACATACAATCATTTTCCCCTTCAATCATGTCATTTTCCTACTCCATTACTTTATCCACTTCATCCATCCTTGTTAGACTAATATTTTCAATATCATGATGGAAAAATAATTCTACTTCTTGTTGTCGATGAGATTCAATGTCATAGGTCAAATCTTCTACTTCATCACCCATATCATACAAATATCTTTGTTTTATATGAGAAACTACACACCACCCTTCATCCAAAACATCATTCACATAATATACCATTTTCTCTTGTGATGATAAAATATAAAGATCATACAGTTCATGATCACCAACATCCATCAAGTGAGAGAATTTCACAGATGTAAATTGCATAGAATCTCTTTTAACACCTCTGGTAATATTGAAGCAATTTAATTTGAATAAAACATCTAAAAAATTACTATGGTAGTTTAATTCAATAATATCAGTCATCTTTCCATTGTATCCCTTTTCAGAAAATGTAAAATACCACTATTCTATGTTTTCAAACCCTCTTCTCAATCGATTGTACGAAATCTAAATCCATTCACATTGTAAGAATCGAAAATTCTAACTTTTTTTGGAGGACCTTGAGCAAGAAACATCAAATCATCTAAAAACACTACTCAAGTATCATAATTCATGATCTAAAAAAAGATACATTATTAGATTTACAAAATATATATGTTAACTTAATATTCGAATTTATTGTAATATTTATGAACTTATACATCATCCAAACCATTCTACAAGCTCTTTGTTAACATCTTTAGTTATATCTTTCTCATCTTGTTTTCATCCTCTTATTAGTCTCTTTGTTTGTATCTACAAATATTTAATAAATGGATATGTAATTTCACTATTCAGCAGCACATATCTATGTGCCTGTAATAATTCCATTTCTGTCAGTGTAACATTTCAGGTCCTCCCAACTGATCGTCCAATAGCATGAAATATTTTTGATTTCCCATGTATTTGAGATTGATTCGATGTGTCATAAAAATGTACAACTTGATTAAATATTGTCTCAATATCATCTAGGTATCTAAAAAAAAAGGTAAGACACTCCTCTTCTAAATAGCCTTCAGCAAAAGAGCCTTCTGGTTGAGCTTTATTTCTCACATATGATCTCAAATGCCCAAGATATCTATGAAATAAAATAAAAAAACATAATTATTCATTTAATTAAGTTCCAAGAATTGTCTACTTAACTAAAAAACATATAAATAAAGTACCACTCAATTGGATAAATCCATCAATAATGTATGTGGCATTCTAATTTATCTTCCTCAACTAAATACACAGTTAAATGCATTATGACACTAAAAAATGATGGAGGAAAGATCATCTTCATTACATAAAGTGTCAATAAAAAACTCTCCGGAAGGTTTTCAAGCTCAAATGGATGTAGAGATTTCTCACATAGTTGTCTAAAAAATGTGCAGAATTGGAGTATAACAGTAGTAAATTTTTTTAGGTAATAATGTACGCAATGCCAATGGTAGTAACTGTTGTATCAAAATATGTGAATTGTAAATTTTCAATACATGTATCCTATGATTATTTAAGTCAAAAAAACTCAATATGTTACTTGAATACCCATCAGATACCTTTACATGCTTTAAAATTCGAAGGATTGTATCTTTATCCCTATTTTTCATTGAAAAAAATTGATGGAGCATACTTTTCATTCTCATCTGGACAGATATAACATTTTATGTTCATTACTTATAAGTATTTTAGAGCATTGATATGATCCTTATATTTTCCATTCTCATTAAGCAATGTGAAGATAAAATTATCACAGACATTCTTTTAAATATGAATCACATCGAGATTATGCCGCAACAAATTAAATTCCCAATACGGAAGTTTGAAGAATATACTTTTTTCTTCCATTTTTATGTTCTGATTTCACATGACGATGCACTTTGAACTCATTTCCCACTATCATTCAAATGACGAACCTTCTAAAATTATGTTGCAACATTTCCAGGTTTTTCCTATATTTTAGAACCATTTAATAACTTTTGAGGTGGTCTATGATCAATGAAACTGTTAAATTTTGATTTGTTCAGCTGAAATCTATGAGATTCATTGATAAATATTTTATGGCACAAGAAGCACCATTTTCTATAGTGAGTTATCTATTTGGGATTAAAATAAAAGTTACAAATATGGAAAGACAAACCCATGTAAGTGTTCCAACCAGATAAATTCCCAAGTCCAAGGAAGTCACTAATGGTCCATATTAAATAAGCGTGCATTTTGAACATTGTTTTAGAAGAAGCATCATATGTCTCAAAATTGTTGCTCCATAACTCCTATAATTATTTAATTAAAGGATACAAGTATACATCAATATCATTTCCGTGTATTTTTTTCTAGGAATAATCATATAAATAATAAAAGAATTTTGTTTCATTTACAGTCACAGAGGCAGATTGTAATGGATCAAAAACAACTGGCCAAATGCTATAACTGGTACTCAAAGCCCAAATGGGTTAAATCCATCAGTATCCAATCACAATCAAACATTCCTAGAATCATCTAAGAAATATGTATGTAATGAATCAAATTTCTTCCACAATTATGAATCTCAGGGATTTCTCATTAACCCACCATTGTTATTATCTACAGAATGCTACTTCATGTGTTAGGCAGTTCTCAATGGCATGAATAATCTTTACAATTGAGGATTTAAAGGAAAGTAATGCAAAACCATTTCAGGTGTGTTCGTTGTCTTCTTCTCCATGGTAATATTTTTATTCAGACTTCCAACATCACCCATTTACTTCCATCTATAAGAATAAAATTTTTTGCAATCCTGTCTACTTGAATCCTCTCACCAATAAAGCATAAAATCATTGGGACATGCATGTATTTTTGTATAATTCAGACCAAGCTTGTTAACAACTATTTTCATATTATAAAAAGGCTCGGGGATGTTTTCTTCAAGAAATATATCACACAACAATTCCAATATCATGTACATTTCCTTATTTACAATTCCATATAGACATTTGATATGGTACAACTTTTGTAGAAAAGAAAGTTTTCAATATTTCAAACATCCACTATACAACTCTTGATTTCCATTTTCAACTAAACCATGAAACATATTTTCCTCAGTGAAGTTTCTCTTATAGTATTCCCCACATAATCAAGATTAGGATCCAATGATATGTTACAATCTTGATCTGGTTGTCCTATAGTCTAAAAAACATCACTTTTCATGTTTTTATTTATAGCACCCTCGTCTGGTTGTTCTGATATGTTTTGATATTGATAGTGGGGTCCTGCAATTTTGAATGCATAATTTATAAGGTTTTTCTTTTCATTTTCCATTGTTGATGAAGTTGGGAGCTCATTCTATGGATTGGAATCAGTGTTCAAACTTTCTGTAATGTTCGATACTCTATGCCAAATCCAACAAAAATATTGAGCAGGGAATTTCTTCAATATTAAATGTTCATAAACATCATCTCTCTTCAACCATCTTAAAAATTTACATTTAGTACATGGACATCTTATTCTACCTTCAATGGATAGATTGGAAATTGCAAAATCTTAAAACTCTTCCAAACCCTTAGAATACTGAGTTGTGTTCCTTGCTAATGTGATCCAGATTGTATCCATGTATATCACAATGTTCCTACACGATATTAAAAAAACTAAAACACATAACTATTACTAAATAAGGAAAGAGACTCATATATTCTAGCTGAAAAAATATATAAATATGTTAAATGAGGTTTTCTTGTATAATACATATGGTAAATAATGAACCCACCCACTAGAAAACCAAATCATAAAAATTAAAAATATCCATAAAATAATAGAGAGATGATAATAAAAAAACCATGATATAACAAATGAACTATATAATACAAGTCGGGAAATGAATAAATCAGTATCATATCATATACATCAGAAACAAAAATTCCAAAAGACAAAATTAGGAAAAACCTTGAAGATGGTCCCAAGTCCAATCCTAGTCCCAAACTCCCATTCTTTTTTTAGAAATCTAATCATCAAGCATTGAGCCATGCCCAAACCCAAGCCTACAATCAAGTAGCATCATCTTGGGTACCAAGTTCCATGGTATCCTGAGAAAGGTGTGACTATAGTTAAATAGTACACCACCAATGATATCTCTAAACATAACAAGACTATAATAATGTACATGTAGAAGTGGTACAAATAAAAAAATTAATAATTTAATTAAAAGGCAGTAAATAACCAATAATTCTCGGGCTCTATGATGACACTTGAGAAGCTAATGAAAAAAATATCCCCTATGAAAGAAAATTTAATGAATATATGGATGAAATACATTTCACTAATGATAATAATATTTCATTCATTATCGATCACACTAATGATAAAAAATACATAGAATAAACCAATGACATTGCTGAAACAGAGTATATATAATGAAAATGAAACTGAAAACATTGATGCATTAGATGACATCAAAAAAATAGATAGCACCAATTAAATGGATGCCATGGATTATATGGTTATGAAAAACAACATTAACAATGTAGATGATTCTAAGAAAAACAACAATTACAATGGTTGTGGTGATGTAGTGAAAACCTTTGATGGTGAAGACCCCAATTAACATAAGAACTAAAGAAAAATGATGTTAATGAAAAAACTAATAACCACAATGACGCTAAATACATAGATCATACCAATGAAATTGATGAAATGGACCATACCAATGGAAATTATGACATAAATAATTTCAATGATGCTGATGAAATTGAATACATCTATGAGGCAAACAACATCGGTGACACCTATGAGATGAACTATATCGAATAAACTCTTGAAACAAATAAAACATATGAAACCAATGACTCTAAAGAAATTGAGGACACAGATCACAATGGTGACACTTATTACCAAGATCACATCAACACAACCAAATATGATAATGAATGTGGAAGCACTAATAACATCAATGATGTTTATGACTCTAATGGAACCATAAATTCTAGAAAAACTAATGAACCCAGTGAGACTGGAGACACTGATGATATTGATGAGATAGAACAGTCCAATTACATCTCCAACACTTATGAACCCAATAACAATGATAACATGGGTGGCATTCCAGACACTGAGTGTACATTGATGATATAGTGGATAGTAACCAAGATAAAAATATAGTTTTATCTAATGAAACTTAATGCATAAACGACATGGGTGACACTAACAACCCTAATGAATCTTATAACATCAATGAAACTGATGATGTTGATGAATTAAATTACACTAACAAGACTGATGAAACTAATGATATAGATGACCCAATTTAATGATATAGTTTTACCACATCGAGGGCTTCAGGGGGGTCATCGAGGTCCCGAGGGTTGTCGGGGTCATGGGTTCCTAGGGCTTCAGGGGGTGGTCGTAGGGGTTTCGATGGGCAGTGAGGTGTGGTGAGGGTCCATGAGGCATGTTGAGGGCTTCGGGGGGTCACTGGGGTTGTCGGGGTCGCACGGGTTTCCAGGGTCCTAGGGTTGTGGGGGTCATGGGGGTCGAGGGGTTGGGGGTGTTGAGGAAGTCATCGGGAGGAGAAGTGTTGTTGCTATAAAAAAAACTAGGTCTCATTACGGTTTATTAAAAATTTCCACTAATTTATTTAAAAAAAATTATCAACAGTTTATTAAACTACCGCTAAATGACAATAATGTTGTAGTGATACACTGAATGTAATCTTCGTAGGAAGTTTATAATTATCATCACATTGATGTATGATTATAAGAGGTTTTGAAATATCAAACATAACCTCTCTTCCATGTAACTTTATGTAATATTTATACCGATAAAACCAATGTGTGCTAAATATGACATCAAATTCAACCAAAGTAAGAATGATATTATTTACAGGAAGCACATTACCAAAAACACTAATCGTAGAGGAATCATAAACTTTGGATGAAATCATCATACCATTGGGGTTTTTCACTACTAATTCCACATATAATCATTTTTTTGGAATCTTAACACCCTTATAAAATTATTTAGATATGAAAGACTGGGTTGATTCATAATCAAATAAGACATTGGTATTTCTAGAGTGGATGTTAAGTGTACCTTTCACCACATCATTATCACACCCCTCCTCATAAATATTTATTGCATGAGATTTTTCCTTGTCCCTCAGCTTAAGAGTTTTCTTATGTCGATCATCATCACTAGCCCTTGGGTTTGGTCATTGATTATCATAATGCGTATTCTCCTTATTCTTGTAGCATTGAATTGTGGGAGGTGCATTATGTGCCTTTTTATCTCCATTAACACCATTAGATAACTTATTCACATCACTTTGATAATCAAATTCTTGATGTCCTTCCCTTCCACACTTAAAACATTTATTAGACCCCTTAAGGAAATTTCCTCTATGATTCTCCCCACGCGTAGAGAAAAAAGGAAAGATCATCTTCTTCTCTTCATGGTTTTTAGAGTTTACACTAAACTCTATCTTTCTTTTCTTATCAAAACCATGGGATTGATATGTGAATCAAACCTCCATTTCATCCTTGATTTAACAGAACACAAATTCTTCATGGCTACTAAAATATCTTATGTCCAACACCCTTATGAGACCTAGCTTTAAGCCACTGAATAATTTATCAACATTACTTTTGGGTTGGATGATAATTCCTAAAGCATACCTCAAAAGTCTCATGAAATTAACCTTGTAGGTATCTATAGATTCATCATCACTTTTATTTGACTCAAGTAAATATTTCTCCATATTTGTATAAATAATTCAAGGAATGTTCTTATTTAAAAATTATGTTCTTAAACTCATACCAATCCATGGATTCAATTTCATCTTGTTTCCTCATGTTCTTAATTAGATACCACCAATGTTTTTCTTCTCCTTCTAACTGATAAACATCCAGAATGACTTTATCATCCTATGAACACTGAATAACAGAGAATATATTTTCAATGGTACTGATCCATTGTTCAGCAATAAGTGGATCAAAAGAATATATGAAATAATGTTGATGTTACCTCATGGAAGACTCAATATAATATCATTCCCTCTTGGATCATTTGAAAGTACACCATGATTCACAACCTAATAAAGTTGTGTGAGCATAGAAATATGATTTTTCATTATAGATCCCTTGGAATTCAGTTTCTCAAGAGGAAAATCAATGCATTTTCCATAACAGTCACCATTAATGGGGTTACTTTGGGTTCCATCCATTGTCTAAAACCAAAATCATAGAGTAATAAATAATTATCATAACGAGGAACCACATAATCTTGAGAAGTCACTTATAGGAAGTCTAAGTTATGATACCTTACTTAGTCTATGACACCTTAGTTTTATCCTAGGTTATTCATAGAAAACTTATATTTAAATACTTCATGATGCTTTATGAAGATTTTTTGAATTCCTAAATCATATCCCTTGGGAGGGTCAAACTAAGTGTGCAGTAAGGCCCGTTTTCATATACTCGGATACCTCAAGTCAGACCTGAGACACTTTGTCATGGTTTTTACTCCTTGGTAAATATAATCTAGAACCACATTCATTTATAGTATCTAGATTGGGATGAATTTATATGAAACAACTCATGCTATCCTTTACCAAAATTCTAGGACATTTTCCTATACTTTTCTTTATCCTTAGACTTATCCTTAGATATTTACTTAGAGTTCCCACTGAGGTTTTATCATCATAGTTTCCAAAGTTAAACTAAACTTTCCCTTTGATACCAACTATAATGACCCAATATTAAGGTACATAGACATTGAATCACTTTTTTGTAATACTTAAAACATTACAAAAATATATTCTCAAATATCGTATTAGTCTAGTGCCTTTGGAAACATGATACTGGTACATAAGTGAGCTATATTATCTCCCACTGAGTTCTTCTTGACTAGAACCCTTCTTAAACACATCATACATAATACATATCTTCATATCCTGGGGAAGTAAACATAAAAAACGGTGATCTAAAATGATCTATAAGGGTAAATAAGGGGGGAATGTGAGCATAAACATAAGAATAAGAGTATGATAATGTGATCAAAACATTTGAATATTATACCCTTCATATCAGAGATCATAAAAATAAATCATGGAATAAAGATTAGTAGTTCATAAGACCTGAATCATCAAAAAGTAAATAACATAATCCATGAAATCATATGATAGGAATAAAACATGGAATTGTGGGTAACACATAAGCATATAATATGATTTCCATAGTTGTCAAGGCATCACTGCCAAGACCATATTAGTAGTATGGGTTCACTCCTCATACCATATTGGTAGTCATGGTCCACTCCCATGTCCCTATTAGTAGAATTAGTTCACTCCTCATAATATCTTGGTAGTCATGGTTCACTCCCATGACCATCTTAGTAGTCAAGGTTTACTCCCAAGACCATCTTAGTCTATATCATGAGATATAAATTTTTATCCAATACATTGAAGGGAGATATAGTTCCCACCCATATGATAATGAAATCATACATACATGTTCTAAAAAATCATGAAAAATATTATCATAACCCCTAAAATTAAATGGGTATCATAAACATGTAATCATATCATAACCTATGGAAAAAGATACATGTTTCATAATCATTTCATCAAAATCATAACCCGTGAAAGAAAAATGGATTTTATAAACATATAACCCATGGAAGAGAAATGGTTTTCATAAATTCCATGAAATTAAGCATAAAACATTCAATTATATAATATTAAAGGAAACTTTAGATCACCTCTATGAAATGTATGAGTAATGTCAACATATTTTATCTTAGATGGGAAATAATTTTGAAAGATCTTTTAAAAACATTTATTGAGAAAAATAAAATTCTTCTTTGGAAAATGATTTTTAAAACCTAAAACATTTTTTAGACTATTTAATTTAAAAATAAACTTGAAAAATTATAATGTAATCTTGAAAACCATTTCCCTTGAAACCTATAAATAATCTTGAAAACCATGTCAAAACTATTTTCCATGAAAACTTACATAAGACTCCTAAAAACCTTTTGAAAAATAAACCACAATAAATAAAGAATATATAATGGAAATTTAAATACCCCTAAATTTAATAATAAGAATCATAAAATACCTTCATGAGAAGTATATACACCACACAAAAGAAAATATTGTTGAACATGGCATGTATCTCGTGGATATAAAAAGTAAGATGAAATTTCCTTACCTTGTGTCTTGAGTCTCGTCGTACTCCTAAAAAATTCCTATATAATAAATATAGGTTTATTATACTTATATATAATAACTATATTCTTATATCTAATATCATATATGTTTTTATTATGACTTTATATTACCATCTTGTTATATATTATTTGTTAAAGTTTCACTCTGGGTAATATCCTCTTTGTTCTTCAGAAATGTCTTAATTTTTTATATATTTGGTCATTATAATTATATCATGATTTCTAGAATTTAAATCATGATATAAATATCATGAATATTAATGATATTTTATTATAATAATATATATCATATATAATTATGAAATTAAATACATCGTTCAAGGAAACGGTAGGTCATACGTAATGAAAGTTGTTTCCGATTAATTTTCATATTGAAAGAAAGTAAGTAAATGAAATATTTTTATATATGGGTATATATATAATTATTCTAGTAGTATGATTATATTATATATTTCATATAATTTCATTAAAATCATTCTTAATACATCCCTTGTAGTGTGTGAATGAATCACATTACTTTGAGGGGCGGTAGTCCACACTTCCTCAAACGAAATTATCATATTTACAAAAAATGTAAAGTATAAAGATATGAGTTGTAAAAGAATTAAATAAGCATAAATACATTATATATATCATATTATATATATATATAGAGTTTCCCTCATAATTACCACCATGACATATGGTAAAGGAATAATGGACAATCATCATTTTTTGAGGCGGTAGTTTGTTGTACACGTAAACAGTAAGTTTGTTACCTATTAGATGGAATTTTGCATAATTGTAGGTATAACCATTATTATAATAACATATAATTATATTTATTATAATATTGTTATAATATAATCATGTAATAAGTATATTTTAGGGAGTTTATAAAGAAAATAAAAGAAAGGATCTTGAGGGAGGGTGTTACCTCTTAATTGGGTAACTTCTTTCGATTTGCACCAAAGGGATTCCTCGGAAGGGTTTCTTCCCAAAATGAGGATTCAAGGATTAAGGGAGGGATTTTGGGGAGATATTTTAATATATCTTGTTCAAACATAAGTGTATTGAGATATGTGTGGAAGTGTGAGGAGAGGAGGCTTTTATAATGGAGGAGGAGTGACACTCTTGTAATATTTTAGAAAAGGGAAAACCTACCCACATTTTTTAATGAAATTGGATCAAATAATGGACCAAAGTAGAGAAAATGGAGTATAGAGTATAAATATGGACTGACAATGGATTTTGGACAAGTTTCTAGGTCATATTAGGCATTAATTTTAAGGTTTATTCCTTTTTTAAGATTAATTTAATCTTAATCATTGTAATTAATTTTAATCACCTTCAAAAATATTTTTGATAAAAAAATAAGTTGATGTTATTAGATATTATAAATTATTCTGATTCCAAATATATAATCCATTTTTACAAATTACAATCACATAATTTGAAGAAATTAATTTGAATTTAATCCCACAAACGGGATGACAAAGCATGTTTTTAAAGTAAAAACGTTCAAAAGTTTACTAGGTTTTTATAAAAATTTTATATATGAAGTTTATTAAAATGACCAAAATTAGATAAATTTAAAATTAATTAAAATTTTAATGAAACCTTATAAATAAATTAGATGAAAAATCATTTTAGAGTTAAATTTCAGTATTTGTTACTACTCATTAAAAATGAAACTTCAGAGAAAAATACTAAAAATTCACCCTAACCTAATTTTTATGTTTATATTTAAAAATTGAAGTTTATTTTGACATATAAATTTTTTAAAAGTTTGAAAAATTAGATTTAAATTAGGTTTTACATCAAAAATATGTAAAAGTACCTTAATAAAAATATAGGTTTTTATGTGTAAAATTTGGTTTTTTATTATCATATGCCATTAGAATCTATTGAATAAATATAAAAAATATTTTATTTAATATAATATATATATATATATATTACATTAATATCACTCACTAATTTAATTTATTTTAGATAAAATAGATGTACAAGCAAAAAAATAGTTTTCTATAAAAATATTCCCTTTATAATCAATTGGTTCATTGTGACTAATAAATTCATTTTATATTTTTCTAAACCATAGGTATTTATAAGTTAGTTAGTAATATTTATAAAAAATAACTTAATAGATAGATTTATTCTTAATATATAATATTTTAATAACATATTGTTGTTTGGTAAAACTCGGTGTTGTGTGTAATGTATGCCAAGTCGGTGCCCTGTGAAAGGAATGTTTGACTTAGTGCATTACAAAAAATAAATGAAAATTAATTCATTTAAAAAAAGGTCTATAAAAACTCAAGGTGTTACACATGAATTATAATGTTATATCAATCAAGGATCCTGAATATGGTGTGAGTACTACTCAGTTGTCCACTACCAACATTGTCTAAAACAATATCCATTCTATAACAGTGTATGTAGTTATATAAATAATAAAGTAAAAAAGAATAGTTAAAGAGTTTCACATGAAAATATCCTTTAATTTACCACATAATCTATGGGTTCATAATGACATAAAAACTAACAATACCTCCTCTAGTCTATGCCGGAGTCAGAACCATCCACCAAAAGGATATCATATTTTATTCTATCATGTGTTTTCACTAATAATTTAATATAAAAATTCCCTATAATATAATGGGGGATATAGAAGTAGTCTAGAACCCAGTGGGTATTTGGAGAAGCAATCCTTGTCCCACAACTCTATGATCACATGAAATTAAATATATATCATTGGGGCACAGAGTAGTTGTCTAGAACCCTATGGGTATTTGGAGCATCAGTCCATGTCGCACAAATTAGTAACAAATATCTCATATCATTTCCCAAATTCACAACCAATTTAACAATAATTCCCATAAATAATTATTCAACCCATTTCATAAATTAATTTATCAACAATGTATAATTTATAAGTCATCATTTCAATCATATATGCACACCCCATGGGTTTCCATAAATTTCATAATCCCATTGATCAATAAATTTTGCAAACCCATTATTCTATCAATTTCAAAATCAAATTGTTAAACCAATTATTTAATTCAATTAAAAATTTGTTCTCCCAAAGTGAAAATTTAAATTTTATAAACTACATACAAATAAATAAAATCAAGATTATGGGAATTTACAATTAGAACACCTAATTAAATATCGTAAATGGATGTTTTCCAAACTGAACTCCCCATCATGATCGGAAATAATTAAATAATAGTGGGACGGATAATCTATGACCAGTACCTAAGACCATGATTCAAAGGAACAAGATTAATTAATACCTATACCTAAACCATCTTCAATAGAGGAAAAATAATCCCTCTTCATCAGGAAAGATATATATGAGAGAGGTTAAACCAACAAGAATATATTACATACCATAATAGAGGTAAAATCCTTCCACCAAATCTTTGATTCACACCATAAGTGGTTTTAGGAGCCTTATAATCTTCTAAAGATCATCCAAAATGAAATTAATTCATTTAGGGATGATTCGGAGTGATTTAGGGTAAGAAAAAGGTGTTTGTGAAATTTAATAATTTTTTTAGGTGGTTAAAAACCCAATAGCATGATTTCTTGGGAAAAGGAGAATGGTTTCCATACTGTGCACCTTAACCCTACACCTCAACTTAAGGGGTTCATCATTTCTCCTAAGTGGCAAAAGTTTTTACAAACCATGCACCCACTATAAAAATACTCACTATTTGAGGGTGAATGGTTTAGGGAGGGAGGCCTCATGATTTTTTTAAACTTGGAGACAATTATGCACCACCTTCTTTACTTCCACAATGGGGCACATGGTTTCATGGAAAAAACTGTACGGTTTTTCCTAATCATGTCCCAGCCATTCACAACACCATGAGATTCCAAATTTTTCTAATTTCACCTGAAATAATCCTAATTAAATACCCAACCATGTTATAACAAAAACAAGGGTAAAAGAGAACCTAAAAATAAGAATATGGAATCTACATATGGGTCAAGATCTTATAGGTAAGGATATATTCCTCATGAAGTGTTTTAAATGGTTTTATAAACTTCCTTTATAATTTTTCATTTTAATTTTAAGTGAAATGTATTTACAAAATGTTTTATGATTTAAAAAGTTATTTTTATTGAAAATTTATTTTCATCATATAATTATTCCAAGTGATATTTAAAAATAATTTTCAATCTAATATAATATCCTTTTATGTTTCTTATTCTTTATTTGGGTAATAATCCAAGTATATAAATCATATTCTTTCACTGAATGGTTTATATTTTGATGGGATGACGTTTATGAAACCTGTTTTGCTTCCATGGTTACACCATGAGGAAATTATTATGAAATATGCTACTCTACATAGGTTATTCTATTATGAAATGACTATGAAACTCATCTTTCTTCCATAGGTTATGATATGATGAGATGTTTATGATACCCATTTAATGTAATTAGTTAGAATATTGTGTGTGTTTATGATCTTGTTTCCCACATAAATATGATTTTCATTATGTTTTAGGTGGGACATATATCTCCCTCTAATGCATTGGGTAATGGTAAATATTCAATGAGCTCAGATGGTAAAAGGAGGGTGCACATGTGGATAGCCCAAACCCAAAAAATAGGGTACATGGGTGGTTAGAAGAACCCCAAAAAATATGGTACATATTTGGCCATCCCATGCCCAAAAAGGAGGGTGTACATATGGTCATCCCAAGCCCAGAAAATAGGGTACATGGGTGGTTATCCAAATTTTTAAAAGGAGGGTACACTAGTGGTTAACCCGAGTCTGAAAAGGAGGGTACACGATTGATCATCCCAAACCCAAAAAGGAGGGTTTATTGATGGTCATCCCAAACCCAAAAAATAGTGTACATGGGAGGTTACTCAAACTCAAAGAGGGTATACTGGAGGTCATCTGAGGTCTGAAGTAGGTACACGGGTGGTTATCACAATCCTAACATGTTTTGAATGTCTTGGTGGGTATCCTTGACATAATAATTTATATTCTTGTGTGCATTTTTTGAAACTATGACTTATGCCATTGTTATGATCTCATGGATCATGTTATTTTATTTCCTTATGAATCATGTCTTATGAGCTACCAATCCTTATTTCATGACTGAATATTATTATATTTGATATGTAGGGTGTTTTTTACAAATGTTATGATCATGTTCTCATATCCTTATTATCTTATTATGATTATGTATCACATTTTTTACCCTTAATAAGCATTTGATCTCACCCTTTATTATATTTCCTTTCCCTAGGATTTGAATAAATGTTTATATAGGGTATGTTTTTGAATAATACTAAAGGTATTGATCATTTTGGATGATATTAAATTTTTTTCATAATTTTAGAATATTGTGTTCCAAGTTTCCAAAGGCACTAATATATTATGATCCTTAGGAATGTGTTTGTGTAATATATCAAATATTCATCTAAAAAGATATAATATCCATATATTAAAATCCTTGGTCATTATACTTCCCATTTTAGTTGCTATATCTTTATATTTAATTCTAAAATGTATCTAAATGGAATATTTAGGTTACATAGAGTTACTCTATCCATTATATCAATATGTGATCCCATAATTACATCTAATTTTTAGAATGAACTTTATAAATCATTGGGTTTTGAATTAAATTTTTATATAGATTATAATGCTCAAACTATTGGTCAGTCTGAGTTGATGATTTAGACTATGTAAGAAATGTTTCATTATTTTTAAATGGATTAAAAGGGAATTTGAGATCATTATCCTTCTTTCATTGAGTTTTACTATAACAATAGTCTTCATTCTAGTATAAAAATTTATCCATTTGAGGAATTATATTCAAAAAAAGTGTCTGAAACCATATTTTAGAGACAATATATGAGAAAAGATGTTGATGGGATAATAGATAGTCTAGAAAATGGAAAATAAGGTGAAATTGACTAAGTATCACATGAGAGAGGCTTATAGAATTCATAAAAATTTATGTGGATAACTGGTGAAATGATAATTATTTTGAGGGAGGTGATCAGGTATTTATAAAAGTATTTCCATATAAATTTGTTATGAATTTTGGTAGGAATAGGAATATAAGTATAATGTTTATTATACCATATTAAATCTAATAGAAATTAGGATCAATTTCCTTTCAATAGGAATTTACTCTGAGTTTATCCAAGGAACATAATATTTTTCAGATTTTGATGTAAAGAATATATGTGATAGATAAATATCATGTTTTGATCCCTGATATAGCTTACTTAGAAAAGAATATTTGTTTTGAGGATTATCTAGTTAATATTAATTAATATAGAGAGAATGTGTTACAAAATAAGGTGATTCGCCAATTTAAGGATTAATAGAAATCTCATTTGGTTGAAGAGGAAATATGGGAATCTAGAAATTCTATGAGGGAAAGATGTCCCAACTTATTTAACAAGTGAATAAGATTATTACTATGTAATTTCTAAAAGTGGGGAACAATTTAACAATCTAGGTAAAGATATAATTAATAATTTTCTTGTTTATTAATATAGTTATATTCATTATAAAAACATTAAGTAATTTTTAATTCAAAAAAGAAATATTTTTAATTGAACACCTTTATTAAAAGTTTTTATTTAATTTTTTTTCTAAATTTTAGTTTTTTAATTTGAAAAAACTAAAATTATTTTTGAAATCATGTTAAATTTTGGTAGTTTTAAGAAAATATTCAATTTGTAGTGAGTATTAAAAATTACCATTTTAAAAAAAATCATTCATATTAATAAATTATATTATTCAATGTACCATTATGTTTTTAATATAATTTCAAGTTAAAATAGTATTATTTAGCCATATTTAATCAACTTAATTTATATTTAATCAAAATTGTGTTGTATTTTAGTATAGGTTTTTTTTTGTATTAAATAAGTATTTTTCTGAAAAAATATTTGGAAGTGCACAATGTTTCTCTTTTTCAATTAATTAAAATAATACCTAATGAGAATTTTTTTAAATAAAAATTATATATTATATATTATTAATATAGGATCCCAGGAATTTATAGAGTAATACTTTTTATATTTATGAATAATATATTAATTTTATGTTAAAAAATATTCTATGTTGGATAGCGTTCTTGACACTCAACAATGGGTTTCTCTGAAATCTTACGTTGCACACAACATTGAATTATAATGAAAAATAATATTATAATTTTATAATTTTAAATGGTAATTAATTCCTAGTTGTTGTATTAGATGTAATTAATATAATTAAATACAACATGATTATACATATTTTTTAAATGTTTTTACATTTATCCAAAAACTTTTAAAGGCTTAAAATGATAATGAATCCAATTTTAATCATAAAATACTCTAATATTTTTAAAAGGTCGTTTTACCACCTTTTGATGGAGAACCCTTTTTAAATATAGTTTTTTCACTTTTATATGTTCTATTTGAAAATATTAAACTTCTTATATAGAATAGGGACATCAAAATTTAGTTTGGTTAAATTTTTGGTAATTTTCTGATAAAGTTCATTTTTTAATGAATTGTGAAAAATAATGCATTATAATTCAAAACTGTCATTTCATATAATTTATTTATACAGTTAGATTATAATTTTAATTGGTTTTAAAGTGTAATTTTATTAATGTTTTATAATTTAATCTAATTATGGTCATTGGAATTAATTTCACATTTTAATTGGACTAAACACATGTCAATCTTTTGGTAGTTTTTACTTCTTAAAAACACACATTCTAGTTTTGACAATGATAATTAATCTTAAAAACATGATTTATGTGTTTTTAATTTGTAAAAATTGATTCCATACTTGTAATAATAAGGTACAAATTTTTTAAATAGGTACCTTTTATTTTTGGACATTATTAGTAGTAACTTTAGTAATTATTTTTATTTTCCATGGTTAAAGTGTAAATTAGGTAGATAAGGGTAAAAATAATATTATAATAATATAAAACTATGCTAAAACGTTTTCTAATACTATTTTATGAGTTATGTCCAACCATTAGTATCCTTATGCCGAAATTTTGGCATTTAGGAGCCACTTGGGAGTGATAATGACATGTTATAATAATTAATTTAAAGTAAAGAGAAAAATAACATAAACATGTATCTTCTTAATAAAAAAATTTTATATGGGGTTATATAAGTGATATATTAGAATATAAATATTCATTAGAAATATAAAAAAAATCTACATTATTATACATTATTTATAATTTTTAGACATTAAATAAATAAATTTAATTATGACACAATGATGATGCAGTGATTGCTTCATTAATAAAGGCTTCAAATAAATGATATTATAAATATTAAAATAAATATTATAGGACATAATTTATTTCATAAACAAATTATATAGGTGAATATGACATGTTATTATTGATTAAATGTTTTTTCAAACTAGTCATGTTGTTATGAATTTGTAAAAAAAAAAGTCAAGTATGAATAGTGTTCAAAATTGACATAATTCATAACTTAAAATATAAAATAGTTTATTAAATGATATTAAATTACAAAAAATATAATATTTTGTAAAATGGTTAATATATGTCCAAATATGTCATAAATGAATTTTTTGTGGGTTTTTTGACATTATATAGTAATTACATTAACCCCTAATGTGTAAATAACATGCTATCACTATAAGATTAAAAAGGGTAAAATAAAGGATACACCAAAAAGATGAGGATAAAAAAATATTAAAAACTCATATAAAAATTATTATATGATTGGTATTAAAATAAAAATAAACTTATCTTCGAATTAAATTAGTTTCTAACCATTTTTAATCAAAATTGAATTTATAATAAATTTATATTTTAAGACTTTCCTAAAGTTCCCCTCCTCCCTCTTATAAAAGGCCACCAACTCTACCCACTTAATCAAACCTCTCAAGCCAATTGGATCATCCAACTTCTTCTCAAATAATCTCCCAACATACCACCCTTCCTCTAAGAATCCTTACCTTGGAAAGAATCCAATTCAAGAAATCCTTTTGGCTCAAATCAAATGAAGTTACCCGATTTAGAGGTAATGTCTTCTCTCAAGTTCATTTCTTTTATTTTCCTTATACACTCCATATGATCTTATAATTCTTTGATTAAATAAAAAAAATAGTATAACCAATATAATATTATGTTTTATGAGAATTATTCTAACTTCACTTACACACACCTTCATTTAATGAATACGAACATACTGTTTCTGTGTACGGAGAACTACTGCCTCACGAAACGATGATTGTTCAATTTTCTCTAACCACCTCTCAAGGTGGCCATTATGATGGAACTGTATTTATGTATGATATATTTTATATTTATATTGTCTCTGTTCTTTTTTAATTTTTATTTACAACATACCTTTATGCTTTCCATAATGTGTAAATATGATAATTTCATTTGAGGAAGTGCGAACTACCGCCCCCTCAAAGTGATATGACTCGTTCATGCCACACATGGAACATATAAAGGATGGAGTTAATAAAATTATGTAACATATATAACATATATATTATAATGTAATTATTACATCCCTATGTATCATTTATTTTTTATTCCATCAATATGACAAATAAATGAAAGTAGAGTTCTTACGTACATACGACCTACCGTCTCCCTGAACGGTGCATTTCATTTATTATCTCCAAATTTTATGAACTATTATAAATACTTATATACTTTATATATGTGATATTTAAATCATTAATATTATTATTTAGATTATTTACTTTTAACTACATAGACAATTTACAACAAAACAATTTCATTTTCGACTCAAGTACCGAATATCGAAAAAATGACCGATATGAACGTGAATAATTATGTGATTCTTATAAAATGGTAATAAGTGTTATAAAAGGAATAATAAACTTGAAAATTTTCTCAATAAATAATAAATTAACATAAGTTTATTATTCATGAATATAAATAATGAACGAGACAAGTCAGATCCAAGGTAAGGGACTTCGTCTCAATATCCTTTCATTGAGGCATATTTTGATTTATATATGACCTTATCTTATATGGTATATAATCAAACCATTTTAATTTTAATTTCATTAAATGGTTTTCAAAAGGAATATTTTTTTATTAATTTTTTTACTAAATTAAAAAAGGAATGTTTCGTTTTAATGTACATGGTGATAACGACCTTTCTGCCCCCTCGAGCATTATTTGATATTTGGATTCCTCTACAAGATGTCATTTTTTAAAAAAGAAAATTTGAATACCATATTACCTTTTTAGGTATTTTTTATTGAATTTTTTTTATAATGGATTGATAATATCAATATCTTGATATTATGTTTTATGATTGTAATTTCCAAATGTTATTTTTCTTTATTCTTGTTCATATGTTATGATTATGTTATGGTTCTTGGGAATTGTTTACGTATATGGGTGGTTCTATTATAAAATAAGGGAGGGTGAGCCTAAGATATCTCTCCAATGCATTGGGTAACATGATGGAGTTAAATGTTAAGGTTTCTCCTAAGATATTTAGGGAATATATTGTGATGGGTATTCTAAACCTAATTGTGAATGTTACTCCCTATATAGCTGTGAATGCTACAAAGTAAGTATGTTATAGATGCCAGAAGTTACCTTAATGATTTATGATTTCTATGAGTTGTTCATAAATCTTGTGATATCAAGAGGTTTCATAAAGAGATTATGTTTTATGAGTGAAAATTATGATTTTATTTATTTTTATTTATTCATAGAGTAATGTCTTCTTTCTCTATTTTATATCCCTTACTAGTATTTTTTTGCTTATCCCATGTTTTTAAAATGTTTTTCACAAGGTATAATAAAGGGTAAGGGAAAGTAAGAATTCAATAAAATTACTATCAAGAAAATAATTCATGTTTTATTTATGGAGTTTTATTATTGTGAAAAAAATGGATAGAGTAGAAGTGTATACTTTGTAATATTTGAGATGTAATGAAATAGTTATGGCCTAATTCTATAAAACTCTAAACCTAAAAGATTATCAATGTGAATTATTTAATTAACTCAAGATTATGTAATGTTTAAGGATTGGGCCTAATAGTTGGTATCAAAGACCATTTTAGATAACTTTAGGATTTATGATATTATTAAATGAATATCCATAAATTTTTTTAATTTATATTAAGATTGAAATGATATAACATTTTAATATTACCATGTTGCTTCATCTAAGATATGTATGTGTTCAGAATGATTTTCCATAGAGGAAATAATGAAGCTATGATGGGATGACATCAAGAGGAAAACAACCATCTAAATTAGCAACCTGAGATGGCCAGGATCAGAACTGAATAGTTTGTTGCAGTGATGGAATAGTTGACTCATGGTTGCATGAGATCAACTATATCAACCACAAAGGAACATGTCGGTAGTGGATCATTTCATGAGATAATATCCCCATCATTTTGAGGATCATATGACCATGTTCTTTCTAAATGGTGGATTAAAGTACTCGAAAATATTTTTTATATAATGGGGAGTTCAGAACATCAAAAGTTTAGTCTTGATATTAACCATTTTGAATGTGAAGTCGATCAGTGGTGGACTATGGTTAAAAATAATAGGGATGGTGAGGAGATTTATGCTCTTGATTAGGATGAATTCAAAGGTATACTTCTTCAGAAATATTTTCCTAAGGAAATTTGACTTAGAATGGGAAAAAATCATATAATTGAGGTAGGAGGATGAATTATTGGCTGCTTATGAATCAAAATTCACTCAATTGGCAAGGTATGCTTCAAATTTAATATGGTATCTTGATATTAAAATCAATCAGTCTTAATCAAGATTAAATACAAATTATTTAAGGGAATTAGATTTTCATGAGTTTAAAAGTTATGAAAAACTTGTTTGATGTGTAGAGATGGTGGAAATGTAGTTTTTTGATGATCAGGTGTTCTTTGGAAAACAACAGAATAAGATCTTGAGGTGGCAGATGAAAGGGAATAAATATTTAAAAAAGTATGATGGTAAGAAACTTAAGTTTATAATTTGTACAAATTGTGGTAAAAATCACACTAGGGAATGCATTTTGAATTCTAGAAAGTGCTTATGATGTGGTAAAATTGTACATAAGGCTCGCAATTGCACTGGAAAAGATCAGGGTAGTGGTAAGATAAAATCTGATTTATAGTCAGTAAAATGTTTTATGTTCAATGAAATGGGTCACTATGAAAATTAGTGTACTGTAAAGAACTCAAATGATGAAAATCAGCTGAACTACAAGAAGAAAGGGGTGGTGAAATCCTTTTTAACTACTTCAGTAGATGTTGGGACATCAAATGATGTAGTATCAGGAACATTGTTTGTTTATTCAGATTATACTAATGTATTGTTTGATTCTGGGTCTACACATTCATTCATTTCTGAGAAATTTTCTAGTAAATTTGGAATTCCATATCAAGATATGAATCCTGAACTTGTAGTAAAAACACCTGGAGGAAATTTTGAGACAAAAAGAAATTATAAGAACCTTCCTTTCCTTGTGTTAAATACCTACAAACCTTATTGTTTTTTCACTAGTATAGTTTGATGTTATTTTGGGTATGGATTGGATTTGGGTTTATCATGCTAAGATTTACTATAGAGATAAAGAGGTTTTTTTTTAGAAATAATTTCAGTTTGTGTACAATAATGAACCATTATGTTTGATAATAAATCAAGAAGGTGAGAAACTAGTAAAATATGAAAATGAATGTTACCTTGCATATATTATTGAAAAAAAAGGAACTGTTCAGATTAATGATGTTCCAGTGGTTAATGAGTATCTTGTTGTTTTTCTGATGAGTTGCCTAGAATAATACCTAATCGAGAAGATAAATTTATTGTTTACTTGGTTTCTGATGCTAAGAAAATTTCAAAACCCCCTTATTGAATGGCTCAAATTGAACTTTTAGAGTTAAAGAAGAAATTTCAGGAGTTATTATATAAAGGTTTCATTTGACCTAGCACATCACCATGGGGTGATCCTGTCTTTTTTAAAAAAAATATGGTTCAATGAGACTTTTTATTGATTATAGAACCTTGAATAACATCACTATTAAGAATAAGTATCCTTTTTATCATATCGATTATTTGTTTTATCAGCTCCAGGGAGCTCAGTATTTTTTGAATATTGACTTGAGTTCAAGGTACCATTAGTTTAAAGTAAATGAATCAGACATTCTGATGATTATGTTTCATACTAGATATGGTCATTATGAATTTTTAGTTATAACTTTTGGGTTAACCAATGCACCTTATGTATTCATGGATCTTATGAATAGAATTTTCTATGAGTTCTTGTATGAGTTTTTTGTTGTTTTTATTGATGATATTTTGGTATATTAAAAAATTAAATAGGATCATGAAATTCATTTAAGGGTTGTCTTTCAAACCTTAAAATAAAATAAACTATATGGGAAATTCAGAAAGTGTGAGTTTTAGTTACAACAAATTTCATTCCTTGGTCACATTGTTTCTAAAGATGGCATAACTTTTGATCCTTCTAAAACAAAAGTTGTTGAAGAATGTCCAAGACCCAAAAATATAACTGAGATTCATAGTTTTTTTGGTTTAGTAGGTTATTACTAGAGGTTTGTTGAAAAAATATTCATGGTTATCTAGACCACTGACTAAGTTTACTCGAAAAGGTGTTACGTTAATCTGGAAAAAAGAATGTGATTAATTATTTTAGGAATTGAAAAAAGATTAGTGAATGATCCACATTTGGAACTGCCTTCCAGAAATGGTGAATTTGTTATCTATAGTGATGCTTCGTTGAAAGGACTTGGTTGTGTCCAAATGTAGAGTGATCAGGTAATTTCTAAAGCTTCACATTAGTTGAAAACTCTTGAGTTAAATTACCCTGCACATGATTTGGAATTAGCTACTATTTTTTTTGCTTTAAAAATTTGGAGGCATTATCTATATGGTGTGAAGTGTGAAATATATACTAATCACAAAAGTTTTAAGTGTATATTCACTCAAAAATAATTAAACATGAGACATAGAAGATGGATGGAATTAATCAAGGATTATGATTACACAATTCATTACAATCCAAGAAAGGAAAATAAAGTGTAAAATGATTTGATTTGAAATATTAATTATATATTAACCATGCTATGTTTATAATGAGATCCTTTGGTTTTTGATTTGATGAATTTTTTATTTGAATTTCTTGGTGCGGGTAATTCCTCTATTTTGTTTCAGGTGGCAATGAAATCATCTCTATCAGACTTAATTAAGGAAGTGCAGAAGGAAGACTGTGAGTTGTAGAAAATTGTAGAATTGTTTTATAATAGTAAGTTACCTAAATTTAACATCGATAAAGACTTTATTTTGAGATTTTGAAAGAGATTATGTGTGCCTTGTGATTCACATTTTAAGAAAGAGTTGTTATGTGAAGCTCATAGTTCTCTAGTTTTATTTCATACTGGTATTACTATGATGTATAGATATCTTTAGGAGTATTTCTAGTGGGATGTAATGAAAATATATATTGTTGACTTCACTATGAATTATATGACTTGTCAATAGGTTAAAGTGGAATGGCAGTTACCGAAAGGGATGATTTAGCCTTTTCCAGTGCCAGAGTTGAAATGGAAAAATGTGTCCATGGATTTTGTAGTAGTATTACCAAAGACTTATTGATGTAACAATTTAATCTGGGTTATTGTTGATCAATTGACTAAATATTCTCATTTTCTTTCTATTTGAGATCCTCTATCTCTAGATCAAATTTCTCAATTGTATATAAAAAATATAGTTAGGTTACATGGATTTCCCATCTTTATTGTATCTAATCGTGATCCAAAGTTCACTTCTAACTTTTGTAAGGTCCTTTAGAATTCATTTGGTACTGAATTAAATTTTAGTACAACTTTTCATCTGCAATTAGATGGGAAGTCAGAATGAACAATTCAGACATTGGAATATATTCTACTTGATTGTTCAATGGATTACTAGGGAAGTTGGGACTAACATATTTCTTTGGTTGAGTTTTCTTATAAAAAAAATTTTCATTTTATTATATAGATTGCACCATTTGAAGCATTATATGGAAAGAGGTGTCAAACTCCAGAATTTTGGGATGAAGTAGGTGAAAGGATGTTTATGGGACTATAATTGGAATAAGAGATGGTATAAAAAGTTCAGTTGATTCAGAAACACAGGAGAATAGCTCAGAGCTTGTAGAAAAGTTATGCAGATAACCAGATGAATGATATTTCTTTTGAGGTTTGTGATCATGTCTTTCTCAAATTTTCTCCATGGAAAAGTATAATGTGTTTTGGTAAGAAGGAAAAGCCGAGTCTGAGGTTCATTGGACCCGATGAAATCCTAGAGAAAGTTGGATCAGTTTTCTACAGAGTGTATTTACCTTCAATTTTATCCTAGGTATGTAATGTTTTTAATGTTTCAATTTTTAGAAAATATATTCCAAAACCATCTCATGTTTTGAGTCCAGAAGTAGTTGTTTATGACGCTTTCTATAGGGCGTGCATTCATTTATTTCGGAGGATGTGCTGATTGTTGCCCCACATTCCTACTTTCAAAAGGTGGGCGTCATCCATTGCTTATTCAGGGACATTTTCTCCTTTATTGAAATGGGATGATGGGATTTAGGTTCCTCATTCTATGGATTCCACCTCAGAGTTAGTCACCTAGTACGGGCCTCCCTCATAGATTAAGATGTTGTTCGTAAAACTCTTCATGGTTACATATCTTTATGGATGCAAATTAATTAAACTGCTTCTATCAAGAAATTCTAAGGAGTATGGTAAGGTTAGCAACCTTTGGTCGGGGGAGTAGTCATGTTGGACATCACTGGAATGTCTGGACGCTATAACACTGGAACATCTGGGTTTCTTCCCCTTATGATAGGACTTCTTGAGGGCGTGGATGCATGAGGAATCCCACATTTAATGTGGGGAATTATATTCCATAGGCATGTATATAAGTTTTTCCTTAGCTTCCCATGTTTAACATAGGGTATTCCACTAGTTTAATGTTTGGCGGAGATGGATCAGACTTATCAGAACACTGATAAGAGTGGATCAGATGGGTGCAACCCCTAGAGGGAACACTAATATTGGGGCTAGTGCATGGCTGGTATCCCGATTGCTACTAGGGGCGGTGAGGAAATGATATGGAATGATCCCACTGGGATGTGGAGTCCCGGGTAAGAGTCAGGATGGATGATGGAGAGTTGAATGAATTGGTGGTGGAATGAGATGGAACCATCGTGAAGGTGATGGTAGTGTTGGGCTTGAGCCTCAGAGATACTTCCTATGTATCCCTATGGCAAGGAATCAAAGTCCATGTAGTTCATGATGGAGGCATTGAATCGGGGTGTGCGCAGAGGACAACAACCCGACGACATACTGGGGATTACATGAGGTTAGCATCCTGGGTTGGTCTGATGCCATAGGGGTGGACCAGATATGTGGGTCCCAACAAAAGGGACTACAACGGCTTACCATCGATTGGGGAACACAACGTTTCACCACTGGTTGGGGTGTAATATGGCTTACCATCGATTGGGAAACACAATAGCTTACCATCGATTAGGGTATAATGGATTACCGCTAATTGGGGTACAATGACTTACTGCTGATTGGGGTACAACATCTTACCACTGATTGGGGTATAATGGCTTACCACTGATTAGGGTGCAATGGATTACCACCGATTGTGGTACAATGTCTTACCACTGATTGGGTTTGAACCTCAGGAAGGCTTCCTACATACCCTATATAGGGGACAAGGATCAAATCCCACATAGTTAGAATGGGTACAATTTAACGTCTTGCTGGATGAAAGGGGCGTACAGTTTAACGTCATGTGGGGTGAGGATGGACCTATGTAAAGGGTTTGGATCAAGTAGGTGTTGGGCTTGAACCTCATGGAGTCTTCTAATGTACCTTGCCTTGGCAAGGATCAAAGTCCACATAGTTCCAGATAGGTGTTGGTGAACTGATGTGAAGGGGGTCGGGACCAATAAGTGTTGGGCTTGAACCTTAGGAAGGCTTCTTACATATCTTTCCTTAGCTAGGATCAAAGTCCCCATAGTTCAATATGGTTTTGGTGAACTGGAATGAAGTGGTCGTGACCAATGGTTGTTGGGATTGAACATCAGGGAGGCTTCTTGCATACCTTATCTTGGAAAGGATCAAAGTCCACATAGTTCAGGATGTTTTTGGTGAATCGACGTGAAGTGGTCGGGACCAATGGTTGTTGGGCTTGAACCTCAGGGAGGCTTCCTACGTACCTTGCCTTGGAAAGGATCAAAGTCCCCATAGTTCGGGATGGTTTGGAGCTTACCCTCTAAGGAGGCCTAGAGAGGTTTCCATAGTTGATGCTTACTCTAAGCCCACGTGAGTCATGCTCGGTGTGAGAAACAAGAAGAAGAAAATACCTGACGACCATGTTGTGAATGGTGTGTTTGTGGGAAGTGGAATGGGGCTTACACATGGTTAGTGGCCCAAAAATAAAATAGGGGCTTACGCGTGCTTCGAATCCCAAAAGGGAAACAGGGGATTTTGTATGGTTACCAGTCTAGGGAGATGGAGATTGAGAGTTACTCTATGATGGAGGCTCGGGTGGAAACAAAGCCCAGATGGATTTGTCACGGAAGAGAGGAGGGTTCTAGTTCCCATACCCCCCTGGTCTTTGGCATCGAAGAAGAGAGGAGGGGTAGCAGGGATACTGCCTCCATCAAGAAAGGATAGGGGCTTACACCAAGATAGTTTTCCTTCCCTGTGGATAGGTACCGCTCTAACATAGAGTATCTCATTCCATGTGAAAAATAGCTCACTCCCATAGGGATGAGTGGGAATAGATAATGTCCAAGACAAGGCACCCCGTGTATGATGTACGAGGCAAGGTCACAGTTTAACATCATGTGCTGAGGACGATGGTTCTTGATAGTTTAACATCCTATAGCTCAGACAAGGTGGGTGCACTCCATGCCCCCCTAGGACATACATGACCGATACCTCCCACCCCTTAGGGAAGGGAAGGCATCAGCAATGTCGTGGCGAGGGCGTATCGTGGATTAATCAACTAGGGGGTCCACATTAGCATGACTATAAGAAGAAGCAATATCTGTTAGTGTGCCTATGCGAAGAAGCATGAGGTGAAGTAGTGCAATGGGAAGCATCACCCAAGGGACTTTGAAATTAATGTGTACAAACATGGAGGGTCATACAGAAAGAAGGATTCTGGAGAAAAGGGGTTCATAGGAAGGGATTACGTGAATATTTGGTGCTCCATATAGTGGAGGAGCTTCGTGAATGGGTTTACATCATAAAGTAAAGTGGCCTTGTCTAGGCATAGGTCATATGTGCACATGAAGGGTGATTCGTGAAGTAGAAAGGCTTTTGTGGAGCAGGGCTTCACAAAGTAAGGGTGCCCTATGAAGTGTATCACTGTGAAGAAATGTGCTTCACAAAGCATAGTGACCCTACCTTGGCATGTGGGTTACATGTGCATGGAGGGTACTTCATGAATTATAAATTCTCTGTGAAGACCCAAGTCCCCTTAGGGTCCCCCTTCCTTCACGATGTCCCATGGGCTTCATGAAGGGAATCCCTATTTGAAGAGGGGATGTATTTAAGCCAAGGGAAAGATACTTCACGATTCTAAAGTACCTTGAAGAGCTCATTTTTTGCAGAGCAAAAGGTGCTTCGCAATTTGAGAGCAAAGAATGAAAAAGGTCAAAGGATCAATCCTTTGGGATTGAGGGGATTTCAGTATTTATAGTAAAGAGGCACTGTGAAGTAGGGATTACTTATCACACAGCTATGTGGCACTTTATCGTAACTGTGGAGCCTCCCACCTCCTCACTCTGTGGCACCTTCACAAACATCCGGCAGATTGCGGGGCCTCCCCCCTCTTTTCATTATGGCGGCTTCTCAAATGTCACTTGGATCACGGATCCTCCCATATCTTTGCTTCATGATAGCTTTGCAAACTTCAATCAGATCATAGATCCTCCCACCTCTTTGCTTTGTGGAAGCTTCGCAAGGGAGGTAGCTTCGCGCTGACCATGGTGCTGCAGGGCTCTACGAACAGGCTTCATGAGGCAGCCCCAAAGGAGTGGTTTCCTCTTTGATTTTAATCTTCTTATCCCCAAATTTTGGTTCCAACAAATCCCCCCCACCCAGACATGTAGCTGATAAGAAAATGAGGGTATAAGTCTGAGGTTCAATCACCAAAACTCTTTAGGATAATCTAAAAGCAAGCTTGTGGAGGAGGGTCGTGATGCGGAGCAACGACGCACGGGTTGAGGGCGTCGTGAAGCTCACTGCGGATGGACATGCCACAAAGCACAGGGGGTCATTTCCTATAAATAGGGGAGGTTAACCCCTCTTTTTTCCTTTCACACCTCCGCATTTTGGCGTTTGTTCTCTTAATTCGTGAAGCTCTACGTACTCTGTGATTTCTCTCTATGAATTGGGATTTCCTCTTCACAGCGCACAGCAAGTATTCGACTCTACAAGGGTGTGATCTGCGACTTTCACCTTCTATGTTGGGTTAGGGCTCTGTGATCTCTTTTTGGGACCGAGCTCCATGAATGGGATTCGTGAACATTCTTCGTGAATGTGTTTCGCGAACCAAAACCAATAAGGTCTAGATTTTAAAAACTGAATGGCTCACCAGGAAGCTACCAGGGGGACCTTGTGGATGCTTCCCAGAGGGAGGAAATGGCTGATAGCTTGGGTATATGGGAGCTCATACGAAGCCATTCTGACCATAATTTGCCAGTAGAGCTGCTATTAGAGAGTCAGAAGGACTATCCATTGTGTAAGAGGCTGACTCTGTATGGCTTCAGCCTAAGGGATGATTTACTCATCCCTAAAGTGAGTAGGGAAAAGCTAGCTTACTGGTTCAGGAGCACTTCATGCCAGTTCTAGTGGTTTAGGGTGGCTGACGGCCATACCTGGGAGGAATTCACGCCTGTCAAAAATGATTGTCTATAAAATCATGTGAATAATGTTGATGGGAAGGAATTATATCCATATACATATCCCCTACTATACCATAATATTTTGAAGGCAGCCCTGGGGAACCCAGAGAAGGGGCGGACTGACAAGTGGGATCTGCGCCAAGGAGGCAACTTCACTGATGACTGGGCCTAGACCTACTGGGTGGGTGCCTCATGTAAAGAATTCGGAGCAGGGATAAGGTGAGTGGGCATGTATGATGTGGATTCAGCCTCCCAATTCCATATCTATAATTTTAAGCACCTGATGTCGAAGTTGCTGAGAAGATGGTCATCGAGGACCAATACCTTCCATTTGCACCATGGAGAGGTCGACATCATTTTATGGGACCTGTATCAGATCTTGGGGGGCCAATACTAGGGGGAGATGTATGATGAGTTCCTCCCTCTTATGAGTGCATGGGAGGACCTGGAGAAAATGTCACCATTGGAAATGGAATTGATGGACCTAGTGTTAGGGGAGGACAAATAGTTGGTGAGGGATGTCCATTTCAAATGGTGGTTCAAGCAGTTCTTGAACTTCCCAAAAAATAGGTAGCTCCCTGTGGGGCCTTGAACTTTCCCAAAGGGGGGCCAACGAGGCAAGGAGTACTCATACTGGTGGATTTTGGGGTACATTCAATGGAAAACCTGGGGATTCGGTGTCAGTATCGAGCAGAAACCGATAGTCAGGTTAGCTGTATTCATTACGATGCTTATCTATGGTTGGATCCTACCAGTGAGAGACACGAACATGGGTGTGCGACCAAGAACATTTATCATGGTGTCCATGTTGGTGAAAGGAGGATGGGTTAACCTCGGGATCCCTCTGCTCTCCAAGTTGTACAAGATGTTGTGTCATATTTGCGAGGAGAAGAAGCTGTAGAGGATATGTGGGATGTTCCGCCTTCTGTACAGGTGGATAGCAACACATATTAGGGGTATCTACGAATATCCAAACCCCATATCCCCTCCAAGATTGAATTTTCACCCATCCATTCTGAATGTGATGGGGAGATTTTCGACTAAGATGACCATGCAGGTGGTTTTGAATCAGGTTTAGAAGGAAAACAAGTTCAATTTCTACCCATTCCCATTTCCAACAGGTGTGTTCAATGATGACGGTCGGGGAACAGAAGATCATCGGTCCTACCTCATGGCCTTTTGGGGTGGAGTTCTGGTGGTGTGGGTGGACCACAATTCCCTTAGTGATCCGTACACCCCACACTATTTTTTGAGGCAGTTTTGGTGAATGCAGCGACTTACCCCACATGTCTATTTAGGGGTGTACCACAAGGATCACTTGTGTGTGATGAGGTAGATGTGGCTCATGTTCACATAGGAATATGGTAAGATGAGGAACGAGCTACCTCCACCCACAGTTGTCTTTAGGCTGGTAAATGAATATGCCAAGAGCTAGTAGACGGCATACCCAGGGGATATGTTGAAGCAAAAGACCATCTGGGCCAGTGATGGGGTGCCTTCTCAACCTCGAGGTCGGGGCCGGAATGCGGCAAGGACATATCATGGTGGTGGGGCTAAAGTGGCAGTGAGGCCCGTACCGGTCGAAAGGGAGGTGGTAGTGGAAGACCCAGTGGTCCTAGAGGAGCAGAGTCATCTGGAGGGGAGGCCACCCAGTGGGTTCCGCAGAATATCCACCCAGGCTTCGGGGAAGTGGTTGCGTCATATAGACATGTCTGAGAATGATTTCTTCCCAGAGGCCTAGGACATATGGGATTCCAACAGGCAGTTCCTCAACCCGTCTGAGATGTGGAAACACCTAAACCATCTCAGGATGGATTTTCTAGGGATCATCCCTACCGGGGCTGGCTTTACAATATCCCAAGCAAAAGTAGAGAAATATATGGACGAGTTGGAGGACTTTGTGTACTCTCAGGGTGCCTCGCGTCCAATGACAGATCGGGTAAAAGTATTTCTAGATCGAACATCCACTTTGTAGTTGTCAGCTACTGAATTGAGGGAATTATTCCCTCTTCTAGAATAATCGGACGAGTCCTCTTGGAGGAGGAGGCTAGTAGAGGGATCCCTCTAGAGGAAGGTGAGGTCAGCGATTCAGACCCGGAGTTGTAATATTTCACAGAGGCCCTTGAGGTAAAATCTTAAACCCTTTCCCTAATTTTTTTCCCAAGTTGTCTAGGGCTTCTCAAATGGTATTTTAAATTTGAAGGAGGACCTCATATGTAGAACATGTTCCCGCCCAACAGTATATGCAGTTGTAGGGCCTTTGGGATTTTCACCCGCAGCTATGGTAGTTACCACGCTTAATGGGGTTGGGACACCCATGGTGGCTCTTCTGGAGTTTTCAAACTTCCCAACGATATACAAAGGGCCATTCATCGGGGTCCCAAAGACAAAAACCCAAGAGCGAGACCAACTATTTGATCTCTGTAAGTCTCCTTTTAAAGAATTCATGACCGCTACCCATTGATCATGTTAACTGAAGTTCGTGTACTTTTTATATGCACAGTTCTTCAAATGGTGTGGGATGCCTTGACAAGGTTGGTTGGTACTCCCGGTGGAGCCTTTCCCAGGGGAACGCCGATGGTCATAGAGGAGGATATCCAAACTGAACAATCTATGGTGCTCTCAATCACTGGTGGGACAGTTATAAGAACAGAGCCTAAGATCATTGAGGTGGGATCTGATGATGAGGATTGATTGGACAATACAAGTCCTGTCATACCCGATCAGACATCATATGTAGACTCTGATGATGATTTCTTGGGGTTTTTTCCCATGTAAGAATAATCTGATCCTGTGGATCAAGACGAGATGGCATCTAATGAGGAGGATAAAAAAATTGTCTGTCACCGATCATGGAAGCTAATTAGGTGCTTCATCTATGGAACCCCTCAAGCATAATGGATAGACTATATAGAGATGATTTGGTCCCGGCTACGTAAACTGTGCACTGGGGGAGTGGATTCCCAGATCCCTCACATGCTCTTCTGAGATCTCACGGTAGAGAATATTTAGGAATATGACAGTGGCCTTGGTGTGGGTTGGTAGTGGAGAAAAGAGGTTAACATCAAGAGGCTCCAGGAGGCTGAAAATGAGATTCAAAGGCTATAGTTCTGGGCAGATGAACATTCTGATTTCCTGAACACACAATCAGAGATCATATCACGGCTGAAGGCTTAGCTGGAAGAGGCTGAAGAATGGATGAAGCAAGCCTATGAGGATATGGTTGTCGTCCAGAGCGATGAGAAGAAGGCCTGGATTACGGCTAACAAACTACGCCCCATTGCTGTTGAGGAGAAGCAGGAACTGTATAGGCAATAGTAAATTTTTGACACCACAATCCAAAGAGTGGAGAAGCTACAATGTTTTTTTGACGTGGTCAAACCATCCATGGGAGGGTTCGATCCATGGGTTCTATAATTCATGTAACTTTTGACTGTACTTTCATGCTTCGATTATTTATGTTGGATGCATGCATGAGTTCTATTATTTGCTTCAACCTACTACATGTCTGTCACATTCATAAAACAACTAGAAATCAATCCCTAAGCTCACGTTGGTTAGGCCCAATGTGAGAAATAAGGTGTGACCACCTTGTTATTTAGCTCGAATATGAGAGTGTCGACCAAGCTTCGGGAATCCAGGGTTTGAACAACCATTACATATTTCTAGGTAGAAAGAGGGAGGCCTGACTGGAGAAATAATGTCTCAGATCGGTCGAATTGCCATTTTTCCAATGTTCTCTAGTGCATGAGTGGGGTAACACCAAGGGTGTTGGAATTAATCTGAACATAGGGGAATGGAAGGTGTGAATCACGATACCCAAAATTCATAACACTGTAGGGGTGACGTGACAATGAAGGGTAACTATTTACCATGTTCGAAACACAGTATCCTTATTGTGTTAGCCTAAAATGGGGATAACAAATGAGGGATGATCATGGACCATGTTCGAAAAACAGGGCCTGACTCAAAATTTTATCCATTATTCTTCCAAAATATTGGACCAGGACAGTAGGTGAGCCATAGGCCGAGCATCCATACTGTTAGAGGGTTTCTTTAGACATTAAAGAGGATGAGGATCCGAATAAAGGGTATGAAAAGCGTAAAAAGTGGAGTGATGGGTTGTTCAAATGAAGTCCAACACTCTTGAAATTACACCACTATGGTGGAAACACATTAGGTGGGCACATCGGTATGATCAGGGATCAAACTTACTTCTGAATAGGACCTCTCTGGTAAGGACCTGGAATACTCTATAGTTTTACATCATACCAAGAAGGACAATGAACATGTAGTTTAACATTGTTAAATGTGGAAGGTGTGCATAATTTTAAGGTCATACTTCCTGGACCAAATCAGTTTAAAGTCATGTTGTATGGACTATAGGTTCCTAGTTTAAAGTCATAGAGACTGGACCATGATTAGGGTCGAGGGGCTAGAAGGGTTAATGAATCTAGGGATGGGCCCAAGGTGAAATTCCTGGGCATTTCTACGTATCCCATAAGGATGAGAATAAATCCAAACATAGTTCTTGAAGCACGGTGTGGTAATAGACCAATTCTAGTAGGGAGAATTCTTTCTAGAGAGGAAACTGACACATCTCATGATTAACATAGGGCATCCTGAACTTGTAAAAGGTAGAACCGCAGTTTAGAATCATGCGTTGAGGATATATGGACTCGTACAGTTTAACATCATACGATGGGATGAGGAGTGAAAGGGGAGATCCCAATAAGGGAGTATGTGATGCAGTAGCTATAAACCCTGCGTGAATGAGGACATAAGGAGTCCTCACAACACCATGTTTCCCTGAAGGAATTTTTTTAGGTCAAGTAACCAAAAGTGAGAGTTATTCTTGGCCTGGGTCAAAGTTCTTGGGTGTTTCTACATACCCCATTAGGATGGGAATCAAGTCACACGTAGTTCTTGGCACAGCATGGTCAGAGACCAACACTGGTAGGGGGAATCCCCTCTAGTGAAGAAGATGACACATCCCATAATAATCATGGGGCAACCTGAACTTGTTCAAGGTAGGGGATGTAGTTTAAATTCATGAATCAAGGACATGGATACCCAAAAAAGGAAATTTGTGGTGAGTTACATACCCCGATGTGAATGAGGACTATAAGATTCCATGCCACAACACATGCTCTCAGGCGAATCCTTAGTTTGAGGGACTGAATGTGAAAAATGGGTTGGGCCAAGGACAAGTTGTTTGGGCATTCCTACATATCCCATGAGAATGGGAATCAAGCCACACATAGTTCTAAGAGTGCAGTTTAACATCATGCATGACGAGATGCATGTGTAGTTCGGCTACACCAGTACACATCCTACCAAAACCACTAAGCCCAAGTGAGTCGTGCTCGATATGGGAAACAAGGAGCAGTGATGGGAATTTCCTAGTATAGGGAGGCATAAATTAGGGGAAATGGGATGCTAGGTTAATTATATCCCAATAATATTGACATGCCTACTTAACTCACATAGATGTGTGAAGGGGTAAAGCCTAGTATGTTGGAATTCCACTTGAACATAAGGGATTGGAAAGATTTGAATCATGATGCTCGAGATATGGACCAAAATGATAGCAGCGTGATGATAGAGGATAATTGCTAACCATGTTTGAAACACATTATCTATTTCACATTAGCTTGGAATGGGGACAGACAAATGAGGGTCGACCGCTGACCATGTTCGAAACACGAGACCTGTCACAAATGTCGTCTGAGGTCTTTAGGGGTGTTGGCCTAAGACGGTAGGTAAGCCAATATGGCATGAGACCAAGACATAAAGGGGGACTCTTTAGACATGGAAGAGGATGAGGATCTAAATAGTGGGATCATGAATCCTAGACATGAAACAGGGGAATTACCCTGTGAAAATTCCACACTTTGGGCTCTTTGTCACAACACATCTGAGTATGACAATAATCCATATCAGATAGAAGGATTCGAGTCCCTTTACAAGGACAAGGGTTTTAGGGTTTCACTCTTCTAGCATAAGGTCATGGGGTAGACCATTAAGGGGGTACTTGATTTAATGAAATGCTATCAAGGTAGAAAAGTGATCAAAACTGATGTGTATTTCTCTTAGGGAGATCTTAGTTTATGGTAGTATAACTCGGACCAGGCTGGGATACATGGTCCAGTTTTTGCAAAACCTAACGCAAATGGGGAATTCAAGAGGTACTCACCACATCACATACTTCCCAAGAAACCTTGGTCCAAGGGGCCAAGAGTGGGGCAGGATTTAAGATCCTTGGGGCTGGACCAACATACAGGATGTCAGGTCATTCCTACGTATCCCGTGAGGATAGGAATCAGGCCACACGTAGTTCTGTGAATGTTGTATTTATTCCTTGTAGAAAGGATGTAGAGATATCTTAGTTTAAAGTCCTAGAGATTGGACTATAAATAGTAAGGAATGGGGGGGACACATGGTGAGTTAATTATGAAACCCAACATGAATGAGGACTTGGAGTCCATATCACCATGTGTTCCTTGGGGAGGTCTTAGGTCATGGACCAAAAATAAAAGTTAGGTTGGGCCTGAGGAAAAGTGTGTGGGCATTCCTGCATACCCCATGAGAATGGAAATCAAGACATACGTAGTTCTAGAAGTGGCATGGTAAGGTACCAGTTCCAGGAATGACAAGGTCATGCGGGTCTGGTCCACACACCAAAAGAAGTGTCATTTGATAGATCTTGTTTTTCCTTTAGGATAGTTTTGTGTCTCTTTTTTTGTGATGTAATAAACTGAGGACAGTGGATCTTGGTGTTGCTACAGGAATCAAGCCACATGTAGGCATTTACAAATGGTATGGTGAATAACCAATACCCAACATGATGTCCCCTTGAGTGAGGGTATCACAATATAGTTCTATTTTTTATCGTGTGTCCAGGATGATAATATCATAGTTTAGGGTCGCATGATATGACCAAGCATGCATTTTAATGTAGTGAAATAAAAACGCAACATTTTAAAGTCATGTGGGGCCAAGAGGCATGGTTTAACATCATATGGCTTGGATACATGGGGTTGGACCTGTGGAAAAAGTGTCTAGGTGTCCCTACGTATCCCATGAGAATGGGAATCAATCCATATGTAGTTTTGAGGAGAGGACATATAAGGATATCTTAGTTTAAGTTCTTAGAGATCAAACCATGGAGAAGCAAAACCCTTACATGCGAGTGCAGACCTCGATCTGATATCTAATCCCACATGAGTCAAACTCGGTGTGGGAAACAAGGGTGGAAGAGGTCTTTTCAACACATGTGATACACGTAAAGGAGAAATCAGTACGGATCCCCGAATAACACCTTACCACAGCTTCGTCCTCTTAACGTGCAAATGTGCATTGAGGGATAGTACCAAGAGGGTCAAAATTTCACTTGGACATGATGGGGTGGAAAATGATTTGAATCATGCAACCGACATTTATGTCTCGATGGGGTTGGCATAATGATGGAGTATAACAATTGATCATGTTAAAAACCCAGTATCCATATCGTGTGACCAGGAATAGTAACAACAAACGAGCGTTAACCACTGACTATATTTTCAATGTGGGATTTGTATCAATTTTTCATTTGAAACCCTCGAGGACGTTAGCCTAAAATGGTAGGAGAGACCTTGGGCCGAGCATCCATGCCATTTGGGGGGTCCTTTTGGATGTGAAAGATGATGAAAACCCAAATGAAGGGGACAAGAAGCCTAAAAATGACCGAGATCATGTCTAGGAAGAATCTGACACTCTAGGTTCTGAACCAGAGTACTCCTGGGCACATTGGTGAATTTCCGAAGAGGGTTGAGGGGTCCAACTTAAGAGGAGACGACTCAAACAGATGAGTGTAGAATAGGGGAGCGAAGGGATATCAGGAGAAAGAGGTATGTGGTGTGGTTGTTACAAACCTAATTTGAATGGGGATATAATCCCATACCACATCATATACCCCTCCCCTAAAAGGACTTAGTTTAAGAGGCCAGGTTGATAAGGAGGTTTCTAAGATATGGGGTTGGACTCAAAGACTAGATGTTTGGGAAGTCCTACGTATCCCATGAGGATGGGAATCAAGTCGTACATAGTTCTGAAATGTTGTGTAGTTTTACATCATGTGGTGAGGATGTTGATGGGTGAAGACCTCCAAGAAGAGGAACACATGGTGCGGTTATGATAAACTTTCTATGAAATGAGGACATAAGACCACACTGCACCATGCATTTGGGGAGGTATTTGGGCCGAGAGGCCAGACCAAAGGGGGTGATCTTGGAGCTTGGGGCTGGGCTGACAAACAGAATTATCTGGGTGTTCCTATGTATCCCATGAGGATGGGAATCAAGTCATACTTAGTTCTAAAAAGTCCATGCAGTTTAACGTTGTGTGGTGAGGACAAGGGAGAATTGAATAATGAGAGGGGAACATGGGGCAGTCATTATAAACCTGGCTCCAATGAGGCCAAAGAATTTTATGCTACACTGTGTGGGATTCTCTGAGAGAACTACACCCAGGGGGTAGTCAAAGAGAAAAATTGGGGTTGGGCTCGCATCCAAGCATTCCTACATATCCCATGAAGATGGTAATAAAGTCATATGTAGTTCTTGGAGGTGTTTTTCAGTTTAAAGTCATGCAGCAAAGACGTTGGATAGTTTAAGGTCATGCGAGACCATCTACAGTTTAACGTCGTGCGGTACGACATACAGTTTAAGGTCTTATAGGACTATAATGGTACATATGCCTCTTGAAGTTTAACGTCATGTAAGACAGATGTTGAATAGTTTTATGTCCTTCTTTTCAGACGAACCGCACATTTTAATGCCTTGTGGTATGGACAAAACAGTTTAAGGTCATGTGGGACCAGGTACCGTTTAACATCCTACAGGATGACATACAGTTTAATTTCATGCAGGACATAACATTTTAATGTCATGTAGGACCCATTTGCTCAAGAAAAGTACCACTTAAAGAACTTGGCATTGGTGGGAGGAGTTATGCAATCATCACTCATGGTAACTACGGAGTATGCGCCATTGGGTTAAATTTTTTGAATGATGTAAGGTCCTTCCCATTTGGGCACCAATTTTAGTGGCTTCCATCTAGGTATCATCGGTGCCCTTAGAGACAACACCATGTCACCTTGAAAGAAAGGGTGGAGGCAAACTTTCTTGTTGAAATCTCTAGCTATCTTGTTCTAATTCCTTTCCAGATTGTACAGGTCAAGAATTATTTTCTCGTCAAGTGTTTCCAATTCATCCAGACGGATTTTAGCTACCTTATTTGGCACTTTCTGATCATAGATAGTTTTTCATAATGAATGCAACTGAATCTCAATGGGTAGTATGGCCTATGTTCCATACACCAGGGAGTATGGGTCACCTGTGTGGAATTACGATTCATCATCCGATAAGCCCAGAGGGCATTGGGGAGCTTGTTTGGTTAACTCTTCTTATTATAACCAACCATTTTCTGCAGAATGTTAGAGAGGGTTTTATTGAATGCCTCAATCTTCCCATTTTCTTATGTGTAATAGTGGGAGGTATGGTTAGAATATATTTTATACTTGGAATATAATTTCTTCAACTTGGACGCCCGGAAATTGGTTTCGTTATTGGTGAGGATGGATTGAGGGACTCTGAATCGGTAGATGATATTGTAGATCACAAAGTCAATGATAGAATGGGCCTTGACCTCCTTGAGTGGAACTGCTTATGCCCACTTGGAAAATAAATCCACAACAGTCAAGATGAACCAGCACTGGCGAGCCATTGCCGGTGGATATGTTCCCATGACATCGAGTCCCTAGACTGCAAAGGGACAAGAGTACTTGGTAGTGTGGAGAGGATCTGGTGGTCGATACACAAAGTTGGCATGAATTTGGATTCTATGGAACCTCTTGGAAAACTCAATACAGTCACAGATCATGGAGGTCCAAAAATACCCCAACCTCCAGATATAGTGCGATAGTTTTGGCCCGGTCTGATGAGCTCCATAGTAACCGGCATGAGCCTCCTACATGACTTGAGAAATCTCAAATTCTTGAATGTAGCAGAGGAGAACCCCATCAAACCCACACTTGTAGAAGGTCTTCTCAAGACCAAAACCACTCTGGAGGGTAAGCTACAGCGCATGGTTTCGGATTCGCTCGCACTCAGCTCGATCTGTCGGGAGATTACCATTTTGGAGGTACTCGACAAAGGAGGTTCTCCAGTCAGGAGTCACTTCAATCACTACATTCGGGGGACTTGAGGGCCCTGACATGGAGGCATCGGTGGTAAGATGGATTACCGATGGGCTATCATTTTCGTCTGGAATGATGGGGGTAATGACTCTCTAGTGTGACATGTAGATAATCAAATCGTCTTGTTCAAGCTCTACAAGTGATGCAGCTAGGCTATCCAGGGCATCATCTCCACCATTCTGGGATCGAGGGACATGGGTAACATCTGTCCGAGATGGTAACTGGGCCATTAGCTGGAGGGTACATTCCAACAGCGGTACAAGTTCTGGATTTCTAATGACATAGTCACTGTTTACTTGCTTGATGACTAGTTTGGAGTCCCCTTTCACATGTAAGTGGGGAACGTCAATCTAGAGGGCCATATCGAGGCCAGTGATGAGATCCCGGTACTCTGCCTCATTGTTGGTATAGCCCTCTGACATTAGGAATGAATATAGAAAAATAGCTTGTGTTGGAGGCATGAAGATGATACCTAGACATACTTTGTTGAGCATGAGGTCATTGAGACTTCTGCCGGTAGGGATCCGGGAAGCCCCATCAAAGTGAATTTTCTAGCACGGAATGGATTATTACACTAAGAGGATGGACTCATCGAGAAAATAAAGGTACATGGACTGTTCCTTAGGAGTTGGATGGGTGGAAAGGAAATATTCCATTGCTTACCCCTTAATAGCCTTCTAAGGGACAAAATTGGTGTCAAACTGCTGAAGGATTACTTCCCACCAAGCTAGAAGTCCTGTAAACATTGGGAGGTTCAGGATGTACTTCAGGGGATTCACCCAGAACACCAACTCTGCCTTATGGTTCTACAAGTAATGCCACAATTTCTGTACTGCGGATACCAGTGCAAGGCATCTCTTCTAGATAGGGGAGTATCTAGTCTCTGTATCAAGTAGCATGTAGATGAGATAGTAGAGACTACTCTTTATTCCCTCTTTGTTCTTTTGGGTGAAAAGGGTGTCGAGAAATCATTCCAGGGCGGTCACATAAAGGACTAGCAGCTTTTCGAAGAAAGGTGGCATTAAGATCGGAGGCTGGAGAAGATACTTCTTGATTTCCTCAAAAGAATTCTGACATTATTCGTCCCACTGGTAGACAATTCCTTTCTTCATGAGTCGAGAAAAGGGATTACATTTTCTAGACAAATTCATGATGAATTGGCATATGTAGGCTAAGTGGCCCTGAAATCCTTGAAGCTCCCGAATGTTACTCAGGGGAGACATCTATCTAATGTCCTTGATCTTCTCTGGGTCGATCTCAATGTCCTTGTATCTGACAACAAATTCGATAAAATTTCCAAAGGTGACCCTGAAGTCACACTTCAATGGGTTCATATTTGTCACATAAATGACTTATTTTAAAGTTAAATTCCATTTAATTTCCATTCATGCTTTTTTTTGAGGGTTTCCCAAGCATTTATGGAGGAATGGATGAGTTTTTATGAATTGGGCCAAACCGTGAGCCCAATTCCATATTTAAAAATAAATTTTGATTGCTTTATAACTTCTTCATTTTTCAATATTTTTCATCTATTCCAGTTCCTAATTGTCATCCCCTGACATATTAACACCACCATATTTATTTGGACCATTTATAAATCCATAATCATGGTGGATATGGGTTTTTATTTAAGGAATTGGGCCTGACCGAAAGCTCATTTTATGCATTAAAAATAAATTTTAATTATTTAATATCTCCTTCAATATTTGCGTTTTTTCGGTGAATCCAACTCTCACCCGAGACCACTTACCTAAGGCTCGCCCCCATTCCCTCCTCCCACAATTTGGAGCTCGATAGTATCGCAAAAATGGTAGAAACTTCTCTGGATTTCAGAAATCGTCCAGATTTAGAGAGGTAAATTGATCCTTTCATAACTCCTTCTATTCTTACTCTTTTTCCCCCATTACAATTCCTACATGACCTTCTCATTCTTTTTCGAATATCCATTAAATTTTTAACTGTTTTAAAATTCAGATTCTGGTCGATTTTGGGTCGTTTTCTTCAGGATTGTTTTGGGTAAGTGATTCCTTCTTGGTTTCTTCCTTTTCCCTTAGGGTTTCCTCTCTATTTCATTATGTTATAAAATTTACAAAAGTTAAGGTTTAATACTAGGGTTTCATTTGGTGTATTTGTGGTCAAATATTGTGATCTAGGTCTCAATTTATCTTCCTTGTGGTGTGGCGGTTGTGCGGTTGACGTTTCGAACCAAGCTTTGAGGGATTTGACACTTCTGGTAGGTGATTCCATGTGTAATCATTTCTAGATGAGTTAGTTTTCTTGAATTACTTATTATGAATTTTCATAATATGTTGTGTGTGGTGAAAAAATTGTTTATGTTATATTTGGTTAAGCATTTATTTTTATAGTTTCATTTTAGCTTAAAATTTGGTGTTTTCCATGTGTAACCCTTTGGGTATTGTTTGGGATTGTTTTATAACATATGAATTTGGTTTAATAAATCTTGTTTGGGATGAAAATTCTGATTTGGTGGGGTATTGGTGTGCCACTATGTCTTAAAGAGTTTTTTTAAGGGTTTAAGGTGTAAAACTTTATTGTACTTATTGAAAGTGATTTTGAAAATGTGTGTGTTTCATGTGGATCTTTTGTGCTATTGTTTTAGGTGTTTGTATAACACATGGGGGTTTTTTAATAAATGTTTTTGGGGCTTCCAATTATGTTTTGAATTTGTATTGGTGTGATTTTGTCCTTGAAATAAGTTTTTGAAATGGGTTTTATTTGAAAAGATTTGGTACACTATTTAGAATTGTTTTATGAAAGTTTTGAGTGGTTTAATGATTTATGTAAGAGGTGAAAACATATTGGAAAAATATTTTGGATTGTTTATAAATTAAAATGAGCCATTTTAAATGTAAATAGTTCTGTTATGTGATGTTTAGAATATTTTTAGGGACTTTATAAAATTTTTATAGGATGTGTTGAATTGTGAAAGTTATGCAAAAAGTATGTGGGCTTTTTTGGGTGTGAGTTTGATTTCAAAATGCATTTCAATGAAATGTGTAATTGTGAATTTTGTGATATACATGGGGCTTTTTGGTTAATGTGTGAGGTGGAAGTGATATTTTTATTTGAAAAATATATTTCTTGACTTGTTGAACTTGTTTGAGCAAAAAGGGAAAACTCGGGTATCTAGGTGGGTGGACGTGTACTAGTATGCTAGTGAATCTGTGGGGTTTGGCCTTAGTTTCACTTAGAAAGATTTATGCTTACAATACTAACTAAATTATGATGATGATGATTGGGGGACACTAGGTTATGGGTATGTTCCCTACTAGTGGCTTGTGCACGAGAACGGATATTGTGATGGTTACTCTCACCGAGATATGAGGTACCTGGGACCCAGAATGAGCTAGTGCCTAGGGGTTATTTCCTATTTCTTGTGCTCATTATTTAATTTGTACATACCGTCGGCATAAGGTATATTTTTCTAGAAAATTCAGTAGTATTGACATTATTTTTAAAAGTGTTGATTCTTAATGATAGCCGACTTGAAAACTGTTTTTTTGTTTCATCTTTTAGAAATTGTAACTAGAATTTTCTGTTTATGAAAACTTGAAAGCTTTTTGTCTTTGAATGTTTATCACATGGAATCTCTTAGTGGTGGTATCCTACTTGGAATTTTCTCACACCCTACTTACACCCTTGGGTGTAAGTAGATTTGGTTATTTTGTTGTTTCAGGTTTGGATACAGTTTTTAGTTCTAGTGGTTTGGGTTTCTAGCATGTCCTTGGTGGTGAAGTTTTGTAGAGATAGATTGAGGGCGGTTCCCCTTGCCATGAGGGTTCTTGGGATCTTTAATTGTGATTTCGTACCTTTTTTATAGTCTTGTTGAGTTGTTTTAAAAGATATAATTCAGTTCTGAATTTTTTAAAATATGGTTTTAGTTGAAAAATCCAGATTCATTTTATTGAGTTTGTTTGTTGTTTAATGTTTATAAACTTGGGTAAATCATTCCCAAACATCATTTTATGATACCCGGGAACTTGTACCATCCCGTGGGGATTGGGAACACCCTTCGGGCCTTGGCACGGGCCGGGTTTGGTGCCGGCTTGATGGTGACCAGATCCGGTTCATGAAAAAATGGTATCAGAGGAGGTTTTCTCTCTTTGGGTCATGTTATTTGGGGAACAGTCGAGATAGTCTGGAGTTAGGATTTTTGGGACTTGGAATTTTTGTTATGAGTAGTGTGTCTGATCACCACACCTCATGACAGGATTCAAGTCTCTAGGGGATGTCGGGACCTTTCGGATTCCTTTGTTTTTTTTGGTTTGATGATGATTAGGGGAAATGAAAAGAGAGTTGGGTTAATGGTCTCAGTGATCTCACAGGGCCTGGAAAGCCATATGAAGCCAGGGATATTCCCTAGAACACTCTCTGTGACAGCGAATTGATTGGAATATGTCCGCCAACCATATTTCCAAGTCACCCACTAAAACTAGTTTCCTCTCGCATTGTTTTGTGCTTTAGTTTTGAAATATTAGAACTTTGGTTTTAAGGTGACTTGGTTTTAAGAAGCGTAAAGTTTTTATGAAATGATTTTCAAATAAAGAGGGAATGGTTTGGTTTCTGAAATGGCGGAACTAAGTTTTCAGAATTTTTTTTGAAATGTAAAATGGTGTGCTTACACCTCTTTGAAATCAGGAACTATATTAAAGTTGGTTTTGAAAAGTTTTTCCAATAGAGTTTTCTAAACAATAACAGTGTGTTTTATTGGGATGAGATGTTTTGAAATTGATGTGAATATCTTGAAAGTGAGTTATTTTCTAAATGGTGGTGACTTTCTGAAAATTTTTATAAGATTGAGTTGGGATTTGAAATCTCGTGGTTAGCAGTTTTGAGAAAAAGGATGTGTTGGTTGACCGTTTTGGTTTTGAAAAGTGGAAAGAATTTTTGTTTTAACCTTTGGTATATCCATTAGCGACCACATGCATGGGGTTATATGGGATGATGGATGGTTGATGGCACGACTGGATGAGTGTCGGGACGGATATGAGGAGGGTGTCTGGTGTGGCACAAAAACATGAATGTGTGAGGCCCATGGGGTACCATTGGTCGATACTCTTACCGTTGAACCGTTTATTTTCAAATAAATGGTTTTAAAGAAAAACATGATGTCTTGATGAATAGTTTGGGATGGTTTGTATTATGGGTTTTTGAAAATTTTGTTTTTATGGGGTGTTTTTTTTTAGTCCAATAACCCCTCCTATTTGAACTGCGTTTTGGGTTTATGTTTGGTCGGTAAGCTGTGTAGAAGGACTGGTTAGTAGTATCCTCTGAGATATGTTTCGGGACACCTTTATGGTGGTTACCTTCATGTGTTTGGATCTGGTTTTTTTTTGACCAATGGACCATCTTGGTTGGGTCCTTGGGTTCTCCCGTTGAATAAGGTATGCCCCCATTTAGTGTTAGTGCACAACTGAAGTGAAACTCAGATTGTTTCGTTGTTGGAAAATCCTCCAGTTGATCAATGTAAGGAATCTTTTCTTGAGCTTTGTAGAATGAGTCTAAACCATTTACATCCTTGGTTTTTTTGGATCCTCTTTTTGTGGAAGAGTGCTCGTGGATGGTTAAAAGAGACCTTAGTTTATTAAGCTACCTGATTCATCTAAGGTGGAAGTTATCTAGGGTTGTCAGTATGGATAGTGTCTAAGAGGGCCTCTGAGTCCTTCATAGTCTCTTCGAAGAAAGAGTTCACAATAAACTACTAGTGTGGGAAATCTGGTCACGAGAAGATATTGTGGCAACTTTCTAGAATTATGTGTTGTTTGGGGATGTTGTATAAGGTCCCTCTCCATGCATTGTTTATATCAGTCACAATGGTCATGTTCGGTGATGCCTTATGATGTCATGTGCTCGATTGACCGTATAGGTGAAAGTAGTGAAATCCTCTGAGAGTCCCCGTTATGTTGGGCGAATGTCTCCCTTGTAAAAACTTCAAAATCATCCATTTTAGAGGAATGTGTGTGTAGGTGTTCTTTACTTTTATTATTTCTCACCTGAAGAAACAAGGTGTGATGTGTGGGCATCTTCTTAGCCCTCGTTTCAGTGAAATATCGGGATATGGTAAAGTGAGTTTGGAAGGAGTTATGTCTGGAAAACTTATCTGGGATTGCGGTGTAGTTTTTGGTGGCACCTAAAGAAGAATTCTCATTCAGTGGGATTCCAAAGACTAACTGCGAGGCCGAAGATGATTCAATCATTTGAGCTCCAGCCATAGGTCTCGGAGAGAAGCTGGCTCGTAGTCAAGTGAAATCATAGGGTCATTTAAACCCTTGTACAAAGTAATATCCTAAATATGAAAGATATGAAGTTTTTAAACCTATGGTTTCATTATATTTCTTCTTTTTTTCACGTTTGGTGGAAATAGGTGGAGGGCCTTATACCCATGACATCACCCCAATGTCATTACCTCTCCCTTTGGTTTCCATTGAGTATTTGGAGAATGGTTAGAAATTTGGCTAGACAGGCTGAGCACATGGTTTGTGAATGATTAAGAGAGACTTTGTGCCTAGAATCCATGCAGGAATATTGATCAACACAGTTATTTCATGGTTTCACAAACTGTGCGGACTAACCGTGCGACCTTCCCAAATCTTGAAATTTTTGGGTTTTTTTTGTGCTGGCACATGCTAGTCGGTTAAGATGGTTGGTTCTTATGGTGGGGAGAAACACTATGATTATCATGTATATTCCTTCGGAAATTTTGAATGGAAGTCTAACCTATGTACCAGGGAGTCCGTTCAGGCCTCCCCCTATTAGTGTCCTAATTTTGTCTCGAAAAAAAAATTATTGGTTGTCTCTTATGGTGGGGAGCGTATTTGTGTCCCCCCATACCAGTAACATACATTTATCCATGGTCTTGGCTTGGTGTAGATAGTCTTGTTTAGAGCTATCTAGAAACCAACATCTTTCTTGGGTAAACTTTGGGACTGGAGAGTGCCCAATGGATTAGTTAAAGTAAGGTAAGTGTAGCCTTATTCAATGTTATTGTTCGTTTGGGTGAATTGCTTGAGTCTTATTCGGATAGTGTTTGAGGAGTTTTATTTTGGGATAAAGTATGAACGTGATTGATCATTTCAAGAAAGTGGTATATTTTTTGGTTGTAATAGTAATACTTAATTGATCACTGGAGGTGTTTTGGCCTTTGGGGGTGAAACCTGGCAAAGGAGTACCTCTTGGTTTCTTAGTTGGGTTTGGTTGTTTCTTTGTCCTTGATGTGACTTTCTGGGGTGAAACGTTTTCATGGTGGGGAGAATTTTCACATACATGACTTATTTTAAAGTTAAATTCCATTTAATTTCCATTCATGCTTTGTTTTGAGGGTTTCTCAAGCATTTATGGAGGAATGGGTGAGTTTTTATGAATTGGGTCAAACCGTGAGCCCAATTCCAGATTTAAAAATAAATTTTGATTGCTTTATAACTTCTTCATTTTTCAACATTTTTCATCCATTCCAGTTCCTAATTGTCATCCCCTGACATATTAACACCACCATATTTATTTGGACCATTTATAAATCCATAATCATGGTGGATATGGGTTTTTATTTAAGGAATTGGGCCTTCCCGAAAGCCCATTTTCTGCATTAAAAATAAATTTTAATTCTTTAATATCTCCTTCAATATTTGCGTTTTTTCGGTGATTCCAACTCTCATCCGAGACCACTTACCTAAGGCTTGCCCCCATTCCCTCCTACCACAATTTGGAGCTCGATAGTGTCGCGAAAATGGTCTAAACTTCTCTAGATTTCAGAAATCGTCCAGATTTGGAGAGGTAAATTGATCCTTTCATAACTCCTATTCTTACTCTTTTTCCCCCATTCAAATTCCTACAAGACCTTATAATTCTTTTTCTAATATCCATTAAATTTTTAACTATTTTAAAATTCAGATTCTGGTCGATTTTGGGTTGTTTGCTTCAGGATTGTTTTGGGTAAGTGATTCCTTCTTAGTTTCTTCCTTTTCCCTTAGGGTTTCCTCTCTATTTCATTATGTTATAAAATTTACAGAAGTTAGGTTTTGATCCTAGGGTTTAATTTGGTGTATTTTTGGTCAAATATTGTGATATAGGTCTGAATTTACCTTCCTTGTGGTGCGGCGGTTGTGCGGTTGACGTTTCGAACCAAGTTTTGAGGGATTTGACACTTCTGGTAGGTGATTCCGTGTGTAATCATTTCTAGATGAGTTAGTTTTCTTGAATTACTTATTATGAATTTTCATAATATTCTGTGTGTGGTTCAAAAAAAATTTATGTTGTATTTGGTTAAGCATTTATTTTTATAGTTTCATTTTAGCTTAAAATTTGGTGTTTTTCATGTGTAACCCTTTGGGTATTGTTTGGGATTGTTTTATAACATATGAATTTGGTTTAATAAATCTTTTTTGGGATGAAAATTCTGATTTTGTGGGGTATTGGTGTGCCACTATGTCTTAAAGAGTTTTTTTAAGGGTTTAAGGTGTAAAACTTTATTGTACTTCTTGAAAGTGATTTTGAAAACGTGTGTGTTTCATGTGGATCTTTTGTATTATTGTTTGAGGTGTTTGTATAACACATGGGGGTTGTTTAATAAATGTTTTTGGGGCTTACAATTATTTTTTGAATTTGTATTGGTGTGATTTTGTCCTTGAAATATGGTTTTGAAATGGTTTTTATTTGAAAAGCTTTGGTACACTATTTAGAATTGTTTTATGAAAGTTTTGAGTGGTTTAATGATTTATGTAAGAGGTGAAACCATATTGGAAAACTGTTTTGGATTGTTTATACATTCAAATGAGCCATTTTAAATGTGAATAGTTCTTTTATGTTATTTTTAGAATATTTTTAGGGACTTTATAAAATTTTTATAGGATGTGTTGAATTGTGAAAATTATGCAAAAAGTATGTGGGCTTTTTTGGGTGTGAGTTTGATTTCAAAATGCATTTCAATGAAATGCGGAATTGTGACTTGTGTGATATACATGGGGCTGTTTGGTTAATGTGTGAGGTGGAAGTTATATTTTTATGTGAAAAATATATTTCTTGACTTGTTGAACTTGTTTGAGCACAAAGGGAAAACCCGGGTATCTAGGTGGGTGGACGTGTACTAGTATGCTAGTGAATCCGTGGGGTTTGGCCTCAGTTTCACTTAGCAAGATTGACGCTTACAACACTAACTAAACTATGATGATGATGATTGGGGACCACTAGGTTATGGGTATGTTCCCTACTAGTGGCTCGTGCACGAGAACGGATATTGTGATGGTTACTCTCACCGAGATACGAGGTACCTGGGACCCAGAATGAGCTAGTTCCTAGGGGTTATTTCCTATTTCTTGTGCTCATTATTTACTTTGTACATACTATCGGCATAAGGTATAGTTGTCTGGAAAATTAAGTAGTGTTGACATTTTTTTTAAAAGTGTTGATTCTTAATGATAGCCGACTTGAAAACTATTTTTTTGTTTCATCTTTTAGAAATTGTAACTAGCATTTTCTGTTTATGAAAACTTGCAAGCTTTTTGTCTTTGAATGTTTATCACATGGAATCTCTTAGTGGTGGTATCCTACTGGGCATTGTCTCACACCCTACTTACACCCTTGGGTGTAAGTAGATTTGGTTATTTTGTTGTTTCAGGTTTGGATACAGTTTTTAGTTCTAGTGGTTCGGGTTTCTAGCATGTCCTTGGTGGTGAAGTTTTGTAGATATGGATTGAGGGCGGTGCCCCTTGCCATGAGGGTTCTTGGGCTGTTTAATTTTGATTTTGTACCTTTTTTATAGTCTTGTTGAGTTGTTTTAAAATATGTAATTCAGTTCTGAATTTTGTAAAAGATGGTTTTAGTTGAAAAATCCAGATTCATTTTATTGAGTTTGTTTGTTGTTTAATGTTTATAAACTTGGGTAAATCGTTACCAAACATCATTTTATGATACCCGGGCACTTGTGCCAGCTCGTGGGGATCGGGAATGCCCTTCGGGACTTGGAACGGGCCGGGTTTGGTGCTGGATTGATGGTGACTGTTGTACCTATCGTACCCCTCATGGTTTAATTTTCATGATCACAATCACTCTCTTATTTATCTAATCTTGTTTTAAGTGTTTTTGGATGATAGCAATGATTTCAGGTGGCCAAGGAATTGGGCCAAGAAAGCAAGAAGCCAAAGTGGACTGATTTTCAGTCCACCGGCCAACCGGTGGCTTCACCACCGGCCAGCCGATGGAACCCAGACAGAAGGCTGAGCCACTGCCTCAGCACCGGCCAACCGGTGGCCTCAGCACCGGCCAGCCGGTGGCACCCAGACAGAACAGTGTTTGCTACTGTCTCATCACCGGCCAACCGGTGGACTCCTCACCGGACAGCCGGTGGAGCTTGGGCAGAATTGATCTCCATTTTCCAAGCACCGGCCAACCGGTGGCCAAGCACCGGTCAGCCGGTGGAGCCAGTCAAACTAGTCGTTGGGCTTTGACCAGGCTTGTCCACTTGACTCCCAACGGCTCCGAAGGCCTCTCCAACGGCTCCGAAGCCTCCCAAAGGCCATATGAGGGTTCCCCCTCTATAAATAAAGGACTAGGAAGCCCCGGATAAATACCGGAACCATAACCAAGCCAAAGGAAGCCCACGGGACACATTTTGATCATTTGGAAAACCTCCGGCGCATTCCTCCAAGGGAACCCCACTTGCTCCAACACACTTCCACATCCAAGGAGAACCACTATAGAAGCTTGGGAGCGCTCTTCATCAACTCCTTCAATCCATTGGCTCCCAAGACTTCTCCACATTACGGTTTTTATTGTTTTATTTATTTTGAGCATCATTTTGGGTTTGTGTCTACAAACCCCCATCTCTTTCTCTCATCCTCTCTTTTGGGTTCTCACACCACCTTCAAGGTGTGAAGAGGTTGGTCAAGCCTTTCCTTTAAAAGGCTTGAGACAAAGGTGAGCTAGCCTTCACCTGTAAGAAGGCTAGTGGGTTCTTGCTCAACCATTGAAAGCAAGTGGGTTCTTGCATAACCATCAAAAGCAAGATGTAATAGGTTCTAGACTAACCTTAAAGTCTAGTGGGTTTCTTGCTAAAACCATTAAAAAGAAAGAGGTAGTAAATCTCTCAACGGTTGAGTTGGGAGCGGAGACGTAGGCTTTGGTTTAAGCCGAACTCCGTTATCAAGTTGTGTGTCTTGCCTCTTTTATTTCCGCTGCACTTTCACTTTGATTTTAAATTGTTAATTAATTTTTAAAAGGAAATTCACCCCCCCCCCTCTTGCCATCACCTTCTTCTCTTCTCCGCCCAAAAATTGGTATCAGAGGGAAATTTGAGTAATACCCTAACCGGTTTCAAATTTAAGATCCATTGTGATGGCTTCAACCTCTTTCGCCCCCGAAGGCTATTCTTTGGGTCGTGCTCCATTTTTTGATGGAACCGACTATAACTATTGGAAAACCCGTATGACCACTTTTCTTAGAAGCATTGGTTATCCCATTTATAAAATTGTCATGCATGGTTATTCTCTTTCTTCTCCCGATGAATCCCAATGGACCCAAGCCGATATTAAAAATTTCGAGCTTGATGGCAAAGCCATGAACGCTCTACATTGCGGCCTTGATCGTAATGAATTCAATCGAGTTTCCACATGCACCTCATCACATGAAATCTGGAAACTTTTGGAGGTTACCCATGAGGGGACCAACAAAGTCAAGGATACTCGATTGGACATGTACCGTCAAGATTTTGAGTCTTTTTCAATGCATCCATCCGAATCAATTTCTGAAATGTTTACTCGTTTTACTGACGTTTGCAATGGAAGAAAATCTCTTGGAGATGATGTTTCTGCAGAGACGATGGTCAAGAAGATCCTATGGATCCTACCAAGCTCATGGGCTCCAAAGGTGATGGCAATCCAAGAAGCAAAAGACATCAAGAACATGCCGGTAGAAGAGCTCATCGGATCTCTCATGACCTATGAGATCACCATGAGGAGGCAAGCTGAAAAGGAAGGCAAACCGATCAAAACTCCAAAGAACATTGCCTTCAAAGCTCAAAAAGAAGAAAGCTCCTCCTCCTCATCTTCTTCCTCTTCAAGCGGCGATTCCTAAATGGAGAACCTTGCCCGCAAAATTCACAAGTTCATGAAGAAGAACAAAGAGAAGAAATCCCGCAAGGCTCGAAAGGAAAAACACGACGAAAAATCCGAGCCCGAGGTAACATGCTACGGGTGTGGCAAGAAAGGCCATTACAAGCCTGATTGTCCACTCAACAAGAAAAAGGCCAAGCAAAAGGAAAAGAAGAAGGCTTTCAAGGCCACATGGAGTGATAGCTCCACATCCTCCTCCTCCTCCTCCTCAAGCGACAACGGTAACAAATGCCTAATGTCATTTCATGAGGTAACATCTTCCGACTCCTCATCCTCTAGTTCTTCAAATTCTTTTAATCATCTATCTTATGAGGATCTCCAACATGCGAGAGATCAATTGGAGGAAGGTTTTCACGAACTTTCTTCCAAATTTGTTGCTTTAAAAAAGAATTTCAAAAAACTTTCTTCCGAAAAGGAACAACTTCTCAAAGAGAAGGAGGTTTTGACCCTCAAAATCCAAAACCTTCCCGATGTTGATTCCATGGAATCAACAATCAAAGATCTAAGGGAATCCCTAGATAAGTTCACCCAAGGGGAACAAAATTTGACCAAACTCCTTGGTTCCCAACGCATATCTAGAACCACCGAAGGGCTTGGCTATTCCAAGCAAGCTTCCTCTTCCCATGCTCCAACTATTTTTGTAAGGGGGAGCTCTCAATTTAAATTTTGTAATTATTGTAAAAAACTCGGGCACTTAATCTATGAGTGCAATTGCAAAAATGCCCGGTATGGTAGGACCAAAACCATTTCTTTCAATGATGAATTTTATAGAAGAAGACCCGCCACTAGACAAGTGTGGATTGAAAAATCCCTCTTAGCGAGTCGCACCGGACCGAAATTTGTCTCTGTTTCAAAAACCTCTCCCCGGTGATTTGTTGTTTTTATTTAGGGGGAGTTAAGTTTGTTTAAGTTTTTTTTCAAACTTTCAATTCAAACTGTTATTCAATTTTTAATTTCAAACTTTCAATTCAAACTGTTATTCATTTTTAATTTCAAACTTTCAATTCAAACTGTTATTCAATTTTTCATTTCAAAACTTTCAAATCAAATTTCAAAAATTTCAATTGGTTTAAAAATCTCTATCTTGTTCTTAAATCTGAATCCCTCAATCAAGTTTTATGCCCCGTGCTATTTTGATAATCACAAAGGGGGAGAAATTCTTGGTTGATTGGGGGAGAAATCCTTTAAAGCATGCTTTTCATTTCATTTTCTACATTGTTTGTTTTGGTGATTGTGATCATCAAAATAGGGGGAGATTGTTGTACCTCTCGTACCCCTCGTGGTTTAATTTTCATGATCACAATCACTCTCTTATTTATCTAATCTTGTTTTAAGTGTTTTTGGATGATAGGCATGATTTCAGGTGGCCAAGGAATTGGGCCAAGAAAGCAAGAAGCCAAAGTGGACTGATTTTCAGTCCACCGGCCAACCGGTGGCTTCACCACCGGCCTGCCGCTGGAACCCAGACAGAAGGCTGAGACACTGCCTCAGCACCGGCCAACCGGTGGCCTCAGCACCGGCCAGCCGGTGGCACCCAGACAGAACAGTGTTTGCTACTGTCTCATCACCGGCCAACCGGTGGACTCCTCACCAGCCAGCCGGTGGAGCTTGGGCAGAATTGATCTCCATTTTCCAAGCACCGGCCAACCGGTGGCCAAGCACCGGTCCGCCGGTGGAGCCAGTAAAACTAGCCGTTGGGCTTTGACCGGGCTTGTCCACTTGACTCCCAACGGCTCAGAAGGCCTCTCCAACGGCTCCAAAGCCTCCCAAAGGCCATATGAGGGTTCCCCCTCTATAAATAAAGGACTAGGAAGCCCCGGATAAATACCGGAACCATAACCAAGCCAAAGGAAGCCCACGGGACACATTTTGATCATTTGGCAAACCTCCGGCGCATTCCTCCAAGGGAACCCCACTTGCTCCAACACACTTCCACATCCAAGGAGCACCACCATAGAATCTTGGGAGCGCTATTCATCAACTCATTCAATCCATTGGCACCCAAGACTTCTCCACATTACGGTTTTTATTGTTTTATTTATTTTGAGCATCATTTTGGGTTTGTGTCTACAAACCCCCATCTCTTTCTCTCATCCTCGCTTTTGGGTTCTCACACCACCTTCAAGGTGTGAAGAGGTTGGTCAAGCCTTTCCTTTAAAAGGCTTGAGACAAAGGTGAGCTAGCCTTCACCTGTAAGAAGGCTAGTGGGTTCTTGCTCAACCATTGAAAGCAAGTGGGTTCTTTCATAACCATCAAAAGCAAGCTGTAATAGGTTCTAGACTAACCTTAAAGTCTAGTGGGTTTCTTGCTAAAACCATTAAAAAGCAAGCGGTAGTAAATCTCTCAACGGTTGAGTTGGGAGCGGAGACGTAGGCTTTGGTTTAAGCCGAACTCCGTTATCAAGTTGTGTGTCTTGCCTCTTTTATTTCCGCTGCACTTTCACTTTGATTTTAAATTGTTAATTAATTTTTAAAAGGCAATTCACCCCCCCCCCCTCTTTCCATCACCTTCTTCTCTTCTCCGCCCAACAATTGGTATCAGAGGGAAATTTGAGTAATACCCTAACCGGTTTCAAATTTAAGATCCATTGTGATGGCTTCAACCTCTTTCACCCCCGAAGGCTATTCTTTGGGTCGTGCTCCATTTTTTGATGGAACCGACTATAACTATTGGAAAACCCGCATGACCACTTTTCTTAGAAGCATTGGTTATCCCATTTATAAAATTGTCATGCATGGTTATTCTCTTTCTTCTCCCGATGAATCCAAATGGACCCAAGCCGATATTAAAAAATTCGAGCTTGATGGCAAAGCCATGAACGTTCTACATTGCGACCTTGATCATAATGAATTCAATCGAGTTTCCACATGCACCTCATCACATGAAATCTGGAAACTTTTGGAGGTTACCCATGAGGGGACCAACAAAGTCAAGGATACTCGATTGGACATGTACCATCAAGATTTTGAGTCTTTTTCAATGCATCCATCCGAATCAATTTCTGAAATGTTTACTCGTTTTACTGACGTTTGCAATGGAAGAAAATCTCTTGGAGATGATGTTTCTGCAGAGACGATGGTCAAGAAGATCCTATGGATCCTACCAAGCTCATGGGCTCCAAAGGTGACGGCAATCCAAGAAGCAAAAGACATCAAGAACATGCCGGTAGAAGAGCTCATCGGATCTCTCATGACCTATGAGATCACCATGAGGAGGCAAGCTGAAAAGGAAGGCAAACCGATCAAAACTCCAAAGAACATCACCTTCAAAGCTCAAAAAGAAGAAAGCTCCTCCTCCTCATCTTCTTCCTCTTCAAGCGGCGATTCCGAAATGGATAACCTTGCCCGCAAAATGCACAAGTTCATGAAGAAGAACAAAAAGAAGAAATCCCACAAGGCTCGAAAGGAAAAATACGACGAAAAATCCGAGCCCGAGGTAACATGCTACAGGTGTGGCAAGAAAGGCCATTACAAGCCTGATTGTCCACTCAACAAGAAAAAGGCCAAGCAAAAGGAAAAGAAGAAGGCTTTCAAGGCCACATGGAGTGATAGCTCCACATCCTTCTCCTCCTCCTCCTCAAGCGACAACGGTAACAAATGCCTAATGGAATTTCATGAGGTAACATCTTCCGACTCCTCATCCTCTAGTTCTTCAAATTCTTTTAATCATCTATCTTATGAGGATCTCTAACATGCGAGAGATCAATTGGAGGAAGGTTTTCACGAAATTTCTTCCAAATTTGTTGCTTTAAAAAAGAATTTCAAAAAACTTTCTTCCGAAAAGGAACAACTTCTCAAAGAGAAGGAGGTGTTGACCCTCAAAATCCAAAACCTTCCCGATGTTGATTCCATGGAATCAACAATCAAAGATCTAAGGGAATCCCTAGCTAAGTTCACCCAAGGGGAACAAAATTTGACCAAACTCCTTGGTTCCCAACGCATATCTAGAACCACCGAAGGGCTTGGCTATTCCAAGCAAGCTTCCTCTTCCCATGCTCCAACTATTTTTGTAAGGGGGAGCTCTCAATTTAAATTTTGTAATTATTGTAAAAAACCCGGGCACTTAATCTATGAGTGCAATTGCAAAAATGCCCGGTATGGTAGGCCCAAAACCATTTCTTTCAATGATGAATTTTATAGAAGAAGACCCGCCACTAGAAAAGTGTGGATTGAAAAATCCCTCTTAGCGAGTCTCACCGGACCGAAATTTGTCTTTGTTTCAAAAACCTCTCCCCAGTGATTTGTTGTTTTTATTTAGGGGGAGTTAAGTTTGTTTAAGTTTTTTTTCAAACTTTCAATTCAAACTGTTATTCAATTTTTCATTTCAAACTTTCAATTCAAACTGTTATTCATTTTTCATTTCAAACTTTCAATTCAAACTGTTATTCAATTTTTCATTTCAAAACTTTCAAATCAGATTTCAAAAATTTCAATTGGTTTAAAAATCTCTATCTTGTTCTTCAATCTGAATCCCTCAATCAAGTTTTATGCCCCGTGCTATTTTGATAATCACAAAGGGGGAGAAATTCTTGGTTGATTGGGGGAGAAATCCTTTAAAGCATGCTTTTCATTTCATTTTCTACATTGTTTGTTTTGGTGATTTTGATCATCAAAATAGGGGGAGATTGTTGTACCTCTCGTACCCCTCGTGGTTTAATTTTCATGATCACAATCACTCTCTTATTTATCTAATCTTGTTTTAAGTGTTTTTGGATGATAGGCATGATTTCAGGTGGCCAAGGAATTGGGCCAAGAAAGCAAGAAGCCAAAGTGGACTGATTTTCAGTCCACCGGCCAACCGGTGGCTTCACCACCGACTAGCCGATGGAACCCAGACAGAAGGCTGAGCCACTGCCTCAGCACCGGCCAACCGGTGGCCTCAGCACCGGCCAGCCGGTGGCACCCAGACAGAATAGTGTTTGCTACTGTCTCATCACCGGCCAACCGGTGGACTCCTCACCGGCCAGCCGGTGGAGCTTGGGCAGAATTGATCTCCATTTTCCAAGCACCGGCCAACCGGTGGCCAAGCACCGGTCAGCCGGTGGAGCCAGTCAAGCTAGCCATTGGGATTTGACCAGGCTTGTCTACTTGACTCCCAACGGCTCCGAAGGCCTCTCCAACGGCTCTGAAGCCTCCCAAAGGCCATATGAGGGTTCCCCCTCTATAAATAAAGGACTAGGAAGCCCCAGATAAATACCGGAACCATAAACAAGCCAAAGGAAGCCCACGGGACACATTTTGATCATTTGGAAAACCTCCGGCGCATTCCTCCAAGGGAACCCCACTTGCTCCAACACACTTCCACATCCAAGGAGCACCACCATAGAAGCTTGGGAGCGCTCTTCATCAACTCCTTCAATCCATTGGCGCCCAAGACTTCTCCACATTACGGTTTTTATTGTTTTATTTATTTTGAGCATCATTTTGGGTTTGTGTCTACAAACCCCCATATCTTTCTCTCATCCTCTCTTTTGGGTTCTCACACCACCTTCAAGGTGTGAAGAGGTTGGTCAAGCCTTTCCTTTAAAAGGCTTGAGACAAAGGTGAGCTAGCCTTCACCTGTAAGAAGGCTAGTGGGTTCTTGCTCAACCATTGAAAGAAAGTGGGTTCTTGCATAACCATCAAAAGCAAGATGTAATAGGTTCTAGACTAACCTTAAAGTCTAGTGGGTTTCTTTCTAAAACCATTAAAAAGCAAGCGGTAGTAAATCTATCAACGGTTGAGTTGGGAGCGGAGACGTAGGCTTTGGTTTAAGCCGAACTCCGTTATCAAGTTGTGTGTCTTGCCTCTTTTATTTCCGCTGCACTTTCACTTTGATTTTAAATTGTTAATTAATTTTTAAAAGGCAATTCACCCCCCCCCCCTCTTGCCATCACCTTCTTCTCTTCTCCGCCCAACAGTGACCAGATCCGGTTCGTGACAATATTCAAGTGGAGAGAACGGAGGAAGTCGAACACTTTCTCAAGGTCTTTGAGATGGACCTGACGTTGGTGATATTTGACCACCAGATCGTCTGCATATCATTCCACTAAATTACCTAGGATTGACTTAAATATACGATGCATGGCATGATGATAGGTGGAACCTGTATTTTTTAAACTGAAGGACATTACTTAGTAATAGAAAGTACCTTGTGGTACCCTGATGGATGTAGAATCCTCGTCCTTGGGAGCCATTCAGATCTGGTTATACCTAGAATATCCATCCATGAAAGAGAGGGCCCGGAACCCAGCTATGGTGCCGATCAATAGTTCTATCATAAGAAGGGGAAAATCACCCTTTGGGCCGTGATAGTTGAGATCTCAGAAGTCGATGCAGACTCTGATATGTCTATTCTTCTTCCTGACAAGTACAATATTGTCTAACCATCTAGTGTACTATAACTCCTCGATGAAATTGGCTCTGATGATCTTATCGACTTCAGCCTCGACCATGGCACCATGAGAAGGGTGCATATTTTAGGGAATCTACTTAAGACCACAGTGGTTTACTAGGAGACTGAGGCAGTGGATGGCTACCTGGGGATCCAGCCCCGGTATTTCATTATATCTCCAAGAAAATACATCACGGTGTTTTTTGAGGAAGTCCTCGTACTGTTGTTTCTCTTTTATTGGCATAGCGGTAATGATCAATGTGGGCTTTGGATTCACCTCGCTACTGAGTTTTATCTATACCAATTCATCGACCGTGGCAGAGACACCCTCTTCAATGGCAGAAGGGGAATCCTCTAAATCCTCTTATTCACTTATGGAGGAGGTATCCTCAGCGGGAGGAGTTTCCTCTGAGTCAACGGATCCCGATGGGAGACTAGTACCAGCCTGATCAGTGGTGGACACCGCATTAGGGGACTCTCATTCTCTTGAAACCATAGCGATGAAAGCTGTCAATCCGATCCCATCTGGACTTCAGCCCAAGGGGCCACGCTTGATGATATTGAAGCAATAGTGACACGTCATCTTGAGCTAGTTTATCCCATCCCAATGAAACAAGCAAGTATGACATATTTTTGTTGCCATGGGGTAGACATCCCAGTACCATATTGGGGTAGGGGGATCTCAGATCACCCGATCCTAATTCATGTAGGAGTATGAGGTAATCTTCCAGTGTCACTTAGACTTGGTAATGTGCTCCCATATCATTCCAGAAACAATAAATAATTTTCCCATGTTTAGGGTTGTAGCCTCCAATCGGTGGATTGGAATGATGTAGGCATCATCTATATCTATCCACGGGTCGGTCGCAGTCGTAGCATGCTCAGCTGCATTATCCTGAATCTGCTTGTCCTTGATCTTGTAATAGTTGGAATCTAGATAGTGGGCTTCACAAGAGGCAAAGGGAGATGCATCACCTTTAAGTATTCCCACTTGACCATTAAGGGATTACTTTAGGCACTAGTGATACGGTGAAGGGATCATCGCATGCAAGTGGATCCATAGCCTTCCCATCAATGCATTGTAGGTGATGTCTTGGGATACAACCATGAACTTAGTGATGGAAAATAGGCCACCAAAATGGGTCTTTAGGTAGATCTTGCTAACCAGTGTTTCTTTCATCCTATCATAACCTTAAACTTTCAGGTCATAGAGACTCATATCATCCTCAGAAAAACCCAGTTTTCACAGTGTTCGAGTTGGAATTAGGTTGATCCCATAGTATGTATCAACAAGATAGAGACAAACCTCCACGCCATTAAAATGGCTGGTGATGTATAGTGGGTAGATGTGCCCCTGTATGGGAGAGCCTTCATCTTCTCCTAAGAACAATATAATGGCCTAGTATTCAGCATGCTCGAATTCCTTAGCATGGAAGGATTTTGCAGCTGCTAACTCCATCTCGAACTAGAGGGGTCTTCTTAAAGCCTCGATGAGGGATTCATGCATATCCGATGATAGGAGAAGGGCCTCAAGGATGGTGAGACTTGCGGTAATGATATAAATATTCTTGAGGAAATCATACTTTTTTGGCAGGAATGAGCTTCTTCTTACAGGATGTAGCTATGTGACATGAGGTATGGCGGGCCTTATCGATTTGACTGGCAGTTGATTGGTGCTAGGAATGTCCCACTTCTCACTAGTAGAATCCTATGGGGTGACTATAGTATGAGTTATATATGATTAATATGGGTCTTAAATGGAGATTGGTTGTTCACGGAACGGTCGAGGCGGATCTTCCTGATCAATCATCACAAACGACGGAAAAGGCAGACCTGATGACATCAGATGAGAAGGCTGCACATGCTGATCTCTACGTTGGGCCTGTTTTCTAGTTTTGGTGGCATGAACATCCTAGTTGGAAGTTCTAAATAAGGCACTTTGATGGCCCATATAGTCGCAGCTCCATCGATGCTGGCGATGGCTGGGAACATTGGGAGGATCTTCCTGGCGCTCCTCACTGTTAGAAATCATGTAGGGGTTTACCATCTCTACGGTGTTAATTGAGGCGTACCCTTTACTATAACTTGAAGAATCCTCCACCACCAAATGGATTCTGGGAGTAATCTCCATATTTGGGGGCATGAAGTTTCTAAGAGTATGGGATGACAATGACATTGGCAGGGGACTTTGTTTTCCCTTGCATCGCTGATGCTTTCTCTCCTGAGAAGGGGATGGTTGAGACAACGATGCAGGAGTAGTAGTTGCAGCTTCTGAAGGCTCTAGTTGATTCAAGTGTGCATGGATAATACCATGGGCACAGGCGATAGTCTTATGATCCATCCAGTCATCAAACTTATGGGACCTGTGGTTAGAAAACGGATGCCACTCGCCTTCACTGTCACTGCTTCTATCAGGCTTCACGAATACACATGCCACATGTGCCGGAGGTTTACCTAACCTGACTATGTTATTATCAACTTGGTCTTGAAGCCAGTCCTTAAACACATAGAACTATTTAAGTTTGTTCCCCAGGATCCGTTGATAGGGGTGGTAGTTGGGGTGATTAGTTAGATCCACCTCTTCTGGACTTCAGCATTCGGGCAACCATACAATTCCATGTTCCAAGGCACTGTGGAAATAACTAGGGACCTAATCCTAGTTTAATGAGTAGGTATGGTTCCTTTTGTCTAGGAAGGGAGCCCTGGGATCCTAACCCTAACGAGGGTCAGGAGGAGCCTGTCAAGGAGGTGGATCCTATTTATCTCACTTGGGTGGTGGCGGCGCATTGCGTGAAGGCGCCTTCCAGTACTAAGGTGGGCGCTTATGGGCCAGATGTTGTGCCTAAGGTGGAGGGACTTTTTAATGATGTGGAGGCAGATCCACCCATAATAACTCAAGTTTCCTAAGGGCCTCTATTTGGGACACCACGACAGGCTCGGCCTTGGTGTCCCTTTGTCGCGGGAATTTCAAGAGGCAACGGACGTTCCTGACTAGCCTGCTATAAGGATTCTTCTAGGCACGGGGCCTTATCAGAGAAGTATCAGAATTCCTTAGGGTATTTTTGGTTGATCATAGGGGGAAAAGTTCTATCTTGACATTCCCTACACACATCATTAATAGTTGTTCCTGAGTTAGTGGCATGTTAAGGGAGTATGTGATCCCTTTCCACTAGGTGACAAAGTCTGTGACACGCTCATCAGGCCTCTGCTTTCACATGAATAGGTCCTCAATACTCGTCTTCTGATTTGTGGAACTAGACTGGTAAAAAAATTCCAACAAAGATCTTCCCAATCGGCTACTGGTCTGATGGGTATCTAGTTGTACCAAAAAAATGCAATCCCTTCTAATGTATGTACAAAGCATTGGAGTTTGGCGGCCTCCTGCTATGCTGGAGTTCCCAGAATGGGTCCACACCTTGAGATGAAGTGTTCTAGATGCTGCAGCAAATCACCCATCCCATTAAAGGGGGAAAATGTGGTATTTTCGAAACTTGGGAGTGCTGGAATATCATCCACCCACATAGGATATGACTTTCCATCATGCAGTATTGCCACATGTCGAGTCTCCAATGCCTCGAGGTGGGCAATGAGTGTTGCCATTGGATTATCTGGGCGGGGGTTTCTATCTTGACGAGGATCCCTGACTACCAATGTGTTGGAAGGTTCTTCAAAATGATAAGCAGGTCCGATGGCTTATGGAGCGGCGGGTGGAATGACCTGTAGAGCAGCTGGGGGAATCTGAGCTAGGTCTTGGGGATTGTCTCACCGCTCCAGTTGATTTGGAAACACATATTGTGCCCTCTTGTCATAAGTTTTATTCTCTACCCTATCTTTGTGGGCGGGATGGTCAAGGACACCTGGATGTAATTCATCTAGGGGAAGTTGTGCCTTCCCCTACTGCCCCGGCCAAGGATCACCATAGTCTGGTCATCACTCTGTAGCACTTTAGGCAAGGAGGTCGTTGACCATATTCTTGTGATCTACGAGCTATTGATGCAACACGGATTTCTTGGGATTATCCTCCATATTTTGTACTGATCTAGATGAGTCTGAGGGTTTGACGGCTCCGAGATACTCCTTACCCAAGTTGATATTTTGGCTGAGGACCTATTCCCTAGTGGGTATGGGAAGACCAAGTAGATTTCTCTACTAGTGAGTAACCCTACCTGATAGGTCCAAAAGTTGTGGCACTCCCACGGGGGGTAAGTTTTCCCCAATAATTTTTGTTTCCATCTCTTCCTATGATAGGTCAGCCATGTTAACCGCGACTCTTCCTGGAGGCATATCCACGATATCACCTGGAAAGTCGGGTTGGCGCTAGATAGAACTGAAATGGAGGAAAGCATACTACCCCTAGCCATGGATCAGCACATGGGGGGAAGCCTCCATGATAATTCTTTGGAGAACCTTAAATCTCTAAACTCATCTTTATTGGAGGGTCCTGTGGCGGCCTAGTGACTCGGGGCACTAGGCTGCGGGGAGTGCGGCCAGATCAACCAAACGGCAATGTTGACCAAGGTCTATGACGTGTGACTGAATCTTGGGGTAAGCCACTCACTAATGATGTAGACGAAATTGGGTCACCTAGAGGGTTTGAAAAAAACATCCAAAGTCCTCCTGGGTGAGTGATTCTGGTGCACTAAAATTTGGTGCTATGACTGGCCAAAACATCTCTGAGAAATGGTCTGTCGCAAGAATGTCCCACAATATTCTCAGCTTAGATTCAGGGTCTGATCTTTGGTTGACCCACTCATCAACTGGAGGCAGCTGGGTAACCGGTAGCAGTACTGAAGTAGAATATTGAGACGGTAGGCTGGCCAAGGGAGAATACAATGAGCGGGCTGACAATCTGCCACATCTTGGGCTATCCTCTGAAGATTGTAGTGAATTGTCCACCACATCGTGATAAGGTGAGCTGGTGACCATAGTTTTTAGTGTAGGGACTACGACTACTGGTGGTGGACCATGATACTTCTCATTCACCATCAGACCCCAAAATAACTCTATGTGATCTCTAGTCGAGGTAGAGAATGTTCCTAGTGATGATGGTGGCGATTGCACGACCAGACTGTGGGGAGACACCAAATCTTCGTCCTCCTGGATGTATCTGTGGAGGGAGTCAGGGATCTGGTGGACCTCACATTCTGTAAGTATGAGGTTGATACACCTTGTTCCTACCTCAATCCCTAACACCAAGGATCTAGGTGATGGTTCTATTATCGAGTCATACTCCGCCTCAGAATATGAGAAGTAGACTGGTTTAATATAAAATTGAATCTTCCCAACATTATTTTTATAGCGGCGACGACCTGGCTTCCTACCCTGGGATGGCTCTTTGGGATAGGGTAGAATTATTACTCTGGGAGGTTCTTCGGATGAACTAGTGATGGGGTGGAGAGGACTTCCTCATGAGTGAGCTGGGGTGCGGGGAGTACCTAAATAGATGTCAAAGGTAACATGGGGAGGACCTCCATGTCCACTGGCCGATGTGCGGAGGTAATCTTCATGGAAAGTGTTGGAGCAATTCAAATCATGGGTAGGGCCTCCATGCTTATTTCCCCTGATAGTGTCAGGGCGAGGAGTTTCCTCATACTAGTCAATCCAAAAATGGGTAGGACCTCTGTGTTGGGTGTCGATGAAGTAAGGATGGCCTTCAATCCTCTGATTGATGGGGTGAGGACAACCTTTTATAGCTACTGTAGGGACATGGGGAAGGCCCCCATGCTGGAGATTAACTGGATGTGTAACATCTCCACATCGGTGGCCTGTGGTAGGAGGAACGACTCCATACCCGATGTCATTAGCGTAGAAGATACTTCCATACTGAGTGTCACTGTTGTGGGGAGGACCCTCATTCATATTGAAGGTGGCTTAGGACGGACCTCCATGCCGATCTTGGAAGTGGGGAGGACCTACATTCTCAATGGTTGTGGTATGGAGAGGACCTTCGTACTGGGTGTAACTGTCGCGGGTCATCCTGCGGTAGGTGTTACCTACACCGGCAACCAGGAGAGTCGACCCATCCTACCAATGGGGCAGTTGGGGCCTCGATCTAGGTCGATTATATGAGTTCCCCTACTCAACATAGATAGGGGACTAATTTTATACGTCAGTAGTGTAACGATCCATGTTATTTACTGACATTGACACCCCTTAGTAGGTGTCCTCCTCATCCTGCACCCGACGCTGGCGTCGGTTCAACCGGACTGGGGCTGGTAGAGGAGGTGCATAGCTTACCTGTTCTTCCACCTATGGGATTGGGTGGCGGTGTTGTTGCGGACTAGTGGGGGTCTTCCTTGGGATCCCTTAGAACAGGATCCTGGCTGGGCTGGCCCAAACATCCCCCACCTCATCGGCGTAGGGGAGGAAGTCATCGAAGCATTCTGGGGAGATGCTCCTGAAATGATTGTGCATCGGAGTGGGTATCAGTGGCTCCCTACGCGGCCCTTGGGTGTGGCGGTGGTGATGAGTCACAGATTTCTCTAGGTCTTGTCGGGCCCTGTCCTTGGTTGGGATGATACCCTCTTCCTCGTATTGTCAGATGAAGTCATTTATCACCCTTATTTGGATGATTTCATAAGGGGGGATAGGGAGTGGGTGCCCAACAGCTATGGGTGTGGAAGATGTCACAGAAGTGGTGGAGCCATGCGGGATTGCCACATTTACATTGCCCCTTCTCCCGCGTCGGTGGGTGGGTGGTGATCATTTTCTTGTTATGTCATCTTGGGTCCTGTAAGGTAGGGAGATTAAACCATTAGTGCTAGAAAAAAAAAAGAAATCAACTTTCAGTGCCCCAGCGCCATTTCGTCTTCCATAGATGGTAATAAGGATCCGCGCTAACAACGTTGTAGACTTGGATGTCCAACGTTCAACTACCCCAACTTTTGGTGAGTTTTCCGCTAGGCCCACTATTTTCTTAGTGGGACCTGGTGTCGGATACATGGATCTGGTGACACGCTAGTCCACTAATGTCTCAAACGCTACTAATCTTCACATTGAGGAGAATAAATTCACATCAGGTTCACCATTTCTATTTTTGACACTTTCACTGGGGTTCACATCCATCTATTTTGGAGGAATCATTGATTTTTTCCCTGTATTACTGCTCTCTAAAGGTAGGTGGCATCTGTCACTTATTCATGGATGTTTTCTCCTTGATCGAAATGGGAAGATGGTATGTCATTTCCTCCTTCCGTGAATTCATCCTTGGAGTTCGTCACCTAGTTCGGGTCTCCCTTATAGATTAAGATGTTTTTCATGAAACTCTTCCCAGTGCTATGTCTTTATGGATTCCTGTTAATTACACTTCTTTTTTCATGACATTCTAAGGGGTCCGATCAGGGAAGAAACCTTCGGTCGATTGAGTAGTCACATTGGAAATCACTGGCATGTCTGGACGCTGGAACACTGGCACGTCTGGGTTTCTTCTCCTTATGATAGGGCTTCTCAAGGTCATGGAAGCCTGAGACATCCCACGTCGAATGAGGGGAATTGTTTTCCATAGGCATGTCTCTAAGGTTTTCCTTAGCTTCTCATGTTTAACACAGGGTATGCCGCTAGTTTAATGCATGGAGGAGATAGATCAGACTGATCAGAATATTAATAAGAGTGGATCAGATGGGTGAAACCCCTAGAGGGAACAATGATATTGGGGCTAGAACATGGCTGGTAGCCCCGATTGCTACTAGGGGTAGTGAGGAAATGAGATGGCATGATCCCACCAGGATGTGGTGGCCCGGGTAATAGTCATGATGGATGATGGATAGTTGAATGAAGTGGTGGGGGAATGAGATGGAACCATCATGAAGGCGATGGTAGTGTTGGTCTTGAGACACATATAGACTTCCTACATATCCACGTGGTAGGGAATCAAAGTCTATGTAGTTCAGGATGGGGACATGGAATCGGGGTGTGTATAGAGGACAATGACCCGACGACATACTGGGGCTTACATGAGGTTAGCAGCCTGGGTTGGTCTGACACCATAGGGGCGGACTAGAGATATCAGTCCCAAAAAATTGGACTACAACGGCTTACCGTCAATTGGGGAACATAACGGATTACCGCTGGTTGGGGTTGACAACGGCTTACCATCGATTGGGGAACACAATGGATTATCGTCAATTGGGTTACAACAGCTTACTGCTGATTGGGGTACAATGGCTTACCACTGATTGGGGTACAATGGATTATAGCTAATTGGGGTACAACGGCTTACTACTGACCCGACCTGGGCCGACCTGACCCGATTCGGGTCGACCCGGACCGCTGGGTCTATCTCGGCCCACCGGTGTGGCTCGGCCCACGCTGGGTAGCCCGGACTAGATGCATGCGGGGGGAGTCGCATGCCCCCCGCCCTCTAACACCAAAAAGCTGAAGTCGTTCGGTCTCCAGTAGCACGCGGGACCCGTCGCGGGTCCCGCTCGGTCCAGCTCGGCCGACCATAACGGCCGACCCCTTTGCCTCCTGGCGACACATCATGCGCCGCCCCTCCACGGCCGACCAAACACTGACCGCCTTCTGCCATCTATTGCGGCCAGGAGGTTCACGGTCCCTTTCTCCGGTAGCAACACATCGTACACCACCCCTCCCCTTCGTCGCCGCAGCACAAGCCACGACCCTTGATCGTCGGGCGGCATGGACGCGCGCCGTCGCCCCTATCGTGCGGCTCACCTCCGCCGGCCGCCGCCCTTGCTCTATCGTGGCCCTTCTCCGGTAGCACGGTTGCGCCGCCACCATCTTCGCGGTCGTCTGTGGTTCCGTCTGCCGTACTCGAGCCCCACCAGTGTCGGTCGTCGTCCTCCTCCACCGCTAAGAACATAAAAAGAACCACAAGATTTGTGAAGGGGTCGTACCATGTTCATCTGGCCCATACCCTCCGCATTAGAGTGGTAGCAAGCGGCTCAATGAAGTTGATTCAACGTGAGAGAAAAATTAATGTTGATGAATTGAAAACACACCCCTACCTCAAAGGTTCGTTGATGTGTCACATGATGAAAAATGTTGAAGGTGAATAGGGTGTCAACAATCATCACTTCTGCAATCATGCTTCTGAATTTTGCTCATGTGTCGTCCTCTTTCTTGATTTCGAAGAGCGTTCTTCGATGGAGATGGAGTGTTCTTCATTTGGAGGAGAAGTTCTCTGTTGGAGAGAATGATCCTCCAAAGTGCTCTCTTTCACCAACAATTTCCCCCAACAAAAACAAGTGAGGAGCCAAACCAAATAAAATATGTTTGTCCATTTTTAAATTGTTGGCACAAATTAAGTTGGCATCATTAATCAATTGATGAGGCATAATTAATGTAAAGGAAACCTAAAGTCACCTCCCTCATTAAAGAGGGAGTTCAAGAGTCGAGTGGTCCTCACCTTTAAGAATTCAATTTGGGGGGTTTAGGTTTAGGTGGTCCCCACCATAGAACATTCTATTGGGAAGATAAAAATAAAATAAAATTTACTCTATAATTTTATTTTTATTACACAAAAAACATGAAAACTAACTTTCACCCCCAACCAACTGTCGTCGAGGTGAAAGTCTCCTTAATCAAATACCGGCACTACGAGTTCAACGGTGTCCTCGGATTTCAATTTCGATCACCAGTTCAAAAGTTACAAAAACTCACTCGCACATTTACTGAATGTACCCAAAGAAAAGTTCATAAATTCATTCTAGGCACACCGGGCCTCAGAATCATGCACCATCAATTTTCGCAGACATGTAATATTCCATATAATTAAAAAAAATACCTGGAATTTTCGGGTCTTTTCAAATTCCATAAAAAAAAAATTGATAAATATTTTCCTCACACTCCCCATCTTAAAATGGAAAGGGATTTCCTTGCACTTAAGTAAAAAGGAAGTGAATATATTGGGGAGTATAATGAAAATTTCACAAGACATGTGTGATATGCCTCCAGCTTTGTCGTTACCCACAAATGTAAGGTTTACCACTTCTTTGGTGGGCTAAATCCTAGTCTATGAAATGCTTTGGTGATCCACTACTTTGATATCTATGAGTAAATTTATGATGTTCCCTCAAAGTTGAAATACATATTGGATAATTCCAAGGGTATTATGGGGATAATAAGTGGAAAGAGAAGTTTAATTCTGGCTTTCCAATGGTTAAATCCAATGGTGCTAAGAAATTTCAGCATCCAACTTGTTATTGGTGTGGAAAGAAGCACCCTGAAAATTTCATAAGGGGGGAAAGGAAATGCTTTAAGTGTGGAAGATAAGGGAACCTAGCCAATGATTTCTGAAAGGAGAAACCCACCAATGTGATAGAGGAAATGAATGATATGCTCAACCCTCAACTTTTTTTCTACTTCTACTTCAAGAAACTAGGGCACTTTGTGAACCAGTTCACTAAGCCAGGGGTTTTCGGAGGCAACCAACAACCTCTGAGGAAGTAAGGGAGAGATTTTTCTATCATGATCACCAAGGTGGATCTCGACCAGAAATTTGTGATAGGTACTCTAGTTATTAATTCAATAACAATGAACATACTTTATGATTTTGGTTCTATACATTATTTCATATCATTAAAGTTTATAAGTACTATTCAAACACAACCACAAATCATGGAAGTATAAATGTCAGTGAAAATGATAAATTTGTAAATTATTTCACCCCAAGTATATAGCTCCTCCCATATCAACATGTGTAGGATAAACTTCCCAAAAAATATTTTCGTACTCCATTTGGTGTAATTTGATGCAATTATGGGCATGGATTGGCTTTCCCTATATAGAGCCAACATAAATTGTCATGAGAAGGTAATCACTCTCCATATTGTGAATCAAGCCCTGATTCTATACAAGTAAAAGGAGGGGGATGAATCTTATTTAGCACCATCATCTCAATAATGGATATTATTTCCTTATGATCAAGGATATATAACTCAAATAATTGAGTCTAAGGAAAAAACATCCTTGAAGACATGCCTATTATGAGGGAATACACTGATGTGTTTCCCAAGGAATTTCCCGGTCTTCCTCCTATCTGAGAGGTTGAATTTTTAATTGAGATTATAACTGGGAATTTTCAATATCCATAACTCCTTATAGAATGGTGGTTGTGGAACTTGAGGATCTAAATAAACAAATAAATAAGAATCTAGATAATGGGTTAATACACCCAAGTGCTTCACCATGGGGTGAACTATTTATATTCGTTAAGAATAAGAATGGGTCAATGAACCTTCATATTGATTATCATGAGCCTGAAAAGATCACGATAAAGAACAAGTATCCTCTACCTCATATTAATTACTTTTTCGATCATCTATGTGGATTAAAATACTTATTAAATGTGGATCTTAGGTTAGGATGTTATCAAGTAAGGGTGAATAAGGAAGATATCCCTAATACCGATTTTCATACAAGGTATGTTCACTATGAGTTCATAGTGATGTAATTTGAACACATTAATTATCTAATAATATTTATGGAATTTATGAATAGAGTCATTAGATATTACCTCAAAAAATTGTGGTGGTCTTTATAGATGATATTTTAATATACTCCAAAACCAAGTAGGAGGAGAATCTAAACACTATCTAAGGACCTTATGAAAGGAAAATCTCTATGAAAAGTAAAAAAAGTTTGAGTTCTGGTTGAAGGAGGTCTCATTCTTGGGGAATGTCATCACAATAAATGGGATATCTATACATTATTCAAAGATAAAAGCAATTGAAGGATGGTCAAGGCCAACATTCGTGATATATATCCATAGCTTCCTTGGGTTAGCTAGATATTATCACTGATTTGTGATAAATTTATCAATATTTTCAAACCCACTTACTAAGATAACTCTGAAGGGAGTCAAGTTTTCTTAGAATGATGAATGTGAAGAAAGCTTCATACAGTGGAAAAGAGGATAATCACTACCCCTATGCTCACACTACCCACAAGTGGGAAACTTTCCATAATTTTTAGTGATTCTTTTAAGAAGTTATTAGGTTTTGTGTTGATGAAAAATGAAAAATTAATTTACTATGCTTCAAGTTAATTAAAAATTAATGAAAAAAATTATCCCACACATGATCTAGAGTTCGCAGTTGTGATCTTTTCATTGAAAATCTGGAGACATTATCTACATGGGGAAAAGTGTGAGATATATACTAATCACAAGATCCTAAAATATATCTTCATAGAGAAATATAATAATATGCACTAGTGAAGATGGTTAGATCTCATCGAGTATTATGACTTCTTAATCTAATACCATCCCAGTTGAGAAAATATGGTGGAGGATTCCCTAAGTATAAAGGACCCAGAAATTCTATCATTGATGAGAATTGAGAAGGATTTAATCTTATTTGATTTAAAGATGATGGAAATTGGAATCATAAATAAAGTAATATAATAAATCCATTCATAAATTATTTCTCAACCATGTCTTTTGGAAAGGTTATAGGTTTCTCAAAAATATGATGTGGGAATTCAAAAGAAAGTGGAAACTTTAAGGAAAGTGAAATCCTCAAAGTTCAATGTAAATGAAGAAGGAATTGTGAGATTTGGGTCAAGAATATGGTTTCCATCAAATACTAAGTTAAAGAAGGAACTATTGGATGATGAACATAGTTTGAAATTCTCTATTCACCTAGGAAACACAAAGATGTATTGAGATATCTGAGAGAACTATTGGTGGGACAACATGAAGAATGAGATTGATGAATATAAATCAAAGTGCCTGGTATGTCAGCAAGTGAATACTGAAAGGAATAAGTTTAAGGGGATGATGCAACCATTACCCATACTAGTATAAAAATTTTAAAACATCTCCATGGACTTTTTCATTGGGATTATAAAGACATCCAAAGGAAACAATGTTATCTAGGTTTTTATGGGCCTTCTTAAAAAGACTATACACTTCATTATGATTCAAGAGGATTTCTCACTAGATCAACTTTCATGAATACACATCAAAGAAGTGGTGAGGTTGAATAGAGTACTATTATGGATTGTGTCTGATTGAGATCCAAGATTCACCTCTATGTTTTTGGAAAAGTATCTAGTATGATATAAACACAGAGATAAACTTTAGTATGACTTCTCACCCTCAAACTAATGTCCAATCTGAGCGGACTATCAAAACACTTGAGTAAATGTTGAGAGCATCCTCAATTGAATTCAAGGGATGATGGGACCAACATCTTCCTCTGGTCGAGTTCTCTTACAATAACAGTTTCCACTCGATAATCCAAATGGTTTCATATGAATCCAGTTATTGGAAGAGGTGGAGAAAACCAGTATGTTGGGATGAAGTTGGGGAACAAAAACTTCTAGGTCCTAAAATGGTTGAGGATATGGTGGAGAAGGTTAAGATAATTCAACAGAACATCAAGGTTTCTCAGAGTCAATAGAATATTTATGCTAAAAATCATCAATAAGACCTAGATTTTGATGTTGGAGACATGTTATTCCTTTGCATATCTCCATGGAAGAAAGTGATGAGATTTGAGAAGAAGGGAAAGCTTAATCCAAGGTACATCGGTCCTTTTGAGATCCTTGATCACATCAGAGTAGTGTCCTATCAACTATCACTCCCACCGAACCTATCTCAAGTATAATATGTATTCCATATATAAATATTGAGAAAGTACATACTGCAACCCTTACATGTACTCAATCCAGAGTTGGTACCATTGGTGAATGATCTTTCCTTCGAAGAGAAACTGATAAAGATCTTAGATTATAGATAAAAAGTTCTATGAAATAAGACAATGCCCCTTGTCAAAGTTTTGTATAGAAAACACAAGTTTGAAGAAGAAATGTGGGAACTAGAGGAGGTGATAAAGCAGAGTTACCCTCATCTGTTTTAGTGTGGGAAAAGAAAATTTTGAGGGTGAAATTTCTAAATGGGGAAGAGTGTAACGACCTAAACTGTTATGAATAAAATTCCCAATTTGATTTAATTAAATTTCCTATAGTTATAGAAAAAATGAACTTATTTTGTTTTATTATATCCAATTTTATTTAGATTTCCGTTAAGTATCATTATCATTGATAATATAGTCATTTAATAGTGATCACATAAATAGTATAAATATAGGGTTTTTAACAAATCCTTTTGACGCATAAAAAGGAAGTGATGGCCTCAACCAGTAGAATCATACCCATTAAATCCCATTTATTGGAGCTTCCAAAAAAGATTTAATTTCTATGATTTTCCCATGACCAAGACCAATATGCGATTGAACAACTTAAGCATGAGAAAAACTGTTTAGGAGAGAAGTTCAAGCTCATCAAGATCACAGCCCAAGCCATGTTCGCCGAATGACCCCATGAAAGCCACACTATCACGCACCTCACTCTTATGATGTATGATAGTGTATTAAAGGGATATGTATCAATACCCTAGAAATAGGAATATGTAAATTATTTTTTATAAAATAATTAATATATTTTAATCATATTATTGTTACTTTGTAAATGATTTTTAAAGCACAAATTGTATTTTTGGTTAATATTCAAATTAAATTAATGAATTAATGGATTAATGGATTTTTAAAATAAATAATTATTTTAATAAAATATTTTTATTTAAAAAATATCAAATATAAATGATCATATAATTTTTATGAAGTCAAATGTAGTTTTTTTATAAGGGTTCAAAAAAATGTTATTGTCAAAAACCTGTCATTTTCAATAAATGTCTTTTTTTATTTTAAAAGTGAAAATTCACATATTTAGAAAATTATTTAGATAAAATGATTATTATTTTTTGGAATCAAGTTGTCGAAATTATCCAATTGTGAATTTTTTATAATTTTCTGAGATAGTCAAATTTCCAGGTTAAAATTAAATACCGTATAAATATATCTTGTGTTTCATGACATCACAATGACCAAAAAGTGATGTAATAAGTAATATAAATAGGATCCATGACCAAATATATGTTTTATATTTAAAATAATATTATTTTAAGTATATTTTATTTATTTTTTAAATCTATTATGAATCCTCTAAGAGTTATAATATATTTTATGATTTTAAAATCATTTATGTAAGAGTGTGACTCACCTAAAAATCACTAATGGTAATATTTTGATAAGTTTGTACCTTGTAATTATAAAATAATTTAATCCAATCCTGTTTTTTAGAAACCATGGGAAAAAATTGTGGGATAGTTTGTGATTTTGGATATTTTATTATGTATAATTCAAAACCTAAATAATAAAGAAATCTCCCTCCTTTCCTATATAAACTCACACAAAACATCATTTATCTTCATTCCAAATCCTTGGAGAATGTACTCAATATTACCTAAACTCCCTATATACCACCCAAGTCACCCCCAAGAATTTAAGAAGCCCCTCCTAAGCCTTTGGAGTCACACATTCAAGTAAGGGTTATTTATTTTCACTTCTTTCTTCAAGCTTCCTTATTATGTTATGCCTTCTTTTTCCAATTATTTATATTGGTATGTGTGTTTACATGTCCATATTACTATCCATTTCATATATATATGATTATATAACATTTTTTATCTTATCTACCCATTTTATGAATTTTTATGTGATGTTTTTATGTTGCTGAGATTGCACCGCGATTTTTCATTCCAAAACAATAGTGTAGTGAATACCATGCCCATTTTCTATCATGGGTATTCACATTTATAAACATATATACTTATTTTATTGGGGACTCAAGTGTATGTATTACACACTCCTTGATCATGTAATAAATAATTATGATGAATGAATCTAGGTTTATTGATCTATGTGGCACACTTAAGCATGAGAATGAAATGAAAGTGACGGGTGCGCCCAAAATTATATAGTACTCCAATGCATTGGTTAATGGTTTGTATCATGATAAATAATATTGGGACATGGGTTTTACCTAATTAATTTATGGTACTTTTTACACCATGATGTCTTGGTGGATCAATCCTTGTCCTATGTTAATGATATTGTGTTTTAAGTTGTTTCCACATTTTCCATGTTATGGTATCGTGTTATGTCTTACCTTATTATTCATGTTCCTTTTATACTCCATTGATATTCCTATTGTCTTACATGTATTTAATTCTTCATTTTGTGCATTTTTTATTCCCTTAATATGCTTTATAGATCACCCCTTTCTTATGTATTTCCTTAGGTTATCACCTACAGTGTTAAATACGAAGGAACATTTTAATCATGTTAAATAAGTTTTCAATAAAGATATTGTTTTTCATGTTTTAATTTGTTATGTAATATATCTAATTTACCAAATACACTAGACATAATGATATTTTGGGTTGTATTAATTGTAATTTTATGTAATAAATCATGTTTAAAGGTGAAATAAAGATCAAGGTTATTATACTTACTCAGCATTTGAGATCACCCTTATTATGTTTCCTTTCCCCAGCTTATGAAGAATAAATATTCGAATAAACATTAAAGGATGTATTTTATTTAATTTTATTATATATCTTGATTTATTTTATTTTCTAAATATATTATGGGTATCATGTATGTAATCTTTATTTCCAAGATTGTTAATCTGAGCAATCCATTGGGATTTGATTCTATGTAATCATGCCAATGTAATAAAATAATGCACAGGCTCCAGGCTTCTGGGGTCTGGGCATTGAAAAATAATATTAATAAAACTAAATAATCATGATTAATGTTATAATATTTTAATAATACATGTAAATTTATCAACAAGGAACATATATTCCCAAAAAATACATTATTTGGTAAAAATGATTTAAACGAGGAAAAATAGTTATTAGATACATAATTATATCTATATCAATCAATGGGAGAATTATTGGTTCATATTAACCATTTAATACCCAATATTATTATATAGAAAGACAGAATATATAAAATACGGATGTTTTAGTTTATACACACCTTAGTTGGTATTAACTATAGTATAAAAAATTAATATAGGAAAGGATTATGAAATTGAGTCCTATGTGTTCTTATCTATTGATTTATAATATGATACATGAAACCTAAATTGAGGTTGGATCTCATTTGAGTTTAAGATTCGTGTCTTGACTTCCTTTCCATCATTATTAGGGAAAGAAAACAAAATTCTCACATGAAATTATAGTTCCTAATAAGTACCCAGAAGTCCCATAGTGACTTGAGCTACCACTATGAAAAGGATAATTCTATTTTTTGATAAAAAATTGTATTTTATAATATATAATTAAAAACATTAAATAATTAAATCACTAGTAAAACATCTATGCCCTTGATATATGGTCAGCACATAGATCACTTTCTTGACTACCCAAGTAGCACTCATTGATCCCCACGGGATAGATATTATCATCTCTAGTATTGATATATGATTATAAAAAATATTCCATAATTTTTATATAAATAAATATTTACAATTATATTTTTAAAAAATAAAATTAATCATCTATAGGTTGGATGTTCCATAAACAGAATTCAAAATTAATAGGTTAAAATTATATATATTAGAATATAAAAAATTGATAAATATTCTAAATTAATTCAACCAAATCCATGAAACTTGTGTTCCATATCATATCAAACATTATGTAGTAAACATGAAATCTAAACATGGAGAAATATATGTGACATTAAATTAAAACTATATAAAAATTGAAATATGACCTCAAACCACATTCAATAGATGTGACTCCATAGTTGAAATAAATCAATCTTGCATGCATAAAGAATGAAATTGGTTAGGTGGACCCAACCATTATTGGGTTATCACTATGTACTTGAAACTTATAGATTGAAATACTGCATGTCCATCGAGGAGTCCTTATAAGGTGTAAATAACAATACACATCATTCCACCCACAAAGTTGTCTTAAAAAAATAGTGAATGTTGGGTGTCTACATAAATTGTCCTACTCATTTACATATACATTTACTAAAATGGTTTTTTTGGAATATAAATAATATAAAATAAAAAATGAAGTAAACATAAAGTATGAAAATTTATTTATATGAATTTCATGGAAATACATTTTACATAGAGGTTCCACACTAGAAATGTTTTCTTTAGACGCAACTTGGATTTTAAAACAAACTATATAGTGAGGTCAGGATTCAACACCCATTCTATTATAAAAATGCCAGGGTAAAAATTTTATACCATTTGTTAGAAATGGGATCGGGTATAATAGAGTCATGAATGTTAATATAACATTCAAATTAAGGGATATGTGAAAGGGGTATAATTATTTTAGGGTATAAACCCATGCCATTCAATATTATACGTCAATGGATAGTGGAACTACTAAAAAATTATAATAATATAAATATAAACCTTAAATAATTCTTGTATATAATCAAATATGTAACCACACACTTGACATTGAAACTAGTAATATCACATAACATTATTACCAATCAAATAAAAAACACAATCAAGATATTAAAGTTGTTTATATTTTTTAGTAACCCAGTAAAAAGAGTCACTCTTCATTACTGGTATAATAAAAAAATATCATTCTTATCTTAACCATAAACTATTTACATGCTTAGTTTACCCAACTACATATTTATAAAAATATGTAAGTAACCAAAATAGATGTCTTGATGGGAAATAAATCATGTAATACCTCAAATATAAAATTATATATAATATTCTAAAGGCTTTTAGTGTTGATCAAAAGTAAAACCCATTTTAATACATATTTTATCCTTAGGAAATAATATATGGCAGCCCAAATAGATAATGGGAAGGAAAACAGGTTATTCCAAGGTCTATATTTATGGTTAAAACTTATTTATAGATTTAAAAGTGTCAATTTATTGAAATTAATAATTGGTTTTGAAGGAGATATTGTTTTAAATATTTATAGAATTAAATAATTTACTACTTTTAAAACATGTGACTATCAGAAATTTTGGAAATCTATATCTTAAATCAATATTTATTTAAAAACAATTAAGTACATGCTTATGAAATAATTATTTATAAGAGATAAGTGAAAATAGAAAACACTTGGTGGATTTAAAGATATTTTATTGTAACAAATTTTAATAAAGAATTAATGTATGTAATATAATGAAAAATTATTTTAAGGGGAGGCACTTTAAAATTTTGATTAATAAAAATTTACATCCATTATATGTTTTATAAGATAAAATTTTATTTTTTTATAAAACATTAAGATAAAAATGAAACATTAATATTTTTAATGTCATACCACATCATCTCTCTAAATCAACCCAACCACCACATCCATTATAAATCCCTCACTTAACCCTAGGTTAATCATTGTTTTTTGACATATTTTTCATTTTAGTGTATTTGGGAAGTGGTATTTTCCAATTTTGAAAAATAATGGTTGTCCGTTATATGTTTAATTTAATATAAAAAAATATTTATGTTAATAGGGAATCTCTAACCTACATGTTTTCCTCGGATTCTATGATATACTAGTCTCCCCATAGGTTTTCATTTCAACCTTACATTAGTGATAAAGGAAATATTATAATAGATTAGGACTTTGGGTTTATGTGTAATATCTTAGACATTAGATACACAATATTTATCTAAATGAAAACTATTAAAATATAAATCATAACATAAAATAAATAAATATATAAAAACAAGTAAGAAAAGTTCCTAATGACAAGAAAGGGTATGATAATTCCGCAACTTTATACTATGTGAACCACTCAAAAAATTGTTATTCCATAATTATATATGAAATATTTTCTATAATATTTCTAGAAATTTATTATATTTTATTATAAATTTTAAGAACAACATCAAGAATTCATATTATAATAATTTACTAAGAATAACTCAGTGAGGTGTGAACACATAAAATTATTTATGGTGAGATTTACCAACATAAATAAATTAATAAGTAGGCCTTATAACTATTAAATAATAATTATAGAAAAAAATTATAAAAATTATATAACTATTATAATAAAAGATCAATTTAATCCCATTTAAGCCGTTTTTATTTACATTTTAAATATATCCAAAAATATAGTAGACATAATCCTAAAAACCCTCTGAAAAATACATCTAATATCATCATTGAAATATTAAAATAATTATGGAAAATAAAAACTATATCTATGTCAATTAAAATAGTTAAAAAACAATACCAATATATCATGAAGCAATATAGATTACCCAACCATCAAGGACATGAGACGTTCCACAACACAAACTAAAAGAAATTAGTGTTCCCCATGAGGTGGAAATAAATTCCTAAGCATTAAGAAAAACCTTTAGGAATTTAATTTTCCATGCTAGAACACAAAAAAGATAACATCATTCAAGAAATAATTTATATGCCAAAATTAGTCCATAGTGGAGGAGTGACAATAGTAATACATAACATATGTCCAAAAAATGAAATAACAAATAAATTTTCTTAGTATGGTAAAGAAAAAAAAATTAATGTAATAAGTATTCATAACCTGACACCTACACACTGTTAAAGAACTAACTTATTGCTACCATTTGGTGCCTTTACCTTACCTACATTAGACCAAAAAAGTTCATTATATACCTAAAATTCTATGCATGGTGTGACAAAAAAAACATAGTAGGATCTCACCAAATGTTTCATATGAATAATTTATAAAATAAACTAATTATTATCAATAAAACAAAGAAATAAAATGATAAAAAATTTCTTTACAAATTGATTTCATCCATTGAAATTATTCCCTTTCACATTTATAAAAATATCAGTTTTCAAAAAATTATCATAACCTCCTAATCATTAATTTCATGAATAAAATTAGATTAATCATTCCCTTAGGTTTCCATCAATTCCAATTCAATGCAGATCCTCGTATAATTCATGTGATCTATAGGAAACCTGGTGTAATCGATACACTGGGGGATTAGAGATCTAGAAAAAATCCTCAATTATTTGAATAATATAAAATGAAAACTATTAAAAAACTAGATCAAAAAAATCCCAATCATTATCATGTTCAATTCATAGAGATAAATAAATGGAATTCTAACAATAAGGGAATCTACTAACCAAAATGATGATAAATCTACTATAAGAGGTCCACAGCTTTGATCAGCACTTTAGACCACCATGTAAATGGGTTGGGAGAGCTAAAAGTGTCCCACAATAGTTTCTATGTCTAAATGGATTTAATTTGGTCGAGGGGTAGTATTATTAAATAAAAAGGATATTTTGGGAGTGAAAAATATGATATAGCCCTTAGTAGCCCAGGCTAGATCAGTTCCACTAGCAAGTGGCTGCCCATCAGTAGTGTAAAGGTTGACCTCTAGTTGGATGGTGGGTGTAGGTAGAATTCTTGTACTCTACCTATACCACTATAATGCCAGTGGATATACCTGAATTATGTAGATATGGATCAACCTCCACTATATGGTTGGGGAACCTTATGTAGACTTATAGATTACGGGATTGAGTTTAAACCCTAAAAAACCTAAATAAAAACCTATAACCCATAATAGAAAACTAAAAAACCCTATAAAAATGATAATATAAATATAAATATGAAGAGGAAAAAATTACATGATGGTAGTACCTGAAAATAATGCAGGAATTTTATAAAATAAACACACAAGAGAAATATTTTTAGAGGGAAAAATTAATCCCCATTGTCTTTTGGGAATTTAATCTTAATGCATTTTAATAAAATAAAAAATAAATAAAAAAGGTATAGGGATTAAAATAAAATAGATAACAGTTACAATTTAAGGAAGGGTGTTTTTTCTTTAGGGTTGTCATTGAAATCTTTCAAGGAAACCCCTTGAAATAAGAGGCAATAAGGTGGAAGAAAAGGAGACCAATAATGGACAATAAAGGTATACCACTACAATATTTCAATATTTAATTCTCATTTAAATGGTTAATATTTTTTATATCATGAACCACATGCAAAGGTAAGCTTAAATTAACAATGATATACTATAGAAATATAACTATTTAAATATTTTTTTCATAACCAAGACATTAGTTTGAAATATATGAATAGGACTAACCACATTATGAAACATATTCAGGGAATTTTTAATAATTCAAATTTATTTATTACTAAAAAGGACATGTGTAATAAATCTTAAAAAAATAGAAATAAATCTAATAAGGATAAAAAATATTACAAGAATAAAAGGTTTACTTTTCTATAATAGTATGTTTCCCTCATATTTTTTTATAAAATATAATTTTATGTTTTTTTGAAATTTTAATTACAAATTGAAAATAATTTATAATATAAATATATATGATATATCCTAGGGTTTTTTTTCAAAATAGATTGGTTTGGGGGTTAAGAGTGGAAAATTCCAATGTTCATACAAACTGTCATTTCTTTTTGAAGTTTATGAGAAAAAAAATTATTTTTTGGATAGGATTTAAATTAAATTAAATCCAAAAATTTTATTTGAAATCCAATTAATTTAATAGGAATCAACATTATAAATTATTTTAGAATAAAATCATTTTTATTCTTAAATCATATATTTTTCTAAAAGCGATTTTCATTGAGTTTCACACACATATATTAAAATTAATTTTTACCAATTATATAAATTTAATCATAGTAAATGGATTTCATATATTTTTATTACCATACTCTAATTTGGTAATGATGTTGATTTCATTTTAGTCATAATTAATAGTAACAATGGTATAAATTTATCACCATAATAATGGTTAAAATAGAGAAACAATGATAAATAAAGGGTACAAGTCAAAAAATATCAGAAAATATCATATTAAAATGAGTGGATGAGGTTACTTATGGGATCACAGTATATTATAATCTCTAATGGTTAAATTTGGAGCCTTGTTTTATGAATATTACTTCCCTTTTATAATAATAAATTTATAATACCAAGAATTTCAATTTGAATCACTTATTATATTTTCATGATAAGGATTTAGATATAAATACTATATAAAAAATATAGATAATAAAATTTTAGATAAATAAAAAATATATATGACATTAATTAGTGTGTAAGTTTTTTCAAGGTACAATTACATATAATGATTATGCATTAATGGTGAAACACTTGTGAAACCGTTGAAAAATACATGTGAATTGCTTTAAAAATATCGATAGTTTTGTGTTTTGAATATCATAAATCCTTGAAAAAATTTAATGATTAAATTAATGGTAATAAATGGTTTGAATATTCAAATATAACCCACATTTTTATATTGGTGTCTTTAATTTTAAATTATGTGAATGCCCCTAAAAATTGCATGAATAATATTTATTATTACATATTATCATAGGAAATGAACTAAAAACATAAAAATCCTATTATGATTTAAGTAGATATCAAAATGGTTGATAAAAACAACTACTTTCCACCTATGAACTACTTTTAATTTTTTTTGTTACATTTTTTACCCATAAATAATATGTGTTTTTGAAAACACTATTGGTTTTTACTTATAAAAGGATCTTAATATAACCCTTTCAATAAGAAATATGTGTATGGTTTTATATAAAACATCAACACAAATACCTCTAAAAACATATAATTTTATATACCTATTCCCATTGATTAATCAAATTTCACTTATCTAATGCTATTAATTCAAATCTAAAGGTGGTGTTTCTATGATCAAGGTAAGGGTTTCTGAGTGTCTGTCACCTTTCTTAATTATGACTCATTAAATTAAATCCAAATCAAACCATCACATATTTTCCATCCATTATTCCATTTATATGGTATTGGAATATATTTGATTAAATTATTATGGGTGTTCACTTATTACCTTTAAATGAACGCTCATCCATGTGTTGTTATTTTATCAATCACGAAATTAATAACTCATTATTTATCATAAATCGGTGTTTTACTTGTCATCTATTATCTTTTGTGAAAATAAGATATTTACTAGGTTTCCTTTATATATAACACATTCAAAAAACATCTCCCACTATAGTAGTTTTACATAACCTATATGAACGATGCTATTTTATTGAATTTAAGTCTTTCATGGGTATTCATAAAAATTGACAATAAAATTATTATTTAATTAATTTTATGTTTATGATTTTGGAAGGTATAATTATCCATTATAACAATTAAAGTAAAAAATTAAGAAATAAGGATATTTTTTACCACTAAAAATATTATTTTTTTAAGAATATTTTCAAGATAATTCTAAATTTTAAGACCTATTGATCTTCTATACCATTAGTGTAATGGCTCGGACCTTCCTGGTCCATTACTCTTCCAAAATCTAGTATTTGGGGTGTCTTGGACACCATCGGTGAGTCAGGAGGGTGTCGGTGTCGGTGGCAGGTTGTCACTGAGGTGTAACCTATCGGTGCCACCGATTGGTCACAATTGGTGTCTCACTGATCGGTGTTACACCCGAATGGTTCCATAGGGGGTGTTGGGGTTTCTTCCCCAGTTTTCTTGTAACGTCTCTTTTAAGTTTTATTTCATCTTTTAAAGTGGTTTAAGACTGTTTTAAAGATGGTAATGGATATCTTAAATCCCCTAAGAGTGGGAAGACCCTTGACTTACCAAAATGTGTAGCCTATTAATCATTTTCACACCTTTTCGTGTTTTTAGTTACACCCTTGTTATGCATTTTCTCAGTTTAAATGTAACCTATCTAACTCTCCACTGTGAAATGATATGTATCACTGTATCTGGGAGAATTATTAAATCTAAATTAATTCTAACGTTTGAAACTACCCAGCCATGTGGTCAAACCATGATCTACTTTTTAAGAACTTTGAGATTTCACATCTTGTAACTCTAGGATCGGGCCTTTTATCACACCAAGATTTTCTTCTTCATTAGTATCTTCCCTTTCCTTGGTGCGCTTGGAGTCCCTATTCCAGAGACAAGTTATACCTACATGAGAGCCCTCATGTTCGGTTCTTCATGGAGTTTCTTACAAAATTATCCCTAGTTCTTGGATTAAGGGGAAAACTTCAATCCTTGATCATCCAAGTAGGGGTTTTTCCTTTATCTCTCTTTACTGTGCATCATGTGGGGTGTGTGTGATGATGTTTCCTTGGGATGTATATGGAACCAACTTTAATGAAGATAATGAAAGAAATTTTAAAGAATTAAGGGCTGGGGAAGATGATGATGTTGTTATGTTTTACCTTCATTATTATGTAGTGAATTGTATGGGCCCATGCCCATTGAAAATTGTGTATTTTGGTGGTCCCTCTATCACACTAATGAAGCTCTATTTTCTAGATAATCTTGTGATTGAATGATGGTAATATGGAAGCTAATTAACCACGTAAACTTGGATAATTAAATGGATAGCTGATGGATAAGAACCCTTGTGTGATCACCCCAGTTAACCAAACAAAAAGAAGGAACCTAATGAATGGTGTTGGATACATCTAAAAACCTCCTTTCTTTGTTCTGGTGATATGCATGGTTATTCTATTAAATTTTTGTGGGGTGACATATAGGGGAATGGAATCTCTAATTGAGAGGTTGTTGGTTTATGAATCTGAGGCTGGGTGGAGCTAGTGGTAAATGTTTTGGACCTGGAATGTTGGGGCTTGGTTTGGTTCCAGTACTTTGAGGTATCTCACAGATCCCTTTTGATATTGTTACTTATAGGAGAACTGGGAGTGAATTCTTAAGCACCTGATTGGATGATTCTTCCAGTTGTTGTTTTGGACTTTGGTTATTCTTATTAGTTTCTTGGTATTCAAGGAATATTTAAATATAATTACTTTAACATAATAACGAGAATGGTACAATAGGAAACTATTTTCCAAAAATGGTTTGTGCTCTAGTTGTGGTTGTTGTGTAATTGTGTATGTGTGGGCTAGTTGTTGGTTCTAGGATCCTTAGGTCAGGAAGAGTTCTTGATTACCTATATGTATAAAATTTAGTTCCTGTGTTTCTTATACTCACCCCACCCATGTTGAGCACTTCATGCCGAACACCCCCATTTCATTGGGAGGGTGTTTTCCAACATTACTATGAGTGGCTGGTTATTAGCTCATTTGTTTTCCTTCTCCCAGGTATCTCAAGACCCTTCAGGAATGATGTGATGGCCTAAGGCTCATTAAGGACCAAGACTCTTCCGGAAGGGTGTGTTGTGGTTTTTGTCCCAAGTGTGTGTGGGAAGGTCTATTTCCCAAGTGTCTTTAGGGTGAGTCCCAGGTGTATTCGAGCATGGCGTTGGTTATTATGGCCTAGGTGTCTGAGAGAATGGTTGTGTGTGATAGTGGTGTCTCAGGTGTTTGTGGGCGGAATAGTTGTGCAGTTGGGATGGACCATGGGGTTGTTGTTGGGGCGGTAGTGGGACTACAGTGGGATCTTTGGGGGAAGTCTAATGCATAGGATGTTATAAATAACCATTGGGTAAGTGTTGCAGGGTAACCAAACATTTATGTGTTATTACTATTATTTTACCTAACTTTCATTATTTGGGGAGTGTGCCTTGGTGAGGCTAGGTGGATATTTTTCCTTGCTAGGTGTTTTGGTTACCTCTATTTCTTATGAGGAATTAGAATTTCTCCCCACTTATGCAAAAGAGCTTTTGGTTTTCCCTACTGAGTATAATTGTGTACTCACCCTACGTATATAAAACTACTTTCAGGTTTCTATGAGGACTTTGAGGACTGTTCTAGAATTTACTAGCTCAGACGTTGGGATATATTTTATTGCTCTTTTTTTTCTTTTACTTTGGTACTTTCCTTAAAAGTTTTCTTGTACTTTGTATCAATTTATTTTGAACATGCATATGGGAATGGATTTTTTGCTTTAATTTTATCTTTAGTCCTTGGTGTTGCTAGGATTTACCATCTTATATCCTGATCTTGTTCTATAAAAAATGGGTAATGCCTTCCATTTATGTGATATTTTATACCCTTGGTGTTATTCACCACTTCAAGGCCTACTAAAGGCAGGACTTAGGGTTCATTATTTCTCCTTCACCATGAAAAAGGAAGGGTAGATCATCTTGTCATCCTTTCCCTCATCTTGGAGAAGGAGGGTTGTGAAAAAATGGTATCAAAGTGAGTTTTAGAGATAGGATGGAGTTTTGGGTTAGGAACAGTGAGGATTGCATAAGATGGTAGGGAAATAGTGTTATTCAATATTGGTGTGTGAAATAGGCTAGGGAAGACCATCGAGGACATGGGATTTTAAGGCCCTTTGTGATCTGATTCAAGGACTCTGGACCTACCAAACGAACAATTTAGGCTACACTGATTGTAGGGTAGAGACCCTAGGAAAGGTCCATACATCATAATGAAATTTGTTATTGTGTTTCTTGGGTGTTTTGGGGATTTAAAATAAATAAAAAATTTATGAAAAAATTAAAAGGAATCTTTTACACTACTTTGGCCTAGGAATTCCTTAATTACCTTATAGTTATGGCACCCGGATGACATCCATAAGTAGTGCGGGCAGTCGAGGCCCAGTAAGTTGATCTGGTTGATCATGGTAATATTTTGAATCAGTGCCCTATCTGAGTGTAGAATAGTGTGGGTGGGCAGGTTCAGCGCCCACCTCAGCAGCACCAGTTGTCGGTCATACCTTTTCAGTAGCAGCAGAAGGAGCAGTGAGATCCTACTCTAAAGAGGTCAGATGGTGATGGAGGAGGCCGACCTTAGGGCACTCTTCAGGGACCTCGACCAGGATATGGTCAGTGAGGAATCCAACAACTGAGGGGTAGAGGAGCTAGGCGTGGGCAGTTTCATGCCACGAAGGAAGCAGTTCCAGTGGGTCCAGAGGTCATTCGAGGTATAATCAGTCTTTTTAGTACTCTTAATTGTTTCTTGTTTTATTTTGGATCATCACGCTCCTTTGTTGCACTAATTCTACCCATGACTTGGGTCTAGATGTATAAAGAAATTCCATTCCCCTGGTATTGAGTACTCTAGTTAGAGTTCAGATCATCTTGTTGGATGTTTTTTGAGGATGTAGACTGATGTTGGGGCCACATCAGTTCATTGGGGATCTCTTTCTGCTACAAATATAGCCATACGATTTCATCTTGGGCATCGACTGGCTATTTTCCATGCATGCTGTTATTGAATGCTTTTAGATAAGGTTCACGTTCTCATATATGGGCAGCTAGCGTGTGGCTTTCGTTGGCGAGTGGGGTTTCCAAGAGGGATGCTGGTGTATGGAGCCCCTCCTTTCCTTTTTAGTTGAGCTATTAGTGGAATCAACAGACTCAGGGATGGTAGAAGTTCTGGGGATTGTCAGTGAGTTCCTAGAAGTCTTCCCTAAATAGGTTGTGACTCTACCCCCTTGATGTGATGTGTAGTTCGGGATAGACTTACAAATTGGTGTCTGTCTAATTTCGATGGCTCCTTATCATATGCCTCCTTCTGAGTTATAGGATTGGTAAATTTAGGTTGATGAACTAATGAATAAGGGTTTTATCTGACCAAGAATGTCACCATGGGGTTCTCCAGTCTTGTTTTCAAAGAATTCATACAGTGGTCTCAGGATGTGCATAGACTACCGAAGAATGAATTAGGTGATGGTCAAGAACTGTTACCCCCTCCCAAGGATTCATGACCTTTTTGACCAGTTGAAGGGATCAGGTTGGTTCTCTAAGATCGACATGCAGTCTGGATATCACTAGTTGAGGGTGAAGAAGGGTGACATCCCAAAGACTACTTTTAGGTGCAGATATGGGCACTTTGAGTTTGTGGTCATGTCGTTCAGCATTACAAATGACCAGTTATGTTCATAGGGCCCATGAACTCTTTTTTTGTGAGTATCGGAACCAGTTCTTAGTCATGTTCATTGATGATATCCTGATCCACTCAATGTCATAGGAGGATCACACCAAGCATCTCAAGAAAATTTTAGCAGTTCTCTGACACCACCATCTTTTCGGGAATTTGTCCAAGTGAAAGTAATGGGCATGATATTTACACTTCCTTGGGCACGTGGTTTCCTAGTAGGGAATAGCGGTGGAACCATCAAAGGTCAAATTATTTGTTTCATGGGCATCACCCAAGAACGTGGAAGATATTCATAGTTTCCTGGGACTGGAAGGTTACTACTAGAGGTTCGTACCCAACTTCTCTCGAGTCACAATGCCTTTGAAAGCCTTGACTATAAAAGACCAGGATTTTGTGTTGAGTGAATAGTGTGAGGTGGCTTTTAGTTATCTAAAATGGAAGCTAGTTAGTTCCCCAGTGCTAAGGTTTCTAGAGGAAGGGGTAATGTTTGAAGTTTTATATGATTATTATGGTCTAGGCTTGGGGTGTGTGATGATGCAGCAACAGGGAATGATTTATTATTATTTTTGGTAGTTACGTCCTCATGAACATAACTATTACACCAAGGATCTAGAACTCATAGCAGTTGTGTTCATGCTAAAGTTGTGGCGGAATTACCTCATCAGGGAACACTTCATGGTCTTCATAAATCACAAAATCCTGAGGTGTGTCTTCTCCCAGTGAGACCTAAACTTGTGACAGTAAAGGTGGGTGGATTTTCTTTAAGAATGCAACTTCAAGATATCCTACACCTCATGAAAGGGGGATGTGGTGGTCGATTACTTGAGCAAGAAGTCACAGAAGGATGTGTTTCGGGAGTGAGTAGATTCTTGGAAGGCAATGGAGGAGTTGGCTGCTTTGCATCTAGTAATGGGAGTGGAGGATGGTAGAGGTTTTCTATTTCAGATGATAGTGCAGTCGTCCTTGGTATGAAAAGTACAGGAGTCTTAGTGGTGAGACTTAAATACCCAAGTGATGCATGATCGCATTGACCAGGGCAATGCTCTTGAAGGATGGTTGGAGGATGATCAGAATCAGATGCTTTTTCATGGGAAGTTGGTTTTCCCGGTGTCAATGTGTGAGGTAGTTATCAATGAGTTCCATAACTCACCCCTAGAGGTACATCTAGGAGTATCCAAGATGTACCAGGGCTTGAGAGGCTAATTTTGGTGTCCCAAAGTGAAGTAGGTAGTGGCGGAGTTTTTGTCATAGTGCCCCATGTGTCAGTAGGTGAAATCTTAACACCATGTTCCCGAAGGTCTATTATAGACCTTAGATGTTCCTAAGTAGAAGTGGGATAACATCTCAATGTATTTCATCATAGGTCTACCCAGGGCTGAGGGAGGTTTTGATTCCATCTGGGTAGTGGTAGACCGATTGATGAAATATGATCACTTCTTAGTGGTTAAGGAGTCGAGCACATTGGATGCCTTATCATAGAAGTACGTTTGTCAAGTTATGTGGATACATGGAATTCATAGAACCATCATTTCAGATTAGGAAACATGCTTTACTTTCTTAGTCTAGAAGGGATTACAGTGTTCTTTTGGAACCTAGATATGCATTAGCACTGCTTTACACCCTTAGAAGGATGGGCAGATAGAGTGGAACATCCAGAAGTTGGAGGATATGATGCGAGTGTGTGTTCTAGACTTTAGAAGATCATGGGTACGACACTTGCCTCTGGTAGAGTTTGCCTATAGTAATATCTATCACTCTACCATTGACATGGAACCATTTGAATCCTTGTATGGAAGACCATGTCGTTCACCCATGTGTTGGACAGAGGTTAGGGAGATAGGTGTTCTTGGCCCAGAGGTGGTTCAGAGCACGATGGAGAAGTTTCAGCTTGTGTGTGAGAGGATAAAGATGTCTCAAGACTGAAATATGTCATATGTAGATCATAGGAGGAGGTCCTTAGAGTTTGATGTTGGAGATCATGTGTTCTTGAAGGTTTCCCCTCGACAGGGGTAGCGAAGGTTCTGTAAGGGGAGAAATCTCTCTCCTAGTTTCATCAGGCCTTTCAAAGTGTTGGGGTGAGTCGGTGAGGTGGCATATCAGCTGGCATTACCACCGGGTTTGGAGAGGATCCACAAAATCTTCCATGCATCTCAGCTTTGTTGGTATCTACACGATGACTCCCAAATCCTCAACTGGGGGGAGTTTGATATCGAGGATGATGCGATGTTTGTAGAGTGACTAATGAGAGTTAAGGATCATAAGAAGAAGGTGATTTTTGGACAGAACATTCCTTTGTTTCGTGTGTTATGGAGGCATGGTGGCCTCGAGGAGAGTACCTGGGAATGGGAGGCACAGATTTATGCCCATTACCTAGAGATATTTTGAGTTCTACCCTTATATTTTTCTTTGTGCCTTATTGTAGTGGATTCTTGACCTTTTTTTCCATGATATGTGTTATTTTCCTTGTTCTCAGAATGTGTGTGAAAATTCATGACTGTTGGGATGGGAGGACCTAATCCATAATCAAGATTCATTAATTTGGATTCGATTAAACCCATGCAGGTGAGTTAGTGCCTCCCAAAGTAGATAGTATCTTGACAAGTAGGAAGGAGTTCCCTGACCCATGTGTCTCAACAGTGTGACCTTTTTTTGTGGTTTCTTGGGGGAGAGGAGTAGTAGTGTTCCTATAGTTGTTCAGAAGATAGTTGTGAGAGATATTCTCTAAGTCGTTGAGGTTTGATCCAACTTTCAAACAACTCTAAGGTGGTTTTTTCTTGATAGGTATATTAAGATGTGGTTGTTCGAACCCCTATCTTTTGTTCGAGTCTAGTATTGATTCTTGAGGATGATAATGTTTTGAGAGGTATCTAATGTAATGTTTTTAATCTTCCTAGTCTATTAATCTTCCAAAATCTAGAGTTTTGGGTGTCCTGGACACCATCAGTGAGTCAAGATGGTGTCGGTGTCGGTGGCAGGGTGTCACAGTGGTGTCACATGTTGGTGCCACCGATCGGCCCCAATCAGTGTATCACAAATTGGTTCCACCAATAGGCCCTGATTGGTGAAACTAATCAGCCCTGATTGGTGTCTCACCAATTGGTGCTGCATCCGAACTGTGCCACAGGGGGGTGTTGGGGTTCTTTCCCTAGTTTTTCTATAATATCTCTTAAGTTTTATTTCATATTTTAAAGTGGTTTGACATCGTTTTAAGGCTGGTAAGGGATATCTTAAAACCCTAAGAGTGGGTAAAACCTTAACTTACCAAAACATGTGGCCTTTTAATCAGTTTCACACCTTTTCTCTGTTTCTTATTACACCCATGTTATGAATTTTCTCAGTTTAAATGTAACGTATCAAACTCTCCATTGTGTGATGATTTGTCTCGCTATCTCTGAGGGAATTATTAAATCTAAATTAATTCTAATGTTTTCAACCATCTATTTACATGGTCAAACCATGATTATATTTTTAAGCACTTCGAGATTTCACATCTTTTAACTCTAGGGTCCGGCCTTTTATCACACCAAGATATTCTCCTTCCTTGTTCTCTTTTTTTCCTTGGTGCACTTGGAGTCCCTCTTCCAGAGATGAGTCATGCCTGCATGAGATCCCTCCTGTTTGATTCTTTATAGAGTTTCCTAAATTTCCATCCCTCTATTTCTTAGAGAAATGGGAAAACTTTTATCCTTGATCATCCAAGTAGGGGTTTTTCCTTTATCTCTTTTTACTATGCATCATGTGGGGTGGGTATGATGATGTTCCCTCATGATGTAGATAGAACCAAATTTAACGAAGATAATGAACAAAATATTAAAGAATTAATGGGTGTGGAATATTATGATGTTGTTATGTTTTACCTTTGTTCTTATGTTTTGAATTGTATGGGATCATACCCATTGAAAATTGTGGTCGTTAGTAGTCCTTCTTGTACACTAATTATGCTCTATTTTCTGGATAATATTGTGATTGAATTACTATAATATGGAAATTGATTAACCACATAAACTTGGATGATTAAATGGATGCCTGATGGATAAGAACCCTTGTGTGATCACCCCTTCTAACCAAATAAAAATAAGGAACCTAATGCATGGTGTTGGCTAAATCTGAAAACCCCCTTTATTTTTTTAGTGATATATATGGTTGTTCTATTAAAAGTTTGTGGGGTGGCATAGAGGGGGATGGAATATCTAGTTGAGAGGTTGTTGGTTTGTGAATTTGAGGTCGGGTGGAGCTAGTGGTAAATGTTCTGGACCCAGCATGTTGGGGCTTGGTTTGGTTCTAGTACTTTGAGGTATCTCACGAATCCCTTTTGATGTTGTTACTTACAGGAGAATCGGGAGTGAATTCATAAGCGCCTGCTTGTCTGATTCTTTTAGTTGTTGTTTTGTCTTGTGGTTGTGCCTGTTAGTTTCCTGGTAGTGAAGTAATATTTAAATAGAATCCCTTAAACATAATAACAAGAATGGGTACAATGGGAAACTATTTTTTAGAAATGGGTTGTGCTCTGATTGTGGTTTTTGTATACTTGTGCATGTGTGGGATGATTTTTGGTTTAGGGACCCTTAGGTAAGGAAGATTGATCGATTACCTATATGTATAAAATTTAGTTCTTGTGTTTCTTATATGCACCCCACCCATGTTTAGAACTTCATACTGAACACCCCCATTTCATGGGGGAGGGTTTTTTCCAACATTCCTATGATTGGATGGTTATTAGATTATTTATGATCCTCTCAAGAATCCCAAGACCCTTTGGGTAGGCTGTGATGGCCTAAGGTTCATTATGAACCAAGACACTTTGGGCAAGGTGTGTTGTGGTGGTTGGATCAGGTGTGTGCGGGCAGGTTTGTTACCAAGTGTTTTCAGGATGAGGCTCAGGTGTCTTCGGGCATAGCTGTGGTTATTATGGACCAGGTCTCTATGGGAGTGGTTTTTTGTAGTTGTGGTGGCCCAGGTGTTTGTGGGTGGGATATTTGTATGGTTAGGATGGCCCATGGGGTTGTTGTTGGGGCGGTAGTGGGACTACAGTGGGATCTGTAGGGGAGGTATGATGCGTAGGATGTTCTAAATAACCAGTGGTAAATCTATGTAGGGTACCCAAAAGTCGATATGCTCTTACTATTATTTTACCTGAATTGAATTATTTGGGGAGTGTTCCTTGGTGAGGGTGGGTGGATAGTTTTCCTTTCTAGGTTTTGTGGTTACCTCTATTAATCATGGGGCATTAGAATGTCTCCCCACTTGTGTAGGAGAGATTTTGGTTTCCCCTGATGAGTATAATTTTGTACTCACCCTACATATATAAAACTACCTTCAGGTTTATAGGGGGACTTTGAGGACTGTTCCATACTTTACTAGATCAGACGTTGGGACAGTTTTTGTTGCTATTTTTTTCTTTTACTTTGGTACTTTCTTTCATAGTTTTCTTATACTTTGTATCACTTTATTTTGAACATGCATTTTGGAATGGATTTTTGGATTTACTTTTATCTTTAGTCCTTGGTGATGCTAGGATTTACCATCTTATCTCCTGATATTGTTCTATAAAAAATGGTAATTCCTTCTATTTATGTAAGATTCTATACCATTGGTGCTAGTCGCCACTCCAGGGCCTATTGAAGGTGGGACTTGGGGGTCATTATCTCTCCTTCACCTTGAAGAAGGAAGGGTAGGGAATCTTTCTGTCCTTTCCCTCATCTTGTAGAAGTTGTTTCGTGACAATTATAGTGATATGGAACCTATTTATTGACTCTTATTGATTATATGTAGCCAATTTACTAAGAAAAAATTCCATTATAAATACATCGTTCATGTTTGAATATTATAAACTGAATGATCCCAAAACGATCTATGTGAACTTCACTGAATTAGTAAATAAAAAACATGATAGTAAGGGACAATATTATGGTAATAATCATGAAATATGTTTTGAATCAAGTATATAATTACAATAATATTATTATTCAGGATGTTAGTTGATGTAGGAGTCTAGTCTGGACCTGAGGTAAGGGATTCTTAACTAAATCATATTTCATTGAGTTGTATCACTTATTTAAGGTCTAAGTTATGTTGAGATTACATTTTCTATGACCAATTATTGTTTTATAATGTATTAAAACATGTTTTGTTTGGATTTAAATTTTTTTCACATAATTTGGTAATTTATTTATTTTAAACTCAAATTTTGTGATCTAAATAAGATTTCATGGTATCAATTATTATTCTGTAAGACTTATATCATATTAAAAAATATATAATCATATATATAGTGTAATTATTTTCTGATGAATATATTTTGATTTAATCATTGATGAAGTTAATGGTATTTAAGGAACAATATCATTTTTTTATATTTTATTTCCATTGATTGTGATGTCACCAAATCCATAAAGGATTGTTATATAATTTCTTTTCTATTCAGGAATGTTTACGATTAGACATCCATTAAAAGAAATAATAAAATATTTATTTTTTTAAACTCCATGTATTTTTTTATCCTATGGTTGTCTATGTTTTTTACACTTTTTTCATCTCATTTTTCTCTCATTTTTAATTAAAAGAACCTTGAAAAAGTTTTTATGGAACACCGGCCTTATTCCTCATTTTGATTTGGAATTATTATATTATATATCTATGTTTTATAAAATATTTTAAATAAAATTTTCACTAAAATTTAGTGATTTTTTAATTTCAATTTCTTCAATACATTAATTTATTTAAAAACTTAAAAGTAATCTACTTGTAATTTTCCAAACAAAGTTCTTTCGAATTTTTAACACTAGTGTGAAAGGAATATTTTTTAATGTATAAAGAATAAATAAATTTTCCTGCAGTCATAAATATTATTTTCATTAAAGATTATATTACATGTTTATATTGTTTTTCAATGAAATTAATCTTATTAATATTCATGAAATATTTACCTTTAAAATTATCTTAAAATAAATTGATATATTCTTTGGTTCTTGAAGTGAATTTTTAATGTCATTGTAAGAGGTATTTTCATATATGTCATCATACATTATAGAATGTTATGTTTCACTAATTATATGATATAATTATACCATCCAACTAATTTTTTTCATTTCATATGATCAAATTATTCTAGTTATTCATAGGGGGAAATATTGACATTTCATATGAAAGTTTTCCTATATGAATTTTTATTATTTATTCATGTTGATTAAGTGTTTAATGGTTATTAATTTCTTTTATTTGATTACTGAATTGTATGTAGTATGTGACATGTGTGGAAACACATTATATAGTACCTAGATTCCTAAGCAGGTCTCATGAGACATACTATCTTGAGTATTTGGTGTCTGCCTTACCAATTTACATTTTATGTATTTGTTTGGGTCCTTAAATTTAATAATATGATGTCCTAAATTATTAATCATATCATTAATAAACCATTTATTTTAATCCAAGTGATTATTCAGGTTTCTATTTCATTCATGGGTATATTTCAATTTTATGATATTTTTTATGTGGAATATTTAAGTATTGTTCATCTCTACTATTTCTTGTCCATATGTATTCCTAATATAATTCACTATACATTTTCAATCATTGATAATCATATCTCACCCCTTATTAGGTATCCATTTCCATATGATAAAATTATGAGTGACAAATAAGATACTTCTAGAATATTATTATGATTGGTGAATTTTTTTTGAGATATGGAAGACTTATTATGGGATATAAAAATACGGGTATAGTGGAAAAGTATTCATGGGATAAAAATGTTTTGGGTTTAGTTAATTATTTATTTCCCTAATTATATAATGATCAAAACCAAAAAATGGTATTGGGTATTTATGTTATTAAAATATTTCCTTTATAAGTTGTAATTATGGAAGGTTAAAATTGGGTAACTTGAGATGATATCAAACAAGTATATAAAGATAATGTTTTTAACACTGGATTCATGTGTATAGGTTTGGGTACTATAGTTAGTGTCTGTATAGGGTTTTGAAAACATTAATTATTAGTATGTTATCAAATTATGATAATTTAAATGTTTTAGGGACCATCATGGGTTAATTAGTTTAAGGTTGATCATAAGTTTAGAGGCATATACAACCTTTTTTAGTTTTATGTGATGTGTGTTTATGATGTTTAAGAATATTTTGGGATTAATTTATTTAGTTTTATGAATAATACATGACTTAGGTTTATATATCTCTTAGGATTAATATTTTATTTATAATGAACTTTATTTGGAAGTAATGTTATTATATTGGTTATTAAAATAGTATGTTAAAGATAATCATTAAGGTTAATGCGATTTTTTTTATTAGGGTAATTATGTATAATGGATTATTATATATTTGGGAATGATTTTTTTATTATATAAATAAACTTGGGGTTAATAAAGTGGTTATTTGGTGGTTAGGTGTAACAGACCAACTCGGGTCAATTAATGATATCACCTGAATTGGCCTGTATTAAGGCCCGAAACATGTTCTCGGTCCCCACAGACTGGTGAAAATCACAAAGGTATCATACAAAGAAATTTTGGAATTATTTCAACCTATAATGGATATATTATAGGATAGAAACAATCAGTGTATCAATATATATATCCAAAATACATCATATGTTTAACAACTATAGCAGAAGAACCAGTAATAGAATAATAAGGTCCAAACGAATGAATGAAATACCAAAAACAAGGAAACCAAATAAACTCTTGGGTATATCTCCTCATAACCATATGCCACTACCATCCCAATACACCAGAATAGAAACACTCGCTTTGATAGCCTTCCTTCACAAGGTATTCCTCGCTTTAGTTGTATCATGTAAAACCAAATATAATAACTCCCAAAGGAAAATATAGGGTGTGATAACTAAATATCAGTAGGTTACCACCATGAATCAATAAAATATATTTCAAAATTAAATTATTATGTCTTTAATAAAATAAATTTCAAAAAAATCAATATGAAGTCAACATCCATTTCTAAACCATCCATTGGGGTTTATTTCAAAAATCTTATATATTAAAAAAACAAGTCAATATAGTATAACACATATTCAAGTGGCCTAGAAAAAAAAATAGTTTATAGGAAACAATATCTAAATTAATATAAATTTATCAAGTAATAATATAGAATAACCATGCACATATTGTATACATAATTCACTAAAGGAAATCCATGGAATAAGGGTTTGCAAAAATAATAAATACCTAAGATAGTAGTTAGAATAAGTAAATCCTAATGTCTAATAACATTGGTCCATTATAAAGGATATCCACTACAAACCTTAAAATAATGGTCACCTCCCCATGTAATTTCTAACACCACTATGGATCACATATTTCTAGTTTTCCCTTATACCCAACGGTCTTCCCAATATTCTGTTACATTATCATTACATTCATGGAATATACAATCAAGTTTCATATAACCTTATCTAAGGAAAATTAAATTTAAATTCCACAACAAAATTTTTATATATAATTTTTTATTGTGATTTCAAAACCTTCCATTTATGAATAAACATTTTCATTTAAAATTCATCTTCGAAGCAATTTTCTAAACACATCATTTGTATAAATAAAGTTTTCAAATAAAACACCTTTATAAACTCTCTCGGTTTCCACTAATGTTCAAAAACAATTTAAAAATTACATTTCATAAATTAAACCAAAATAAATAATCACATGAACTATATGATCTCCATGGGATATTCCATTGGATAGAGACACTAACCTCATAAAAAATGGAATCATCATTGCCTTCTTGACCAATGATAGATGAGGAAGACATTAGATCCTAGAGAACCTATATGTAATTTAAAAAACATTAGTTTTCTATGTATATTCTATATACATTTATCTATTATCATAATGAATAAAAATTATAGTGAATAAGATAAAAAAGTATATTATAATTTATTTAATGACTATATTACACCCAATGGGGATCAGAGCCTTCAATTTCTACCAAGATCCTTTAACAGGGTGAGGAAGAGTTCCAAACTCATCATCAATGAGACACTAAACTGATGGAAATAAAATTAGGGATGTAATATTTATATTAGTTGAGGTAAGTAAATATATTATTCTAAAATTACATTTAATACCTTACTAAATCACATTCCCATTGGAGTCACTGGAGCACTGGTGGCCTCATATACTGACTGTTTTGTATAGATAGAGAGCCTTTTTACTCTAGTTACTATATTGGCTAACTAGTGAAACCCACTAGATAGTTCATTGGTATAGTAATAGATCCAATAGTTCCTATACATCCACCTGTGGGTCGATGGAATTCCACTGGTTGTTCAGTGGAACCTGCAGACACGCATGTATTCTGCCATTATGGACCTTCTGGAGGGTTGCCTTCACTAGTTAGGTGTTTCCCTCCTAATTCCACTGACAATAAAAAAATCTAATCCCAATTTAAATAATACCTATAATTTAAATTAATATTTAAATAGAATCTTCATACATCATTCCACATACTAAGGATATATAGTTATCTCCACCATAAAAGCATTCTTTCCCCAAAATGGCTAAAGATCACAAACAAAAAATAGATAAGTCCTTTGATAAATCATCAAGACCACAGAATCACATGTATCATGTAATCCCTTACTACAAAACCATGTTAATTGAACTAATGTTATCATTTTACCATGCAAAAACTTATCATGTCGATCTACTATCTGAGCAGGCCTCTCAATTGCTGAGGTCTGGAATTGAATCTCAACATCCTCCCACTTGACCATATGGTACATATCTATTTAATATTTATTATTTTGGGTAAAATTTAACAAATCATGCATGAAATTATAATGATAAAGAAAGTATAATCAATAATCCACCTTATTGAGGAACCCCATAATCTCAAATTAGATGGAATAATGAGGTGATAACCTGCCTTGCCTGTATGAATGTATATATTCCAACTGAGGTGAATATTTGAGGTTGACCCAATCACCAGTATCAATATCCAATGGATGATGAATCCTATTGAGATAATATTTCTAGTGGATTTGATCTATATCTAATATTTTAATGATCAATTTCATGATATATGTTGTCTCCTGATCAATGGTTAGTCTAACTATAGACAATTATCCAACCTATCTTCCTAAAATAGGTGATCTTCAAGGCCTCCCTTGCAATGATGAAAATGGAACTATCTTGATTAATTCCTAATAACTATTTTTATAATAATATTCCTCTATGGTATGATGTTTCACCCATGATTCATTTATGTCATGAATTTTTTCCCGTTGCATGTATTTAAAAATTTAGATGTCTTTCTTAGTCTGGCCAAACATATGGCGATGATAGATTATTCAAAAAAATAACTAAGAACACATTATTTCATACAATCGACTCCAAATATGGTATATGATGAAATGGTTTCTAAGAGAGAATATATAAATTGGAACACCATTATGTATTTCAATATCTCGAACATACATGTTCCAATGATCCACTAACTTTCTCAACTTTGTGATGTATATGGAATGATTTGATTTCATGAGTTGATAAATAATCAGCCATATTGAATATTTTCCATTGGGACTCTAACGTAGTCCAATAATTATGTCCATAAATATCTCATCTAATTTACATACTATAATGTGTAAGGATTGTAGAAAACAAGCTGGATTACGATGTTTGTCCATAATTCTTAAAATTTTAAGGCATCAAGAGAAAAAATCAACAATTGATTGCCTCATTTCTATCCACCAGTAATGATGCCTCAATTAATTAAAAATATTTTTAGCTTTAGGGTTCACATAAAAAATCAATAAGTGTTATTTATCCATCAAACGCTACCACATTTATACCAAAATGGCCATCCTATATTGGAAATGAATAACCTCATCTGTAGATTGATGCCACTAAACCGATGTCTCTCCACCACAATGATTCAATAAAATTCACTAACAATCCATATCCTCTTCCTATTTAAGTCAAATATGATCATCTAAAAATGATCTCAACTTATATCATGCTAGGAATTCTTATCCATCATCTGTAACATCATCTAATTTCATCTTGGAAAATAGTCACATCAAGAACCACACTTTCATATATTCTTTTACTGCATGAGTTTATTATTTTTTATTCAAATTGAATGTGATCACATTCACTTTATTTAAGTTGTATAAAACATCAAAATACAAGTAATTAAGGTAATATACACAACATCTATATCTGATGATTAGATCCCTCTATATAATGAAATACATTAGACACTTATAGTCTTAATACATTATAAAACATGACCTAAATTGGTATTGACATCAAGGCCTTAGCATGTGCTTCACTTTTTCCATCTCAATATCATGAATGGTATATTTATTCTCTAAAAGTCATAATTTAAATAATATATTGTCTAATACTTATTTTTTTATCATCATAACACAACCTAATCCCATACCTAAGTCATAGTATTAAACATCATAACAAACAACTGGCTAAAGACGAGACAAGGATAGTGCTAAATTCTATATCACTTTAGTGACTCAAAATATATCTGATATTATTTTATCTAAAAACATAATACCCCATAAAAATTAAATATTTTTATTGGGGATGTAATCTCAAATAATTCTAAAAAAATACCTATGATAACTAGATAATCTCATGAAAATCCTAATCTCAAATACATTTTTGGGCTACATCCAATACATCACTATATAAATCATCATGGGATCCACTAAGACAACTTGATATAAAATAAAATCAAACAAAAATATTACCTCTTGATTCTATAACTCGGATTTGGATAGCACTCTACAGCATCCTTAATTTTTGTTACAAAAACATTTCATTACATGGTACAAATAGAGGGTCATTTAATTTTTAGTTCCTTGTAAATAAGGTACATAATTCATTAAAACTTAAAATATTCTTATAAACCCACTTGAAATACATATTAATGAGTAAAATCAAGGTTAATTTTACTGCATCTCATATCCTAGGTACATACATAAAAGTAAAGGGGTGAGCATGAATCCCAATAATAGAATAAATAATAGAGACATATAACATGTGATCTTAAGACATATCAATAAGAACATGTGAAATAATGATTAGAAATGGGAAATATGAATATCATAATAATATGAACATGAATCATAACATGGAAATATTGGAAAAAATTAAATGATTCACTCATGAGCATATCACCAAGGATTTCCACCAAGGTGTCTTAAATGAAAATTACCAAAGTTATTCACCAAGGTATCATAAAACATGTCATCTCTAGTGATTAAATTTTTTTACAAAATCCACTGGATTTATTTTAGGTAAAACCCTTAATATTTATTAATTTTATGAGAGCCACATAGAACATAAAAAAACATTTTATTAATAACCTTTGGAGAGTAATGAATGGGTTTCTTACCAAAATCTTGTCCTACAGAAGTTCTTAAAGACATGATCATTATATCATTTTTAACCCATTAAAAGAATTTTATTTTCATAAATGTAAATACTTGGATCAAAAATTAATGATTAAAACTTTTTTAATACTCATTGAAAAGAAAATTGGTTTGTGTATTAAAATAAAAATGAAAATATAATTTCTCATGTATAAGAGTGAAATTTGATAAGTAAATTCAGTAGCTTGAATGGTATAAAACATGGTTTTATAAAAGGTTAAAATGAGAGGGTAAAATTGTTTCACATTCATAAAATAAAATTCTTATAGTAATGGTATAATTTAAAGTGGGAACAAGAATTTATTTTGGTAATTAAAAGACATAGCACATGAAAACTGAACTTCGATGGAAAATAGAAGTGGAGATTTCTCTTACCTTGAAGAGTTGCTCCTAAAACTTGAGGATGGAAAATTGGGGTTTGAGGACACCCTGGGGGACTCATTAGAAGGAAAAATCACCATAAATTTGTGTAGTTTGGATTGAGAGTGATGGGAAATGGGGAAATGGGTGGGTATTTATATCAAACATGGATAAATTGTTTAATAATTTCCAAATATAGGTCTTGGAAATCTAGGTTGTGGAAAATGAAAAAAAATAGCCTACCCATGGTTTTTTTTACATGATTTTTGGAAATTTTTGTCACAATTTATGATACTTTAATCCACCAAAATTGAATAAAAATTTTTAATACTAATTCATGGGATGAAAAAGTAAATATTCCATAAAGTAATGTTTTTTAAAACCAATTTTTCCATTTTATACATTCGAAAGTCACAAATAGATTCATAAATTGATTAAAATATATTAAAATACTTAATATTAATAAAATAACATATTTAAGTCATGGATTGTGTTTAGTTAATTATTACATCATTATGACATTATAATGAAGTCATAAAATATAATGAAAACCCAAAACTATGTTTTTTATTATTCCAGAAAATATAATGTATTTTATAAAATTATCATAAATTCACCCTAACCTAATTTTTAATTTCTAATTTTAAATATAATGTTTATTTTCTATATTAATTATCTAAATATAATAATTTTAACTTTAAAATATAAAATTCCTTCTTTATTTAAAGATATCATTTTTAAGGCACTATCAAATTTATGACACTTATAAAAAATTTCATAGGACATTATGAAATGATTTAATCATTTATATTTAGGTGATAGTGATTTAAAAGAATATTTTATTAATAAAAATCTTATTTAGAGTACTTGAGTTTAATATAAAATTGTATATATTTTCTAAAAAAATACAATTATATTTTATTTGCATCCAAAAATAAATTTATCAAATTCATTTCAATTAAACATGTATTTTATTAAGAAAAAATATTATTAAAAGGAATTACTATAATAAGAATTTTATTTATATAAAGTAAATTACACTTTAAGTAACTAAGGCCTGGACACATAACCCCTTGTTACACCTATATACTTCTTAAGATTAAGTTTCCTGATCGTCATAATTTCATGGTGTGGCTTGACTAACATCAATTGAGTGGTAAACTACACTAACATGAACTTCTAAAATAGGTTATTTCATTAAATATTCACTTGTTTATGGTTGAATTAGGATTATTCAAGTAAAAACATAGTAGAAATACCTCCTTCCCATGTTCTGATAGATGGGCTTGAAACGACGCGACTCTACTGGTTAAGGCCATAGATTTTTATTTCTATATTAATTATCCAAAATCATTATTTCTTATGAACCCTAATTATAATTTTAAAATTATAAACCTATGGTATAGTTTCTAATTTTTATATTAACCAATGTTCATATAACAGTTGAATCCCAAAAATCACATATCCCTTTATACCCGATAAATATAAATTCATTCATTCAACCAAAATTCACTACATTTACACTTCATGGTATATTTTCATTTTAGTAATATGATGGTTTGTTTACTAATATCTTGTTTTATTTCTATATCATTTTTTGTGGGAGTTATTATTCTAGAATACTAGGGTGATCCACAGTTTTCCATTTCAGCTATTCTATTTTATATTTTATATCTAGTTGTAATGTTTGGAATTTTAATTGGTTTCATAGCTAAATAATGTAATGATGATTATTAATGATATTAAATTTTTACACCTTTTATCTATTTTCTAAGAGTAACATCATATATAACATAAATTTATTCAGGAAACAAATATTATTTAAAAATTATAGGTTGTTCCATTATTCCACCCTTAAGAAATTTTGTTCCTGATATTTCATCTCACTCTCTCAGTTGAGAAAAGGTGAAGGTAATTTTGTCTCATTGTATCCTCTGGTTCTCACATCTCTTCTTCATATTTACAGTTCCTCCATAATACTTTGACAAGGTGGGTGGTCTTTTTCCTTAGAACCATGTCTCTATGGTTAGAGATCTCCACTGGATTCTCCTCATATGATAGGTTGTGTTTTAGTTATACCACCTCTGTATTTAGTATATGTGAGGTATAAGGTATGTAATTTCCTAAGAGAGAAATTTGGAATACATCATGATATTGAGAAATATTTGGTGGAAGTGCTAGTTGATATGCCATTTCTACTATGTGATCAATGATTTCAAAGTGGCCAATGTACCTAGGGATAAGCTTCCCTTTCTTTCCAAATAACATGACCCTATTCCATGGTGATATCTGAAGGAAAACATTGTCTCTGTCATCAAACTTTAAGTCTCTTTGACATTTTTCATCATAGCTCCCCTACTGGATCTGAGCAGTAATTATATGTTGTTGGATGGAAAGAACCTTTTATGTCATATCTTGCACCAGATCAAGTCCATGTAGCTTTATCTCATGAAATTCATCTTGAAATGTATGAATTCTAATCATCCTCCCATATAGAGATTTATATGGGTCCATTTGAATACTCGAGTGGAAGTTTTTTTTGTATGATAACTCAAATAATGGGAGGTGTTGAACCCATTTATCTTTAAATTATATTGATCATGTTCTCAGCATGTCCTAAACTATTTGAATTTTCCTTTCAGATTGGACCTCAGTTTGGGGGTGATGGGTCATACTAAAATTCAATTTGGTAATCAGAGAATGTTAAATACTTATCCAGGATTTTGATACGAATTTTGGATCATGATCAGAAATTATAGAAAGTGGAACGCCATTCAACCACACCACTTATTTTACATATATCTTGGAAAGTCAGTCAATAGATAAATCTTCCAAAATTGTAATGAAATGGGTTTTCTTTGTGAGTCTATCCACTATAACCCATATCACATTGTTTCCTTAGGATGTTCTTGGAATATTAGTGATGAATTTTATAGTGAAATTGTCCCACTTCTATGTTGGTATGGGTAGTTGTTTCAATACCCTTTTCGAAAGTTGTAACTCCTCCTTCACATGTTGATATATCAAGAACCTTGTAGTGTAATTTTCTATCTCCCTTTTCATATTATCAGACCAATAATGGTCATGAGTTTTCCAATTCATTCTAGTTCTTTCAATATGTATAGGGAATATAGAGTTATGAGGTTCATCCATCATATCCTTTTTTATATCTAGGATATATAGAACACATAACCTCTTAAAAAAATCAATACACATTCTTGATCAATATTGAACTTAGGAAACATCACATTCTTCGCATCCTCTACCATATTTTTCTAATAAAGGATATTCTCTTTCAGTATTCATTATCTTCTATTGTATTGATGGTTGATAAATCATTCCAGATAGGGTTGATGATGTCCCTTACCTTACGATTCCCATGTCTAATTTTACTAGGTCATTTATCAATCAATCTCCTTGAATCCTCATTATTTCGAGCACAATAGTGTCTTTTCTACTTAATGGATTAGAGACTTTGTTTCTCTTTAGGGTGATAATGAATTGAAAATTTATAGTCTTTAAGAAGTTCCAACCATCTCCTTTTTCTCATGTTGAGTTCCTTTTTCATGAAAATATACTTCAATATTTGGTGGTATTTTTATATATCACATTTCTCCCCATAAATATAGGTCCTCCTTATTTTTAGAGAGGAAAAAATAAATCTAACTCCATGTCATGTGTAGGGTAATTCCTCTAGTGAGGCTTTAACTGTCGATATGAATAATAAATCACCTTGTTATTTTTCATGAAAATACACCCAAAACCTTTCAGAGTTTCATCACTATAAATTAAAAATTCTCCTCCAATAGAGGGTAGAGTTAACATAGGTCTAGTAACAAATATCTTCTTCTATTCTTGGAAATTTTATTCACACTCCTTTTTCTAGATGAAAATAGTCCCCTTTTGAGTTAACTTATTTAGTGAATTAGAAATTCAGGAAATGTTTTTCACAAACCTCCTATAATATCCTGCTAAATGAAGAAAACTAAAAATCTCAATTACCATTATAGGACAAGTCAACTCCACTATGGGCTTTTTCGTCATAGAGTCAACTAATATTCCTTCATTGGTTAAATTATTCCCTAAGAATGATAATTTTTGTAACTAGAATTCAAATTTTTTGAATTTTTCAAATAGATTATCCTTCCTCATAGTTCCCAATATAACCCATAGATAATCCTCATCCTCTTCATGAATCTTGAAATATATCATAATATCATCAATAATAACTAACAATAATTTTTTGAGATAGTACTTAAAGACTCTATTCATCAAATCCATAAATATAGAAGGATCATTAGTCAATTTGAAGAGAATGATAAAAAAACTCATAATGTTTATATCTTGTTTAAAAGTCTGTATTTGAAATATCTTCTTTATTTACCCTCAATTGATAATACCCATGTCAAAGGTCAATATTGTAGAATAATAGATCCCTATTAAGAGGATAAAATAAATCATATATCCTTAGGATAGGATAATTTTTCTTCAATGTGACCCAGTAAAGTTCTATATAACCAATTCATAGACGCATTAATACATCCTTATTATTTAGAAAGAGAAAAGGTTCTCCCAAATTTGACACACTAGATCAGATAAATACCTTCTTCAAAATATCTTGAATTTTTTTCTTTAATTCCTCTAACTCCATATTTTCCATTCTATATGGGGTATTTCATATTAGCTTGGACCCAGGTACGAGTTCAATGGATAAATATTCCTATCTTTCTAGGGAAGTTCTAGGTTAATATTTAGAAAATATGTTAATGGATTCCAAAATTATGGTGAAATTATCTATCTTTATACATTCATCTCCTTCTCCTTATTCACTAATCGTATTAAAAAAGAAGGACATGGTATTTTCTTTTAGAAAAATCTCAGTTCAGGATATCTCCCCTTCAAAAAAAATTGTAGGTTTTCTATTCTAGACTATTTAAATTTACTTAATTATATAGTTGATCTTAGATTTATACTTTGAGATCCAATCCATCACTATTATTGCGTCGAATTCCCCCATGGGAATGACTACTAGATTGGAAATTTAATTTTATTCACAGAAGTTATAACTAGAGTTTATATATACTATTTATTCTAAGAGAATGCCTCCAATATTCTTGATTGATAACTATACTTATAGAAGTTCAGAAATTGATTCTATATTCTTAGAAATATTAGATGAAATAATGGAATTATTAGAACCAGAATCAAACAAATTACCTACTAAATTTGATAACATGAAGAGTGTACCTTCCACTGCATCATTTAGAGCCGCCACTTCAGCCTTAATGATAGAAAATGTCTGACCTTGAACCCTTGTCCTATGATAAGATTGATGGTGGTTCCCTTATATTATATTTTTATTTGGACATTTCTTGGAAATGTGATATAGCTCTCTACACTTAAAGCATTGAAATTTCAGCTTTCCCTGAACCATCTTCCCTATGTCGTTAGTATTGAGAAGTTGAGGTTTCACCTGACCATGACATGTCGAGCTATATACTTGTATCTTCTCCATTTTTAGTACTTTACACTCCCAAGAAAGTATCTCCCTAATTGATTCTTCCCACATTTTTTTCATGTGGGAAGTTTCACCTTATTTACTCCTCTTTTGTGATCAAAATTATCCCTTGAGTTTCACTCCATTTCTCTCTCATTTTCATTCAATCTATGTGACTAATACATATCTAAAAACTATAGTTAAACCTTCATAGCACTCCACGCTATCTCCTTAGAGATTTCATAGTTTTTATTTTCTATATTCCTCCATATATTGGGTCTCATTCCACTGAATAATCTATCAATATTTCCCTTAGGATCCATAACAAATCTAGAGATGTATCAAGCATGTATGGTAATGTTAATCTCATAGATTCACACTGATTAATTTTCCTTATGCTTCATCTCAATGAATTCCTTATCTATTTTTATCCTCGTTGAATGGAGGAAAAATTTATTGAAATAGATTCCTTGGTACTTTTCCCACTCCATAACATCAATATCCCTTCTCGGATTCATGTTTTTAATCAATTTCCACCACTGATTATCTTCTCCTTCTAACTGTTATACTACCAGTGTAACTTTATCTTTCTCTGAACAATGTATTACATAAAATATATTTTTTATAGAGTATATCCATTGTTCAACAATCAATGGATTGGTAGATTAACTAAAAGAAATTGTTTTTTGAAGTATAAAGGACTCGATGGAATATTTTTCCCTTCAAGGTGAATTAGGTCCCTCAACTTGATTCAATTTATTTTTTATAATTTTATTTATTTGATTCATTATCCTTATGAATTTTTCCATTTCAGTATCCATCAGAACATCGTCAGTGAATCATTGGTTGCATTCATCATTTACATAGTTCCTCCTATTTTCCACCATTTATCTAAAATAATAAAACATTAACTATAAAAATATTACTTTTAAAAAAATATATTATAAATGGATTTTATGTCTTAAAATGAAATTATTTGATATTTTATTAATATCATCTATTAAAATTACAGTTTCTATATATCCTTTATAATGATTCATAAAAATCTTGTGATTAAATGAGCATATCCACTGAGAGTGTCAAACCAGGTGTGTAGTAAGTCTCATTTTTGTGAAATAGTTTCCATTGAAGTCTATCTCAAAGTTTTTTTTTGGTGTTACCACTAAGTAAATTTTTTCTAGAGAAACATCCACATGTAGTATCTAGACAAGGATGCTTTTTTTTAAAACACTTACTTAATACTTACCAAAATACTAGGATGTTATCCTATATTTAGACTTGTACCTAAGGTTATTATTAAATTTTTTAAGACCTAATTTCAAAAAATATCTAAACCATCCTTTGATACTAGCTATGGAATCCACCATTTTTATTACATAACGTTTCATTACATGGTACAAACAGATGATTTTTTATGTTTTATTTCTTGGAATAAGGTACATAATACATGAAAACATAAAACATTCTTCTAAAACAACTTGGAATAAATCTTCATGGGTTAAATCTAGGTTACTTTTTCTACATCCCATATCATAGGGAAATACATAAAAGTAATGGGGTGAGAAATATGCCCAATAAGGTGATAATAAAGAGAGACATATAACATGTTATCTATAAACATATCAATAAGAACATGATAAATAATGATAAGGCATGGTCAAGAGGAATATGATAATAATAAGAAAATTAATTTTAACATGAAAATGTGGCTACAACATTTAAATTAGACATTTGTAAGAATATCACCAAGGTTTTTCACCAAGGTGTCATAAATGAAAATTACCAAGTTATTCACCAAGTTATCATAAAACATGTTATCTCTTGAGATTAAATTATTTACCCAATACATTGGAGTGTTATCATTATAAACCATTCAAATCTCTTAATTTCATGTGAGAAAAATAGATCATAAAAAATAATTTCATTAATAACCCATGGAGAATAATGAACGGTTATCTTATCAAAATCATGGCATAAAAAAGTTCTTAAAGACATGATCATTTCAACATTTTTAACAAACAAAAGGAAATGTGAGTTTCATATATGTAAATCTCTGAATCAAAAAGTAATTTTTACATATTTTTTAATACCAATTTAATTGAAATGATTTTTTTGTAATCAAATAAAAAGGAAAAGAGAATTTCTCATGTAAAAGATAGAAATTTGAGAAGTAAATTTAGCATCATGATTGGTATAAAACCTGGTTTTATAAAAGTGTAAAATGAGAGGGGGAAGGGGTCTCCCATTCATAAAAAAAATTATTATTACTATAATTGGATAATAGAAATTATAAAAAGAACTTATTTTTGAAATTATAATACATACCACATGAAAAGTGATCATGAATAAAAAAGAGAAGTGAAGATTCCCCTTCCCTTGAAGAGTTGTTCCTAAAACATGAGAATGGAACAAAGGGGGCCTAAGGAAAACTCAGGGGAATCATGGGAGTGATAATTCTAATAGACTAGTATGATCCATACTTTTCCATTTTAGTTATTGTATTTTATATTTTTTTGTTGAGTTGTAATGTTTGGCATTTTAATTAGTTTCATAGCTGACTAATGTAATGATATTCATTAATGATATTAATTTTTTTCAATTTCTAGATATTTTTTATATGTAATATTATATATAAAACACATTTATTGAGGAAAAATATCATTTAAAAAGTATGGTTCATTACACTCCCTTTACAGATAGTGTTCTCTCATGATACCAAGGAAAAAATTTAAATTCACAACATTATCATACTATAATTTATAATGAATAAGTATATCTTCCAGATAAAAAAATAGTATCCAAAAATAAATGTAATATTAAATTCATTAATTATATAAACACCATATGAGAATTAGTAAGTACAATTATACTAACTAGATACTCATAATGTCCATACATACTCCTAAAGGACATCATATGAACATCTTCCTTTTAAACCCACTACTAATATAACCACGATCTCATATCCCAATTTACAAAGAAGGCATGAGTTACTCCTTCTGATTAATGAAATTATACTCAATAATGATATTAATCAATCATGGATTTATATATATTAATATAATCTTTTCCAATAATAAGATCAAATATGTAAAGATCAAAAACTAAAAAGACCAATATGATTTCATAGTCATTGATCAACACTCTACTCTCATGATATTTAAATAATTTCTTTGACTTCTTTCTTAAATGATTGTAATCTTTCATCAAGAAAGTAATATCATTAAAATTCAATCCCAACATAATGATCATCTTGGACAAGATAAACGAACGAGTTTCATTGGTATCAAACAAATCCATAACCATAGAATATGTAATAATCATCATACCTCTCAATATAAATAATCCTACCTCTATCTACTCTGGTGAAAACTCCACTATATAATGATTTTTTCTTCATCCGACCCTTCCCTTACCACCTATTCATCACAAATTTCAGGAGGTTAAGATACCACCCCTTTATCAATGTTACATACAAACATAATGTTATTTGTAATGGTGAATCCATATCTATTAACCTATTATTATCACTATAATAATTTCTAAAGATGTCTATATTTACAAAATTTGTGACACACCCTATGTGATTCCTTATAATTAGGTTTTACATGTCCCCTTTTTTTACACTAGAAAAAAAAACCTAACTCTCCCTTGAGGTTTTTTGTGTACTCCTTCCACCAACTTGGTGCTAATTGTCTTACTTCTTTTTCAAAGAAAAAAATATCTATTATTGCTTTATATAGTCAATGTTCCTACAAATAATCTTATATTCCCAAAAATATTCTCCACAACTATAACTTCCATGTCCACAACCAATATGAATGTGGGTAGGCACATAAGAATCAGTATTGATAGAATATTATCCTTAAAACCTATATCAATACTCTATTCCTTTATATACATATTTTAAAATATATATATCTTGAGATAGGTTCACCAACATAGACATCCATGTAGTATAGTCCATGAATTAACAATATCCCTAATCCAATGGAATGAATTCATATGCCTTTACTACTATCATTGTCTCAATATAAAACTGTTAATTCAGGGCTATCATAAAGGAAGTACATGTGAGTTCATAATGAAACATAGATTTAAAAATGGATTCTCGCCACTTAAATCCCATACATTCAAGTAAATATGTAGAAACAACAAAATTGGAGACTTAAAAAGTTTTAGTGAAGTGGAATTTCCACTCAATCATGTCAATCCATTCTTTCACTTCATATGGATGCTTAAAACAAGGAATGATTGGTTAATGCTTATTAGTGAATTTTAAATCATAGTCACATCCTATTAAAGTTCAATATTGGGTAAATGGCCCATAGAATGGAATATTTATTCTATAATATACACCAAAACCATGTCCACTAGTGGATTCTCTTGTGAGGTTTACTCTACGAATTCTACTCCAGTATTTAGGAATGTTATTCTTGAAGGGGTTATAATCTATAAAATTATGGAAGAAAACAATTTAGAAAAAAAATATTTATTTTTATGATAAATTGAATTCAAAAAACAAATTCCTAAAATGATAAAATGATAAAGAAGGATACGAGACAAACCCAAACATCCCATGTCATCCTAATGTTTTTTAAGAAAATGTTCTGAAGAATCACACTCCCACATGACCCATTGAGTCCCAATAGTCCAATATCAAGTCTATAGACAACCTATAGACATTATAGGGTGGGACATGTGAATAATAATAGGGATAATGTGAAATAAGGCCCTGATACCTGTTTGAAAATTATAAACCCTATTCAACAAAAAAACACCCAAATTGCCATGTTACAAGGCTCAAAGCATGTTCTTGATCACCATGGGAAGGATATAATCACCAAGGTATCAAATAAAGAAATTTTGGAATGATTTCAACCTCCACTAATCATATGATAATATAGAATTATTCATAGTCTGAAAATAGGTATCCAAAATACATCACATTTTAAACAATCAAATATTAAGAACCAACAACAAGATAACAAGGTGTAGACAAATAACTAAAAGGACATAAACATGATACCAAAGTGATCCATACATCCATATCTTTTTTACCATAGATCACCACCATCCCAACCCAATAGAAATTCAGCACGATCTATTAGATACTTCATCTACATTACCATTTTTTTACCTATATCCTGAAAACCCAAGGTTACAAAATCATAATTTAATGAGTAGTGTATGAGAGGTAATGCTAAGGATGATACAACTGAGAATATATAAAATGTATATTCATATGATTCCAATATTTCTTTTAAATAAAAAATTTCAAAAAAATTAAAATAAGTCATTTTCTATTTATAAATTATCTTACGGTTTTATTTTAAAAAATGTAATATATTCAAATAAATAATGAAATGTAGAATAACATATATTCAAGGGAAATAAGAAAATAAAATAAAGAGTTCTCAAGAAACAATATTCATTTTAGGATAAACAGTTAGAGTAAACATATCAAATAACCTTTCAATTAATTTATCCACAATGAACCAAATGAAATTCATGACATGAGGGAGTATAAAAATAAGTCAATCTAAGGACTCTAGATTCCATTAAGGAATCATAATGTTCAGTAAAAATGGACCTTCATAATTTATACCCACTAGAAACCATGAAATCATAGAAACCTCCCCTAGTAATGGATAACATCACTAGGGATCACATGTGTCTTATTTTATCCCACACCCCAAGGTCTTCCCAATATGTTATTACAATATAATTGAGTTCATAGAAGAAAAAATAATTTTTCATAAAATATTCTCTAAATAAATATCTATTTAAATTACATGTTGATATTTTAACTAATCATTTTCTATAGTGATTTCATCATGGTATCATTCTTAAAAATTCATTTTCATTTAAAAATATTATTTGAGTAATTTTATCAATCTAGTCTTGTGAGTAAATTGTGATTTAAAAGAATCCACCTTTTTAAATAGTATGTTTTTGCACTAATGATCAAATCCAATTTCAAAATTATATTTACTGACTCAAACCAAAGGAACCCATTACAAGAATACTATGTTCTGTAAGGGATAAATCATAAGATAGAAACACTGAGATAAATAATTATGAAATTATCATTTCCTTCTTGGCTCGTGATGGGGGAGGAAGAGATCACATCTTAGATAACCAATATATAATGGAAAAAAATCAATTGTACCTATTCTTGATAAATATAGTGATAATATATCATAAGTAATAATACCCATGGGTATGAAAATAAAATAATAGATTATAAATGTACTTCTAATTGTATTACACCCAATGGATATTCATGATTTCAATTGGCATCATAATACACCAACGAGAGGAGGGAGATATCCAAAAACATCAAAAAGGATCCCTTAAAGTAAGAGGAAAAAATTTAAGGTTGTGATGATAAGAAAAATGTAGTTAAATTATTATTTAAGGATAATATAAATGTTTACCCCTTACTACATCACATTCTCAATGGAATCATCGATGATTTTTGCACCTCACTGGCTGGCAGGTGATGTCCCAATAACTAGTTGGTGAGTACAAGGAAAGGGGATGTATCTCTAGGACCTCCGGTAACATGTTTTTGGAAATAAACCAATTATATGGTGGGTAAATGTAGATATGTTTTACCTTTAATCCCTCCACCAGTGGGATGGTGGATTCCCTTTGGTTGGATAGTGGCATATGAAAACATGCATATTTTCTAATAGCCTACACTGGCTGATGATTGGCCTTTATCAACTATGTTTTTTCCTCTTACTACCACCAACTTCTAAAAACTCCTCTCCTAGTTTTCAAATAAAGTAAAATTAATAATGGAACAGTCATGAGAGGCATCATATGTGATTCACCATTCCATGATATGAAAATAGGTGGTTAAAGTTATTTGTAAGAAGTTCACTTTAATTTTGAGAAATTTATAGGAATCAAGATAATTGGTAATTTTAGGTCGTTGTAGATTTTAGGTAAATTTGTTGATTTTATTTGATTTTTAAGGGATCGAATCTGAGTATATTAACCCATTGTGTGTTTCCCTAGTGTTTGGTGATCATAGTAGGCATAAATTATGTCTATAGGGGTTTTGATTCTAAAATTAGGATGTTGGAATAATACACAACTTCTAAGGGGTTTTCACATAATGAATGTGAATTTTAAGTCTTGTTAAGGATGGATCATGGGGTGATTCAATATGTGTAAATAGTTAGGATTAAAAGGTTTGAGGTGACACATTTTTTAGGATATGTAAAACTCAATGATTACATGATGTATAAGCATTAAACTCTATGTAAATGCACATTGCATCATGATTATAAAAGGTGCAATGGCTCAAGATTTTGGAAAACCCTACATATTCTATCAAATTCAAGGTGGTTGGAAACCCACTTCCCATGAAGTTTTAGATTACTTAAATGGTTATCGATCCTCACATTCTCATCTTCAATCTATGGTGATCTTATGTGAGTTATACCTCTATTTCATGCAGTTTCTTCTCATTCGGTCTTTTTTTTCTCTCGTTCCTTATTTATATGTGATGGAGAATCATCTCCCATGATTAAAATGGGGTTTTATTGTTTGTTTGTTTGTGTGTATTTTATGTGGTGTCCTTGGATGGATGCATCTTCTTATGGGTGAGGTGATTAGGATCCTCAATGTTGGTTTGTTCTCATGCGAATAATGTTGATGCCTTTGAGGTAGGGATTAATTTCCTCTCTCTTTATTTATATGAAATCATAAATCAAGCATGGTTTGGTACTTTTTATGTAAATGGAATTAACCTAATAATTATTTTTATAGGATTAAAAAATTGGTTGTGATCACATGTTGACGATGTTGATTATTTATATCTTGATAGTGGTTTGCCTCTTGATTAGCTAGATTGTGTGATATCAATGTTATGCTTATCAGCATTTATTTTTATGATATGGATTATCATTTTTTTATTAATGGAAATTTTAAAGGAATATAATTCCATAATTAATTAATTATTTGTCTTAGGAATTAAAGAAGATGAATTTTGTAATATGTTGTTTGTTTTAATTTTATGTTCATCAAATTGATGCAATGGGTAGTGTAATTGGAAATTATCTTCCATGTGATTAATGGAATTTATAAAAATTTGTTAATTAACTAAAAGTATGATAATTATTAATGATGATAATAAAAGGAATGTTAATTTATAATGATACTTATCTAGGTTTTTTGAAACTCAGATAAATATAAATATAATGTTTTTTCTTTTATGGATTATTATAGTTTGAATCATTAGGTTTCCCATGGTTGGACAATGTAATTAAAGAATAAATTAATTCAATATGGAATAAGAAATGATTGTTCGTTAAAGATAATTTTTGGGAAATGATGTGCCTATTTACTTGAGAAGGCCGAGTGCCTTGTTTTGGTAGTCGTGAGATCTCATTTTCATGTGAAGGCTGAATTCTTTATTTTTGGGGACCGATTACCCTAATAGATATACTTGTTTGTTACCTACTATTTTATTATGTGATCTAGATATGATCCTTGTGATATTGGGTGGGGTGTCCTAGATGTGATGTGAGCATGGGATAACTGAGCCTGGGGTAGTTGATGTGATGTGGGTGGAGAGGCCCTGATGATGTGGCATCAGTTGATGCCTATGATGGAGAGATGCATCGGGATATGTATGTTGGTGTTGAGGATGGAACTAGTGATGACATAATGGGTTAAATTTGTACTTACCCATTGATGAGATGTTGAGAGATGGTATGCTCGCTTTTAAATCTATTTAATGGTCAATGGCCAAGTTTCTTATGTTATCTATATTAACTTCCCCACTACATGAGGTAACTATATGTTCTTAGTTTCATGTTTCTTAATGGTGGTAGATTAAGATGGTTTTCCTAGAATACTTTTATTTTATAATTATGAGAATAATGAATATATAATTCTTAACCTGAAAGGATGGTAATAATGAAATGAAATTGCTAAAAATATGTTAATCTTGTTAAATCGAGTCCTTGATTCAGATTATTCCTAGAGTGAATGGACTACTCTTATGAATAATGTAATGTTATGTAAGATAATTATAATGGTTAATTAATGGTTAATGAATTAATTAATGGAATAAATTGATAATAATAACATAATGAATAAAATATATCTATTTAAAATATTTATACCTTATAGGACATCCAGTCATAGTAGCAATAGTCTAGGGTCTGAGTAATGTTAGTTGTAGTTAAGTCTAAGATTGGGTTATGCACATAGTGTGGTAGTGAGCTATACTATATCATGTATATTATTTAATTTCATATGTTACCTCATCCATTTTGGTTAGGGAAACTGAAACCCAGTGGGTAATGGAAGAGTTTTTTCCCTAACATCTCGGTGGGAGGATGGATGGCTGACTACCCTCTCTGGACACACTCTCTTCTCTTGGTATTTATAATTTCTACTATTCACAGTGGTTATTTTTTCCATATATGTGTTTAGAGGGTTTTAATGGATTATCTTTATTTCACACACATGTATTATTGTATATAATAACCAATGAATTATTATCGATTTGATGGGTATAGGTTGTGATGTCTTGAGGTACTTACTTGATGTATGGGTTGTAATGGCTTGAGGTATAATACTTGATGTTTGATATATGTCATAATTTCTATGGTACATCTCAGAAAATACTTTGTTTAAATATATGTATATGTTATAAGGAATTATGTGATGATTTGATGCATGAGGGGTATGTTGTGATTCATTTCCCATGTGTCTTTGGGATGGATTACTTTTGGAGAGAGATGGCTCAAGGCATGTGATGTTGGGAAAGAACATAAAACAAATGGGGTAGAATGAGAGGGGTACCCATGATGTTCAATATTATGTTATATGCTCTCATATATGTGAAATTTGGTGAGAGTTAGCGATGGTGATAATGGGAATATAGTATACCTATTTAGGTGATGAATTAGTTTCAATTTTAATCACTATGAATTACCATTTTTTCTTTATCATTTACACAATAGGATATGGGTAGGATCCTACTGAGTATACTATTATCCTCACCCTATATATATATATAAACTTCTTTTCAGGTCATCCAGATCAGGTTGGTGATTGTGCTGGATATTACTATCTTGTGGTTTTATTGGAGTTGTTTAGGATTCGTGCTCGATGTCATCTTTACCTATTTAGGTACCTATAGTTTCCTTTCCATTGTTTATTATTTTATGAAATTAACTATTTGAACATGGGATTTATATATATATATACATACATACATACATACATACATACATACATACATACATACATACATACATACATACATACATATATATATATATATATTTCTGAGAATATGTTTTTTTGGTGTATCCTTCTAATATCTCTCTTTCGCACATTCTACATAGTGGGTGATGCCTCCCATATGCATTTTTACTATACCCTCAACACTTGTTTCAAACCTAAGGCATACATAAGGTGGAACTCAAAGAATCTCTATCTTGATCCCCTCATTTTATTATCTTTGTGTAGAGGTGGCTGTGATAGAGTATTACCAGAGGTTCTGGTTTGAGGAATATAATGGAGTTTGGATTTAGTAACAGGTGAGTTTGCATGGGTTGGTAGGGAAGTGGTGTCTTCTAATTTAATTAAGAGATGTAATAATGGGAGACCAGTTGAGACATGAGTATTTAGGGCCCCATTATGATATGATTCCTGTAACTTTATGTTTTCTGACACTACTGAACAAAGTGATACTATTTTTCCGGTTGATACATACGAAATGATCATGCATCATTATTCTTTTACCATGTGTTTGAAATGGGTAGACCTTGGAATATGTTAAAACTATAAAAAGATAATAAAATAATTAATTAATTAATGTTAAATGTTCTATATTTCATGTTTAGGAGCTCTAATAGTTTTTTCTTTTTGTAGTCATGGCTCCAAGTCAATGTCCTCATCAGGTTTGTGCCAATTGTGTCCAACAAGATGTGTTATCTGATCGTTGTAGAGTATAGTTCGACAATGATGACATTTGGAGGTGGAATATTTGAGAGATTTAGTGCTAGAGTCAATTGATGTATGAGGGATCCATTTCATATTCGGTCACAGAAGACTAGTTGGAGTCATTTGAGATCGATTCACTACTACACATTTTCCCTTTAATAGTGCATAAATATTCTTTTAACAGCGCTAAAAAAGTGTAGTTAATTACAGCATTGATAAAGGGGTCCCTTTATCAGTGTTAAAAATATCACTGATAAAGGACTAGCTATATTAAATGTATTTTTAATATAACAACACACTCAACAAAAACATGTAATTTCAAACAGTGATATATACAACCTATAATTTCAAACAATTCCATACACATTTAATTTACATCATAAATACAAAAAATTTCCTCCCATAGTATATACAAAAAACACTACTATTTAAATTTCAAATAATGTTTTATATAATTACATTTATAGTTATCCAACAAATATTTTAAAACATTAATATTTCATCTTTTGATGTCTGTGATCCCCTCTCAAAAATGTCCACCCATGGTATCAGTTTCCAAACAAATCATCTCAACCCGAGAAAAATTTTCCTCCTATATAAGAAAATAAATATTATGTTGGTAATACTATAAAGAAATAAATTAAACATTAATATTAAATAATACACTAATAAAATGTCAATATTTAATAAAAAACATATTTGGAGTAATAACGGCCACATTGTGCATTCTATTGAGGTGGGGTTTATTCATGCACATCACAAATGAGTTCTGAATTGTTTTCCTAAAATATTAAAATAGTCCATATGTTTTTTCTCAGTTTTGAGTATGTCACTTGTTCTTTTACTAAGATTAATGTAAATTTTAAATAAAAAGACACACATGGAGTCATATCGGTCATACCATGCATCTAATTGAGGTGAGGATGATTCATACCTATCATAAATTACGGGTGGATCATTTTTCTAAAGTATCAAAACAATATGAATGTATTTTATCATTTTTCAGTATGTCAGTAGTGTTTTTTTAATAAAATGTCATTTCAAACTGGAAACATGAATTATGAGTCATATTGGTCCCATCGTATATCATTTTTATGTGAGACTACTTTATACACATTACATATGACTAATGAATTATTTTCCTAAATTATCAATACAATCAAAGTGCTCTTTCTTGGTTTTTAGTGAGTGACACATTTTGAACTCAAAAGTGAATTTTAAACTGATAACAGACACTTTTAGTCATACTAGTTACACCGTTCATAATATTGAGGTTTAGTTGACTCCTGCATGTCAAAAATGACTCATGGGTCATTTTAATAAATTATCAAAACAATCTGAATTAATTTTCTCAGTTTTCAGTATGCCACTTGTTCTTTTTACTTAAATTAATGTCAATTTTAAATAAAAAGATATACTTGGAGTCATAATGGTCACATTGTGCATTTTATTTAGGCACAATTTACTCTTACACATCACAAATGAATCATAGATTTCTTTTCTAAAATATAAAAAATATCAGAATCTATTTTCTCAATTTTGAGTATGCTAGTTGTTCTTTTTACTTAAATTAATATCAATTTTAAATAAAATATATACTATGAGTAATATCGGTCACACCGCATGTTGTATTGAGGTTTGGTTGACTCCTAAATGTCAAAAATGACTCATGGGTCATTTTCCTAAATTATCAAAACATTCTAAATGTGTTTTCTTGGTTTTTAGTATGCCGCTTGTACTTTTTACTTAAATTAATGTCAATTTTAAATAAAAAAATCTCTTTGATTCATACCAGTCACATTGTGCATTGTATTAAGGAGAGGATGATTATAAAACATCCAAAATGACTTATATATTGTTTTCCTAAAGTTTTAAAACAGTCTGAATGTGTTTTATTGGTTTTTAGTATGTCAGTTGTTTTTTTACTAGAATGTCATTTCAAACTGGAAAGATGCATTATGAGTCATAACCATTGCACTGTGCGTCAGTTTGATGTGTGACTACTTCATACGTGTCAAAAATAACTTATGAATCACTTTACTCAATTATAAAGAAAATCAGAGGGTTCTTTCTTAGTTTTCATTGAGTAACATATTTTGAACTAAAATGAGAGTTTTAAACTAGCAACGGACACTTTTAGTCATACCAGTGACACCATGTGTCAGATTGAGGTTTGGTTCACTTCTAAACATCACAAATGACTCATGGATCATTTTAATAAAGTTTCAAAATAATATTAACTCTTTTTCTCTATTTTCATTATGTCACTTGTTCTTTTTGATAAATTTAATGTCAATTTAATATAAAAATACACACTTAAATTCATACCGGACACACCATGCATCAGATTAAGTTTTGGTTGTTTACTACACATCAAAAATGACTCATAGATTATTTTTCTAAAATATAAAAATAACTCGAATGCATTTTCTCAGTTTTCAGTATGCTAGTTGTTCTTTTTACTTAAATGAATGTCAATTTTAAATAAAAAAGACTCACTTGGAGTCATACCGGTCACACCGTGCATCATATTGAGGTTTTTTTGACTAATACACATTAAAAACGACTCATGTATTATTTTACTAAAATATAAAAACAATAAAAAATTGTTTTCTCGGTTTTAAGTATGTCACTTGTTCTTTTTACATAAATTAATGTCAATTTTAAATAAAAAACGCACTTGGAGTCATACTAGTCACACCGTCCATCGTATTGAAGTGTGTATGATTCCTAAAAATCAGAAATTACTTATAGATCATTTTACTAAAGTATCAAAACAATCCTAATGTTTTTTCTCTGTTTTCGTTAGGCCAGTTTTTTTTAATAAAATGTCATTTCACACTAAAAACACATATTATGAGTCATATCGGTCACACCATGCATCGGTTTGACATGAGACTACTTCATCCACATCAAAAATGACTTATGAATCGCTTCCATCAATTATCAGGACAATAAGAGGGTGTTTTCATGGTTTTCAGTGAGTGACACATTTTGAACTAAAATGTCAATTTTAAACTGACAACGAACACTTTTAATCATACTGATCGCATCGTGTGTCTAATTTATGTGAGGGAGAATCCTACACATAAAAAATGACTCATTGATCATTTTTATTGTATTTAAAAACAATATAAATTCATTTTATCTATTTTCAGTATGTCACTTGTTCTTTTTTCTAAATTTAATGTCAATTTAATATAAAATTACACACTTAAAGTCATATTAACCACATCATGCATAATATTGATATGTGGTTGTTTTATACACATCAAAAATGAATCATGTATCATTTTCTAAAAATATCAAAGCAATCTAAATCCATTTTCTTGATTATTAGTATGTCACTTGCTCTTTGTACTTAAATTAATGTCAACTTTAAATAAAAAGACACACATGGAGTCATAACGATCACATTGTGTGTCTTATTGAGGTTCGGTAAACTCCCACACATCAAAAATGACTCATGGATCATTTTAATAAAATATAGAAACAATCCAAATGCTTTTTCTTGGTTTTCACTATGTCACTTATTGTTTTTACTTAAATTAATGTCAATTTTAAATAAAAAACTCACTTGGAGTCATACTAGTCACACCATGCATTGTATTGAAGTTTGGTTGATTACTATACATAAAAAATGACAGATATATCATTTTCCTAAAATATCAAAACAATATGAATGTGTTTTATTGGTTTTTAATATGCCAGTTTTTTGACTAAATTGTTATTTCAAACTGGAAACAAGCATTGTGGATCATAACGGTTATATTTTTCATCGGTTTGACATGATACTACTTCATAACATTAAAAATTACTTATGAATCATTTTAATCAATTATCAATATAATCAGAGTGTGTTTTCTTATTTTTAATTGAGTGACATGTTTTGAACTAAAATGTTAATTTTAAACTGAAAGCAGACACTTTTAGTCCTACCAGTCACACTGTGCATTGTATTGAGGTGTGGTTGACTCCTAAACATCCAAAATGAATCATGGATAATTTTACTAAAGTTTCAAAACAATATGAATTCATTTTCTCAAGTTCCAATATGTCACTTGTTCTTTTTGCTAAATTTAATGTCAATTTAATATAAAAATACACACTTAAAGTCATACCAACCACACCATGAATAATATTGAGGTGAAGTTGATTCCTACACATAAAAAATGACTCATGGATCATTTTTCTAAAATATCAAAATAATTTGAATGATTTTTCTTGGTTTTCACTATGTCACTTGTTCTTTTTACTTAAATTAATGTCAATTTTAAATAAAAAACACACCTTGATTCATACTAGTCACACCTTGCATCATATTAAGGTGTAGTTAACTCCTACACGTCAAAAATTACTCGTGGATCATTTTCCTAAAATATAAAAACAATATGAATTATTTTTCTCAGTTTTTAGTATGTGACTTATGTTTTTGACTTAAATTAATGGAAATTTTAAATAAAAAGAGAAAATTTGAGTAATACCATCCACAACATGCATTTTATTCCTAAACATAACAAATAAATTATATATAATTTTCCTAAAGTATCAAAACTATATGAATGTTTTTTATTGGTTTTTAGTATACCAGTTGAGTTTTTTATAAAAAACTTCATTTCAAAATAGAAATATTCATTTTGAGTCATACCAATTGCATCATGCATTGGTTTGACATTAAATTGCTTCATACATGTCACAAATGACTTATGAATATATTTCCTAAATTAATAATACAATTGGAGTGGGTTTTCTTAGTTTTTAGTGAGTGGTATGTTTTGGACAAAAATGTTAATTTTAAACTAATAACAACCACTTTTAGTCATATCGGTCACACCGTGCATTGGATTGAGGTTTTGTTGATTTCTATACATCAAAAATGACTCATGTATCATTTTAATAAAGTATCAAAATAATTCGAATGAATTTTCATAGTTTTTAGTATGTCACTTGTTTTAACTAAAAGTAATATCAATTTTAAATAAAAAGAGACACTTTGAGTGATATTGGTCACTTGTTCTTTTTTTCTCAATTTTGAGTAGGTCATTTTATCTGATGCCAAATATATTAACCCAAAAAATTAATACATAGATAACACAACTTAGTATATTAATATTCCTTACAAAACATAATGATTCATGTTAAAAATTTTAGGTATACTACTTTTGGAAACATGGAAACATAAATAACTAGTTCATAAGAGTCTCTCATTAAGTTATTATTTACTAGAAACCTTATTAGAAATATCATTTATAAAAACATTCTTAATAACCTAAGGATATGAAACATAATAATGGGTGATCATATATGCTCAATAAGTGTAAAAAATGGAGATATCAATGATCATATAAGGATAACATGAGCATAAAGATGTTAGAAGGTGATATTAACATTAGAAATTCATACCATGTATATAATAGATCATAGTTATGAGTCATAGATAAAATAATGTTAGTTTATAATACATGAATCTTAAAGTATCAATGAATATTATAAACTAAAAACATACACTTCGAGTCATACTGAGCACACTATGTATTAGATTGTGGTTCTACTGATTGAGTTGCAGGCGATTACTACATTGTTCAAGAAAATGTTCATGAAAGATCTTTTGGGAAGTCATACTTTTAATTAATCTATTGATAAATCCATTGTTAGATGCATCCTTACAATTCACTTCACATTTCATGTAACATGGGTTTTCCACTTCCACCTGAATGGAATGTGCTCCCTCTTTTTTGGCGTGTTCTAGATAGTTCAAAGGAGAAATGACTTCCCAAAAGATTGGTAAAAAAATAAATAAGTATTAGATAAAATTGATATGGAAATTAACTTAAAAATAATAGATAAAATTATGAAAAAATTAATTAATTACATGAGTATTGGTATTTTACATTTATACATTATTGTCCCATTTCTTTGTTGTCATTATCTGAGTTGTAGCCTTAAAGTCCTATCACTCGTGAGCATGATCATATTTGAACAAACCACCCTGACTCTAATAAAGGATTCCACTTATATAAGAAAAAATTTCTTATGTGATTAATATTAAAAATAATTAAATTAAATATAAATGTAAAACAGTCCACTACTTTTATGTAAGTCACATATTCATGACATTTGTTTACATTATTACATTAGGTATGTTTCCCATTCATTTATGAGCACATCTATATCCTATTGTGAATATGATTATTGTGTATAGTCATAGTAGTACTGGGAAAATATAAATACACAAAGGATTAATAAATATTTTAAATAAAATAGTGGTTATCTTTGAAAATACCTCTTCAAGGATTCTAGTTTGTTCATGGAATATGATCTCTCTCATAAATTTATAAACATAATAACCAAAATCTTTTCCATTGGTTTGTTTTGGACACTATATAAACATTGAGGAGAATAAGTAATTTGTTTTGATATGTTTTTGGATAGTGAAATATTATTATATATACCTTGATACTTGTCTAGTCGTAGAACTTGTCTTCTTTATCATGATTAGCCACTAGCCTCATTCCTTGTTTTTCACAATATTGTTGTACCACCCTGTCATAAAATAATCCTCATTAAAATATAATATAAATTATATAATATGATTTTTAGTTATAAAACATTGTATGTAGTGTATTACTTATTGAAAACACAATCATATGTGGATAGTTTGTTGTATATCCATGCATTGAATCTAGGAAATAAATCTTTTGAGTATCCAAATTTATTGAAATGAGCATCCAATGCTACATAAAAACACAAAAAGGATTAAGTAATGAAATATATGAAAATATATTTGATATGATTAAGTTGTATATTTTTACCTCTGAATCATTGGTATTAAAAAGAGTCTTTCATCCAAAAAATTTATTTCAAACGATTTAATCAGACCTGCCATTATTTCATCCTTTTTTTGTATCTATTTTTGGTTGTTCTGTAGAGGATATGTGAGGAATAATGGGTCCAAAAAATCATGGGAAAATCCCTTAAATTGTTTTTCATATATACACCTGCCAAAAATATGAAATATATTTATTCATAATTAATATATTATATTATTTTTTGAAAATCAAATCATGAAAACATACCTCCTTTATACATTTACAACTAATCCGCTTAGACAATCATAGTTGAGGATTTCACTTACACTCTTAACACCAATTAAGTCTTGATCTTTCTCTTTGTATATATTTTCTTCAAAATCAACTATGTGATTACGACCTTCTTTTAAATTTTTATCGGCATGAACCTTCAATGATAGTAAATGCGGATATAGAACGGGCAGGGTAATGGTACTTTAGATAGATCTTTTCGATTGGTTGGTCGATCCTTTAGATGGTTTTGAGTCGGTCTTACATTTCATCCACTTACCTTTTTCTATTTGTAATAGCATTCATCAATTCAAACCTTTTTTCATTAATTGTTAAAGGTTTATCTTGAAAAATAAATTGAAAATAAATACCTCCTTGTCGGCATATTTTTTTACAATATGTGATGGTCATGTGATAAATATTCCCACATCTTTCTAGACCATATGAACATATTCCTCATCAATTGGAACAGGTAACTCGGTGCTCAGCTCATGGGATACACTAATCAACACTTAAACATGACCTATTGGATGTGTTCTATTATGTAGCATGTCATTTTGGATATTGAACATTATATCCCTTGCTACAAGGAGATGGGTTAGTGTTTATGGATATAAATCATAGTCATTATCACCCTATAGAATATCAGTACAGGAAATTTATTAGTGTATTTATGATTCAAATTTCATAGAAACATTTATTAGAATATGTATTACCTCATTTAAGAAATCTTTTTGAGGGGAATGGATTGCCTCAGAGCTAGTGGGGTGGGTTAGGATCTTCACAGGATGGTTGTTCTTGAGTTTTTTCTTCTCTTTGCTCCCCCCCCCACCCTCTGTAAATGTTTTCATCATCTCTCTCTAACATTAGAATTATTATTCAATGGTAACTATTCTTTCTCTCATATGTTTCATTAGTTCAATTTGATCCTCCTCTTTTTTTTCTCAAAATATGTTCAGGGTGTCACCCTAAAACCTGCACCTCTGACACAACCATACTATTAAAGACACTTCAAGGCCACTGATAGTATGTATTCATCTGGTACATGTATTGTTAATTCATGTGACTATTTCAGATAGAAAATTTAGGAAAATAAGTGATCATTGTTATGTAATATAAATTTAAGGCAAAACAAATTTTTATTATGTAATACCTACACATGTTTCCCACACTTTTTGTGTGTTTTCAACTATTAGTATCTCATATTTATTTGCACGTGTCTCCTTCCATATCACATGGAGTGGGATGGAATTAGCTTTGGATTTTGAGTCATCAATTTTCATATAAATAGAGGAACATAATTATGGTGTTGTTTCATGTCACATAAAAGTACTATGGTATATTTAAAATATGTACCAATTTTTTTCAAGTGAAGCATACCCCATCCTTGCTTTATGGTAGGCGTACATTGGTTTTTTTTCTCATTCCTTATTTCTAGCACTCAACTACTATTTCAAAAATAAAAAAAAAATCAATCAAAGTGATGAATACACATATCATCAAACAATGTATTACTATCCACAATGTACTTGAAAAGAAACCTCTACATGACAACTAGTAAACGCATCCCATACTTCTTGGGTTATCAAGTGTGAATAGATAAGTGGTGGGTGTGGGTTTATTTTACCTTCATCGTCTTTAAGATAATGTCTTGTTAGAATTGTGTAAAATTCTCTGTGAATCCTTCTAGCAAGAATTAATATATATTTCTTGTGGGAGTCATCTACTGTAAATTCACTCTATAATGGATGGTGAAGAGTAATTCAATGTTTCATTATTTTATTTTTATTAAAATAAATAAATGATATCATAATTTTACCATAATATCTTCCCACATTAGTGTCTTAAGCATGATCACAACATGGTTCCATAAATCAACTTCAATTGGCATGCATTTTTTAGTGATGATTCCAATGTAAATACTAAACATGGCCTTTTGGGGTTAATATGCTAGTCTCATGCATTCCATCCGACCTTGTATTTGATGCCTTTGACTTTCACCTTAATGTTTTTTGCTAATACCATAAAACTATGGTGATCCTATTTTTTCTACGTCGTCTTTACTTCGTCACCTACCATTTCCTCATACTCAACATCATTAATATGTTCCTATAGAGCAGTATCATTGGAATGTGAAGATGGTAATTATACCTCTACACTGGGAGCAAAAACTGGTTGAGAAACCTATTGTTCCTTAGGAATAGGAACACCAACACATACAGAAGGTCATTGTTCTTCTTCACTATGATTAGCAACAGGTTGAGAGACCTGTTGTGACTCGGGATTGGGAGCACCATCATGTGAAAAATGTCATTGTACCTCTGCACTACGATCAGTAGTAGGTTGAGATACCTATTGTTCCTTAGGATTAGGATCACCAGCACATTCATAAATAATTATCTATAGAAGTGGTTTAACATTTAATTTAGAGTACATAAATGTAGTAGTAAATAGATAATAAAACAAGATAATACGATGTATATTACAAAAAAATTACCTAATTATTTAACTCTATTTTTTAAAAGGTTGAAGGGATTTTAACCCTTTATCGACTATCTAAATCTCTTTATTATGGTCTCCTATGATATGAAAAAACATTTTCTATATTGGGATCTCTACGAAATGATTGTGATGCCCCAATGAAAGGGTCATCCTTAGTTGAATTTTCATCTGACCCTTTAGTGATTTTTGTCGATAATGGAACAATTGACCACTTTTGATTTGTGGGATCTTTAACATAAAATACTTATACTTTATGTGATTCCATTATAAATGGTTTTTATTTGTACCCTTCCTTACTGAAATCAATTTTCATGGATCCAAATTCAACTATTTTAATAGCACTCCTATTATCAACCCACTTTTATTGAAAATCGGCACTTGGAATGTTGTATAATCCAACTCCCATATTTTTTTATGATGACAAAGTATGAAATATTCGTGTAAATTGGATTTCTATCATTAGTACTAGAAAAATGCATCGCTTCATCCAAAGGTGTAACTCTACTATTTTTTATGGTGTTTTCTTCATCATGATCATTTTTATAGAATGTGTAACCATTAATTACATAACCATTGTAAGATAATACATACATAGTTAGTTCTTTAGCTATCCATCGAAGTCGTTTAGAAATGGAATAGGAATTTTCATCTGACTCCTTAAAAATATGGTCTTGAAAGAATCCTATAAACTATTTATTATGTGTATTTGATATCCATATTTCATCCCTTGATGAATTCAAATGCCTAAGAACTTATTTTTGGGTTTCAACATATGGGTCAACCTCCAAAACTTTATGCAAAACATAAAGGTGGGAATACTTTTGATCTGTAATATTAATTTTGGAAACATTTCTTCCAGAAATTCTTTCACCTGCAAGTCACCCAATGTGATGATATTTTGGTAGAATAATTTTTTCCACACCGGATAGGTATTCAGTATAGAATTCAATAGATTCCTCAACAATATAACACTCTGTAGTACAACCCTCTGGATGACTTTGATTTTTGACATACCCTTTCAAAATCTTCTTATATCATTCAATGGGGTACATCCATCTATAGTGTACAGGACCATATAGTCAAATCTCTCTCACCAAGTGAACCATCAAATGAACCATCATATCAAAGAATGTTGGCAGGAATAACATTTCTAATTCATATAATATAAAGACAATTTATCTTTCCAAAGTTTTATATTTATCTGGGTCTATAACTTTGATACATATAGCTTTGAAAAATAAATAGATCTTGGTTATTGTATGATATTCATTCTTGGGGAAAATGCAATGTAAAGATATAGGAATTATATCTTTCATAAAATCATGACAGTCATGTGATTTCAGACCCTTTAAATTAAATTAGTCATTGACATGATGTTCTTGATATTTTATGAATACCCCTCTGGAATATTTATATCATTCAAGAAGTTTCAAAACTGATATCTCTCATGTTTGGAAAGATTTTAAGCAGCTGGAGGAAGGAAATTTCATTTTTCACCCTTCACTGGAACCAACACTTCTAGTATTCCCATGTCAACCATGTCCAACCTAGCCTTAATTCCATCCTTTGTTTTACCAGGGGAATTTAGAAACGTGCTAATGAAACTAAAACATACATGTTTTCAACATGCATAACATCAAGAAAATGTTGGATGTAAAAATAATTCTAGTATGGTAATTCAAAAAAAACTGATCTCTTTTTCCAATCGTATTTTATAAGGTTTTTCGAAAATAGTTTACCAAAATCAATGTCCACGTATTTTACTTTATCAAAAATCTGATCACCTGTTAGTGGAGACGGTGTTGTATGTTCTGTAGAACTTTCATCGAATGATGTCATCCAAGATCAGTACTTATGTCGTCAGGGTAAAAATCTGTGATGTCCTATAAACATAGTTTTTTATGAATTTTTCAACCTAAGTGAATGTGTACCTTGTTTGTAAATGGGACACCCTTGAGTTCCTTTAATGTTTTATCTTGAAAAATTTACATAAGTAAGAATGTCATTTATCATCTCCTACAACATAGATCTCAATGTGAAATCTTCATTTATGTAAGTATCATACAACGTAACACCTAAATCCCATAATAATTTCAAATCCTCAATCAATGGATCCAAATAAAAATCAATATTATTACCTGGTTATTTTGGTCCTGATATAATCATAGATAACATGATGTATTTTTGTTTCATGTATAACTATAGTGGAAAGTTATAATTTACCAACATATTGAGCTATGTACTATGAGTGTTTATTTGAAAACCAAAAGAATTCACTCCATCTATAGATAATGCAAGGATAAGGTTTCTCAGCTCGTTTCCAAATTTAGGATACTCATGATCAATTCTCTTCCACTGAGGAGATTCTATTAGGTGATATAGTTTCACATATTTAATTATTGTATATGTGTGCCATTTCAATTTACCTGCAGTCTCTTCACTTCCATATAGGCACTTATACCTTGTAATGATTGGAAAGTACCATAAAAATTTTGTAGGACCGGATTCATTTTTCTTATATCAATAAATGCCACACTTTGTGAATTCTATAAGTGATTTTTGGTCCTTGAAAAAGTATAAAATCATTTAGGTGGGCGTTTATTCTTTTAGGGACCATACCCATCGAGCATAGAATTCATTTGGAATCGTATGTTCGGCTCAAGAGCTCATTATTTTCCGGGAGAATATCATTCAAGAGAGAAAGTAGTTCTGTAAAACTATAATCACTCCATATGTTTTCTACTTTCAAATTATACAGATTCACTATGGCTGAAAATTTTTGTATATTTAGTGAAACTAGAAAACAATGGCATCTTTTCACAACTCTTTAACTCCTCAAACAATTTTTGGAAACCACAAAGTTCATGTTCAACTTTCCTTTTCATCTCCTCAATACAATCTTCATCATCTTTCACATCAATAATCACATATTTGATATGGTATTCTCTATTTTCCACATTTTTAATCATATCAGATGATCCATAAAATACAATGTTATTTTAGCCACTAGAAAAATTCGCTTTTTTCCCATGTTTATTCCATCATTTATAACTTCGATCTATTCCATGATAAATCAAGTGTTCTTCCAACTCCTCTGGGCTAATTTATCTTGAATAAAAACAACATAAGCATGGAAAAAGGATTTGAGAAGGGTCGTATGCATGATATTTTGAAAACTTGATGAACACTTTCACTCCATCTTTATACTCTTTTGTCATATGATTGGAATCTATCCATTTTTTATTCATATCCATCCTATTTGGTTAGGTAATATTAATATTTAACAAAATAAATACACAAAACATTGATATAAAAATTAACCAAGGCTAAAAAAAAGCTATAGACTTTAAGTCTCTTTCAATATTTATCCCCGATATCCACTTTCTAGAACCATGGTCCTTCATTTGGGATCTTCTAGATAAATCAATATTCAGCTCTTCCAGCCTTTCCTTCATTGGTTCAACTCATAGAAATTCATCCACATAAAGATGTAAATTGAAAAAATTCTTGTCATAATACACCTTCCTATTGTAGAAATTATTTAAATTACACTGCATGAACATTAATTCTACCATGAAAGCATTGAAATTCTAATTACACTATCTTGGTGCTTTCTTATGCCCACAAAAAACTCCATATGAGACTAGAACTGAACCTTCTATTCTATTTAGTATGAAACCTTCTAGTTGATCTATGTAGATCTCTTCCTTTGAATATACATGGAGGAATATAATCATGGTATCCATTTTTTCTATAAATAAACCTTCATTAGAAACCAAGCTAGGAACCATCTAAATTATTATATGGTTCACAGTAAGAGAGAAAATCTAACTAAAATCTAATCCTTGTAACTATTGAAATAAATTTACAAACAGAGACAACTTTCACTATTTCCTATAATATAATTTATCCTTTAGATGATAAATATAATTGTTCTATATATCCCTATTTCAAGGTTCTAATTCTATTATCTTAAATGTGTCAAAATCATAGAGGGAATTAAATAATTCCTTCTTTTTGTACCCACACTATAATGAGGCCAATAGTCAGCCTATGTTGAATCCTAAAAAAATAAAAATAAAATCCTCCTGAATTACCCACGCATTTCTAATTAGGTACACTACTATAGACTAAGAAAACCATACAACTAGGGGAAACTAGCTAGTGTGTGAACTAACTAGTTTAGTATACATCTGCATCTATTTCTTAATTCATAGGGTTCCTATGTATCCAAACATGTAGAAGTGAGAAACAACAAGCCAATGATCATCACATGAATAAATATAATATAAGTAGTAAATCACATGTAAACTCTAACACCCTCACAACAAAGAGACCATTTTCACATCCATGAATAAGCATCAAGCATTTCATATTAATAATAAATCACATTCTTCTGAGGGAAAATGCCTAAATAGAAATATCAAACAAGGGGTCCCCTAATTTAAACCATGTCGGTGATGTTGGATGCAAATTAAGTTTAGGAGTTGCAATGGGGTTAAAAATTAATTAACCTTTTGTGGGAGTGAGTTCATGATGGATATCCTATGGGTTGTATAGAGTTAGAGATATTCCCTTTAGATGGTGTTATAATTAATCTACTTGTATTCCCAATATAATGTATTCATTTTCCTAATTCTATAAAAATATAAACTTAAAAAAAATATGGAAAAACTACATTTCAGATGTCCTTTGAAAACTATTTATAAAATCACATTTGAAATATCATTAAAAAACAACCATTTACACAAATTCCTCTTTAAAATAACACACCCTTTTTAAAATAACCCAATAAATTCCAAAAACTCTTTCATAAAAATAACACTTCCTTTTTTTAAAATCATTAAAGTCAAATTCATGACCCAATAGTATTAATCATTTAAAATGAGTGACAACCCTATATATTTTACAAATTTTCATTTAAAACATCACAAACCCCTTGTTAAAATAAAACCAGTATTAAATACACTTTCAAAACAGTCACATCACTTTATGAAAGCCAATCGGGTGAGTTGAAAAACACATAGCATGCAACCTAAGTCCAAGCCAAGTGTTTAAATCATTTTAAAGCTATTTAAAACCAAAAAAGGGTATGTTGAACACCTATAATTTTTTAATAAACATTTAAAAACACTTGAATCATTTTAAATGATCCACTTAGGCATTTTTAGAAAAACAGAAATCCCAAGAGAGGCACTTTATAAAAGATACATGAATCAAAAATAACAAACATTTTATAAAATATAAAGCAATAAAAGGTTTACACATGATCCAAAATATAATGGTAAACCAAGAAAAAATTTATTTATAAGAGAGACACTTTATAGTAATTATCTTAAAATAACACAAAATGAATATTGTCTCTTTATGCCCTATGGTGACCTTTACATCTCATTATCATTATATCTTTAACAAGTGACTATGGAACACCACTATAAAAGTGTGACCATTTCCTATAAAAGTGTGAAATTCATGGGAAGATGTATCAATTTCATATGAGACTCCATCACCTAATAGTCTCAACCATCATCTATGTCATGTAAGATAGATGTATCTAGACTATATGATATATTGATTTAAGAATATCTTTATGGAATATCTATGTTGTCGTTATAATGGGAAACTATTATAAACTATTAATGTGAATTATATTCCAAGGATATTAAAAAAATAATTTTAAACAGAAAAATAATCACTATGTGATATAAATATATATACGTATTTTGGAAATTGAAAGTACAATGTCGGTTATATCTATAGTACCTACTCTAACAATTTATGTTAAATAACACAAATAACCTTTTTAAAAAATGTATTTTTATTAACTTTTTTATAACAAATCAAAACGCATTAATTTTGAATTTAATCAATCATTATCTTTCATATCACCAAAATTAGGTAAACATTAATCTATAAACATATATTAATAAAAAATTCAAAAAAAATTAAAGATAATCAAAATTATTTATATAATTTATTAATTCAAAATTATTAATTCAAAATTATTAATTAAAAATAATTATTAATTCAAAATAATTACTAATTCAAAACAATTACTAATTCAAAACATTTATTAATTCAAAATTATTAATTCAAAAAATTTATTAATTCAAAAAAATTATTAATTCAAAATTATTTATAAATTATTTATATAAAATATCAATTCAAGATAATCACAATTATTTATAATCAAAATTATCTATAATCAAAATTATTTATAAATTATTTATGATTATTTATATACACATAATTAGTTATAATCAAAATTATTTATATAGTCATTATAAAATTTATTTATATTTGATTGTTATTATTATTTATAAATTATGTTGAACTTAGAAAAAACATTATTTATAAATTTCGTTGAACAAAATATTTAGATAACCATGAAAATATTATTTTTTATTATTATTAATAATTAAAATTATGTTCATTTATATAAAAATTAATAGTATAGCCATGAATAAGGAAAACATTTATCTTTTTTTATGAAACCCATGGCACCACAACTTTGAATTTATCAACTAAATATATTTATTTTCCCATTACAATGGGCATATATAAATTATCAAGGAAAATATTATAACCATGCATGTTATCCGCAAGGTATTTCATAAGTAACTCAAACATTTTTGAGATTCACACATTAATAAAGTAACTACTCAATATGGTCATATAGCATTCAAACCGTAATCCCAAAATACTCATAACGCAACAAATTAAATGATGAAAAACATGAAAGGGGATGACGTCACAACTCAAAGGAACACCGTTAGAAATTTCTTGCATATTAAATGTAACGTAAGAACAGATCCAAACCAAGACGAAATATATCTATATATTAATAATTTATAATAATGTGGAAGAAATGGAATACCCCTCCGGTGGTGATGGTAGGGTCCAGCGGTGGCGGAGTTAGGGTAGGCAGCGGCGACAACGGCAGCAGAGGGGTTCGCAGTGGAGGTGGGGCTCGTAGTGGGAGGTGGGGTTCGGCGTGCGGCGGAGGTGGGTTCGTGATGGAGGTGGGTTCATGGAGGAGTAGTGGCATATGAGGGTTCACGGCGGAGGTGGGTTCGCGACGAGGGAGCAGCAGATGAGGGTTCACAGAGACGAAGTGGAAGACGATGGTTTGTGGAGGAGGTGGGTTCACGGCTAAGGAGGGGTTCATAACGGTGGAGGAGGCGACATCAAAGGAGGAGGGGTTGGCGACGTTGGAGGTGAGGTTGGTGCGTAGGAGAGGTCGGTGGCGTAGGGGTCAGCTTCTGCGAGAGTTTGAGTTGTACGAGAGAAGAAGCCAATAGTTAGGGTTTATTTATAAAATCAGGTGAATCTGTTATCTGTGCTAGTTAAAATGTGCTGATAAAGATATGTTTTATTTGTGTTAAAATAAAAAACGGTGATAAAACATGCATTTATCAGTGCTAAAAATGCTGATAAAGATATAATGTTAATAATTTATTTATATTATTATATATATTTATAAAAATATATACATGATAAATATATATTTATTTATTTATAATTATAACTATAAATAAATAAATTTATTTATTTATAATTATAAAATTATAATAAATATATTAATTATATATATTAATAAAATTATAATATAATAAATATATTTATTATAATTTTTTAATTATTTAAATATATATATATAGTTATAATTATAAATAAATATATTTTTTCATTTAAATAATTATAAAATTATAAGAAATATATTTATTAAATCTATATTCTTATAAATATATATCATTAATATATTTATTATATATATTTCTAAGATTATAAATAAAATAAGTATATTTCATATAATTTTATAATTATAATAATTATAAAATTAAAATAAATATACTTATTATATTTATAATATTAGAAATATATATAATAAATGTATTAATGATATATATTTATAAGACTATAGATTTAATAACAATATTTATTATAATTTTATAATTATTTATATGAAAATATATATTTATTTATAATTATAACTAAAAATAAATTTATTTATTTATTTATTTATTTAAATAATTATAAAATTATAACAAATATATTTATTATATTTATAATTTTATTAATATATATATAATTAATATATTTTGCAGTTGGGTACTTGCCCGGGTGGTAAAGGCTCCTTATAATCTTGCATCATACCCAGGTTCAAATCTAAGTGGGAGCGAATTTCCTTAGGCATGCGGTGATGCAGGCATGCCGTGACGTGAGCATGAGGTAGGCAGGCGGTGATGCAGGCGGCGATGCAGGCACCTTTAAACCAATTTTTGGTATTTGAGCCATGTGTGGGCTTCATGTCCACTGGGCATTCAGGTCATGTACTGAATAAATAAGGTTTGATAGTTGGGCTATCTCTTGTGAGGGGGTTACAGTCTGCCTTTCCGCCTGTGTATGTGGTGTGTGTATTTAATGTAAATGTACCCCAAAAGACCTCATATATATAATTAATATATTTATTATAATTTTATAATTATAAATAATTATATTTGTATTTATTTATAATTATAAATATAAATATTTGTATTTATTTATCAATATTTTATACATTTATAAATATATGTATTTAGTTATATATTTATAACATTATAAGAATAATAAATGCATTTTTTATAATTTTATATTTATTTAAATAAATATATATTTATTTATAATTATAACTATAAATATATATATTTATTTATTTGTCATTAATAATTATAATAAATAATTATTTATATATAAATTTATAAATTTATTTATTTATTTATTTAAATAATAATAAAATTATAAAAAATATATTTATAATTTTATAAATATATATAATTAATATGTTTATTATAATTTTATAATTATTTAAATATATCTATATTTATTTAGAATTATAATTATTACAATTTTTATTTATTTATAAATATTTGTATATAAATATATATAATTAATATATTTATTATAATTTTATATTTATTTAAATATATCTATATTTATTTAGAATTATAATTATAACTATTTTTATTTATTTATAAATATTTTTATATATTTATAAATATATTTATTTAATTATATATATTTATAACTTTATAAGTTTAATAAATCTATTTATAATAATTTTATAATTATTTACATATATATATATATGTCTTTATAATTATAACTATAAATAAATATATTTATAAATATTTGTATATGATTATAAATGTATTTATATATATATATAATTATAATAGATGTATTTATTATAATTTTATAATTATTTATATATATATAGTTATAATTATACTTGCAAATAAATATATTTAAAAAGTATTTATATATAAATAATTTTTTATAATTATAAAGATAATAAATATATTTATTATTTAAATATATTTATTGTAATTTTATAAGTATGTTTTAGAACATAATAGATTCATGGGTAGCATGAATGAATCATATACCTAGTAAAGTATAGATAATAAAAAACGAGTCATCACATATGGACAACATGAATAATAAGAAGGGTGTAATGTATAAATGAACATTCATGATGAATACATAACATACATGCATATCAATTATACTCACACGCATCAATATATTTATTGCCCAAATTAATTGGAAACATATATTTATATAATTATAATTATAATTATATATATTTAAAAAGTATTTATATGTAATTATAAATATAATAAATATATGAATTATTTAATGAAATTAATTAAAATCTTATAATTATTTAAAAATATATTTATTTAATTATAATCTTAGAAATACTTTTTTTAAACTTTATATATATTTGAATTATTAAAAAAATATTAATTATAAACATGAGTTTTTATTTAATATATACAAATAATCATTATTTTTTAATATAAATATAATAATTTTATATAATTTAATAATATTTTGTATTAAAAACTTTTATCAGCGCTAATAATAGCGCTGATAAATCTACCCTTGGTCAGCGCTAAAAATCGCTGGTAAAAGGTACATCTTAATCATCGCTCTTTTTAGCGCTGATAAATGGTAGATTTATCAGCGCTTTTAGCTAGCATTGATAAAGGCCCCCCATTTATCAGCACTTTCTATTTAACGCTGATAAAATCTAGCACATCCCTTTCCTGGATCTGTGGTAGTGCTTTCAGTTTGATCCATTCTTGGAAGTTTCACCGGGTTTTGTTGGTTGTGACAATACTGCATGGAGCTACGAGATAGTGGTGGTTCATGTTACTCAGTGATCGCAAGGAGTCAGTAGTCTCATGGGAAAAGTTATGAGACCTATTCCAAGAAGAGTTTCTTTCTTTTTCCATGAATGCAGCTAGTCTTCAGGAGATACTTACCCTTCAACATGGGTGTTAGAGTGTGTGAGATTTTGGGATCCATTTCAAGACCATTCTGTGATATGCTTCAGACCTATTGTTAGATGTGGAGGCTAGGGGGGAGGCATTTTGATGAGGCTTTGCATCCAGATATCCATTGTCAGGTAACCTTGTTTATGCTAAGGATGTATCTCAAGGTGTTGTTAAGGGATGATGTTATTGAAAGTATGTTTTCCATAACTAGATTTTCAGGAGATGGGAGTCATCAGGATTCATCGTGAGGCAGAGCTGTGGTCTGGGACTCCCAGTTATCAGGAAATAAGAGTTTTCAATCATTCAAGGATAGATCTCATCCCTCATCATCTCGTTTATCCAGGGGAAGCGGTTCTCATATCTATGTTAAGTGATCAGAAGTGTGTTTTTCATGTGGAGGTTGAGGTCTTCATAGGTGAGGATGCCCAAACTTTCTTAGCAATTGGTGTGAACTAGGTGTTCAACTTTAGGTTCATTTGTTGAGGCAGTTTCAGCCAACGCAGCAGTAGTAGGTGTTGTAGTTTGGGATAAATATAGATGATATGGGATAGGTATGGTATATCCTAGAGATAGTCCTCGTCCTCAGAGAGTAGAGTGAAGCTATGGAGGTGGTCTTTAGCAAGGTCAGATAGGCCATGGTCAGCTTCATGCATTAGAGTTTCAAGCTCCGGGAAATCCAAAATACATTTTAGGTAACCTTTTCTTGTTTTCTACATTAGGCCATGATTTTTTTGATTCAGGAGAGACATTCCTTTATATCATCTACCCATATCTATGTGGTAGAGAGACTTATATAGCCCTTGGCATTGACAACGACTATTGGAGGTCAAGTTGAATTTTATAAAGTATGTAGATATTATGAATGGTTGATGGGGTAGCACCCTTCTTTGGGAAATTTCTTATTATTATAGATAAAATTGTATTACATCATCATCGGTATTGATTATTTGTATTTTTTATAGGTTATCTTGGATATCTTCATGTGCTAGTATGTGTTTTATGATGTTTACGGAGAGGTAATAGTGTTTTTTTTTGCGAGAGAGACCCTCAGCTGGGTCAGAGGCATGTTCTGTCCTTGTCATCATTGATGGTTGAGTTAATGATGATCTCATCAGAGGTTTAGCTATTGGTTTTTCCAATGGTTACGGAATATTGAACTAATTTATTTCTAGATAAGTTTGTAGCATTACCCCCTTGAAAAGATATTGAGTTTGAGATTTAGCTATAACAAGGTGTGGCTCCTATCTCAATGTCATTGTATAGGATGGCGCCTTATGAGTTGCAATAGATGTGAGTACAACTCGATGATCTACTGCAGCATATTTTTGTTCATCTGAGTGTATCACCTTGAGGTAAACCTTTTTTATCATGATGATGGAATATGGCAGTTTATGGATTTGTATCGATTATCATCGCTTGAACCAAGTGACAATGAAGAAATTATATCATATTCAAAAGACAGATGATTTATTCAATCATCTAAAAGTATAAGTTGGTTCTTGAATATCAGTTTGAGGTTTGGATATCATCATATGCGGGTAAAGGATGAGGATATTTTGAAGACAACATTCCATTATCATCAGGAGAATTATGAGTTTATTATGATGACATTCGATTTGACGAATAATACTATTGTTTTCATGGGGTTGATGAATGTAGTTTTCAGAGTGTTTCTGGATAAGTTCATGGTGGTTTTCATTGAAGACATCCTTCTATAATCCATGTCTAAGGAGTATCATGCATAGAATTCACATTCCTTTTTTGGGGTTCTTCATCATGAGAAGTTATTGAGGAAGTTTTCTATGATTGATTTTTGGTCTTGTGAAGTCTATTTCGTAGTTCATATGGTATCCTAGTTGGGGATAGATTTAGATCCTTTTAAGATAGAGGTAGTTGTCTCTTAGGATTCCCCAAATGTAGTGTCAAAGGTGAGAGGTTTCCTGGGACTTGAAAAATATTACAGGAGTTCCATAACTGATTTATCTTGGGTTGTGACTCCTATGACACCCTTGACTCAAAAGTATTAGGCATTCTTGTGGATTGACCAATATCAAGAAGATTTTGAGTACCTAATTGAAAATTCGGTCAGCCAATTGTTCCATTATTCCCTAGCTGAAGGGGTTCAGTTTTAGATCTTCTATGATGCTTCACATCCTGTCTTGAGTTATATTCTGATTCAGCTGAGTTCAATTGTTTCTCATGGGTATCAGTAGTTATATCTCCATGAGAATAAATACGACACCCATGATCTTAAGTTGAATGTAGTCTTTCTTTCTTTGAGGTTGTGGAAGCATTATCTCATTGTTAAGTGTTTTTTGGGTTTTTACTAACCATAAGACCCTAAGGTATTTCTTCTTCTAGAGTGACTTGAACTTGCATCAATGTTAGTGGATCAAATTCCACTACGGGAAAAATGGGTATTTGCGACGGGTTATTTGCGACGGGTTATTTGCGACGGGATTTATCCCGTCGCAAATAGTCCCGTTAGAAACTTATTTGCGACGGGCAAATTCCCCCGTCGCAAATAAGTAGTTATTTGCGACGGGGAAAGCTAACCCGTCGCAAAAGGACTGGCGCGTTTGCGCGCCAAATCGCAGGAAAGTTATTTGCGACGGGCGGTAACCGCCCGTCGCAAATAACCGGCGGCGGTAAAAGATATTTGCGATGGGAATATACCCCCGTCACAAATAGTATGTCAGCAGGTTATTATTTGCGAAGGGACCCGTCGCAAATAACTATTTAACCGTTGACCGTAATAAATGCGGGCTAAGGTATTTGCGACGGGTACCGTCGCAAATAACACTATTTGCGACGGGTATCCCGTCGCAAATAATCTAACCTATAAATATCCCCCCATCCGTTTTTTTCATTCATTCTCAAACTCTATCTTCTACTTCTCTCAAAACTCTATTTTTAGAGTTCAGCGTTTCTTAAGTTTAATTTTTTTTTCCGGAGTTGATATTGAAGTTTTCAACAACGATCAGAGATCAACCTCAGATCAATTTTAAATGTATTTATGTTCATTGTAATTTAATATTTATTTTAAATTTTTTATTAGTTTCAATTATTCTTAATTAGTTGTAATTTAATTATGTTTACATTGTTTTGTTACTTAATAAATTTAAATTATTAGTATTCATTGTTCATAGTTAATGGTAATTAGGAATAATTAGTAATAATTATCAATAATTAAGAATAAATACTAATAATTAGTAATAAATACCAATAATTAGGAATAATTAGTAATAATTACCAATAATTACCAATAATTAGTAATAATTAGTAATAATTAGTAATAATTAGCAATAATTAGTAATAATTACCAATAATTAGTAATAATTAGCAATAATTAGTAATAATTACCAATAATTAGTAATAATTTCCAATAATTAGTAATAATTACCAATATTTAGTACTAAATAGTAATAATTACCAATAATTACCAATAATTAGGAATAATTAATAATAATTACCAATAATTAGGAATAATTAATAATAATTAGCAATAATTAGCAATAATTAGTAATAATTACCAATAATTAATAATAATTACAAATAATTACCAATAATTAGTAATAATTACCAATAATTATCCATAATTAGTAATAATTACCAATAATTATCCATAATTAGTAATAATTACCAATAATTACCAAGAATTATCAATAATTAGTAATAATTTACTAATTACCAATAATTATCCATAATTAGTAATAATTACCGATAATTACCAATAATTAGTCATAATTTACTAATTACCAATAATTATCCATAATTAGTAATAATTACCAATAATTAGTAATAATTACCAATAATTAGTAATAATTAGTAATAATTAGTAATAATTAGTAATAATTACCAATAATTAGCAATAATTACCAATAATTAGTAATAATTAGTAATAACTAGTACTCCGCCCGTGCACAAGCACGAGAATATTAATTTTTCTTTTAAATCATATAAGTCCACATCTAAAATAATTGTGTGGACATAGAAATAAAAAAACTGAAAACAGATTGAAGATAATGTAATTAAAACACTGAAACAGTGAAACATCTAATAGTTGGGAGATAAAACAGATGCAGGTGAAGCAAAAAAGGTTACAACATTAAATTACATCACAATGTTAAACAAATAAAAATATCATTTCATGTTTAAATTTCAATCAACACAAATAAAAAATTCCATCACAATGTTAAACAAAAAAGGTTACAACATTATGAAAATGAAATATTACATTTGTCTTTTAGCCATTCCAACAGCAGTGAACAGTCCCATCAGCGATCAGTACTATCATCACAATATCTAGTGTAGTGAGAATTATTTGAAATAGGAAACAAATTTAGGAGATATAGACTACACAGTAGCTTCAAAATACCAAAATAGTAGTACAAAAAAATGGTTATTAACTCTATGAACATGCACATAAGTTAGAAGGAATATGATGATTACCAATTTGAATTGAGAAGAAGATATGCAGTATGTTATCATGATACAGGGGGGGATGGAGCTGGGCTGGGGGAGGGGGGGCTGGGCAGGGGGAGGGGGGAGCTGGGCAGGGGGAGGGGGCTGGGCAGGGGTAGGGGGAGGAAGGGAGCTGGGCAGGGGGAGGGGAGGCTGGGCGGGGGCAGGTGGATGGATGGAGGTGGGCAGGGGGAGGGGGGGAGCTGGGCAGGGGGAGGGGGGAGCTGGGCAGAGGGAGGGGGCTAAGCAAGGGCAGGGGGAGGGGGCTGGGCAGAGGGGAAATAGTATACAGAAATGATTTCATCGGATAGTTATTGATGAATCTTTAAACAGTGAAGACGGGTGAAAGAGCTTGAGTGAATATTTTGTATACCTCACGAAGAGCTCATTGTTGACTGGTGCATTTATTAGACGAAGCAGGTAAGTCTTGCAGGGGTGCACCTTAAGACTTTCTGAACAGAAAACATAGGAAGATGCATCCAGAAAAAATGAATCCAAGATGTGAGACGATTGGAAACTTAAATAAACATAAAAACTTCCACCTCCGTATACATAGGAAGCTGCATCACTATCTCTATATGAGTATGAATATGATAGTCCTGGAAATTTGGAAGCAGTGGAGAGGTCCCCCTTACAAGATACCTCATCCTCTTCCAAGGAAAAACCTCCCAGAGCATCTCTATTCTCTCAAGAATATTAATAAACATTTTCAGACACTGAATAGGAAAATCCATAATTGAAAAAACCTAGTGAATTTTTACCCTCATCATGTGAAGTTACTTCCATATGAGGTGCATGATGGTGCTGGTTTACAGGTGAATTAGAAGACTGTTAGAGTTGTGGGATTACAGTTACAGGTGCAGGTTTATAGGTCTAATGTGTGCTTTGGATGTCTATTAGAGGTGCAGGTTTACAGGTGCAGGTTTACCAATAATAGAGTTGCAGGCTTACAGGTGCATGTTTTCCAATATTAGAGTTGCAGGTTTACTACATGATGTGGGATTACAGTTTTTCACAGCTTTGGTTTTACAGGTTTAGAGGTGCAGGATTAATGTTTGAAATGGGTTTATAGGTCTGCCCAGCTTTGATGTTTGCTGGGGAGTAGAGATATTGGTATTCTCATCATTGATGTGTTCTGATTTGATGTGTGATGTGATCCATTGATGTGTGCTGGGGGATTATAGGATATACCATCAGTTCATAGAAATGCTGATATTTAATATCCTAGGTAACATATTGAAATGGTTCACAGAACCATTTTTATTCAAATGCTGGATAACATATAAACTTAAAGAAACATAAAAACTTCCACCTTCTCCCATAAAAACTCAGTCATATCATATATATGGAGGAAATAAATGAAATCAGGGAATAACTGGAAGACAAATACTTACCTGGAAATAAATGTTTCCTATAAGTTAATGGTTGAATGAAAATGAAATCAGGGAATAATATTGCCTACAACAGGAAGTAACTACTTCCAGACTCATTAATGATCTAAAATCTCAATACCTAACAAATCACAAAAGCTCCTCTCTGCATCCCATCACCCCCAATTATGTACACATGAAACTAAGTAGACTTGTTAGCCTTCTAACATGCTCAAAATCTAGAATTATTCGAGAGACACATGCCCAAAAATCATCAATTTCCACTCCAATGATATAATGAAAATAAGATACATTGAAGATAAATATATTAATACATCAATACAAGAAAAATCTATAGTTTTTGTACCAAATACTCTGTCATTGTTCCACTTGACTCCTAAACATCCAGTGATTTCATATTCCTACAACAGAGTTGTAAATTGAAAAAATTAAATAGGATTAGAAACTCAAATGAATAAACATTTACACATAATGAATGTTGCCAAACTGCAAAAATAAAGTGGATTTCATACAAAATATTGAATAAATATGAGTACTGTTTTCATCAAATACAAAATTAAAGGAGAATCAGAGAGAAACCGGGAGGAAGAACATCTTCCTGTAATGAAAATACGAGTATTGTTTTCCAATATTTCTTACTACGTGATGGGCAACATCTTCCTGTCATGAAAATTTATTAATAATCATAACAACTACCCCTGCCAAGACCATCCCCTCCCCCCTGCCAAGCCCATCCCCTCCTCCATGCAGTTCAAAAAACAGATAGTTTGGAAGAAAGTTAAAATAAACAAATGTGTACAAAAAATGATTTATTCCATAAAATAAGAATCAGGTTTTCTGAAGAAGAATTTTCCTTCTCACTGTTTTTTTCTCAGATTCAGATGAAGAACTAACCAATAGTGAGTCTAGTGGTAACTGTCCAGAAGTACCGAAATCAGAATCTGCCCATATATAGGTGTCGGTAACATCAACCTTCAATCTAACAGCAGATCCACTCAAATCCAGAAGATATTATTTGTCTTGGTTCTCAATTTAAACACATTGAGACAAAGCATTACCACCTGAAGAACCAATAATATCATTTGAAAGAGTTACCTCATCATGTACTGGAAGAGACCTCGTCTCATTCATAGGCCTATAGAAGTTAAGGAAATTATAAGAGAAATCCTAAAACATAGTAGTAAAAATTATGTTGAATTAATAAGTAATAGAAATTTATATTGGGCATTCATGATATAAAATGGAAACACTGAAAGGCTAGAAATTACTTACAAACAGACCAGTGTTTGAACATAGGTTCACTTCCCTGATTGAGTACAGAATTCAGGCAGATGAATATATGTGTAACGTCCATAGAAGAAACCTACAATTTTCTTGGAAAACCAAATACATAACATATAACTCAGTTTTTAAAAAGCATCAGCTGTGACTAAAATATACCCAAAATAAGGCATTAGAATGTCTATAATGAAACACCTCCACCATTATCCTACTACATATTGAGTAATGTCCAGAATATTTAAAAATATCCGACAAACGATAACTGATACAAAATCAAAATTAATGGAGTATGTCCAGAATGTTGTGAATACTGTCCAGCATTATATGTGTCCTGCATGAAAATCATCCAACTGGTTAATATTATAATAAACTTATAGAAAATTACAACTAAAACAGACTCCATGAGAAATTACAGAAACATCAATCTGCTGATTTTTTTGTATTGCAGTTAAGGTTGGAAATCAGATGATTAAAACCCAATTAAACAAGCACTTATTTGTATTACCTTGACAGTAAAGCAGAAAATGTCAATCTAATTTCTCATTTTTCTTGTTCAAGTCAGCCTTAGATCCCCTTTCTTGTTGAGTACAATGAGTAATTGTACCTAAACTGTGTCGAGTACACTGAATACCATGTTGCATGTCATCCTATGCATCAAATTCTTGTGAAAGGTTTGTCTACATAAGGAATATACTTAGCAGAATTAGAAGCTAATTGATGAAGTTCAAATCAAATCAGAACAAATGTGGTTTTCAATGAAATGAACATTGTGTATATTATATTCATTGAAAGTAATCACTAATCATGCATTTATTGTTAAAGCAGATGAAGTAAGCTATTATTCAGCTATGACGACTGTTACATACCTGAGTAGATAACCGATTAGACGTACAGGCATCATACATACTGGCAGTGTTTGAAGTTGATGGAGAAGACCTACCGGTTTGATGTTCCTATTAATGCAAGGTTGGAAGGACAATTAAAGCAACATTACTAATGTATGTTATTTTTGCAGAATGAAAATAGAATGAAGCACATTGTACCTTGATAAATTCAATGCCACTACTCAGTTGTAAAGACCCACTACTTTGATGACCCTGTAGAGTTTATTCATCCCCAAAATGAATAGTGAAGTAATTTTAAGTTATAAATGGATAATAAAAAATGAAATACTATAATACCTTATTATGTTCAATGCTGTCTGTGAAGCTGGTAATGTAGTTGTCATTATCACTGATATATAGTACTCTAAAGCTATTTTGTTCAAATGAAAGATGACGGTTTTGAATATTGTAATTGGTAACATCAAGTGATAGTAGCAGTTTTTTTGATTTTAAAATGTTCAACTGTGGAGGAAAACCATACTCATCTTCGTCCTAAATTACAATTTTTAAGCAGTGTCAGGAAAAATATGTCATTAAAATTATGAGCTCAGAGAAGTAGTTATTTCTACCTGTATCATAAAAGTTCTCAATTCTGCAGCTGTTTTATGTATGAACTGGATGACTTGTTTGTCAAATAAAACAACCGAACATGAGTCTGTGCTATCAGTAACCATTAGTTGCACTCGAAATCTGTAACATGAAATATTGTGTTGACATGGTCAGCGTTATTATGTAATTTGCTTTTATTTGTATGATGTAAGCATAGTGACAGCAGTTCATTTAAAAAATAAATAATAAGAAACCTGGGAGTAGTGCTGTTAGGCGACAATTTGCAAGTGTGGCACCAAATTTTGTCTTCTAAAAATTGAACTTTCTCCATGCAGAAGTTACATGAATTGAAAAACCAACTGTGAGTACTTTGAACTTTTACTACTGTAGCTGCTATTAAGCATCGTGTAGGTTGTAGTATAGTAAGTTCATAATAACAATATCATTACAACAGGTTGTGTGTCAATAAATCATAATACAACATTTGCAATTCATGAAAATTAGGATGATTTAGTTACCTCGTAACAGTTTTTTACATCTGATATTGTTTTCTTGTTACTCCAATACAAGACCGCTATAGAGGGGCTAGAAATAGTAGGGGGTGGGCTATGCAGTTGTGTTGTTATTACCATCCCAGACCTAGAAATTTGAGAATGAAATTCAGGAAGATAAACTATAATAACAATTATGTAATACTATTTGGTTGCACAGAGATTAAACTTGTTAAGTAGCCAAATTTTTTTACATATAATGATACCTGCTTCTTAAGTTCTCTGCTTCTGGAATACGAAGGTTGTAAAGTATTTTCGTTGCATTCTTTGTAGTTGTGACAATAATAGAAGCTGAAAGGATAATGTAGTCAAACGAAGCATAATTAAATAGTTACGTGTTCATCCAAATCAATTTATGAATGAATTAGAAACTGCAATAGTTTGTAAAGCAAAAGTTTGTAACGTCAATAGAAAACATACTGCTCAACCGCTTCACCCGGACGAGTTGTAATATCAGTATTGTAGATGACTGTTTGTTATTTTCCAAGTACTCCGTCATTTCACGTACGTAATCACCCCATAAACTACAGGTTATTTGGGAACCTCTGTATGAAAAGGAAGTAACAGAAAGAATGAATATTTTTTGTTTCCATTTTTGTAATAAAAAATTTACAGCAACATGGACCTGTCATCCTGAAGAGTAATCTGCATCCTCTGGTTTGAAGAACCCATATATTCCAGCGGTTTAGTGTGTCATAGTATTCCAATTATTTCTATAAGATATATGACAGAAATGAGGTTAAGGTTATTACAGTAAGGTATAAGTTAGGAAAACTAAAATGTTTGTTTTGTTACTCATTTGGAGAGAAAACTATAACATGATGCAAGTTTTTTTAACGTACCTATTAAATGCTCTTCCGGAACCTTCATTTGAATAATATCATCGAAAGATGTAAAATCAAAACTGAACAGAGGAATCTCTGCCTCACATGGACGAACATACGTTGTTGATGTGAACATTATTCTGCAGGAATGTCTACATCCCAAGTAACTGCCATGGTTTGATGTTATTTGGAAGTTTTGTATAATAAAGCATTCCCCTTCATGCATTAGATCTTTGTACTTTGAGATAAGCTGGCGGGTATTGATCGTACACTAAATCTTTATCCCCTTGTGATACAATGTAAAAATGTAAGAACAATGATTAAAATAGGTTGTCACATAGGACAGAGACATAATATATACGAAAGAAACTGAAAATATTCACGTAATGTATGCTTACCTCTTTATCAGTAAGTATTAGATCTATAGCAACAACTGCATTAGAGTAGTTTGGCGAAGAATTGCACCACATGTTTAAAACACGAACCTCTATCCTTAGTGTCTCATCATCATCTGGGGTAATCGTATTCAGTGGGGTAATTGATCTGGACATTATCTGTTCAATCTGTACTAATTTAAATATCATTGAAAAAAGAAAGATATGAAGCAGTTTCACATTTATTGAAGTACAAATTCCAACTTCAAACTACTATAACAAATATGACAAGATATTTAAAATGGTACCTATGACAGGTTTTCAAATATTTCTTTATACACAATATTATGCGTGTAATGAGATGATGTGATATTGTTATCATCCACAACAATTTTTAAACCACTGGGAGAAGTGACCCTAGAAACCGCAACATATAGTTGACCATGAGAGAAAAAAGGTTTGCGTAGATATAACCCAACAGAAGACAATGATTGACCTTGACTCTTATTAATAGTCATTGCATAAGAAACTGTGAAAGGATATTGTCTTCTCTGTAATTTGAAAGGCCATCTACCGTCAGAGTGTGTCATAGTAAGTCTTGGGATGAATGCAGAATACCCTAATTGACAACCAGTCAAAATTTTTGCTCCAATGACATGATCACCTAAGTGTGTAACCACCATACGGGTGTTGTTACATAAACCAGCAGATTGATCCACATTTCTTAGTAACATAATGGGGACACCGATTTTTAGAGAAATCTTGTGGGCAGCTAGTCCGGAGACGTTTATACAATTCAACATCTCAGAGGTGTATATGTTTTCGGCCCTATCTGTATCAAAACTCGCATTGCAAACTGTATCAGAGCTGAAGTAGTCTTTTTTTTCAGAGTTTGTGAGAGACATCATGTAATCGTTTACTTCTTGGACAATATCACGGGTTGGAGCAAGAATGGCACGCTCTTTAAGATAGGAGGCGTCACTGAATTCCTCAATGAAATTTGGATAAGTATGCTCCACTATAGCCATCATTGCATTTGAAGTGTAGTTAAGTAGTAATGTAGAAGGAATTTGGAAGACCGCTTCACCATCATTAGGTTCTCCAACTCATCCTTCTCCAATATCTAAAGTCCATTTTGCAAATTGGTGGACCTCATTTGATGTATCGGTGGATGTAGAAGAAAGCAATCTCATGTTCCTTGTTAGAGTTAATACCCGACAGTGTTGCCAAAGATATGAAGACTTAATACTTGAAAATACAATGTCGTTTCTATTACCACCTGGTATTACTGTTAATATTTGTCTAAAATCTCCACCCAATACAACTGTCAGACCGCCAAACGGTAAATTTGCAGCATTTTCATTTTTCTCTGTCATTATATCTCGGAGAGTACGGTCTAGAGCCTCAAAGAAGTATCTATGAACCATAGAAGCCTCATCCCAAATAACCAGCTTTGTAGAATGTAGTAGTTCTGCTAAATCACTTCCTTGCTGAATATTGCAAACAGATTGTTCAGTAATGTTTATTGGAATACGAAATTTAGAATGTGCAGTGCGTCCGCCTGGAAGCAGCAATGATGCAATTCCACTTGAAGCAACCGCAAGTACAATAGATCCCTCAGACCGAAGTAATGATGTCAGTATTTTCCATATGAATGTTTTACCTGTGCCCCCATATCCGTGCAAGAAGAAGAATGCTCCAGAATTTGTAGATATAGAAGACAAAATGACATCCATAACCTCCTTTTGTTCATTGGTAATCATAGTCATTGAAGTTCTGTACTCAGTTCGTAGTAACTCTCTATTGTAATTTAGTTCCTCCGCCACTAAACGATTCACAGGACTATGAATTGAGGAATCTGGTACTGGCATGGGAGGATAAAATCGAAGAGACGTTCCATTGCTTCGCAATATATGCTCTATTTCAAACAGAGCGTACATCTGAATTTGATGTTCACTGAGTGTCAAATCTGGTAAAACACAAAGTAAACACAAAATAAACAGTAGAAGAGGAAGTTCTATTAATGTATATCATTTTCCTTTAATTTTGATAAATCATTAATCATAATCATAATTTTTAATTATTATATACATGTTTTAGTAAACCGTGAAGGTTTAAAGAATAAACCATTTGTTTATATGCAGTCCACGTTATATGTGTTTAGTTGAAGTTAACCTATACTTGATTATTTATGTGTAAAATCTGCTCTATTTCGGGAAGAGCATTTATATGTTTTTGATGTTCAGTGAGTGAAATATAGTAAAAAGAACAACATGATATCATAGTTGTAATAAAGAAAATTCTTTCAGTGAATCTACATCACCATATTTTTTAAATTGTACATGCATATTGGTGGACTAATAATTGAATAGATAGCACAATGTACACATAATGAACATAACAGCCTGCAAGTATTATAATAAATCAATATCATTGGATTTTAAACTAAAATTTATGCGACTATATTTTCTGAATAGCATAATAAGGAAGATTGAACAGAAAACAGTTATGTGCAACTGGTTTGACTATATAAGATGACAGACGCTTGCAGACCTTCCATCTAAAGCCTCTGTCTTTGGGAATATAATATGTCTTCAGCTAGAATGTGACAAGTTTGCTGCCAAACAATGTACGGATGCGAAATGTTATTCGTAAACAACATGCTTGCAAAGAGCCTGCGTACATAATGTCCCATTCCCCAAGTGGAAACCTCTTTTATAGCTGCAATAAATTCTGCGTCATCAGCTAGTAGTCCCAAAGCAGAACAGGCCTCTCTAAATGTTCCATGAGTTACGGAGTTCACTGTTTTGATATCTTCATATGATGTAGGTCCTTTGATTTTTGTTAGAAGTATCCGTAGGTAAAACAGCTCTCCAGTTGTTTGAGGCACATAGTAAAGCCTGTCAATAGAAAACCCCTGCCTTCGAGGATGCCATTTCCTATCATTTGAGTGATAAACAAACTTTGTTGGGAATTCTGCAAAAGTCAATGCCCTAGATTCTGGGTACTCTGAATTTGCTTGAAACCAAGAGGTGAACATTGTATCTTTGACGTTATTGTGATTTAAAACATCAACAATTTTATCTGTGTCATTGTAGGTTATAGAATGTTCTCCTGGTAGATGGAAACCTAAACTCTCTACTGATGGATATCTGTAATGGATATCATAAGAAAATATCCTCCAAGAGGCCTCACAAGGGGATATGTATCGACAATCGTAATACATTTTAATTTCATCCACATTATTGTCTGATACACCACTGTTGTTGCTTTCATAGAGTGCTGCTGTTACACGATCATTTCCTTTGCTAATATATTTAAACAAATACTTGATGGAAGACGACTGATTGCAGACTTCAATATTAAGATGAGCTTGATACTTTAATAGCAAAATAGGATTGTATGGTACGACATACCGATTATCCAAAGGGATTCCTTTTTTTAGAACTGTTATTCCATCATCCCTTCTGCGATAGAGAACATAATCATCATCATCAACAGTGGTATGCCCAAAAAAATTCTTTGGAAAAAATTTGGAACATTTTCCGTTTCTCATACATGGTGATGTACGGTGAGCATCACCGCATGGGCCGTGGATCATAAAATTTTTAGCAGCTACGTGTAGTCTTGGGTAGTCTTTCTCATTTGGAATTTCAGCACATACAATTTTGTTCACTTGTGCTGGAGTGTGAACTTTATTTTCAGGACTGAGAAATAGAAGGATGTGCACGTGGGGCAAGCCTCATTTTTGAAACTCCACGGTTCGAACAACTGCAAGGTAGGTTAATAATTTGACAATTAGTTGAAGAAGATAATTAATACAAAAAGGAAGTAAAATTACTGAAAAAATCTGTAGTAGTAACCTGCTCGTGACTTCCCAAAAAAACTGCCTTCTCTTAATTCTTTCATTAGACAGTCTACTTTAATATTGAATACTCGAGATAATATTTGCAGGCAGTCTGGTGGTCGGAGGTGTCGATTTCTAATAAATCGAGTTATTTCAGGCCACATTGGGTTACATGTAAATGTCAAAAACAAATCTGGATACCCAGCCCAATTACATATCGACATAGCATCTTGGTAATTCTGGATCATATACCTTGGTCCACCCATAAAAGAAGAAGGTAATACGATACACTTCCCGCACGACGTCCCTTCACGGTCCCCTCGAATCAATGCATCTTGCAACCCATTGTATAGTTCAACTCTCAGTTTCTTTTGATTGAAGCGAATGAATGATAGTCTTTGAGACTCAATCATTGTATAAGCATCAACTATAAATTGTTGGAGTAATCTTCTAGAATGTAGTAAGATGGATAAATCATTGTCACGGAATTGCAAGTGGAATGCAAAGTATTCTCTCAGTGTTACCTTTCTGAGGGTATTACTTGTAGTGAATTGAGTATAACGATGTAAGATGTTGTCGCAATATCCATCCTGACCACCTGTGAAAATCAAAGGATATTGCAAAGGAAGATACAGTGGGTGCAACTCATCAATTCGTTGTAAATCACCGCTTTTGGTTTGAAGGATGATGTCTCGTTCATGGTTGAGATCCTCAATATCACCGACTATCAGCATTGCTATCTCTGATGTATTTGGAAGGTTATATGTACCAGGTTTAGTTTTTCTTCTTTTAAGGAGTCGTAGATTTAAATTTGGAACCTCTTGTCTGTTAAGCACATCCCTTGCATTTAGAAATTCTCGAGCCAGAGCATTGTTTTCATGAAGCATATGTTGTAGGTTCTGGACAACACTGTAGTTAAGAGTAGATTGTTCATTTCTTTCGTCAAACCTGGAGAAATTGGTAATGTTAATTTAGGAAGTTGAATGTTATGTTAAATGATCGTAAATCATTGAGTATAACTGATACCTCGTTCCGCGAATCCTATTTTGACACTCATGCGCGGTATCGTAGACGTATAGTTGTGCGAACCTCAGAGGTTGACCATCTGATGGACATAAACTGCCAATGCGATGGTAGTTTTGTCCATGTAACCTGTACACACATGGAGATAGACCATTATTGAATGACCTATCTACCTTTCCACCCAATGAGGTGAATGCAAACATTGAGTTGTAAATATGGATGTGTTCTTGGAATAATCGGGATTCAACAGAAGTACGATCAAACACCAGCTTTCGGAGGTATTCGGGACATTCTGGTAGTAAGTGTAAAGAAACCTTTCCCATTGAGCAACATAGAGCAAAACGTTGGTGTTGTCTGTTGCTAAATTTCATGTTCCTCTCAGCGAACCAAAAAGAAGCTCTACAATGCTCACATATGTTAGAAGGATCTCCGATATCATAATAACCTGATTGAACAAAGTTGCAATGCAGAAAATGTTATTATAAATTGAAACAGAACAGCAGGTACCATGATATAGTATAAATGAACCGCTTTGAGAATCATATAGTTAGTAGATGAACCTGTGTCCTCTGCAGTGTATTGTTCTAGTGACACTTCTGTAGCAGCAAGAGGTATGTAATGTTAGACTCCCTGTAATGTTAAATAACTCTGTAACTTTAGTGATGTAACATGTACATTTCATTACCTATACAGTTTATTGCACCGTTAATGTCAGCAGTTCTGTTTTGTTGAGAGTCACAAATATTTACTCTGAGTCTGGAATAGTTGAAAGGGATTCGGAACCTGAAAGCAATAATAGAAGACAACTAACTGTAATTTATATTATACAGTGTGATATATATGTTAGCGTGTAAAATATCCCATCACGCATACCTATAACGGATAAGGAATTGTCGTCCCCTTCTACAGAAGGAGCTCTGCAACATATGTTTGTATAGGGCAGAATAAGGTGTATATCTAAAATCAAAGGTATATTAATGTGTATAAACAGTAAGCACTCTTACCTTGTTGAGGTACCAACTGATGAATCTGGTTGAGTGTTTTCTCCATTTAGTAATGCTGCAGAAAATGATGAATGAAATGTTATTAGGGGTTTTCATTTGTTGCAGGACAGGCAATATGTGCATGGAATTTATTAGTAATGCTACTTACAGAAATGTATTGGAGATTCTGTCAAGGTAGTCAGTCGTTGTTTCCGTTTGTTAGATCCAACAGATATCGTTGATGTAGCTGCAGATGGTTCTGGCACTGTGCATAATGGATAAGTTGGTTATTAATATTTTGCGGTACTGTGAAATGCAGTGTGTAGTTCCTTCAAAGTTAATGTAACTACAGTGGCCATGCCTGTGACTTCATTTGTGTTTGAAACAGATGGTAGATGGGAATTGCTAGGGGCTCCAGATTGGCTATCAGATGCCATATAAGAATTTGATGCCGAATTCAAGTTTGTGTTTGATTGAGCAAACAAATGTCCAGCATCTGTATGACAAGTAAATTAGCATGAATGATGTTCTGTAGTTTTTGTTGGCACTGCACAGTTTGCAATTATAGTGAGTAATGCTACTGTATATAGGTTTGTAAAAAGAAAAGATCAATTTGTAGGTTATATAATAGACAGCTCACCAAATGTATGTCGTTCTTTCATAAGAAGCCTTCGTTGCATCCTAGCGTGTTTAGAGCTCGAGGGAGCAGAGATATTGGAAGCCGGTTCCGTAGCATCCTTGCAATACATCTTTGTATTTGATTGAGCAGACAAGTGCGCAGGCACTGTAATAGAAGTCAGCATGTATGGTTTCGATTAGTATGAAATGTACAATGATACAGTTTTAAAATAATGTAGGTTAATGCAAAAAAACAAACCATTTATAGATAGAGTTGATAACGGCATGCATGTGACCACACTGTTGATGTCGGCTACTGATACTGAATTACTTGAATGATCAATAGAATGGTTGGTAGATGTCATAGAATAGTTTCTTGTACTTGTCGCTACTGAGTATTTTGCAAGTGTAATGAGTTAAACAATTGAACCAAGGACTATAATCATAATAGAAAATACTAAAGGATATTTAAAACAGAACTCACAAACTGTCTGTCGTTCCTTCATTAGTAGCTTCTGTTGCTTCCTTGCATCTTTAGAATTCGATGGAGAATTCATGTTTGATTGTTTTGTCTTTATAGATTAATGTCAAGGTGTGCAGTAAGAGATTATAATGCATAGAGCACATAACAGTCTATAATATTTTGTAACAAATAAAAAGATGAAGCGGGTTTTAAAAGACAACTGTAGACTTTTTTTTAAATGTAGATATTATAGGATCAGCTAATCAGACATGGATGTGGATATCGTAATGGATAATTGATTTGTAGTTGAAGAATGGCGAAAACAAATAACAACAGCATGCTGCAGGGGCTTGTTTATATTGGGAAGCATGCATTGTTAATTCAGAGAACTAAAAATGCAGTTGGATATTAACAGGCTTAAAAAATCAGATCAAAGAAGATACAATTATTTTTTCAGAAGATAACAATCTGGAAATGAATTTTTCTTCAAATTGTTTATGAATTTTAGTAATATGGAAGCTGAACACCTGAAATTATTTCAAATCGGACCTGTGCAGTGTAGATGATGCGTGTAGTGGTCAAGAAAGATGATTGTAGTGTCTTAGCCGGTGCAGTGAAGCACTGAAAGAGCAGATATGCGTCAGCTAAAAAATCGAAGAAGATAGAGGAGGTCAGTTTATGTTATCCAGCGGGAACCATAAGTCCGGAGAATATTTGAGGGAACCATGACCGGGAAATACCTTAGACGCTGTCGAATCCTGGCAGCTTTTGTCGAAGAAGATACAGCGGCACAGTTGAAGAACTGATGGAGGCCGATGAGAACAGATCCGATAAATGTGCCGAAACCCTAGGTGTGGATAAACACTGAATCTACGGCGACTGAAGTAAATCAGGGACGTCGAGATAGTGCTCCGACGCTGTCGAAGTTGGTCGGATGGGAAGCGCCGGAAAACTGGAATAGGTTAGACGCGATTGAAGACGGGAGGGTTGCAGAGTTCCTTTGCGAGGAAGCGGTCGAAAACCAGGGGTTGTCCCGATGAGTGATACGCGGGCGCGAAATACCGAAGCCGCGGGTGCGGGAAAGAAACGCGATAGAGTGCGGCGTGGAGGCGCGGGAGGTGGACACGTGTTGTAAATGGGTCGTGGAGGCATTTGAACTTGACACATGGTAAGTGGGAATGCTAAGATTAGTATAGTTAGTAGATTAGTAATAATTAGTAATAATTACCAATAATTAGTAATAATTACCAATAATTACCAATAATTGGTAATAATTAGTAATAATTAGTAATAATTCGTAATAATTACCAATAATTAGTAATAATTACAAATAATTAGTAATAATTACCAATAATTAGTAATAATTACCAATAATTAGTAATAATTAGTAATAATTAGTAATAATTAGTAATAATTAGTAATAATTACCAATAATTAGTAATAATTACCAATAATTAGTAATAATTACCAATAATTAGTAATAATTACCAATAATTATTAATAATTATCAATAATTAGTAACAATTACCAATAATTAGTAATAATTACCAATAATTAGTAATAATTACCAATAATTAGTAATAATTACCAATAATTAGTAATAATTAGTAATAATTAGTAATAATTACCAATAATTAGTAATAATTACCAATAATTAGCAATAATTAGTAATAATTAGTAATAATTAGTAATAATTACCAATAATTAGTAATAATCACCAATAATTAGTAATAATTACCAATAATTAGGAATAATTACCAATAATTAGGAATAATTACCAATAATTAGGAATAATTACCAATAATTAGTAATAATTACCAATAATTAGTAATAATTACCAATAATTAGTAATAATTACCAATAATTCGTAATAATTACCAATAATTAGTAATAATTACCAATAATTAGTAATAATTACCAATAATTAGTAATAATTACCAATAATTACCAATAATTACCAATAATTACCAATAATTACCAATAATTAGTAATAATTACCAATAATTAGTAATAATTACCAATAATTAGTAATAATTGCCAATAATTAGTAATAATTACCAATAATTAGTAATAATTAGTAATAATTACCAATAATTAGTAATAATTACAAATAATTACCAATAATTAGTAATAATTAGTAATAATTAGTAATAATTAGTAATAATTACCAATAATTAGTAATAATTACCAATAATTAGTAATAATTACCAATAATTAGTAATAATTACCAATAATTAGTAATAATTACCAATAATTAGTAATAATTAGTAATAATTAGTAATAATTAGTAATAATTACCAATAATTAGTAATAATTACCAATAATTAGTAATAATTACCAATAATTAGTAATAATTACCAATAATTAGTAATAATTAGGAATAATTAGTAATAATTAGCAATAATTAGCAATAATTAGCAATAATTAGCAATAATTAGCAATAATTAGCAATAATTAGCAATAATTAGCAATAATTAGCAATAATTAGTAATAATTACCAATAATTAGTAATAATTAGCAATAATTACCAATAATTACCAATAATTACCAATAATTACCAATAATTACCAATAATTAGTAATAATTACCAATAATTACCAATAATTAGTAATAATTACCAATAATTAGTAATAATTACCAATAATTAGTAATAATTACCAATAATTAGTAATAATTATTAATAATTAGTAATAATTAGTAATAATTACCAATAATTAGTAATAATTAGTAATAATTATTAATAATTAGTAATAATTAGTAATAATTACCAATAATTACCAATATTTTCCAATATTTTCCAATATTTACCCATATTTACCAATATTTGCCAATATTTATCAATATTTACCAATATTTACCAATATTTACTAATATTTACCAATATTTACCAATATTTACCACTATTTACCAATATTTACCAATATTTACCAATATTTACCAATAATTACCAATATTTACCAATAATTAGGAATAATTACCAATAATTAGGAATAATTACCAATAATTTTGAATAATTACCAATAATTTGGAATAATAACATTATTACATTATTTGTATATTTTATTATTAATATTAAAATAATATAATTTTCTATATTATATACAATTCTCTTTTCATCTGTGTGTTTTCTGTCTCCACATGTAATATTTGCATTCTTTTTCAAAATTATCAACCTACTCGCCAATGGAGAGGTGAAAGTGAATGCAAATATTACATGTGGAGACAGAATGTTAAACACACAGATGAAAGGAGAATTGTATATAATATAGAAAATTATATTATTTTAATATTAATAATAAAATATACTAATAATGTAATAATGTTATTATTATATAATTAATATTTATGAAAAAATTATATTAGTGTTATTAAAAAAATAAAAAATCAATATAATATTAAAATTATCAATATTTGTAACAGGTTTTGCTTTATTCTCAACATATTCAATCCTTGCTTGAGTGTTTTTTCTAACAAATTATTCAAAACCAGTAATGCTTTTATATTTTATAGAAAAATATGGAACAACGAGGTCGTCAACAGTCATTATTAGATGACCGCATATGGATAAATCAACGTAGAAATCCAAACAGTTCTGGTTTAAATCCAGTATATATAGAGGGTGTGGAGACTTTTTTATCATTTGCGGCATCAAATCCAGAATTTGTTTCAGAAGGCAAAATAAAATGCCCTTGTAGAAAATGTGCATTGAGAACGTTTGACACGTTTGACAAAGTGGGGGGACATCTCTTGCGTTTTGGTTTTCAACCAGATTATGTTTCTTGGTATCAACACGGTGAATGCAGTTCCAGAGTAAGTGATACCAACTTGATTCCAGATCCATCCCGGTTTCAAGATTTAGTACATGATGTTGCAGGTTCATCTGTTCAACATACAGAAACTCCGGCTGATATAGATTCAAATCCTGAGTTGGCACCGTCTGAATTTTATGAGTTGTTGAGGTCTGCTGAGGATGCATTATATCCTGGCTGCAAGATGAGCAAATTAGAAGCAGTTGCAAAATTTATGGCTATCAAATTAGATAACGGAATGTCAAACACCTGTTTTGATCAGATATTTTCTTTGCTTAAAACACTGTTACCCAAAGGAAATTTTTTGCCTGCAAATTATTATGAGAGTAAGAGGCTGGTTTGAAATTTGGGACTTACTTGTCAGAAGATTCATGCATGTTCAAATGACTGCATTTTATATTCTGGGGAAATGAGTCGTTGGATAGTTGTCCCACATGTGGGCAATTGAGATATAAAGAAGGGAAACATGGGAAGTCTGGTTTGATTCCTGTAAAACAGTTGAGATATTTTCCGATTACATCCAGAATTCAGCGTTTATTCATGTCTAAGAATACAGCGACAATGATGTCATGGCATAAAGCGAATATTTCAACCGATAAAAGCTTGAATCATCCAACCGATGGTGATTCATGGAAACATTTTGATAGAGTGCATTCATCCTTTGCTTTAGAAGCTAGAAATGTTCGACTGGGCCTTTCCACTGATGGTTTCTGTCCGTTCGGATCTTATGGTAGTCAATATTCACGTTGGCCTATTTTTTTAACTCCGTACAATTTACCTCCATGGATGTTGATAAAGGAGTCATATATCTTTTTGACTTTACTAATTCCAGGACATCCGAAGAAAAATATTGATGTTTATTTGAAACCATTGATTGATGAATTAAGTTTATTGTGGAGTACTAGTGTCAGTACATATGATGTTGCTACGAAACAGAATTTCATACTGAGAGCAGCATTGATGTGGAAAATTAGTGACTTCCCGACTTATGGGATGTTATCTGGCTGGAGTACACATGGTCAAAAATCATGTCCTTACTGTATGGGAGAGAACAAAGCATTTATGCTCATTCATGGAAAGAAACCTTTTTATTTTGACTGTCATCGCAGATTTCTTCCAGCTGATCATCCTTTTCGCAGAAACAGATCTCATTTCAGAAAAGGAACAATTGAAAGGGATGGACCTCCAAAAATACTATCAGGTTCGGAGTTAAAATCAGTTGTATTTTCATTACCTCCCATCACTTTTGGTCCCACAATAAACCAACATAAAATTTTTGGTTTTAGGAAAGAACACAATTGGATTAAACGTAGCATATTTTGGGATTTTCCATATTGGTCTGATTTGTTGGTCCGCCACATGTTGGATGTCATGCATATTAAGAAGAACTGTTTTGATAATTTGTTTCATATAGTTTTGGATACGCCAGGAAAGAGCAAAGACAATGTAAATGCACGTTTAGATCTTGCCCAAATTTGTAGGCGTCCAGAACTGGAACTGTTTGAGAATGTCAGAACAGAAAGGTTACTAAAACCAAAAGCAGCTTATATACTTTCTAAAGAAAAACATTTATTATTTTGTCAGTGGATTGCAGATTTGAGACTTCCAGATGGTTGTGCTTCCAATTTGGGTAGATGTGTAAAGAATGGTCATATTACTGGATTAAAAAGTCATGATTGTCATGTTATAATGGAAATACTTCTACCCATTGGATTAAGAGGTCTATTGAATTCTGTGATTTGGGATTCCATAACAGACATGTCTCATTTTTTTCGGGAAATTTGTGCGGCTACAGCAGATTATGATGCTCTATGCAAACTTGAAGAAGATGTTGTTGTAATTATATGTAAACTGGAAAAAATATTTCCGCCGTCTTTCTTCGACTCAATGGAACATTTGATGTTACATTTGTCATATGAAGCCAAATGTGGAGGTCCAGTATAGTTTCGATGGATGTACCCATTTGAAAGATGCATGCAAAAATTGAAAAGAAAAGTACGTAACAAAGTATCTGTTGAAGGATCTATTGCAGAAGCTTATTTGTAAGAGGAAATATATTTTTTCTGCTCCCATTATTTTGAATCTGAGTATCCTTCAAAACACAACCGAATGGGACAGAATGAGAGGAATATTGATGAAATCGACAATCAATTATCTGTTTTCTACCAACCAGAGCTTGGTTTTGGTGGAGTTTATGAACGCTGGCTTTCGGATGATGAACATCACAGAGCTCATACGTATGTTCTGCTCAACTATGAAGAGATGACATCAGTTGTACTGTAAGTGTTTATATCACTTATTCTATCATTTATGTTACAGTAAATAACTTTGTTTTTTATAGGTTTTATGATAATCATATCAAGAAACAAATTCCACAAATTACAGCAGCTACTCTCGAAGAACGCCGACAGAAAAATTTCTCTCAGTGGTTTCAAAAACTGGTAACATAAATTCTTTATCTCTTAGAAACTCATTCAATGTATAGTTTACTATATTGATAATTATTTCAAAAAAATTCAGGTGTCTCGACATGCTGATAAAATTGACAAACGACTGTGTATATTGAGTAACTCACCTTCCAAACTTGTTAAAACTTATAATGCATATGTGGTGAATGAATTTCGATTTCACACACATGCATATGGGGAATAAAAAAACAATGAATAGTGGAGTTATCTTGAGAGGATCTCATCATCGAGAAAATGAAGTTGACTTTTATGGCATACTTGATGAAATCATTGAACTCTGTTATCTTGGACAACATTACATAACCATGTTCAAATGTTGGTGGTTGGATACAGAGAGAGGCGTGTGTGTTCATCCGACTCATGGAATCATCGATATTAAATGTAAAAGTGTTCTCACAGTAAATGAACCATTCTTATTGGCTCAACAGGCACATCAAGTTTATCACGCAAAGTACTATGCTACATCAAGAGACTTGACTGATTGGTGGAGTGTGATAAAAATCAAAATTTGAGACAATCAGTTTAGTCAAAGTGAATGTGTTTTCACTGATGTGAAAATAATTGAAGTTTTTCAAGAGAGTACTCAAAATCAATCTTTTTTACAAAGAGACATGAGTATCGATGATGACACCCCACATTTAAGAGTCGGTGATGACAATGATGTTAATGATGTCACATATGAATTTGAAATGGTAAGAGATGTAGCAACTGGAACTCGAATGGATATCGATGATGTTGAGGAGGAATATGAAGATGACATTGACATATATGAAGATGATGATGAAGATGAACACTGATATAATTCCATGATAGTTATATACAATCATAATATATATATATATATGTATATATAATAGTAATTATCAATTATTTTCTAACAACATTAACATTTTCTGTTTCAGATGGATGACGACACATTTCGTGAGTTGGCGGATGCTGACCTGCATTTCGATGCGGATGAGTTGCTGGTAGATGACCCTCAGCCTGCAGGCGCTCCAGGGAGTACGCGGAGGGGGCGCGGTCTTACACGATTGATGATTCCTGACCCCGTCCCCGAGCGACGTCCACGTCTTGGGTTTGATCCACGCACACGGAGGTGTGATAACCTGTGTGATAACCTGTGGATTTGACTAAGATTTCATTAATCTATTCACATAATAAATGTTTATTATTTTTACAGTTTTCCGCATATAGCAGTCGGATAGGGCAACGCTATTTTGCGCAACTATTTCTCTCAGCCGTGGACCACATGGGAGTAGATTCGCATTGATGTGTAGCAGGCCATGTTCAGCCATTGGTTGGTACGTATGTAAATAAATAATTTTTATTTTGAAAATTATTTCATTTCTAACTTGATATTTTGATTTATTTGTAGGGTTTATGGTATCTGATCGAGGATACCATGGGTGACGCCATCCACGAGGCATGGGAGGTGGCCATGCGTGATCGCTTTCGTCAGTTTTTGCACAATTTAAGAAAAGCTGCCACGAAGAAAGCAGGAGTGTCAGATTTTGACGAGTCATGTAGAGCGCACCGACCAGAGTACATTTCATCCCATGTATGGGATGGATTATGTGCGCACTGGTTGAGTGGTGCCTTTCAGAGGAGATCATCGGTGGGGAGGCAGAATCAGGGGAGACAGGAGGTGACTCATCGAGCTGGGAGTCGTTCTTTCAGTACTCATAGACAGTATCTGGTACGTACATTATTTATAAATATTTTATATAACTATAAATATTAACAGTTTATTTTTTATTCTTATAGGCTGTCGAGCACCCCGATATTACGGAGTACGACGTATATCGGAGGATGTATAGTGATCCTACTACTGGGGAGCTCAAAGGTGATCGTCAGCATCACATCGTGGTCAGTATTATTTGTTTTCAAGTTTAAAAATTAACTGCATATAATATATTCGAAATTTTAATTTTAAATTGCAACTACAGGAGTCATATGAGGCCGCAGCGTCACAGACCCGGCCTGAGAGTCAGGCCGAGTCATCAGATCAGACCACTGGCTGTCAGTTTGATGAGGCGGCATGGATGCAGGCCACCCAGTATGCCTTCGAGAAGGGTCGGGTAGTTGGTATCAGCTCTCGACTGACTCCCAGAGATTATTATGGCAGTGATGCGATGTCGGCGTCCAGCTCGAGAGGAGCTCGTGCATCTTCTTCTGCTACACAGTATGAGGATCAGTTGCGATCTCAGACTGCACTGATAGAGAGTCTCTGACAGGAGCATGAGCAGATGCGTCATCAGCAGCAGCAGCATGAGGAGGAGCGTCGACGCCAGCAGCAGTTGTACGAGGAGCAGATGAGTCGGTGGCAGCAGCAGCAGCAGGAGCAGATGAAGTACATGCGCCGACTCACTCATGCTTTAGGGATGGAGTTTCCTCCACCAGCATCTACAGATCCCCTCCTCCCCCCCTCCTTCAGATTAGAGTTTGTTTTTATGTTATAAAGTTTGTTAAATCAAAATATGAATTTTTTTCTATTCGTAGTTTTTGTCTCATTATAAAATATTAATAATATTATATTTTGAAATAAGAATATTAATATGAATAATAATATTATTTATATTTTATAATATTAAATTATATATATATATTAAAATTTTATAATATTATAATTTAATTATATTTTTTTTGTAATATTTGAATTATTTTAATATTTGAATGTAAAATAATTTTATTATTTTTATATTAATTAAAATAACTTATTAATATTTTTTTATTTATGAATTATAATTCTAATATTATTATATTAATTAAATCATTTATTAATATTCTATTATTTTTTATTTTTGAATTATAATTCTATTATTATTATATTAATTAAAATAATTTATTAATAATTTATTATTTTTATTTGTGAATTATAATTCTATTATTATATTAATTAAAATCATTTATTAATATTTTATTATTTTTTATTTTTGAATTATAATTGGATTATTATTATATTAATTAAAATAATTTATTAATAATTTATTTTTTTTATTTTTTTTATAGTATTTGTGACGGGATACTATGCCCGTCGCAAATAGTATTATTATTATATTCATTAAAATAATTTATTAATAGTTTTTAATTTTTTTTAAAAAATAGTAATTGCGACGGGCCGGTCGCAAATAGTAATTGCGACGGGCCCATCGCAACACGTATTTGCGAAGGGGCCCGTCACAATTACTATTTTAAAAGTTTTTTACAAATATACGGAGTAATATTTGCGACGGGAAGGATCCTCATCGCAAAAATGTCTTTAGTGACGGGCCCGTCGCAAATAATTGTTGTTGCGACGCCGTTTTCCGCAACGGGCTATTTGCGACGGGATCCCGTCGCAAATGACCCGTCACAAATACCTATTTTTCTAGTAGTGTTCTTACAAGATTATGAAATTGAGATTACATATTTTCTAGGAATGGGAAATGTTGTGGATAATGCATTGAGTAGGAAATCACATAGTGATTCCATGCATGAAACTTGAGACTCTAAGAGGGTGATGGAGGAACACTCAGTGATAAATCTTGATATGGGAGAGGTTAGAAGAATTGGTTGTCTTTTACATATGAAAATGTATTCATATTTAGTGTAGAAGGTGGAATATTCACAGCTAAGGGATTTTCAGGTGGAGGTCTGGAGGGACCAAGTTGTTTTTGGTGATGCCCCTGGTGGTTGGTCTAAGGATAGAAAACATTGGGTGTTGTTTCAAGGAAGGATGTTCATTCCTTTGAAAAATCATGGAATGTTTCTTTGTGGGTTCCATTGTTAAAGTTTGAGAGGTTATTTTTGGTGTCTTGAGATGAAGTGTGTAGTTGAAAAGTTTGAATCTAAATTTTTGGTCTTCCATAAGGTGAAGGTTGAGCACTATGTTCCTGGTGGTTTTCTCCAGCCATTAGATGTTCCCCAGTATAAGTGGGAGTTCATCTCAATAAACTTTATTACTGGAATATCTCAATCTTAGAGAGAATATGATGCAATATGGGTGATATTGGATCATTTGATGAAATAATCCCATATTATATCCATCATAGATTCAAGCTCATTAGATGTTTTGTTGATGCAATATCTGGAGGAGGCGGTGCGAATCCATGGAGTCCCGAGGATGGTCATCTATGATCGAGATCCTCATAATACATCCAGGGTGTGGATAGGTCTCTAATATTATTTTTATTCTCAGTTATTCCTTAGCACTAATTTTCATCCATATATGGATTTTCAGATAGAGCATACCATCCAGACTCCTAAAGACATTTTCTTCTCTTGGGTCCTATATTTTGGAGGTTTTGGGTGATCTACCTTCCCTTTGTTGAGTTTTCTTACAATATAAATTTCTACTCCCCCACTGGTATGGTGTCGTTTGAATCTTTGTATGTCCAACCTCATTATTTTCCATTATACTAGATTGGGGTTGAAGTGGCAGTAATTATTAGGATAAAACTGGTACTAAATATGCCAGAGATAGTTTAGGTAATTCATGAGAGGATGATAGTAGTTAAGGCTCATCATAAATCCTATTTCGATCATAGGATGAGACCTTTGGAGTTTGATGTTGGAGATCACATGTTTCTAAAGATTACTTCTCATCATGGGTAGCAAAGGTTTTGTGATGGGAGAAATCTTTATCTCTAGTTTATTATTCCTTTCGAGGCATTGAGTCATGTTGGAGCAATGGAATATCATATAGCACTTCCCTTGAAGATGAGATAGATACTTTATGTTTTTCACATGTTGCAGATCTACCATTGTCTTCATTAATGATCTAATGTCATCAATTTGGGATATATTGATTATGATGATGATTATGTGACCTTCTAGGGGTAGCATAAAGGGGTCTAGGACTTCCAGGATAAGGTGTTTTGCAGGTGTGATATTCCCCGTGTTCTTGTTTTCTAGAGGAATAGTGGCATATGGTAGAGTTTATGGGAAGGTTAGTCACATATTAAAACTTAGTACCCTAAGATGTTTGATGTTTATCTTGTCTCTTGTAATGATGTTCACTTGTGAATAATGACCTTTCTATATTATGTGGTGGTTTCCTTTTTTTTCTTATTATGGTTTTACTCTCATTTGAGAGGTATCTACCCCTTTGAGAGTGTTTAGGATCTGGTTGTTGATGTTTTCGGGTTTTGTGCTTGTTTCCTATGACTGGGTTGGTTTATCTCCTATAATGGTGATATTCTTGAGAGGTATCTCATGGGGTGATAGTTTAGATGACCCCTGTTTTTATTTCTTCTCTAGGTTTGGTTTTGGATTATTGAAGATGGAATTGTTTTATAGGTATCTAATGTAATAGCCTGAATCTGAGTAAACCAGGCCTTTTCATGACTCTAAGGATCTATGTGATCATAGAATGCATAAATTGAGTCAGGAGGGGTTCGACTACAAAAAAATAGAAACTGAGAGAATACATGATGAGACATGTGTTTTCAAGTTGTGTATGTGCAGTTCATGGCTTTTTATGGATGGTTCATGGGGTGAATCATGGTGTGTAAATATTTGGGATTAAAAGGTTTGAGGCTACATGTTTTTCGGCAAGATCTGAAACCCAATTATTATGTAACATGTAAGAATTAAAGGTCGTGTAAATCCCTTGTGCAGTGTGATTATAAAAGGAGTAGTGGATCGGGATTTATCAAAACCCAATGAATTCTCTCGAATTCTAAAAGGACAAACAATCTATTCCAAATATTTTGGGGATTTTATCTATGGGGGTAAGTCATTGGCTTCCCATATTTTATCTAGGGTGATCCCTGGCGAGTTATATGTCAATTTCTTATAGTTTCTTCTTATTTGGTCTTGTTTTCCTCCCTTTTTTTCATGCCATGTGATGGTGGATCATCCCCCATGTTTATAATGGGGTTTTCTTGGTTGTTAATTGGTGAGGTTTTGTGAAAACACAATTTTATGGGTGTAGATTCTTATGGGAGAGGTGACCGGGATCCGCAACGTTGGTCTATTATCATGCGAAAAACATTGACACATTTGAGGTAGCAGATTCATTTATTCCCCATTTATTTACATGTAATCATAAATTGAGCATAATTTCTCCATTTAGATTGAAATATAATTAAAATAATAATTATTTTCACTTGATTAATGAAATTTTTTGTGATTGTATTTTGAAGATGATGTTTCTTTATACCAGGATAGTGATTTGCCTCTTTATTTTCTATATAGTTTGATATCTATGATATGATAGTTATCATGTATTTTTATGTTATGAATTAGCATGTTTTTCTCAATGGAAATCAGTAAAGAACATAAATACTAAATTAATTAATTAATTATATATAAATGGATTACTATTGAGAACATGCGTCACGCACCTCCACCTTTTCAATTTTTTTGACCATTGCTCCTATTTCACTCACCTCAAAGACAGTGGTGCTTCCTCCTATCCCGACCCCTAGACCTCTATCATCTTTTCAAGATTGTCCACCTAATAGTGGTTCTCCTTCTTTAGTTTCCCCTCCTCTACCCCAGGTCCTAATGGATGTGAATTTCAGCCACTCTCTTAAAGAAGTTCTTCTTCAATCAGTGCCTCCTCCACCCTACGGCCTTTTTCCATTTCCGGAGATCCCATTAGATCTAATTATCCCAAACATGGTGGATGGTTTTCCAGTTATTTCCTTCCCTAAGGAATATTTTGACTTGTCTTTGAAGCTTCATCAATGAACTTCAGTGGTGTATTTCGGGTAGGACCAGTTTCCGCTTACGTATTTCCAGCACATGGTAGCTTCGTGGGGGTTGGGTGCCCCGGTGGGGGTCTTAGTTCTCAACAGGAAGGCTTTCTATGTGGGTCTATCATCCATGGAGGATTTTGTAGAAACGTTTTATCATTTTTCCATATCATACAGAAATCGGTGCTTCAAATTGTTTTGGTTTCCATTAGGGGTTCACTCCAGCCGCAACTTCTCATAAGATACGATCTAGTTTAAGCTTTTGGGTCTCCCTTTTCCTTTTTAGAATGTGTTGTTTCTTCAATAGATAGGTGATGTTGTGGGATCTTTTTTGTGTATCGATGATCAAACTTCATTGCTGCTTGATGCTTCTTCAACTTAGATTTTAATGTAGTTCGACTTATCCTATCCTCTCCAAGATCATAACTTTCTCAAAGTGGGATCCTTCTCTTCATGTCATAAAATTATCCATTAGTCCCTGAAACATTTCTATTTGAACTATCGGTGGCAAGGACATTCACCATATCATGCAGAAAATCTGGAAGCTATGAATTTTTTAATTCACTTGTATATTGTTAATTAAATTCTTCATTTATTTAATATGTTGTTTAAAAGTCTCTTTGGCAGCTGTCAAGTGGGAACTGCCCATTGCATTTCCACCGTCCACATGCATTTTCATTTTGCATGTTGGTTTTGTTTTCGTTTCATAAAGGAAACAGGGAGAGATAATATGGGTGATCTCAACCCTTCTAGGTGTGAGTTCAAGATGAGGCATGGGGGTTCGACTATCCTGAATCGACAGGGCATGCCAGGGGAGCAGAAGGGAGATGGTGGTGACAGACAGACACCTCTCGCCCTTCGTCGAGCTATAGAGCATCACAGAATCCCAGTTTTTTTGCCTAAATGTTCAAAAGAATACCTTTCTAATATCATATCTAATAATACAGTCACTCTCCCGAGAGTAGAGGAACCCACAAAGTGGTTTCAGAGCCTAATTGGGTTTAAGTTTTGCTTTGTTAGAATTTTAAATCGATTGTCCATTTCTTACAAATGTTTTGCTAGTGGGTTTTACCTATTGCAGCATGTTGTGATTGTTTTGTTCAGCTAGGTCGATAGTTCTCTTAGGTTGTAATTTTATTCTACTTCTAGTAGTTTGTTTCCTCTTTCTTTACCTTTCTTTTTTCCCTTTTCCTACCTGAACCTCAAATATTTCTCTTGGTAGTTGCTACCTATGTGTGTCTATGGTTTCAGGGTAGGAATGAGTTATATGTGAGGTCGGTCTATGTTTGAGAGTTGGTTAGAAGTAAGGATTTGTTAGGATCATGTGTCTCTAGTGTCCGTCTTTTTCCTAGGAGATGAGATTATGTTAGCTCCATTGTGTTCATCTGCATCCTTTAGGACTGTTTGCTCCAGGTATGGTCCTGTAGCAAGTTTGGTGTTTGGGTTTGGATAGTTTGTGGGTGCAATGTCATTTGGTTGATCACCAAGATTCTTTGTTTGTTGTTCGACCCTATTTATCAACTTTGTTTAGTTTCTCGGGAACCGTGTGTCGTTAGTAAGTCTAAACTAGGACGTGTAGACTTTTAGTTGCTTGTTTTCCCCTAATTTCTAGCTGGCTCCCAACTTTTTGTTCTCATGTCTTTGAGTTGTCATAGGATGTTGGGACTACTTCTATGTGTCCTTGCAGTTTCCATTTTGTGTGAGGATATATCATTTTGGCTTTTGTTTGGGTGGTTGTCTCCTATGGTGGAGATTCCGAATCCATCTGTTGAGGATCTTCTGGTGCCTTGCGTCGAGAGTATTTCTATTAGAGTTTTCATGCGGCATGTCTCGGTTTTAAAGCCGACGGTGCTTGGTGATTTGGTCTTTTACATGTCTTTCTGGGTTCAAGTGGAGACCTATTTAGGTTGTTTCATTTACTATGCATGTTTTCTCTCTATTTATCTCTATGTTGCGCCCTTTTGCTGCTCTTCTCATGATTGCACTGTTTTGCACTGATTTACATTACATGTGAATTTCTCTGAGTTTTTTTCCTATGTCTTGTGTGAGGATGGATACTGCTCTCTTTATTTGTGTTCTGCAGGCACATATGAGCTGGTTAGTGGACCTATTGTCATGCGATTTGCTGGTCTATTTTTTCCTCGTTGGCATCGTCTTAGAGTGTGACTCAGGTAAGTGCAAGTATGACATTTATCATGTAGATTCTAAACATGTTTATCAGTTTTATAATATCATTCGACTTTGGGCGACATGTGTCACAGTTGATACATAGTAGGGGGACTGCTTGGGTCATACCCGACAGGTTGTTTTCTGTTTAGAATATGCCCAAGTTGATGATAGTGTAGGTGGTCTAGAATCATCATGTGGTTGGTTTTTATTTGCAATGTGGAGGGTGTGATGTTATTGCATATAAACTTTTTCATGTATGTAATTTCCAATGTGGAGATTTGTGAATTTTTTAATTAACTTGTATATCGTTAATTAAATGTTTCATTTATTTAATATGTTAAGTCTCTTTGAGAGTTAACCGACCATTGCATTTCCACCATTCGCGTGCCTTTCCATTTTGCCCGTTGGTTTTGTTTTCATTTAATAAAGGAAATAGGGAGTGATTGGACGGGTGATCCCAACCCTTCCAGGTGTGAGCTCAAGACGAGGCAGGGGGTTCGGCCGGCCTGAATCAGCAGGGCATGCCAGGGGATCGGAAGGGAGATGGCAATGACAGACAGACGCCTCTCGCCCTTCATCAAGCTGTAGAGCATCACAGAGTCCTAGTTTTTTTGTGATCATGACCCCATTCCTAGGGGCATTCAGGTTCGGTCTATAACGCCACTCCATTTCTTGAAGATCTCTCCCTTCGCTGATCGCCCTGGTTCTAGGGTTCTGACTATGCGCGGCTTCAGCTTCGGATCGGCAAGGGTCGGTGACAAGCTTCGACCCTGCCTTCTTCATTCGAAGGGTAGAGACGCAGGAGGGATTTGCGACAACACTTCTTTCTCCATTGAGGAATCTCATGGTGTTTTCCACATGTACATTTGATTTGGCACATCTTCATATCAGGACGCGGCAGCTGGTTCAGGCGCTCCTCCTCAGTTCGGCGGCTTCGTTTTGCACCAGATCTGGTCGGGGATGACACTTCTTTGACGGTGTTGAAGCACCTGGAAAGCAGGGGTTCTTGATCTAGGACGCCGATAGGATGGACCTGGGGGACGAACTTGAGCGCTGGAACAGCTACGGATTTCTGGGCACTTTGGGCAGCGGTGACGTACTTAGAAGGATGTGATGGACGATCCAGGACGACAGCGGTATATCTAGAGGATGGTGATGCTTGGACTCATCAATGGCAACTTCGAACTGCATCTGGCACAAAAGGGTCTTCAACAGGTAAGACCGAGCCCTAGTAAGGGGGCTTCGGTCTGGTTTTTTTTTATACCTATTGGTTTGTCGATGTTGTAGTTTTCAGTTGTCCATTTCTACTGTCTATTGTAATTCTTTCTTTCTTAGTGAAAACCCATGATGATCTTGCCCTGTGATTGTAATTCTTTTTTTCTTAGTGAAAACCCATGATGATCTTGCCCTGTGCACTCGGCCTATAGCCGAAGCACATAAATGTAGGTGTCCCTTTTACTGTTTTTATTTCCGCATTTATTCGACCTCTAATCTTGCCCTGTGCTTGTAATTCTTTCTTTCTTAGTGAAAACCCATGATGATCTTGCCCTGTGCACTCGGCCTATAGCCGAAGCACATAAATGTAGGTGTCCCTTTTACTGTTTTTATTTCCGCATTTATTCGACCTGTAATGCTGAACATCATTCATTACTTCTGGTATTTATTCAAGGATGTATTGAATTTAATGTGTTAATTTTAGAAGTTGTATTGGGACTGTTGTATTCCCTAGAATATATCATTGATGATGCTCTTTATTTCTCACTTGTAGTTTGAGATTCTTCATGTGTATGAATCTAGTTTTCCATTCTGGAAATATATTTGATTCTAGAATTTTTTTTCTCATTCTTTCTGGTTTTATTAATTCAGCATTATACAAAATTTGTCTTCTGTTATAATGAGAAATATTTCAAGATTTATTGTTGTATTGCCACTACCAGTGTGTTGTTCACTGATGTTTAATTCATTTGAATATATTTTATTTGATGTTTTTATTGCACTGCTAACTTTCTATTTCACTTTATCAGTTTAAATGTAATAAACTGGAAAAATTACTCTGTTTTCGTATTTCAGATTTTAACGAACCAAAACACCCAATAGATCCTAGGTTATTGCGTGGGGACTGCCTTTCGGGTAGGGGCACTCCCCGCAACAGTTTTCATTAGGGGTTCACTCCGGCCGTGACTCCTCACAAGATACGATCTGGTTTAAGCTTTCGGGTCTCCCTTTTCCTTTTTAGAATGTGTTGTTTCTTTCTCAGAGCGTGATCCTTCTCTTTGTGGCATAAAATGATCCATTAGTCCCTGAAACCTTCCTATTTGAACTGTCGTTGGAAATTCCATTCACTATAGCATGCAGAAAATCTGGCTTCGATTCTCTGGCCTCTCTGGCCTCTCATATTTGTAGTGTCCCTTCTAACCTCCCAGTAGGCTCTGCTCACAATAAGGCAGATCCCCGACATCCCTTGGTACACCCCTCCTTGACCTTGCTTCCTAGGTATCCTCCTCCTTTGGTCGATCCTATGGATCCGATGGTGTCACCTCCTAGTTGGCGATCTCCCTCCCCCTATCCACCTCATTTAATTCCTTCTCCATGTAAAGCCTTGGTGGTTTTTCGGCCTTCATAGCAGGATAAGAACCACTCCCCTCCCAGGTGAAAGCTTTTTGTTAATAAAGGATAAAGATGTTTTTTTCCTCTCTGCCTACCCTCTAGGTGAATGATCCTTGGCCTTCAGGTACCCCCTCTCTCCCTCTATCTAATGATCTTTCAGCCCTCTCTAATCCCCTCCCAGTGGATCTCAGAACTTGACCAAGTGGAATCACTGTATCTTCTTTACTCCTCTCATATAAGTGGAATTCAGACTAGATCTGTGTCTATGCTCCTGTGTGTAGTGGGAGCAAACATCAGTAACCCCTCAATAGAAGCGTCCAGATTATCTCTCCCCCGACATCAATGATTTTATTTTTTAATTTGGAATTCTCATGGCATGGACACCCAAGAAAAGACAGACCTTCTGGATCACGGGTTCCAGCATCACAACCTAACGTCTGGAGTTACACTTGAGTGGATTCAGTCTCCCTTAAGAATTTTTGATTTCACACATAGGATTAGAGGATGCGGTTTCATGCATGTAGACCTAAAAAATCAATATATTTGGATTTTCTTGAGTTCTAAAATTTCTGTTAAGTTCATGGGTTCATCTGATCAGTATCTCTCTACTGAAGTTCATGGGTTCATCTGATCAGTATCTCTCTACTGAAGTTATCTTGTGAAGCCAATGTCTTCTCATATTTTTTGTCTATTCCAAATGTGACATTCTTTCTAGATAGGTTCTATGGTTTGATCTCCAGTCCATTGATCCAGGGTCCTTTCCATGGCTTGTGGGAGGGGATTTTAATATTTTGTTAGACCCATATGAAAAGAAGGTTAGAGGATCCTTTCGTAGGAAGGATAGTGCTTTATTATCTATGTTTTTACATCAAAATGTCCTTTTAAACCTAGGATTCATGGGGGATCTCTATACTTGGTGCAACAATCAGGAGGAAGCCCACACGTGGTGTAGGCTTAATCGCTGCCTGGCTAACCTTCACTCCATATCTTCCTTCCCAGACTGTAAGGTGACTCATCTTGTTCTTACCATTTCAGATCACTCTCTAATCTGAGTTGATTTTTCTTCATTTCATAACAGTAAGAGGCACTTCATTTTATCACAAAGATGGATTTTTGATCTTGGGTTTCTACATACAGTGGCTAATTCGTGGGAAAGGGGATATGTGGATAGATCTTCAGTGGGTTGAAATTTCTCTGAGGTGACCTTTAGAACTAGAGAAAGATTTTGCCTCCTCGTTTCCTTAATTTGGATGTTATTACTACTAAAGTAGATCATCTTGAGATAAGGCTGAAGAATGATTGGGATGGACTTTTTAACATTCTGGTCTCTAAAAAGAATGATATGAAAGAACGTCTTCTAGAACATGAGTGCATCACTCGTGAGGAATCTAGTATAATTTATACGTAAGATAAAATCTTGGTTATGTAAGATTAACAAGATGCTTCCAATAGCTGAATATAATTATTCTATGGTAACATAGCATTAGCAATATGATTTACGGTGAATAATTTGATTTAATCATGAAAATGATTTATTGGTCTTTAAGATATCAATATCATGATTCATAAGATTAATTTATAAATCATGTTGAAATTTATTATATGATTTAATGATGGAATTTTCATAATGATAAAAATATATGAACTACAATAGTACAGTTTCATGACAACATGCTATTGAGAGAAAGAGTAAGGAATTTACAAATACCATATGGAATGTAGAGCCTCATTTTCATGGAGATTTGAAGAGAGAATTCGAAAAGACCATTTATGAGATAATTGTAGCGATTTAATAGACTCTATTTGTGAAGATAAAAAATATATGGATATCATAATTATAATTTAGACAATTTCAAAAAATGAAGGTCATGTTTCTGAAAATCACAGTGAATTACATATTAAAATTTTGGAATATTACCCATATGAATAATCAATGTTTTGTAATGAAAATAAAAGGTGAAGTAGATATGATAATATTAAGAGGATGCTTGGATAATTTTATTAATATAATGATATAAAAATATATTGATGAGACACTATTGAATATTCATTATCATTAAAAAATAATGCAAGAGAGAGTGGGAAAAGAATGGGATTTTTTTTATTACATTAATGAGTGTTTTCATTACGTTATGTTAAATAATTGAGATAGATTTGAAGATATTTATATGAAATTAAGAGAGATAGTCAACTAAATAAATATACTATTGACTTGGGAAGAAAAATTAAAGCTACTTAATTCATAAAATATTTTTACTTACTATCTATATCACATTAAGAAGGACCTATCAAGATATGGTTTTATAAGGATGAGCAGGATGATGCCAATATCATAGAAGAGTAATATAGTGCTTGTAAAACCTACTTGTTCCATTTATATAATTTGTTACATTATAGATATAATGGTTTAAGTCTCCTTTTTTACATTAATTATTCTTTATTTTATGTTACCAATCATGGGTGTGTGGGATAATAAGAAGCATAAACTAAATACTCTCTGAAAACTTGTGAGTGAATTACAAAAATATCTATGCGACTTATTCTTTGATTTTTGTTTATATTTTATGAATTCATACAACAATTGAGATGAGAGAGTGTGATTCCTATTGTTTAACTAGTGAAGAGGTGAATGGGGGAAAAATTATTCATTTAGATTTAATCATAATGATTCGCCACCCTTTTCAGTGTTTTTCAGTGTTGTTGCATTTATGTATGTTGTAAAATGATATATATCATTTTCTATTATTTAATTTTTAATGTTTTTATTTTTTTCTTACAATAAAATAATGAAGTGAAAACTTTTAAAAGATGTCAGCTATTGAAATGAACACTATATCTAACAATATATTGAGTAATATAAATAAAAATGAATTGAATAATGATGAAATATACACTTCTACATGTTGTAAACCTGATAAAATATAATTTTGAATTAATGATGAATATATTATGGTCAAATCAACTAATGATAAGATTGACGACAAATGAACCATTGGATTTTTAAATGGTCTATTTGGTGATTAGGTAACTAAAATTCAATTCCAATATTTTCCTTTTTAGGAACCAATTACAAGTTGGGAAGATCATGATTCAAAGGAAATATATATTGATTCTTATATGTTTTCAAAAGAACCCTGAAGAATTTTCTAAAATGAACTATCACAGTAATTCAGGTCACTTTTAAAGACGTATATGAGGAGATTAATGAACCTGAATAAGTTTCCACATGAAAAAAGGAAGAACTAGAACAAAATCTATTTGTGTATAAATATCAAAGAAAAATTAGAACCCAAATGCGCATGGATTGTGGAACATGAATAGAGTCACTCTAGAATTGAGAAGGAATTTCTTAATATAGACTAGGTTAAAGATTTATCTATTAAAGGGATTGAGAAAATGTTCCATGTCTTGGAATGAAAATAAATGGCTATTATTTATTTCTTGAATGACTAGTTAGAGATCTATGGAAACAACATCAAAGAGCATGAAAAATCCTTGAAAGAAAAAATCATGTTCCATAAAGATCATCATAAGAATAATGATATGATCAAAACATTATTGCGAAGAATGAATTTAGTCTTTTTTAATATGGGAAGAATATTCTAAAACATCAAGTGTAATGAGTTTTTAGTTAAAATAATGAATTTATATGTGACATAAGTATAGTCTTAACAAAATAATGAGTTAAATGTTATTTCCATACATATATATTATTTGATCCATTATCCTAAAATTCATTTATTTGTTAGAAAGATTATATCTAAATAATATAATTATAGATATAATATTGGCTCAATGAAAACAGTAACCCATTCTACAATAAAAAAAATCATACTAATTTTGTTTTAATAGCCGGTTCATGTTATAATAACAAATCTAGAAAAATATACAAGTAGAAAAATAATGATAAACCCCCAACTACATCAGTGGAGGATATATTCATGTTCAAGAATGTTAGTTCCCCAAAAGGTTCTCATGATAATGGTTATTTTATAAAAAACACAAGGACACAAAACCTAGAGATATTGTGTTTAAATTGCCAAAATTGGGTTTCATTCACTAACTTTGGTACATTATAAGGTTTGTAATAAGGAAAATAATTATAGGTAAACTATTCCCACTCTTGGAAGGAATAAAAGGCCAATATCATGGGAGATAAATGGTGAGTTGAGTCGATGTAAATAAAAAAATAAAAAAACCATTTATCTAATATATTTCATTATTATAGGAATTTAAATGTAAATTTTATTAAATAAAGACCCTATAATGATGAATTATGGTTCATATATTTAAGGATTGATTCATATTCTACTAAATTGAGAAGGATACAAATCTTGAGAATGAAATAAGAGGAAAAATGAGTTTGACATGGGTTGTGATTATAGTGAATGTGTTGAAAAATGTATTCCCATGAAGTTAAAGATGAGTGGTAAACTAAAGGGAAAATTTTTCATCAATTATTGGATAAAAGAACTCATCATGGACTATTACATGTAGTCAATGATTGATGATGTTAAATGGTGAAATCTAGAGAAAAAAAATAACATAATCAATCCATGAATGAAAAATGAGAATTTTTCGGTTGAAAAAATCACTGCGAATAAATAATAATGATTTTTTTAAAAATATGATCTAAAATTTCATGAGAGGTGTGGAAGGAATATAAATGATCAAAAAATTTCAAAAGATTACATGATTATATTTCTAACATAAGAGGAGATATTGAAGTGGATGATGTAGATATAAAGAGATTTACGAGTTATTCTATATTAAGTAAATAATTATCCACTAAAAAAATAAGCTAAATAAAAAAAATAAAACCATGATTCTTAAAGAATATTGACTCTAAAATTCAGAAACAAATCATGAAGAGTTATGTGAAATATTAATATTTATAAATAGTTGTTCCTTTTATAAGAAAGAATATTTAAATAATGGCTCTCATGTATGATGTTTTAGAAAATCCATGTTCTTCCCATTTCCATTGATTTTTTTATTCAATAAAGCGAATTGTGTGAGAGGATTGTATTTAGGGAGTTAATTGAAGATTTGATCATGATATGTAAATAATATAGTAAGAGGAAGTATATAAATTGTGCTGATCAATAAATAGTTGAATTAATTTTTTAAAAGCTACATATAGAATAGGATTCTTGAAGTAAATGTGGTACAAATATTTTCATTGACAAAGATTTCATTAGAGCATAATCACTGTGTAAGATTTAATCTAAGAATGCTAAATGAAAATAGTTATTTTACATGAAGTTGGAAATGATATAATTTTATTAATTTATCCTTTTTAAGTGTAATTATTATACTTCTTCACCCAATGTTTTATTGAATCAATTATTATGTTAAGGTAGATAAAGTTTTTTATTCATTTATAAGAAATTTTAGAAGATATTAAGGAATACAGAGACATGAAAAACACTATTGGGAAGTTTATTAATCACTCAGGATTTCTATATTGATCATCTCTAAATTATAAATAGATATGATTAATTAATAACTCACTAATTATTTTATGCCGTTTCATTTTTTTAACAGTGGGATATAAGAAAGAAATGATTGGATACATATTATAATTCATTTTCATTATGAATATTGACAAAAAAGAAAAAAGTTGATATTTTTAGTCCCTTAGATAATGAGGTGTTATATTTTTTATAAACAAGAAATGTTGTTAATATGAATTGAGATGAGAATATTGGATGAACATTGAGGTACCCAGGAAAGGATATCAATATTTCCTAGTGAATATGAAGAACAAGTTACATCTTGGATATTTTATTATGAATATGGATGGATCAAGGTAGAAGTTGATTATATTTAAATGTTTGAGTTTATTATGATACATGAATATGATATGCTACTAATGATCATGTGGAAAATAAGTTATACTCCTATTTAAGATTGGAAAAAAAATTAATTGAGGAGTGTAATTTTTTATTCTTTATTTTTAGAATATATTTACAATGTTGATGAAGATGATGAGATAAAGAGTTGAATCACCTGGATCATGAAGGATAGTATTCACAGATTTTTATTATTAAATAAAATAGAGATTTTAGAATGTTATATATCAAAGATTAATGTAACTAGAAGTTGGTTATGAGAGAGTTTATTGAGTTGGTGAGTTAATATGAAAGATGAAAACCAGCTATTCAGTTTTGGTGAGAATTCAGCTTACTATTATGGACACATGTGGGGAATATAACTGAAAAAGAAGATGATGATAACCATTGAGGAAACTGAGTTTAGAAATATGATAAATTTATTTTTTATGAAATCATTATAGATAAAGAGTGTATTTGTTCTTAGATGTTCAAAATATGCTTTGAGATTAATTTGAAAATGTTGGAGTTTATTAACAATATATGTGATTTGGAAATTATTTGAAAGATCTTGTATGAGTGATAATGATTCTATTAAATTAATTTAGTGTTTCTGTAATTAATTCAAGTCGTTTTGTTTGCTTATGAGTTGTGATGGATGAAGATGATTTTTTGAAGTTTTGAGTTGCAGGTTTTTTATAATTTAGAGAAGTGTTTTATATATAATATTAATTTGAGTATGCATGAGGTAAAAATGAATAACACTATTTTTCTAGTGTCCAATCAAGTGAAATATACTCTCAAGTAGGATTAAATTGATGATTTCAATGGGAAAATACGATGAAACTGGTCTTATAAAATGTTAACATGGATATATATAAGATTAAAATTATGAGTTTTAAAAATATGAAAAATAACCAAATGTCACATATAGGTAACCTACGTCTGGGTTGAACTAAGTTAGAGTAACATGGTTCTATGTATGAGTAATCTGCTATTGAATATGAATAGATTGGAATTTCAAATACCATATAAGAGGAAAATGTGTTCACATAAGAAGAAATTTGATATTTAAAAGGATTAATCTAATGGTTTTAAATATTACATTTGATTATTCTATGGTGGCATAAGATTAAAAATATGTTTCTTATTGTTTTGTAGTTCCTTGGAACATGTGTTTTGGTTTAAGAATCACTACTTCCAAGCGGTTTCCATCAGATTTATTCATGGATCCAGAAACATCCAATAGTTCTTTATCCAAAAGGGACCTTCTTTCCAAATGTAGGTGTTCGTTAATTTTGAACTTACAATACTTAAGAATGTGCATTAGTCGAGAGGATGGGAGGTCGGACTCATCACACCCTTTTGGGGGGAATTATTTCCTACTCTGGGACTCTATAGATTTGAGATTTTTTCATGAATCGTTATTAATTCATCAAGTATAACATAGGTTTCCCATATAATTTGAAATCAATTATTAGAATGTGTGAATTTTAGAATCATCCGTATGTATTCGAGGTTCTTCACTAATGGTATCCTCTCATATACACTTTAGAGACTCTTTTAATCATCGTTGTGATAATACTAGTTTTTAAGCCACTCAGTGGGGTACTCTGGAATTTATTGTCGTCTAGGGAGACGAAGGTTTGTTTTGATGTTGGGATCGTACCCATAAAATGGGCTACCTATGTATCCTTGTGAAATGAGTCATAACCCTCGTAGTTTGGTGCCACTTAATGGGACACATCATACCTTTTAAGTTCATGTGATAAGGACCTAGCCATACAGTTTAATGTCATGTGGTAAGGACATTTAAGAAAAAGGTACTTAGTAAAGGTTTGGTGTGGGACTTATGCTTAAGTAGCCAAAGGTACTTGGAAAGAATATGGGTTTCCAAGTAAGATTAGACCCTGTTGGGAATATGATCCAATGAGAACAGGGTTTATTTGAAGTGTTCGGTTTGAACCTCAGAGGGGCTTCCTATGTATCCCATTTAGATGGAAATCAAAGCCTACGTAGTTCGATAAGTCTCATAGGGTAGTATAGTCTTTTGAGAGAAATGAGTTTGGGATTACTTTTTGAAAATGATGCCTTACTGATTAGGGGGTTTAATTTGGGACTTACTCCTAAGGAGGATGCCCAGATTAAGGGAATTAGGGTTGGATTCCTAAAGAGGATATCCAGTGAACTCGGGCCCTGAGAAGGCTTCCTACGCATCCCAATTATGGTGGGAATCATATTTCTCGTAGTTCAAGATATGAGTGATTGTGCGGATGTTGTGATCATCACAAATCTCTAATCCCACGCGAGTCATGCTCAGTGTGATAAACAAGAGGATGTGAAAGATTCAACAAAGGCACCCACACTTTTCCTCATCCGTTGGTAGAAGAGGATGTTGGAGTTGGTGGCCTAGAACCAACTACTTTGTACTTTATTCATTAATAAAATCCTTATCACATCTTGATTGTTCTTCTACGTGACAATGCATGTGATAATGTCCTAAGGACAACTGTTGCATTAAAGGGTCATAGCGGATCCCTGCTATGATGAGAACCCGGAAGTGCCATAACACTGTTCTTGAATATATGTTCTATGGCCAGATGATATTATTTGAGGGACACAAATAATACAGGACATTAGGGGTGATGACTCATAAAACTTTGAGGCACCATCTCATCGTGTGCGCCCTTGGTAATATCTAGGAGGATATTATGAGAACGAGACTCACCAGTAGGAAATCCACATTTCATAGTGTCATTGGATGTTCCTATCTACGGACGTGTGTATTGATCCTTAGAATTTAAGATTATTATTAATGGGTATTAAAACTCGTGCACTTAGATGTATTGACGAAAACTGTGACGACACACTATTCGCAGCGAGGTAGGATACGTTGGGTGCGTCACGAGTAATACTGCATTAATAGATAATGCGAGAAAGGATTTGTCCCTTCTGTTCCATAACGAAAGTAGATATCTCAGACCCTTTGATGAAATTGATATAGAATGAATAAATCCATGACCATGGTAAGGTATGGGCGAGTTCAATTCCGGAAAGTCAAAGAAAGAATAATCGAGCACGTGGGTTGATGACACTAGCATGCAACCCGCTTGATTTGAGATATCGTGACAAAGGGATTATATTACACAGTAAGCATTCGTATGAGGTGACACGTCATTACGACGTTAACTTCTTTCTCTATGGGTTCCTTGGCATGTTTCCAGACGCTAACCTTGAAATTTAGGCAGGCTCCACCTAATGCCACTGAGAAAGAGGCCCAAAGGGTCACACACTAAGTGTGTCCATGTATCTCAGTTAAATATTAATTTAACAAGTTAAATAAAGATTATTCCTGACTGTGGTTTAATAATTATTTAAGGATATCTGATCACATTTATTTCGACACTAGTTATTTGAGAGAATATATTGTGGGTGAAATAATATGTTTATTAGCGAGTAATGTAGTTACATTTATTTAAGAAATAAATATCCATTACTCAAGGTCTAATAAATGTGGTGGAGGAAATAAAGAAAAGTGGAAAATAAAAGTACACGCCGTGTATATTTAATATACACGCCGTGTAGTTTTATGGAAAACAAGTACACACCGTGTATTAATGATCACACGACGTGTAGTTTTTCAAGTCGGGATTTTGAGGAAATAATATCATTATCATGATATTTATTATAATCAGTGTTGGCGCATGTCAAGGAATTAATCATTCTACATGAGGGGTTTTCAATAAGAGTTAATGAAATAAATAAAATGCGTAACACGTTTATTTATTGTCATAACTCTATAACCTCAAACCCGATTATAAATATCCTCACAACCCCAACACTTTTACACAAGAGAATCATTATGCACAACAATTCTGGAGAATTATTTCAAGGCCGAAAGAACTCCTTCCTCCAAGAATGCTCTCATGACCGAGAGACCAAGGCGATCGAAGGCAGACATCGCAAGCGAAGGTTCTTTCGCGATAGCACCCGGAGATCCCTTCGGCGACATCTGGAGATACGTGGTACACGTGTGGATCACTGCTAGAGGAATCCTACACTTGGATTCTATGACGCAACGACGGATCACATGATCGTGATCGGAGACATCAACAAATAAAGAATTCCACCAAGGTAATTCTTGTGAATTAATTAAATTAATTATAACCAACATATGATGATCCTATCTCTATGGTTCCGAGATTCCCTCTTAAGTTTTTCATTCCTCGTTCTATTCCGAAGATTCGAAGTTTTACATCATGACAAATCTTGGATTGAACGTTGTTTAACGTTAAAATTAAAGTTGGGAAAACCCACCAACGCGCTTCCGCTACGCCCGGAACCTACAAGTGGTATTAGAGGGGGTCATATCCTTGATTATAATTATTTAGTTTTTCTTTGATGTTTTACGCATTTAATAATTTAGTTGTTTCAATTCAAGTTTAATCGTTCTGGAAATATGAATCTTGAGATCTATTTCTCCTCCATCGTTTCTCATTCACCTCACAAAAATGAATTTTTCTTTTAATTTTGATTAAAATAAAATAGAGGAACTCATCCGAAGGAGCCAAACGTTTTTTCCCGTACAACACCAGAATACACAGCGTGTATTCGGAAGTACACGCCGTGTAGTCTAGGTTCAATGCATTGACTGATCCGCCAAATCAGGCCGTGTATTGGAGTATACCTATGTCATTTATGACACCGTGTGTTGACTAGGAACAAGTGGCACACAGTTTCCGGATTACACGCCGTGTGGTCCAACTGAACACGGCATGTAGTCCCTTCGGGTTCAGGTTGGATCGTATACCCCGTACACGGCTTGCTCGGCTGGAAACCGTGTAACGCGGAAACTACACGGTGTGTGTCCCACAGAACACGTCGTGTACTCTGAAAATTTCCGAAGTACATTAACCCGCCTTGTCCCCGGGCGTGTACTTCGGATGGACGATGAAGAAAAGTACACATCGTGTAGTCGGAACTACACACAGTGTACTCACCCAAATTACGCACATTTATTAAAATTTATTATTATATTATACAAACCCTTGAGACGTGTACCATGATGCAGGTGTAAAGTTGAGGCACAACACGTGATAGGTGTTTTATATATATGTGTTTAATTTAACATCTGCGTAATGAACGGGAATTCACCGGGTTGCCTCCAAGGTACAAGTTACGTACAAGGATAATTTTAAATGAATTTATTTGTTTAAAATTATGATGGATGAGAATCTCAAGGAAGTTCAGAAAAGGGTTTAAGATAAAAGGATTGATTAATTAAAGATAAGTAATTGATTCGAGCATGATTTATCTTAAACAAGAACGATTAAAGATTTGAATGCTAGTTTTATTTATGCGTAAATATCGTTGCATGTATGGATGATCATAAGCTAGACCGAGACCTTTGTATGTGAATGGTTTCTTTTAATTTATTTATTTAAATTAAATTTGTTGGCCTGCGAGCCATCTCCTCATTAATATGTAGGGCCTACACGCCCAAGGATTCTTTTATGTAAAAACCCCTTTTTACCCCTCACCTACGTGTGAGATAAATGCATATATAATGGATGGAGCTCCCAAGCTAGTGGAGGCGGCTCATGTTAGGAGCCAAGGTGAAACTAATCCAAGGAGATACAAAGGTGGACAGGTGGAAAGCTATAAACACGAACCCGAAAGGTTCAAGGTGTTTCTCCCCTAGGTCTTGGGTTAGTTTATCAACCTCTAGATAAACTAACCAATAGAAAAATCTCATGATCATACCATTTATTTTATTTCTGTCAGTTGCATGGTTTATTTATTGTGGGCGTGTTGTCACGATCACACAATTAATGAATTAAATGAGCATGCAAGTTGGAACTAAAATAAAACCAGCTTATACGTAAATATTATCTTAGACATGGTTAATCACTTAAGTATATCCCACTTAATATTAACAAGCATGTAATAAAAGATAATAAATTGGAAATTTACGTATAAGGATAAAATCCCTCAGAAGAAATATTAAGTCGGTATAGCCTTTCATAATCTTGGTTAGAATCGAACCATAGTTCAAATTGCTTAACCAACCCTAGTTGGGGTGCTTTCAATTATCGGGGAATTCTAATTCAAGGTTTTGGGTTGACTTGACTTGGTTTGCATCAAGGGTTGACTGCCATAGCAGGACTTGGTGTGACCAAGAGGCAAAGGTTGGGGAAATCCAAAATAAAAGGATTTTAGGATTGAGGAGTCCACTCAGCGGATCAAGGAGCTGTGAGTTAATGCAGTTGACATTTGGAATGCCTACCTAAAACCCTTCAAGTTGCTTGACCAACCCTAGTTGGGGTAATGCGAAGGGAAATATGGATCCTTGCCACTAGAATATTCATGCAACAGAATATTCTGAAGTCAATGGCGAGGGCTATTGGATTTCGATAAAATAGTGGGAGACTAATAAGTATTAATTTATTTATTTGTCTCAGTTTTTTAACAAAGTACTAAACCTTTGCTCATCTTAATTTGTAGAAACGACAAGAAAATGACTTCAAACATATCATTGCGAACCATACTCGAGAAGGAAAACCTTCTCACCGGCACCAATTTCCAAGAGTAGCAGAGGCATTTACGTGTCATCCTTCGCCACGAAAGGAAATTGTATGTGATGGAAGAGCCTATTCCAGTTGCTCCTGGGAAAGAGGCCAGTGATGAGGAATTATCTCTCTATATGAAACACATGGATGATGCCACAGATGTCCAGTGTTTCATGCTATCGGCCATGTCCAATGAGCTCTTGAAGCAACATGAAAACATGGATGTGTATAGCATGATGTCTCACCTTAAGGATCTCTACCAAGAGAAGGCGAGACAGGAGAGGTATGAGATCTCCAATGCTTTGTTTACAACTAAGCTTGGAGAGTCTGTGCCAGCTGGGCCTCATGTAGTCAAGCTTATTGGCTACATTGAATGTCTGGACATCTTAGGGATTAAATTCCCGGATGAGTTGCATACATATATCATCCTATCATCACTGCCCAAGACCTTCTCTAGCTTTATTGTCAACTACAACATGATCAATAATGAGAAGAGTATCGGAACTTCTGACCTTGATTCGCCAGGTATATAAGTACACGGGGTGTGACAAACCCGCAGTCCTTATGGTGAATAAGAAAAGGAAGGACAAGGCAAAGGGGCCAAAGACTTATAAATGGTCTGAAGCCCCTGAGCACCGTCCCTCAAAGAAGGGGAAGATCCAGAGGCAGGGAAAGGAATGAGAGGCGGTGTGTTTTTTATGTGGCAAGCAAGGCCACTGGAAGAGAAATTGCACCCAGAAGCGTGGGGACGCTAAATGTGTGTTTGTTATCGAGTGTAATCTTTCTATTTATACACATTGGGTATTAGATACAACTTGTGGGGATCACATCTGTATTCAAATGCAGGAACCAAGTAGATTTAGAAAGATTGCCAGAGGAGAGGTGGATCTTCAAGCTGCCAATGGCGCAAGTCTGGCTGCATTGGCTATTGGCGATTACCACCTCTCACTGCTGACTGGGATGATTCTGGTTTTACATAACTGTTATTATGTTCCTATTGTTACCAAGAACAAAATTTCTGTATCTTGTTTAGATATGGATGGATTTGTTTTCAAATTTGGAAATAAGGGTTGTCTCTTTTATAAGAACAACATATGTTATGGTATGACACATTTAAATAATGGTTTGTATGTATTAAATTACAAAAACCAAGTGTTGGCAATCGATAACGAAACAAACTCACATGACTCATACATCACCCAGTTGTGGCATCACCATCTCGGTCATGTGAATGAGAAGCGCTTGACAAAGCTATGCCAAGATAGCTATTTAGACTCTACTGAGATAAAACCACTTGATAGATGTCACACTTGTTTACAAGGAAAAATAACCAAGCCGCCTTTTGATGGACAGGGTGAAAGGGCCACAGAGCTTCTAGGATTGGTACACATGGATGTGTGTGGACCATTTCCAGTAGAAGCTAGAGGTGGATATTCTTACTTCATTACTTTTACTGATTATTTGAGTAGATATGACTATGTCTACTTAATGAGGTATAAGCGAGAGGCCTTAGAGAAATTTAAGGAATTCAAGAATGAAGTAGAGAATCAGCTTGGTAAGAAGATAAAGAAACTTTGATCGGATCGAGGTGGAGAATATCTGAACCAAGAATTCATCGATCTTCTACGGGATTTTGGGATTCCATCTCAGCTCATTCCTCCTTATACACCACAGTGGAACGGTGTTAGTGAAAGAAGAAACCACACCTTGTTGGACATGGTGATGTCGATGATGAGTCATGCAGATCTTCCATTATCCTTTTGGGGATATGCATTACAAACTGCAGCCTACACATTAAACCGAGTACCAACTAAGGCGACAAATGGAATTCCATCCGAGTTATGAAATGGAAGGAAACCCACTTTGTCACACACATGTGTATGGGGATACGAGGTGTTTGTTAAGGCCTTCTCAGGAAACAAACTAGCACCCCAGGGCATGAGGTGTATCTTTATAGGATATCCCAAGGAAACGAAAGGATATTACCTATATAACCCTTTAGACAAGAAAGTGATTATCGCCAGACAATCCATCTTTCTTGAGAGGGAGCACATCCTCAAGAAGGATAGTGGGAGCAAGATTGACTTCGACGAAGTTGATTCTCAAGATACATATGAGTTGGTACAGGAACAAGTTCCACAAGTCCCTATAGAAGAGGTTCCAGAAACACAAGTACTGCGTAGGAGCTCAAGAGAGGTAAGGGAACCAGAGAGATTTGGTTTCCTAGTCACCGAGGATGGTGAATCATTACTGTTGGACAATGATGAACCTCTATCATACAAGGAAGCAGTAGGAAGCTCAGAAGCTGCAAGATGGCTAGAAGATATGAATTCTGAGATGGATTCCATGTATCAGAACCAAGTCTGGGTTCTGGTCTATGAGCCAGTTGATGTAAAGCCTATTGGATGCAAATGGGTATTCAACAGAAAACTGGACATGGAAGGTCAAGTTAGCACCTATAAAGCAAGGCTAGTGGCTAAAGGATTCAGACAACGTCAAGGAATTGACTACGATGAATCCTTCTCTCCAGTTTCCATGTTTAAATCCATACGAATCATACTTAACATAACAGCTTACCATGACTATGATATTTGGTATATGGATGTCAAAATAGCATTCCTTAACGAGAACCTTCAGTAAGATGTCTATATGACACAACCAGAAGGGTTTGTGACACCAGGTGAAGCCAAACGGGTTTTCAAGTTACAGAAATCCATTTATGGATTAAAGAAAGCATCCAGGTCATGGAACATTTGATTTGATGAAGCTATAAAGGAATTTGGGTTCATTAAGAACGAATGTGATCCATGTTTTTATAAACGGTTTAATGGGAATTCGATCGTTATCCTAGTAGTATATATTGATGACATATTGCTTATTGGAAATGATATACCAGTCTTATAGTCAGTTAAGGACTGGTTGAACAAGTGTTTCTCCATGAAGGACTTGGGTGAAGCAGCCTACATTCTAGGGATCAAGATCATTCGTGATAGATCCAAGAGGTTTCTTGGACTAAGTCAGAGTACATACATTGACCAGATATTAAAGAGATTTAGTATGGAACAATCCAAGAGGGGATTGGTTCTAGTGTCACATGGCCTACACATTTCTAAGAAAATGTGTCCTCAGACACAACAAGAGAAAGATAGAATGAGTAATATCCCATACGCTTTGGCTATAGGATCCATCATGTATGCCATGTTATGTACCAGGATTGATGTTTCCTATGCACTGAGCATGGTAGGCAGATATCAAGCAGATCCAGGAGAACAACATTGGACTGCTGTTAAGACTATCCTTAAGTATCTGAGAAGAACTAAGGATATGTTCTTGGTGTATGGAGGAGACGAGGAGCTTGTCATCAGAGGGTATGCTGATGCTGGTTTTCAGACAGATCAGAATGATCTGAAGTCGCAATCTGGATATGTTTTCTGTCTCAATGGAGGAGTTGTGAGCTGGAAGAGTTCAAAACAGCCAGTTGTCGCTGATTCTATAGCGGAGTCTGAATATATAGCAGCTTCTGATGCAGCCAAGGAAGCCGTATGGATTCGGAACTTTGTCCAGGAGCTTGATGTGGTGCCTAGCAGTAAAGATCCCATTACATTGTATTGTGATAATACTACAGCGTTGGCTCTTTCAAAAGAACCAAGGTCACATCAATAGACAAAGCACATATTTTGGAAGTATCACCTCTTGAGGGATTTATATCAAAGGGGTGAAGTTGTAGTGAGCAGAGTGTCCACAGAAAAGAACGTGGCGGACCCCATGACTAAAGGCCTATCTCAGCAGAAGCATGAATATCATGTGAGAGCTAGCGGGTTAAAGGTTGTTAGTAGTTGGCTCTAGTCCAAGTGGGAGTCTGTTGGAGTTGGTATCCTAGAACCAACTACTTTGTACTTTATTCATTAATAAAAGCCTTATCACATCTTGATTGTTCTTCTGCGTGACAATGCATGTGATAATGTCCTAAGGATAACTGTTGCATTGAAGGGTCATAGCGGATCCCTGCTATGATGAGAACCCGGAAGTGCCATAACACTGTTCTTGAATATATGTTCTATGGCCAGATGATATTATTTGAGGGACACAAATAATACAGGCCATTAGGGGTGAGGACTCATAAAACTTTGAGGCACCATCTCATGGTGTGCGCCCTTGGTAATATCTTGGAGGATATTATGAGAACGAGACCCACCAGTAGGAAATCCACATTTCATAGTGTCATTGGATGTTCCTATCTGCGGACGTGTGTATTGATCCTTAGACTTTAAGATTATTATTAATGGGTATTAAAACTCGCGCACTTAGATGTATTGACGAAAAATATGATGACACACTATTTACAATGAGGTAGGATATGTTGGGTGCGTCACGAGTAATACTGCATTAATAGATAATGCAAGAAAGGATTTGTCCCTTCAGTTCCATAACAGAAGTAGATATCTCAGGCCCTTTGATGGAATTGATATAGCTTGAATAAATCCATGGCCATGGTAAGGTACGGGCGAGTTCAATTCCGGAAAGTCAAAGAAAGAATAATCAAGCACGTGGGTTAATGACACTAGCATGCAACCCGCTTGATTCGAGATATCATGACAAAGATATTATATTACACGGTAAGCGTTCTTATGAGGTGTCACGTCATTGCAGCGTTAACTTCTTTCTCTATGGGTTCCTCGACATGTTGCTAGACGCTAACCTTGGACTTTAGGCAGGCTCCGCCTAATGCCACTGAGAAAGAGGCCTAGAGGGTCACACACTAAGTGTGTCCATGTATCTCAGTTAAATATTAATTTAACAAGTTAAATAAAGATTATTACCGACTGTGGTTTAATAATTATTTAAGGATGCCTGATCACATTTATTTCGACACTAGTTATTCGAGAGAATATATTGTGGGTGAAATAATATGTTTATTAGTGAGTAATGCAGTTACATTTATTTAAGAAATAAATAGCCATTACTCAAGATCTAATAAATGTGGTGGAGAAAATAAAGAAAAGTGGAAAATAAAAGTACACACCGTGTATATTTAATACACACGTCGTGTAGTTTTATGGAAAACAAGTACACGCCGTGTATTAATGATTACACGACGTTTAGTTTTTCAATTCGGAATTTTGAGGAAATAATATCATTATTGTGATATTTATTATAATCAGTGTCGGTGCATGTCAAGGAATTAATCATTCGACATGGGGGGTTTTCAATAAGAGTTAATGAAATAAATAAAACACGTAACACATTTATTTATTATCATAACTCTATAACCTCAAACCTGATTATAAATATCCTCACAACCCCAACACTTTTACACAACAGAATCGTTGTGCACAACAATTCTGGAGAATTCTTTCAAGGCCGAAAGATCTCCTTCCTCCAAGAACGCTCTCAAGACCGAGAGACCAAGGCGATCAAAGACGGACATCGCAAGCAAAGGTTCTTCCGCGCTAGCACCCGGAGATCCCTTCGGTGACATTCGGAGATACGTGGCACACATGTGGATCACCGCTAGAGGAATCCTACACTTGGATTTTACGACACAACGACGGATCACAGGATCATGACCGGAGACATCAACGAAGAAATAATTCCACCAAGGAAATTCTTGTGAATTAATTAAATTAATTATAACCAACATATGATAATACTATCTCTATGGTTTTGGGATTCCCTCTTAAGTTTTTCATTCCTCGTTCTGTTATGAAGATTCGGCGTTTTACATCGTGACGGATCTTGGATTGAACATTGTTTAACGTTAAAATTAAAGTTGGGCAAACCCACCAACGCGCTTCCGCTGTGCCCGAAACCTACAGAGGATGCACCTATGACGGAGATGGTGGACAAGGATGAGGTGATCGGGGAAGATGGCGAGGTGATGAGCCTTCCCTCTATTCACTTTACATTGGACAAGGTTCTAATGTAAGGAACGAGTGAAGGTGAAGAAAGTAGAGAGGTGAAAAACTGCAACCTCCTACTTGAAAGGTTAGGGGATTACACTAGGATGGCTTCCCTAGTGGATCCCAGTAGGGGAGGGAGACTTCTCATTTTCTTGTATGGAAAAGAAAGTGTGAACTGTACCTTCCCTACCAGAGACCTGAGGTTCCTGATTTTAGAGATTATAAGGGGAGGTTAGAAACCAAACCTAATCCTCCAAACCGGGAACTTCCCAATGTTGTTCCCAGGAGAAAGGTCCATGTGACTGTGGATATACAAACCCATAGACACTCTATGAATCCTAACCCCATTGTGAAATAAATGTGGGAAACCTATGGCTATGGATATACAAACCCAAATAGGAGACATGATGATGTGCCTTTCCCAAAGGTTTGATAAGTCAGGAGGTTTTGGTGGATGTCTCGACAAAATCCCTTTCATACAAGGGATCCAATGAATAATAAGCCTTGCCATGAATGGATTTGAAGAGGGCTTGATGGCTTGTAGAATGAAGAGAGTGGGTGAATCAAAGAAGGACACCCATGTAGGTATTGGCGCGTAAGTATGGGCACACAAGTAGGCCTGGGTGACCTGATGGTCACTTGAGTGACTAACAACCTAGATGTTAATACTTGGGCGAGATTGGAATCAAGCCTTCAATAGTATTCACAGGTATTTCCAGAAGTGGGGTGCCCAAGTTCCTGCGAGAGAAATAAGTGGTTCACAAGTGTTTATGATTCAGGGAGGTTGGGCACCTTAGGCGCACAAGTGTTATGGATTTCAAACACTAAAAGGACTTAAGTCCAATGATCCTCCTTCAAATCCTCCACTCTAGGTGTTAAAGAACTACCTTGAAAGTTTCGGAAGACTTGGGTGAAGCACCAGGGAGACCATAGCAACAATTAGGCTTCAGGGAAATTCGTCCGTACAAATGAAGGCCCCAAGGGTCTATTTATAGGAAAAAAGTGACCTTGGGTGAAAGGAGATTGGGCGTGCAAGTGGCTTGTGTTCCAGAATTGTGGTGCACAAGTTCCTTGCATGCTGACAATGTTTTGGTTAGACTGAGGTGACACTTTGATGACTTAGCCAAAATAATTAATTCAATCAGCTCCAGCATGGTGGCGCGCAGGTGTTTGCGCGTAAGTATCTTGGGCACCTCTTTGGGGACTTAGTCAAAATAATTGCTCCATACTGTAGGGGTTGCGCCCCCGCACCCCTGCTTGGGATCAGTGTCGGGCTGCGCTCCCGACCATTTGGGTCGGTGCCTTCGCTACTGTCACTGTCCCCCATGAAAAATGTAGAGTCGCACCATGAACTTTTCGAACCCAGTTGATGAAATTTTGAGAAAAAGTTCATGGAATACATTTCATGGTGTCTACACTTATTGAATAATAATATGAAAACCAGATGATGATTTTCTGATCTTCAAGATATAAATATCACAATTTCTAAGATTAATCAATTAATTGTTATATGATTGATGGTGAGATCTAAAGATTGGAATTTAGGTTGTGAGATAAAGCCTTGCACTGCAACAATATTATTGCATATGAAAATTTATAAATAGTATAATAATTAAAATTTTGTAAATGACCATGGATAGAATAAATTATGATTTATAGAGATTATAAATGAATATTTGAGAATATATTTTGTCCAATAATTTTAACGATTGAAAATAAAGATTTGATTCTATTTAAAAAGACTAAACACTAGAGGATATTGAAATTATCATTTCATTAATTTCAAATGATGAATGTCAAATTTCTAAAAATAATTCTGGAATACATATTTAAATTTTGGAACATAATATTGATGAATATTATGAGTTTTTTAATAAAATAAGTTGATTCAACTGTGATAAATAATATGATGTTGTCATCATTATGAGAATGGAATAATAGAAAAGATACAAATGATGCAATGCTAATAAAATTCCATTATCATGAAATAAAAAGTAAATATATAGTGTAAAAATAAAGAAAGATCCTAATGATAATTCCACTAATTATCAAGAGATTTTATGTTCTTGAAGAATAATAAGTGAGATAGTCATGAAGAGATTTTGGTACAATTAGGAGATAGAGTAATCTATAGAATATTTTTATGATTAAGTAATATGATATAATACGAACTATCTAGATGATAATTAATATCTCTATTGATATTAAACCAATATGAAGACAATAAAATCTTGTTTTGGAAGGTAGATCTAGTTAGTGCTTGTATTTATGAAGAGAAAGTTTGTTCTTAAAAAATATGGTTTATCTTGTGCATGTAATTCAGTTGGTGTCGAATAGAAAGGGTTCAAGGAAATATATATTCTCTTAGGGGTTCATGATAATAAGATATCTATTATGTTTCCATGTAATAACAACAAATATTCCTTATAGACTAAATAACACATTAGGAGTAAACTTCATAAATATATTTTCTCGCAATTCATTTATTTTTTGTTTATATTTTATACATATAGGAAAAAGGCTTAATATGAGTATTTGATTAAATCCCTTTAACATGTGTAAGGGGAAATTTTTTAAATTGATTAAATTTACCCTCATCAATTCACCCCTATTAGTGTTGTTTCATGGAGATGGTGGGAAAATATATTTTAAAACAAACATTGGGGATATTATGTAGCACCCCCATCCCATTGTTCTACTTAATGTTATTTTATTTTAAGTTATTTTTTAATTTTTGTTATTATTAATTATTTTTCTATTTTATAGTATTGTGTTACATGGTGTAACGTCATATCCAATGAATTACCATGTGACACATCTTCATTTTTCAATGATTCCATTTTCTAGGGAATTTTTTTAGATTGCGGTTGGGGAACACAATGGTGAGGGGAACCTAACATAGGGTGTATTAACTATGCCATGGAGGGATTCAATGGGTGCGTCTTCACAATGTATGAGACTCCCTAGACCCGCACTCATGGATCTGGTGACAAAACAAATTCTTTAAACATTGAATTTGGTACAAGATGATATGATCCAAGCTATATATGCCTTTGATTAACATTTTTTATAATATTAATATCGCATCTAACAAATTATCTCACAACATTGAGAGCTGAAGATTTAGTGTCATTAGTGATAAGATACATAATTATGTCATTATGACTATTTTTATAAAATATCACAATATTAGATCTCATTCTAGACACCTCTTAGGTTATAAAAATATTTAAAACCTAGGGAACTGATAACATAATAATGTAGTGGGCATAAATGATTTATAGGGGAAAAAGTTGTAAATTTTTTTATCAAGGGTTAGATCATAAACATGTATGAAGACATGAGTATGGGTGAAATATCAAATTAAAGAAATGAAAAAATAGATGTGTCTATAAATAATAATAGAAGGAAATGTATTGTGAACTGACAAAAAATGTACCATGACATAATTTTTTGAAACCATGAGAGAATAATCATAATATATGGAGAATAATATAGGCATATAACAATAAAAACTAATAAAAAATAATCATAGGCAATCACAAATTTGTGGATTAGGTATTGAAACTTGATTTTAATAACAAAATAGTATTAGGGTAAAAACTAATGAACCCTCATGGACTTGGGTAAACAACACATGAACCCAATTGGGGTTATGAGAGAAAACTTTTACCATCATGGTATTGGAATAACAACTTGTATAACCTATTATTCTTGGTATAACAACCTACATACCCTCTTAGGTTTTGGCTAACAACCTTTAAACACTCATGGAATTTTGATACTACCCATGCACACTTTTCGATAAAATGAAATATAAAACACTATCCAGTGCATTTGAGGGGGATATAGAACATCACTAGTCACATAATAAACATCAATACTTATGTGTTTCATAATAACTTGAAAATATTCTTATTTTAAACATCATTTAATTTAACCCATTAAAAAAGTTATTATTTCCTTGAAAATTTCCATATAACATTTTATATTAAATCCAAAGAAAGAAGGTGGATGGTATAACAAGATTATTTACCCTATGATGCTTCAAAAAAATTGAAGTATTTTTACCTATATATAGAACATATTTTTATTAATTATAAATTCAATGGTATAATATAAGAAAGGATTTAAAAAATGGACCATTTGATAACATGAGTTTAATCACCAAAAAGATATATGGTATAAGAGATTTTTTAGGGTAATTCATTATAAATTATTTCAATGGAATTGAGTCACTTTGAAATAAAGATGAAAATGGTATTGAAATTGTAAAAAATATATTTCAAAAAAAAAAATTAACATGGGGGGGGGGAGATAAAGATACGAGTCACCATAAAAAATAATTTTCAACATAGTAATATGAAAATATTTTTAAATTAAAAAATTATAATAAATACCAATAACAGTTCCTTGAAAAATATGTTAAGGTTTTCCATAGAAAATTTTTAGGGGAAAATAAAATATTTGATTATGAAAAAGAAACCACTTTAGTATTGTATAAAACCTTTATTGATACCCACATCATAAAAATGATAATAAAATTTTCATTTGAAAAAGTGTAATGATAAATGACATGAACACTCGAGAAAATAAATTTTGGATTTAAAATATAAGTGATTAAATAATTTGTTAAAATTACATATATGGACATGAAAAAACTGTATTTATAGATAAAATTAATTATTAATTACAACATCTTACTATTATGTGAGAGAAATTCATGAAGGAAAAATTATTGAATTAAATATTTCATTTCTTAGATATTTAATGAAAAATTATCCAATAATATATATTTAGAGTCTAATAAACCAATAATACATGAACGAAGATTAAAAATAATTCTTTTAACTCATATAAATGGGGTTGAGTTAACAAAAACACTTAAGGATTTTGAAAATTTTGAATCGAAATACATTGAATGAAAAAAAAAACCATATATGTATTTATCAATCCCTATAACTGGATGAAATATATCATATAATGAAATTAACATATAATATATTAACCACAAAAAATAGCCAGTGAATATGGAAAATGATTCAATGAAGGAAAATTCAGATGAGAAAACAATTATATATTTGAAAACTTTTAAATTACAACCCATTAAAAGTGAAAGCATGAAATAGAACATTAATTAAATTATAAAAAATATAATCATGATAATATATTCCAAGAAGTTAGAAAAAAACACATATAAACAAAAATAGTTATATAATATGAAACATGTATCCATGAAAAGAAATCGATATTGAAAACATTAGAAAAACACTTAACTTACATAAATGTTCTTTAACCTCTATAAACCTTGAGTTATATCCTTGAGCCCTCATATGTTGTTATTTTGGTGAGAAAGTCACCTATAGAACATGGAGAAGGGAGTTAGGATAGTTTTTAGGATGAATATGGTTGATCCATGAGTCTTTTGACATATGGGGAAGTGAGCTATTTGAAATATCCTTTTATATGTGTAAAGGGTTTCACTTTTAAAATATTACTAACATAATGTTAAAGTCATGTCAATTTCAATGGAATGCTACTCCAAAAGTGGAAACTAATAGAGATGGTTGGATTATTGGTCAATCCACCTATCATTGACAGAAATAATGGACATGGTTTGAGATATTTTATGCCTTTTCCCCTTAATTTTATTTTTCCCCTAATGCATTTGTGCCATGTTCATACATTTTTTATCCTCAGTAACTCATTAGAATGACTAAAAATAAAATTGGCCTTATTAGATAATTTGGATATAATTATTAAAATTATGAAACCTTTTAATATAATTAAATATCTAAAAGTGATAAAATTTAATTCTAAAATAATAGTTATAAATCTCAACCAAACCATTTTTAGAGAAAATGTTATTTTGGTTATAATAAGTTAATAATATATTTATAGATTTTAATATATTTTTTAAATACATAATTTTACTGGTTAAATATATTATTGATTATAAAAATGGTATCATATATATTTTAAGACATTCCTATAAACTAATGAAGTAATGAAATTCAAGGTATTTGTAAAAATGGTATTATTAAATATTTAAATAAAAATCAATATTTTAGAAAACCCCCAAAAAAATTATTTGAACCTAATATTAAAATGATAAATCAAAAAATGGTGTTCATTTTTTAAATTAAAATAAATAAATTTACGCATCTTACTTTTAAATTTTAATAAAAAATATATTGAAAAACTATTTTTATATGAAAAATTAATTTTTATATAACACCTTTAGATATTAAATTATTTTTTCATTTTAAATATAACATTTTTAATAAATTTTAATGCACAAAATTCTTAAATTAAACAAATAATTGTTAAATTTTATTATTAATTTTTAAATATGACCATTATAACATAGAATTTAAGTACACATGTATAAATAGAAGTAAACACAAAATGAAATATTAAATAAATGTAATCTCATAATAGTAGACTTCCTTATGATTATCAATTTACTGCTCTTAAAATCAAGGTAACTTCGCTTTGGTATATCATAGATCAAACCCAATCCAAACACTAACAATTAGATTATAAGGTAAATCATAAGAGATATAATTTTAATATTGATGAAATATTTATGAGATCTAGCCTAGTGGAAACACCATCCATGACTTCTACTATATATTATCTTACACTGAGGTATTACGTGAAGATATTTGATAGGCTATAAAACTATAAATTAAGATGATATTATCAATTTAATAAATTTATTTCTATATTTATACATCTCAAATTTTCATTATTAAAGAAATATAATTTTCATTTTTAATACAAATTCATTGATAAAAATAAATAAACATAACCAAATAACTAATAAGATCATTTTATGTTAAAAGGATATTTAATATATAATTATCTATTATTTGGGAATTCTTTTATAAAATACATTTTCCATATGAATAATATATTAATAATAAAATAATTATTAATTAATATAAATTAATAATAATAATAGTTAAAGATTTTAAACATTAATTTCCCCATGAAACTAATTTTCATTTTTTTAAATATTAACATATCAGAATTTATAATCTTAATTTGAGAAAATTTACTTCTTTTTTGGACATATAACAATAACGTTATCATAAGATTATTTTTTAGGCTTTTCTTGAAATAGTTTGTTTATAGTTGAATAGTGAAATCACTGTTTTTATTATTATTGTAGTGTTTTAGAAATTATGACGATCTAAATATGATTAAAAAAGTTTATAAAAAAATCATGATATAGAATATATTTAAGGAATAGAATTATTAACTTAAAGATACTATGTTTAATTTAGAAAACTCATGTTTAACATTTTGAAGCATAAGTATTTTTTTACATTAATAAAATAATAATTATCTATATTTTCTATAAATACTATATCACAAGGTATAAATAAATTTTGGATTTATTTTTAATCCATATAATCCTTATTTAAAAAAATAAACTTATTAATGTAGGTAGAATCAACAAGATTTATAATTTTATACTAAATATTAATTTTATTCATAAAATACACCTTTTCTTAAAAAAATTATGTGTTATGTGAAATTTTATTAAAATTAATTTTTATAACCCAAATAATTTATATTTAAAAAATATATTTCATATTTGGAATCAGTATTTATGAATTATTTAATCTGTTCAATATTATTTATTAATATAAAAAATGAATTTATTAGGCAAAAAATCGTTACCGCATTGAGTGTATATTATGTTAAAAGTGGTTTAACTAAGGTTATGAAACTTAAAACATGTTAAAAAAATGTCTTAAAATGAGTTTAATAGAGGTCAAGTAATCCTGTCTCCATTATTTTCCATTATTGGATCCTTTTGACACTTGAATAATGACATTCCATTTATATTATTACAAAAATTCCATTTCCCTAACAAAAAAAGGTTCTCACTTCCACCTATTTTTAGCACTCATTGTAATTATTTATATCATCCAAATCTATCCCCTTTTACATCATAATCTCTCTCATAATGTAACGAACCGAATCCAGAGCCCCTCAACTGGTGCCCCGTGCCTGGTTTTTCACATGACCTCAAGCGCATTTCCCCAAATTCCAGAGGCTGCCGACTAGCAGCGAGGGCCTTGGTAAGTTATTGGGGGAAACTATTCCCTCATTTGGTAAGGTATACAAGGTACAAGAAATAACAGTCAATAGTGGAAGCAGTAAATAGTATACAACAACTGAAACTAAACAACGGAAGTAATGTATAATATAATAATGATGCAGCATGGTACATGTATCTAAGGAAAGCAGCAAACACAACAATGTGCTGAAATACAACTGAGAACAAAGCACTAAAAGTAAACAACAACTCTAGCATCATCGCAAGCCTAAGCACGGTCCTATGCTCTCCAGTTCCAACCAGCAATCATGTACTTGAAGTAGAAGGGCCACAATCCCTATCCACACCTGCAACCATATAACCTGTTTGGGCCGAAAAGCAGGACCCAAACAGGGTGTGAGACTAATCCCAGTAGGCAATCACCACAAGATCTGTGCCCTACTATCAGTGAGCAATATAGCAAAAGTGAAGGAAATAAATGTAGCAGAGAAATAGGAGTACTCTAAAGTAAACAATCCTACCAATCTACATTCACATTTATTTATTAATTTAATTCACTCATTAATTATCAACCAAAGAATCTAGCAAACAACTCTATATTCTCAAGGCATAGAAAGCAACACAACAGGTATCACATCAGACTACCTAACAACAAGTAATACAAACACAAGCTTGTTCTTTGGCATGGTGGAATCATCACAACCAACCAACCGATAATTATGGTGACTCTCTGGGTGGCTCACACTGGCAGACCCCTATAGTCAAGTAAACATACAAAGGCACAAACACTCTGGGAAGCTCTCACTGTCAATTCCCCTACAGTCTTGCAATGATAACTATAGACTCTCTAAGGAAGAACTTATGTCTAATTCCCCCTATAGTCTCGATACTTAACTAAGGAAACTATAAGGAAGCACAAATTCCCATTATCGTAGGTCCTGTGAATGATTCTAATTTATAACAGACTCTCCAGGGAATCCCTTAATCGTCAATTCCCTCTTTAGTCTACCATACCAGGTTCCCACAGTCCTGAGTAGTGTAGTCATTCGTAAACAACTGTTAGCAGCCCAAAGTAAGCTCAACAAAATACTTGGCTAATAGCTACAATGCATCAAAAGCATATAAACAATAGGCAATACATGCAATCAATTATATCAAGGCAGGCAAACAATGCAACAAGGTATTCCTCATATACAACCTAATCCAAACGACGATAAACATCCAAAATAGGGGGAACACCCATGGGGTGATCCTCAAACATGCTAACAATCAATTATCAATCATCTAATAACCTCAATCATACATGCAATCTAAGTCATATAACAATACAAGATCAAAACCCTAACCCGAGATACCTGATACATGGGTATCCAACACTTTTGCACCAAAAATTCAAATACATTCAATGTAGGGAAACAAACCACCTACCTCGATACTAGGGGATCGATATACTTGAACCTCGACATGTGAATCATCCTAGAATGGATAAGATCTACAAAAATTTCTAAAACGTTCAGCCTCAGATAACTCTCACAAGAGAAGGAATCAGGAAACGTGGCCAAAGAAGAACCAAGAACTCACCGATGCGATTCTATTGCAACTGACAGCATTTGATTCAGATAACCGGTGATGGATCGATGGCTCGGAGAAGATTCAACCTCCTCAGACGCTCTGGACGTAATTAGGTGGAGAAGAAGATAAAAATAGGTTTAAGACGCGACCTCGGTCCAATTAATGAAATAAAAAGAAAAGTACACGGCGTGTACTCTCCCTTTCCGTACACCACATTAAGCGGCCTCCACATCACCGCTACACACCGTGTGTGTGACCCGGACACGACCAACACACGACCTCACGCGGGAGAAAAGTACACGATGTGTACTCATAAAGTACATGACGTGTACTTAGAAAATTTCCATATTTTCATCTTTTTCTCAAAAACGACTAGAAACCGAAAAACATACCTGAAACAAAGATCCGGGTTCTTACAAAATTTCCCCCTTAAAGAAATTCATCCCTGAATTTCCCTAACTTGGTGGCGAAGAAGAAACCTCGAACAACTCTGGCCACTGTGATAGCATATCGGCCTCCCTCTCCCAAGTCTCGTCCTGTACACGACCATGCTGCCATAGAACCCGTACCAGAGGAACAGACCGACCACGAAGTATCTTTTCACTATGATCAAAAATCCTGATAGGATGCTCCTCGAACGATGCATCCTGCTCCAGCTCAACCTCCTTGGGTTGAAAAACATGAGATGGGTCTGAGAAATAGTGGCGAAGCTGAGAAACATGGAAGACGTCATGCATAACCTAGTACCTCTGAGGAAAATGAAACCTATAAGCAACCAACCCGACTCTCTTCAGAACCTCAAATGGCCCGACGTACCTCGGTGAAAGCTTACCCTGTCTCCTGATCCTCTTGTGTCCCAACCTCGGGGTAACACGTAGGAAAACCTGATCCCTGACCTTAAACTCCAAAGGTTATCTCTGCTAATCAACATAAGATTTCTATCGAGACTGTGCAGTAGCCATCCTTTTTCGAATCAACTCCACCTTCTCTGTGGTCTCCTGAACAAGATGAGGTCCCAGCATAGCTGCCTCTCCTACCTCCATCCAACACAAGGGTTATTGGCACGACCTACCGTACGAAGCCTCGTAAGGTGCCATCTGAATAGTTGCTTGAAAACTATTATTATAGGAAAACTCCACTAGAGGTATATGTCTCTCCCAAGAACCACCAAAATCAAGGACACATGCTCGTAGCATGTCCTCTAGCACCTGAATCATGCACTCTGAATGACCATCTGTCTGGGGATGGTAAGCTGTACTTAGAAGTACCTGTGTACCCAAATCCCTCTGTAGCCCTTGCCAAAAATGCGATGTGAAGCGGGCATCCCTATCTAAAATGATAGTACTCGGAACCCCGTGCAAGCATACAATCTCACGAATGTACAACCGTCCAAGATCATCAACACCGAAGGTCTCCTTAATCGGTAAGAAGTGAGCAACCTTTGTGATCCTGTCAATGACAACCCATACCACATCATTCCCTTGAGGCGATCTCGGTAACCCTGTCACAAAGTCCATCGCGACATCATTCCACTTCTACTTGGGAATGGGTAGCTGCTGTAAAATCCATGCCGATCGCTGGTGCTCTGCCTTCCCCTGATGATAGGTGGAACATCTCATGACAAACCCAACAACATCTCTCTTCATACATGACCACCAATACTGGCGGTGTAGATCACGGTACATCTTGGTGATGCCAGGATGAACTGCCCAGATTGAGGAATGAAAGTCTCTCATCAGCTCCTCGCGTATATCTCCTGGCACCCACATGCATCCCTAGAAACGCAAGATCTCATCCTCGCCTATGGTCCATCCGAGAAGAGGGTCCTCTCCTAAAATGCTTTCCCGTAGGACCAGGACTTCAGAATCTGATAACTGCCTCATTCGAACTCGGTTGAGAAGCGTAGAGGTAACAGCTATAGAAGATAGGAAAGTCTACCCCTGTCTATTGTGCACCTCCAAATACATCTCAGAGAACAGAGCCATAAGCTGCCACCCACTGCTGGCCTCCTGAACTGCCGGTATCTGATTCCTCCTGTTCAGTGCATCCGCCACTGCATTTCCTTTCCCAGACGTACAGGAAATCTTGAAATAGAAAGACTGTAGGTACTCAACCCACCTCTTCTATCTCATATTCAAGTCACACTGCGTGAAGATGTACTTGAGGCTCTTGTGGTCAATATACACCACAAAATGATCTCCAAGAAGATAATGTCTCCAACAACACAAAGCATGAACAACTGCAGCCAACTACAGGTCATGTGTAGGATAGTTCCTCTCATGTGGCCACAACTGCCGAGATCCGTATGCAACAACACAATCCTCCTGCATAAGCACTGCTCCAAGCCCGATGCCAGATGCATCACAGAAAACTGTATAACTCTTGCCCAGCTCCGAAAAAACTAGAATCGGTGTTGAAGTCAATCTCCCTTTCAGCTCCTAGAAGGCTGAATTGTAGGCTTTTTAACAGACATACTTCACCCCTTTCTTAGTCAAGCATGTCAACGGCACTGCTAGGCGTGAGAAGTCCTATATAAACCGCCTGTAGTAACCATCCAACCCTAAGAAACTATGTACCTTGAAGATGTTCTTCGGCTGCTCCCAGGTGACTACTGCTCTCACCTTCTCTGGGTCTACTGACACTCCTATCTCTGAGATGACATGACCTAAGAAGTGAACCTCGTCCATCCAAAAGTGGAACTTTGAGATATTAGCATATAACTGATGCTCCCTCAGTGTACTCAAAACAATCTCAAGATGGGTAGCATGGTCATGTCGAGTGTGAGAGTACACCAAGATGTTGTCCATGAAAACGACCATGAAGGAATCCAAGTAAGGATGGAAAACTCTGTTCATCAGTGCCATGAAAACTGTTGGCGCGTTCGTGAGACCGAACGACATAACCAAATACTCATATAGACCATACCTTCTCCGAAAGGCTGTAAGAGGTATATCAGATGGTCTGACACGCAACTGATGGTAACCAGATCTCAAGTAGATCTTCGAGAACACTCTGTATCCTCGAAGCTGATCAAAGAGATCATTTATCTGTGGCAATGGATATCGGTTCTTGACCGTCAACTGGTTCATCTTTCGATAATCCACACAAAGCCTAAGGGTGTCATCTACCTTCTTCGCAAACAGGACAGGCGAACCCCAAGGAGAAGTACTGGGTCGGATGAAACCCCTCGTCTGCAACTCCTCCAACTTCTTCTTGAGCTCCTGCAACTCAGGTGTATCCATCCTATAAGGAGGAATGGACACCGGTGTTGCTCCTGGCACAAGCTCAATAGAGAAGTCTACCTCTCGCTCTGGAGGAAAACCTAAAAATTCTTCTGGAAAGACATCTGGAAAGTGATCAAACACTAGAGGAAAATTTACCTAAGAAGTCCTGTGGTCATCCAGATATAAGCTAGAAATATGGGCCGTAACACCACCTAACCCAGGATGCTCTGGTCCAACTCTGCTTGCCTGAACATCCCATTCGCCCTTGTGAAGAAAAGATCCACCCTCTGGTGATGTGAAACTCACCCTGAGGCGATAGCAATCGACAAAGGCCTGGAAGGGAACTAACTAGTCCATCCCAAGAATGAAATCATAGCCTTCCATCTCCAAAACACAGAGACTCCACGAAAAACGACACCCACCAACCTCGAGGGGGCAGTCTAAGCACTGACACATGCTAGCAGTTCTAATTCCCAAGGGAGTGTCTAGCGTCATCATATCCTCATAAGTATAAACAGTATGTCTAAGTCTTTCCATAGTATGCATATAAATAAAGTTATGAGAAGCTCCTGTATTGAAAAGTGCAGAGGATAAAACTGAGGCTACTAAAATCGTACCTTGAACTGTAGAAGGTCCAGGATCCTTCTCCTGATGAATATGCTCTATAGAAAAAGTATGGCCTGTACTGCGGCCCTACGTAGCAGCCTGAGATCCCTGTACTGCTCCTCCCTGAGCCTGAACACTGTGTCCATGACCTCTACCCTATCCTGAATGACCTGAAGAACTCCAGCCCCTAGTCTTCTATGGAACTGGTAATCCTACTCCTGTACGCGGAGTCGAAACTGATCCTCCTTCACTAGCCGCTGGCAGAAGAACCTTGCAGAAGCGCTGCAGATGACCCATCTTTCCGCAAGATCGGCACTCCACTGGGTCCCTTGAGAACTAGGGATTCTTATGACCACTTCTTCCACACTGATAACACACCAATTGGTTGCTAAAGGGAATATCCTGTTTACCAGAAGGAATACCTCACTTCCTCGAGTCACCTTGTGTAGACTCTCAGTGGCACTTCCTGCTGTCTGTCTGGAGAGAATCAACCCTGGATGCTGAACCTCCCTGGTCCACAGCTCAAGCCTCCCTCAGGTTTCTATCTATAATAAGCGCTGGTTGACTATCAGAGTGATAGAAGTCAACTGAAAGACGCTCACTTGTGACTTGATATCTGGTCTGAGGCCTTCCTCAAACTTCCTTGCCAAAAACAGCTCATCATTCCCCAGAATGGGAGTAAAATGCTGTAACTCTGTAAAGTGGGAGAAATACTCCATAACTGTGAGAGTACCCTACTGTAGGTTCACGAACTCTCTGGCTCTATCATCCCTCAGCGTCGCCGGGTAGAAGTAGTCATAGAACATACTCTGAAACTCATCCCAAGCCATAGCTTGTTGGAGCCCTGTCTGTGAAACCACATCCCACCATCTCTTGGAAGAATCTCGTAGCATATAAGTCACGAGCTTCACTCTCCTCTCCAGAGGTGTCTCCAGATGCTCAAATATGGACAACATGGCTTCTAGCCATGACTCCATAGCCTGCGGTCCTCCATCCCCTGTGAACGTGGGAGGGTGCTGCTGCTGAAAAACCCATGTCAGCTCTGCCATAGACGGGGCAGGATACTGAGATCCCTGGAAGGTCTGCATGAATCTCATGAAACCCTATCTGAACTAATCGTCGGCACTAGTGTCTAGAATCAGTGCAGGTTCTATGTCTGGAATGATAGGCAGAACTACTGGTAGTCCCTGATCTGCCGTATCAGGTGTATGGTCACTGCCTGGTTCCTGACGTGCGACGGGAGGATGTCTTGGTTCCATCGCTCTGAAAAGTCAAAAGCACACCTTCATTAATGATGAACACAGATGAAAATTAAGAGAGAAAAATGGAACAGGAGAGAAAAACTTTAAGATTTGGGAAAACATGACTACACGGCGTGTTTCTTAAAAGTTTACCCTAGGCGTGTACCTTGGCCATACATGGATGTGTAAACCACCCGGCTACACGGCGTGTTCTTAAACTACACGACGTGTACTAAACCTTTTCCTCCCTGCCCGTTCACTCCTACACGGCTGGGAACACAGATTGTCCCAGCAGGAAACTACATGGCGTGCTTGTCCACTACACGACGTATCCTTAAGATCTCTCCCTTGTCCGTGTCGTTAATCACACAGACTGGTACACGGACCACTACTACACAGAGTGTTAAAGGAGACATGGCGTGTAATTGACATGCCTTACCTGGCCCGTGTTGTTAGTGACACGGCCTGACACACGGTCGACACTACACGGCGTGTTCCATATGGACACGACATGTACGTGGAAGGATAACACCAACCCGTGTTGTTGGATACACGGCCGACTACATGGTCAACTATACACGGCGTGTTCCCAAGGGACACGACGTGCACTTGAAGGAAAACCCCGGCCCATGTTGTTCGTGACACGACCGGATACCTATTCCAGACTACACGGCGTGCTAAGCTGGTACACGGTGTGTTCCTACAGGAAACTTTACAACCCCGTGTCTCTGCCCAACACAGTCATGGACACGACTAAAAACTACACGGCGTGTATGCATAAATTACACGTCGTGTATTCTGGGTTTTTCTGGAAAGTAGCCTCAGAACTACACTGGAGCCTAGAAAACACAGAAAAAAAGTGTTAAGGTGCCAAATTCTGATCCGTGGGTGCCCATACTCCCCGCGAATCAAATCTTGGAATCATAACAATGGATATAACAAGTAAAAAGTATAACAACTCACCATCAACCAAATTCCGATCCTCGAGGGCCCATAACACCTCTAAGACCAAAGTTTAGCGTCCATGATAAAGAAGCTCTAAACAAACAATACCCTATTAACATAGCAGGTATTCTGTCATAGCAGCTATCACAACAACATGCATCTTTTATCACAAATTATATCACAACAGCATGAAAATTCTAATGCAATCTAGATGGCATGGAAAAATACATGACATTTGATTTTATAACAAGTGCCTATATGATGCATGAGATGGCATACCCTCATCTCATCAGGTTGCAACAAAATAGAACCACAATCATACAAATAGTAATAGCACAAAACAAGTGCACCACCCAACGGTGAAATCAATTAAACTATAACATTTCCAAAAACTCAAAAATTGTAATATTTGAGGTAATCTGGCTTTTCCCCTATACACGGGTTCTAGAACGCCCGAGCACAACTATTTACCATTTACCTATTCCGTCCTATCCCTGTCTAATGTCACTAAACAGTAAGTCAATAGAAAAGGAAAGAAACTCCTCTGATACCACTTTTTTAATGAACCGAATCCGGAGCCCCTCAACTGGTGCCCCGTGCCCGGTTCTCCACATGACCTCAAGTGCATTTCCCCAAACGCCAAAGGTCGCCGACTAGCAGGGAGGGCCTTGGTAAGTTATTTGGGAAACTATGCCCTCATTTGGTAAGGTATACAAGGTACAAGAAATAACAGTCAATAGCGGAAGCAGTAAACAACATAAAACAACTGAAACTAAACAATGGAAGCAATGTATAATATAATAATGATGAATCATGGTACATGTATCTAAGGAAAGCAGCAAACACAACAACATGCTGAAATACAACTGAGAACAAAGCACTAAAAGTAGACAACAACTCCAGCAGCATCGCAAGCCTAAGATCGGTCCTATTCTCTCCAGCTCTAACCAGAAATCATGTACCTGAAGTAGAAGGGCCACAATCCCTATCCACACCTGAAACCATATAACCTATTTGGGCTGAAAAGTAGGACCCAAATAGGGTGTGAGACTAATCCCAGTAGGCAATCACCACAAGATCTGTGCCCTACTGTCAGTGAGAAATATAGAAAAAGTAAAGGAAATAAATGCAGTAGAGAAACAAGAGTACTCTAAAGTAAACAATCCTACCAATCTCCATTCACATTTATTTATTAATTTAATTCACTCATTAATTATCAACCAATAAATCTAGAAAACAACTCTATATTCTCAAGGCATAGCAAGCAACGCAACAGGTATCATAGCAGACTACCTAACAACAAGCAATAAAAACTCAAGATTGTTATTTGGCATGTTAGACTCATCACAAAAAACCAACTGATAATCACGGTGACTCTCTGGGTGGCTCACACTGGCAGACCCCTCTAGTCAAGTAAACATACAAAGGCACAGACACTCTGGGAAGCTCTTACCGTCAATTCCCCTGCGGTCTTGCAACGATAACTATAGACTTTTTGAGGAATCACTTACGTCTAATTCCCCCTATAGTCTCAATACATAACTAAGGACACTCTAAGGAAGCACAAAGTCCCATTCCTGAAGGTCCTGCGAATGATTCAAATTTATAACAGACTCCCCAGGGAAACCCTTAATCGTCAATTCCCTCTTTAGTCTACCGCACCAGGTTCCCACAGTCCTGAGTAGTGTAGTCATGTGTAAACTACTGTTAGTAGCCCAAAGTAAGCTCAACAAACTACTTGGATAATATCTACAATGCCTCAAAATCATATAAATAGCAGGCAATACATGAAATCAATTATATCAAGGCAGGCAAACAATGCAACAATGTATGCCTCACAGGCATCCTAATCCAAACGGCGATAAACAACCAAAACAGGGGGAACACCCATGGGGTGATTCTCAAACATTCTAACAATAAATTATCAATCATCTAATAACCTCAAGAATACATGCAATCTAAGGAAGATAACAATACAGGATCAAAACCCTAACCTGAGATACCCGATACATGGGTATCCGACACTTTTGCACCAAAAATTCAAAGACATTCAACGTAGGGAAACAAACCACCTACCTCGATCCTAGGAGATCTATATACTTGAACCTCGACCTATGAATCATCCTAGAACAGATAAGATCTGCAAAAAACATCTAAAACGTTCAACCTCAGATAACTCTCAAAAGAGAAGGAATCAGGAAACGTGGCCAAAGAAGAACCAAGAACTCACCACTATGATTCTATTGCAACCAAATGCATTCTATTCAGATAACCGGTTACGGATTGGTGTCTCAGAGAAGATTCAGCCTCCTCGGATGCTCTGGATGTAATTAGGCGGAGAAGAAGATGAAAATAGGTTTAAGACGTAACCCCGGTCCGATTAATGAAATAAAAAGAAAAGTACACGACGTGTACTTCATGAGTACATGGAGTGTACTCACCCTTTCCGTACACCGTATTAAGAGGCCTCCACATCACCGCTACACACCGTGTGTGTGGCCCAGACACGGCCAGCACATGGCCTCATGCGGGAGAAAAGAACATGGCATGTACTCATAAAGTACATGACGTGTACTTAGAAAATTTACAGATTTTTTTATTTTTCTCAAAAACAACCAGAAACAGAAAAACATACCTGAAACGAAGATCCGGGTTCTTACACATAATTTCCTATAATACATATTCATTCTAGGAGACCAATACTAGGAGCCTTAATTTGTTACCCAAGGGAGAACATCCAAAGAAAGGGTTAATATTCTTAACCGATCAACCATAATGTTTTTCATCATCAACCCTCTCATATCTATTTTTTTCATTACATAATAATAACATTATTGTTATAAATATTCTGAAATGTAATTATATATCCATATATCACATTTATACCTTCTTCTAAAACCCTTTGAAAAAATGAAGATGCCATGCATATGTATGGACTACCACCTCCATGAAAGGTGTGTTATATTTTTCCTAACCACCTTACATGGTAGGTATAAAAGAGTTATTTAAGGAAAAATATCATACTTGGATGAATATTAGTATTCTTATTTTATAAATATTTTATTTTTCTACCCCTACTGTTCTATGTAAAATGATAGTGCTTTTCATGTTTATGTGTGGTCCACCACCTCAACGGAATGATATATTTCATTTTCCATTACTACATAACATGGGAGAAATTAAAATGTGTTTATGAATAAGTATTAAATTTATTTAATTATTAATATTTAGGAAGGATAATATTATACATTCTATAATTGATATTAACAATAACCATTAATAGTAAACTTAACTTCCCTAAAAGAAAACAAGAAGCCACCATTCTTAATGTGAGTCTATAATGGGAAAACCTAAGAATGTTAATAAATTTTCAGATAATAGAATAATAAAACACATAATTTAATTCAATATTCAATATTATATATTTATTTTACAAAACCTTTGATGATTATCAACATACTAAAAATGATATGGGAAAATATATCTGAAAACATCAAGTAACCAACTTGGGTTAAAAATATAGTAAACAAAAAATATATGATATAAATAGGGTATAAGAAATTTAAATACATATGAAAATGTTTCTTAAAAAAATTAATAAAAATATATTTAGTATTTAGTATTTTATGTCCATGTTCATAGAAAACCAATAACCGAGGAAAGTGTTTCCATATCTTAATCTTTCTTCACTATGATTTTTTTTCATCCACCATGTGATCCATTTTTTAGATATAATTATTTTCTATAGATGTATTTTGGTCATAGAATTCATGAAATATTAGGAGTTTATGAATCCATCTTATGTTTTATCATTATGGGGCTTTTATTCAAAAGTTAATTAAATCATAAGTGTTTTTTTGACTAGGTTTTATTTTTATTTTATTTTATTCTAGATCTATCTTTCATGCTAATTATTATCTAAGTTCCCTTTTTATTCAATTTACCTATTCACTATGGTAGCTAAATTTTTTATTAGTGTTCATTATATTTCTAGATCAAAAAAAATTATTATTTAGTTGGTTTTCACATAAAATTTAGGACATTGTTAAGATTAATACCCATCATTTCTAAAGACATATTCTCCTCTAAGTTCATATTTTTATTCCCTCCAATGTTATCATTTCCAATTTTTTGATCACAAATACGTTTTATCTCTTTCAATCCTCATATGTAACCTTATATATTTTTAAAATAAATCATTATTATCCTTTTTATTTATGTGAGTTGTACTAATAGAAATTTAAAATATAAAAAAACAATTTTATTTATACTTTTATTTTTTCATACCTACTCCACATTTATTAACTTATGATTTTCATATTTTAAATGCCCAATTACTGGTATTTATTTTAGTGTAATATTTATGAATTCATCAATATTATCTTATTATAAAGTTATTTTCTAAATGTGACTTTAAAATCATTCACTTTTTACAATAGTGTTATAAAATGTTTTCAAAGAAAACTCATTTTCACAATTTCACATATATTTCCCTCTCTATAATACAAATGATCCACCACTATGTTTCCTTAACAGATCATACAATATTTTCAAATATTTTTTTTATTCTAATTCCATTACTCTATGATTTCCCTATTTTTTAATTAATATATTGAAGTGTGTTCACCTAGATACCCATACATTGATTGATTAGAGAAATCATTGACTAAAATGCATTACATTTATCAATGTTGTCTAAATAACATATACTTCATCATATAAATTGATGGTTATTTACCTATAAGTATCCATAATATCGTTGTATACCCATTCAATTTCCACAGGTAGTCTTGTTATGATTATCATAGAATTTATAATCATTTTTTAAAGGGAATTGTTTTTAAAAAGATATGAATACAATTTTTATTTCCATCATTTTATATGATATGATGATTGAGATCATGTAGAAGACTCATATATTTTTTTAATATGTGATTGGTGTGCCTGGATATCTCTCTAGTTCTTTAGGAAATTTTTTAAATATCATGAGATACTGAGTATAGTGCACGAGTAGTTTCCCTAACCATGCAACTAAACCATGTGTGATTAAAAAACTAGATCCTAAAAAGTGGATCTGGGTTGTATTTTTGATTTAATGCCTCATTTCCCCCCAAAATAGAAAAAAATTATTATTTTCCCTCTAAAAGGTCATAAAACCTCTCTCCACCAAATTGGAAGTGATCCATAGGCGTTTCTTGGTGCGTTGAAGCTCCATTCTCGCTGTAAGTTGTCGTTCTTAGTGTTTTTTGGTAGTTTTCCTTAGATATACTTATTCATCTCTCTCAAATTATTAAATCTATGTCTTTTGTGAGTAGATCTAAGGTTTTGGATGGAAAATATGTTTTGTTTTGGTCTTTTTGTTGATAGGGTAAGAGATCTAAGGCGGGTTTTGGAGATTCAACCCAGTTTCGTGGATGTTTTTCATGTAATTTATCATTTTCTCCAAATTCTTGCAGTAAGTGAATTCACTATTAACTAATATTGATAGAACTAATTGTATTAGTTTAAAATTTATTAAATTGATTGAAATTTACTGTGAAATTAGTGTGAAAATCATGGTATAAACCTTCTTTAGTCATGGTTTGTATATTTTGCAGTTTTGTGGAAATTGGTTGTGCAGTTCTTTGGTTTCTTGATTTTAAAATATAGATTTTCTATAATTATGGTAAATAGTTTAATTGAAATTTTTTCAATAAAATGATGATTTTATTTAAATAAGATTAAATGGTTTTTTTGAAAGGTTTTCAATAAAAGTATGGTTTTATTTAAATAATTGAAATGTTTTTGGCATTGAAATGGTTTTTTCATGATTGTATTGAAATGGATTTTAGGCATACTTGGTGGTGTGTGTTCATATTTCATTATGAGGTTTGGTTTAAATATTACCTTGTTCTTGGTGAAAAAGGTGCAATGACACATGGGATTTAATTACCTAGTGATGACTTGGTAGATTGATGAAAAACCACTCATGAGTATGGAACTGTCATAATGAAGCATGAATGTGTAGATGTGTGGATTTGTGGATTGGAATGAGAGATTAAAAAAATGGAAAATGAAATGGTTCTCGAAATTTGTTTTATTATTTTCCTTGGAACATGATGTTATCTTGAGAAAATTGTTTAACTATGGAACTTGTTTATATTTTGATATAAACTTTTTTAGAATTTTTTTATGTAAACCATTTTATATAATTTGCTAACTTGTTCTATCCTAGTGGCCTGAGTAGGGAAGTAATTTGGGAAAAACCTATTGAGTTTTAGTACTCTTGCCTACTTTGGAACTTTGGTTATTTTGAAAATGTTTTTTATCAAGACATCATAAAATGTAAAGTGTCACACATCTTTAGAAGTACTTCGTGATACTTGGGCTATTTTGTGGAGATGGAGCATGGAGCATGTTTAGAGCTTGTAGTTGTCATTGGAGTTTTTGAGATTTGTGTTCTTTTTCTATTTACTTTCATGTTGTAGTCATCCACTATGGTACTTCATTTTAGTTTGATTTTAATGAATGAAATGTTGATTTTTCTTTCATTGTTATCATGCATCATATAGTGGTTTGTTTGGTTAATTGTTTTATTCTTAAAGGTAAAATCATCCCCCACATTATTAAACCCCTTCAATATTTATTGCTTGCCTCTGGCATCTTGGGGATGTTTCTTAAGTCGAATTAACATCTTTCCATAAAAAGAGGGATTTTACAAGTGGTATCAACTTGGTCTTTTCAAATATTTTTGTGGAAAAAGTGGCAGTAGTCTTGGTCTTTGACTTGGTATTGGTTGTCAGTCTTGGATTTGAATTCATTCTGGTCTATTCCTTGAGTGGAGATCATAGAAAAGAGAAGAATTATCGAAACTTGAAATGTAGAGCATAAAAAGATACAACTAACCTTTTATTCTAAAATTTAATTTACCAGGGAGTTGGGTACATAAGTATTCTGGATACACTTATAGGAATTGGAATCTCATTTTCATGGGTTTAGCCAATGAGATGAGCATGACATTCATTTGAGGAATGACTTCCCACTAGGAGTTCATACATCATCTCAAGTAACGATTTATGATTTCGTGAAAATTTATTGATTTTTGAAAAGTGTTTCATTTGTTTTCAAATGTGAGATTTTGAAAAAGGTCATGGTTATGGTATTTTGAAAATGGTTTGATGTTCAAAGAAAGTAGATATTTTTCAAAAATGGTTGAACGTGAAAAATATTGATTTTGGAAATCATTTTTGTGGTAGCATGTTGTGGTAGAATTTGAAATGGTAAGACTTCAGATTCTAGAGAGTGAGACTTATGGTTTTTGTTGTTTGTATAGAAAATACCACCTGGTAGGCATCGTAGAAACCAACCGGAATAGGCTACTGAGAATGTGGTTCTAACTAAGCCATAGGTGAACCAACAACTGGTTCAGAGTATAGTCTAAGATTTTCAAGCTATGGATACGGGGAACCAAAAGGATGATCCTATAACAACCCTCAATTTTCAAACATTTACATTACATTTCCTTTTTAGAATAATTAAAACATTATTTCAACAGACACCCAAATACCATACTAGTCTAGTGCCTTTGGAAACATGGAAACAAAAACACTGGTATATTAGTGAGCTATATTATCTTCCACTAGGTTATTCATGTCTAGAACCCTTCTTAGACACATAAAACATAATACATATCTTCATAACCTGAGGAAGAAAACATAAAAATGGGTGAGCTCAAATTTTTAATAAGGGCAAACAAGGAAGACATGTAAGTATAAACATGAGAATAGGGCTATGATAACATGATCATAACATTAAATGATCTTACCCTACATATCATAAGATCATAAACACAAATCATGCCATAAATCTTGGTAGTTCATAAGACATAAATCATAAGTAAATAAAAAACATAATCTATGAAATCATATAATAAGAATAAGACATAAAATTGTGGTATACATAAACATGTGATATCATTCCCTATACGTGTATATGCATTGCTAGAACTTATCGAGGCACTTCATGGGAACTGTGCCTACTGGGCAGGACATACCACCATCCCCAATCGAAGTCCTTTCCTTTTAAGGTATTAGGTTTCCCCATATTCCCATAGTGGATTGGGTTTCCCCATTTTCCAACTTCATGGTGACTACACCTACTAGGCGGGACACACCACCATCCCCAGTCGCAGTCCTTTCTTTGTTAGGGTTTGGGTTTCCCCATCTTCCCATAGTAGATCAATCTCGTTGACTTGATTCATATCATTATCTAAAGAGATATAAATATTTACCCAATTCATTCGAGGGAGATATTGGTCCCACCCATCTCATAATAAAATCATTCATACCCATGCTATAAGATAATAAAACTTCCATCATACTATAACCCATAAAAGGATATGGGTTTTATAAACATCAAATCATAAACCATGAAATGAAATGGGTATAATTAACATTTCATCACATCATAACCTATTGAAAATAGATAGGTTTCATAATCATTTCATCAAATAATATATCGTGAAAAGAATCAGGATTCAAAATCATATAACCCATTCAATAGAAATGGGTTTCATAAAAATAACTCCATAAAAACATAAATCATTCAAGAAAGAATATTAATGTAACCTTTGGACAATTTCCTATAAGGTAATTAGTAACATCAATGGATTTCTTCTTATATAGAAAATCACTTATAAAGATATTTTTAAAACATTTCTTGATGAAAATATCCTTTCTTCATTGAAAAAGGCTCTTTAAAACATAAAAACTTTTGAAAACAATTTTCTTGAAAATAATCTTGAAAACTTATAAATAAATATTTGAAATTTTTTTGGAAACCTTTTCATTTGAAAACATATAAATGGATCTTGAAAACATTTTGAAAACCATTTTCCTTGAAAAGTTATAAAATAATATTGAAACAATTTTAAAAACCATTTATTTGAAAATAATTTGAAAAGTTTTAAGGAAGATTGAAAACCATAAAAAAATTTTAAAATACTTTTTCCATGAAAATGATCTTAAAATATCATCTTTCAAAACATGGTTCTTAAAGTTCATGGCATGTGTCTCAAAGAAGGAAAATTGAGACAAAACAACTTTTCTAATTTGGTAACTCTTGAAACATTAACCCTTTGAAAGGATATCATAAGATGGATATTTAAATACCCATAAAATTAAGTATAAAATAATATAATATATTCATGGGTAGTATAATCACCACACAAAATAGATGAGTGGTTAATAAGGCATAAATATTACAGAAATAAAAGTGAGACTAGAAATCCTCTTTACTTGTGTCTTGACTCTTATCGTACTCATTAAAACATCCTATATAATAAATATAATTTTATTATAAATAACCATATTATTATATCTAATACCATATATGGTTTTATTATGAAATTATATAACCCTCTTGTTAATAATTATACGTTAAGGTTTCACTTTGGGTTATATCCTCTTTGTTCTTCACATGTGTCTTAATTTGTTATATCTTTGGTCATTATACTTATATCATGATTTAAAAAATATAAAACATGATATAAATATCATGTATATTAATTATATTTTTATTATAATAATTCATATAATATATAATTATGAAATAGAATACATCATTCATGGAGACGGTAGGTCGTAAGTATGCATGAACGTTGTTTCCATTTAATTATCATATTGAAAGAAAGAATGTAAATGAAACATATGCATATATATATGTATATATATAATTATTAAATTAGAATTATTATATAATATATATAATATAATTTCACTAAACCAATCCTTAATATATTCCATGTAGTTTGTGAATGAATCGTATTGCTTTGAGGGGGCGGTAGTCCACACTTTCTCAAATGAAATTATCATATTTACACAAAAAGGAAAGTATAAAGATATGTGTTGTAAAAAAATTAAAAAATATTAAAGACTTAATATATATCATATATAATCTGAGTTCCCATCATAATTTCCACCATGAGTGGTGGTAAAGAAAAATGAATAATCATCGTTTAATGAGGCAGTAGTTCGCTGTACACATAAACAGTATGTTCGTTACCCATTAGATGGAAATGTGCATAAGTGTAGGTCAAAACCTTAGTATAAAAGCATCTCAGTATATTGAGGATACCAGTTTTGTTAAATAATCATAGAATAAGTATAATTGAAATAGTGGATAAATAAAATAAAAGAAAGGATCTTGAGGGAGGGTGTTACTTTGTAATCGGGTAACTCCTTTTGGGTTTCACCAAAGGGATTACTTGTAAGGTTTTATGATAAAAGGTATGCTTCAAGAAAGAAGAAAATTTATGTTGGGAAGTTTATTGGGTAGATATTTTCTAAACCTAAGTGGTTTTAGAGTTGTGAATCATGGGAATAGGTGGTGGCCTTTTATAGGTAAGGGAGGGGACATAGTTGGCATTTTTTAAAACAAGTTGGGTGTAACCATGTTTTTACCTAAAAAAAGTCATATAGAACCAAAAAAATCAATAATGGAAGTTTCATGTTCGAATAATTTCCATACAATTTGTTTTGGAAAAGTGTATAGGTCATTTGGGCCCTTATGTTTAAGGTTTATTTCCTTATTAAGCATAATTTTACCTTAATCATTGAAATTAATTTTAATTACTTTCACTGATATTTTCATAAAAAACTAAGTTTACATTATTAGAAATTTTAAATTATGATTAATCAAAATATGGAATCCATTTTAACAAATTCTAATCATATAAGTGGTAGAAATTAATTTAAATTTAATCACACTGACGGGACAACACTGTAGGTTTTTAATGTAAAAAAGTTCAAAAGTTTGCTAAGTTTTTATATCCAATTTCAATGTAAAATTGGTTATAATGAGATATATTGGATTAATTTATAAAAATTTAATCTAATTAAACTTTAAAACAATTTAACAATATAATTTAACATTATAAATAAATTATATGAAAAATTAGTTTTGAATTAAAATTCAGTATTTTTCACTCTTCTTCCAAAAATGAAGTTTCTCAGAAAAATCCAAAAAAATTAACCCTAAGATAATTTAGAAATTCTAAATTAAAAAAATGAAGTTTGTTTTATAAAATTAAATTTCTAAATATGTTTAAAAATAATTTAATTTTATTCACAAAAGGACATGAAAAGCTGTTCATTTGAGAAAAAAAAATATTTTAAAACATATAAGGATTTTACTAAAAAACATATCTTTCATTTAAATATGTTTTATTTATATAAAAACCTTATAAAAAATATTTTAAAAGTAGTTATCACTATTCATATTAATAAGTTTAATGGGTAGGTTATAATTATCTCATTTAAATAATTATAACAAAAAAAGATGTTTCGTGAAGACTCAGTGTTGCGTGTAACGTATGCCAAGTCAGTGTTGCGTATAACGTACAACAAGTTAGTGTTTCATGTAATGTATACTGATTCAGTGTTTGAAGTAATGAATTCTGATTTTATGTCGTCTAAAAGGAATTCTTCACTTAGAGAAATTTTAATATATCAATTAAAATTTAATTTATTCGAGAAAAAAAGTCCATAAAAACTTAGGGTGTTACATTCTACCCCCCTTAAAATGAATTTCACCCTCAAAATTAATCATTTGGGTAAAAAATGAGGATAATTATGCTTATTCATATCCTTAAGTTCCCATATATCTTTCTCTAACTGTTTATTTCTCTACAAAACTTTGACTAAGTGAGTGGTCATATTTCTTAGAACTTTCTCTGTACAATCTAGAATTTCTACTGGTTGTTCCTAATAATAAAGATAATGCTCTAGTAGTATAACCAATGAGATAAGTACATGTGAAGGGTCAAGTGTGTACTTCCTTGGGATAGATACATGGAACACATCATGTACTTGAGAGGGATTTGGAGTAATTCCAAGTGATAGGCTACCGTCCCGATATGATCAAGAATTTCAAATGGGTCGATATACCTAGGGATTAGTTTCTCTTTCTTCCTAAATCTAATAACCTTATTCCATGGTGAGATTCATAGAAACACCTTTTCAAAAACTTCAAATTCTATATCTCACCTTCAGTTATCAACATCACTTTTCGACCAACTTTGAGATGCCTTAATATGCTGTTGAATGGCTCAAACCTTCTCTTCCATTTCTTCAGAAATCCCAGGTATCGATAGCTTTATTTATCTAAATTCATCCCAACACATTGGAGCTCTATATTTATTAACATATAGTGCTTCATAAGGATTCATCTGATTGATTTAGTTAAATCTATTTTTGAAAAAAACTCAACTAGATGAAGGTGTTGATCTCAACCACCTTTTAAATATATAGAACAATATCTCAACATATCCTATAGGGTTTGAATTATTCTTTTAGAATAATCATATGTTTGAGGATGATAAGAAGTGTTGAAACTCAATTCAATATTAAGTGCTTGCTGAAGACTTCACTAGAATATAGATGTAAATCTCATATCCCGATCTGATATAATGGAATGTGGTACTCCATGAAACCTTACCACTTCCTTAAATTATATATTGGAAATATGGTCCAAAGATAAGTCTTATATGATATTAATGAAGTGTGATGACTTTGTAAGGTGATCAAATATCACCCATATAGCATTAAACCCTTTAGAGTTTTTAGGGATTCTAATGAAAAAAACCATAGTGATGTTCTCCCATTTCCATTCTGGTATGGCTAATGGATGCAACATCCCTTTAGAATTTTGTCTTTTATCCTTAACTTTTTGGCATACCAAGCATTAAGATACAAACTCTATAATATCAATATTTATTCCATCCCACCATAAGTATTCTTTCAAATACATATACATCTTCACACTTCCAGGTCGAATAGAGAATGAAGAACCATGAGATTCCTCTAATAGCTCCTTCTTCAAATCCGATATGGAAGGAACACATACATAGATCCTGAACCTTACTATTCCCCTTCCTTTAGGATTTTTAGAACCATCCTTTGGAAATCCCTAAATATTGGATCTTTTGTGATCCTCTTCATGGATAAGCTAGCATGATTCTTTCGACTCAAAGCATCGACCACCTTGTTCTCTTTACCATGGTGGAAATTTATTGAGAAATCATAATCCTTTATTAACTCTAATTTTATTCTTCGGTGCATGTTCAACTCCTTCTATGTGAATATATATTTCATACTTTTATGATCAATATATATATCACACTTTTCTCCAAAAATATAATTCCTCCATATCTTTAATGAAAAAATTACTCATGATAACTCCAAATCATGAGTTGGGTAATTTTTCTCATGAATCTTTAACTGCCATGAGGCATAAGTGATAACCATGTTATTTTTTATAATAACACATCCCTATCCCTTCTTTGATGCATCACTAAATATTACAAACCCTTCTCCACTATAGGGTAGTGTAAGAATAGGTATACTAACCAACCTTCTCTTTAGTTCCCAGAAATTTTCCTCACATTCATCTGTCTATAGGAACTTAACACCCTTCTAAGTTAACTTGGTTAGAGGATTAGATAGTCATGAAAAAATCTGCAAAAACTATCAATAATATCCAGCTAAACCACAAAAGATATGGATCTCAATCACTATGTTTAATCTAGGCCATCATTAAATAGCCCATGTCTTTGATGGATCTACTATTATACCATCTCTTGAGATTATGTGACCCAAAAATGAAACCTTTTGCATCCAAAATTCACACTTTGTAAAATTTTCATATAGTTTCACCTTCCCTAGGGTATTTAGTACAATTCTCAAGTGGTCTTCTTTCTCTTCCTTTCTCTTTGAATATATAATAATATCATTTATAAAGACTACCAAAAACTAATTGAGGTAATCCCTAAAGACTCTATTCATTAAATCCATGACGATAGAAGGGGAATTAGTAAGACCAAAATGCATTGCTACATATTCATAGTGTCCATACCTTGTACAAAATGTCGTATTAGGTATATCCTCCTTATTAACTTTCAATTAATGATATTCATAATGAATGTCAATCTTGGAAAAGTATTGAGCTCCATGCAGTTGATCAAACAATTCATAAGTATAGGGAAGAGGATACTTTTTCTTTATTGTGATCTTATTTAAATCTCGATAATAAATGCAGAGTCGCATTGATCCATATTTATTTTTCAAAAAAATAAATTGTGCCCCCCAAGGTGACACACTTGGATGAATGAATCCCTTATCAAGTTTTTCTTGGAGTTGCTTCTTCAATTCCTGCAACTCAATTTGATTAATTCTATATGGAGTCCATGAAATTGGTGTGGAACTATGTTTGAGTTCTATTGAGAACTCAACTTCACGTTTTGGTGGAAGGCCATGAAAATCTTTTGGAAATACATCCACAAATTCTCAGACAACAGGCATATCATAGATGCTTATTTCTCCCTAACCATTTGAGATAAGCATCCCTTCTGAATGGGAATTAATACCCATACATTGGATGTAATATCTATAGGAATTGCATACTAATCATCACATTTATGGATGATTATAGGAGAGTTTAAAATGTCAAACTTAACTTCCCTTCCTCGACAATTGTTATGGGATTTATGAAAATAAATCCAATCCATGCCTAAGATGACATCAAATTCAACCAAAGAAAGAATGGAAAGATTTATAGGAATCACATTACCACAAATATCAATCGGAGAGGAATAATCGACTTAAGATGAAATCATCATACTATTATGGGTTTAAACTGATAATTCCACATATAATTATTTCAGTGGAATCTTAATACCCTTATAAAATTCTTTATATATGAAAGAGTGGGTAGATCCAGAATAAAATAATACATTAGCAGTTCTATAGTGGATGGTAAGTGTACCTTTCACCACACCATTATCACACCCCTCATGAGAAACATTGATCGCATGGGATTTCCCCTTGTCCCTTGGTTTAAAAGGTTTTTGATGTTGATCATCATCATTAGACCTCAGGTTTGTTCACTAGTTAGTATAATTCCCATTCTCCCTACACTTGAAGCACTATAGTGTGGGAGGTGCATTTTGTGTATATTTTCCTCTATTTGCATGATTGGTCAACTTATTCCCATTAGTGTGGCATTCAATTTCCCGGATTTCATTTCATTCTGCACTTAAAATGATTATTAGAACCCATAATACAATTCCCTCTATGCTTCTTTCCACACTTAGAGAATAAAGGAAGGGTCATCTTCTTCTCTTCATGGCTTTTATATTTTCATTTGAACTTCATCTTCCTTTTCTTGTTAAAACCATGAGATTGATATGTAAATCCATCCTCCATTTCAACTTTCATTTCACAATACAAAATCTATTCATAGCTACTGGAGTCTCTTATGGACAATTCCATTCTAAGACTTGTCTTTAATTCATAGAAGAACCTATCAACTTTACTTTGGGGTTTGATGATAATTCCAGAACCGTACTTCACAAGTCTTGTGAAATTAGCCACATAGGTACCAATGGATTCATCTTCCTTTTGATTCAACTCAATGAACTCATTTTTCATATTCGTACAAAGAACATGAGGAATGTACTTATTGAATAATAAGTTCTTGAACTCATCCCAATCCATAGATACAATTTCATATTGATTCCTTGTGTTCTTTATTAGAGTCCACCATTGGTCTTATTAACCTTCTAATTGATAAATATCTAGAATACCTTTCTCATGATCTGAACACTGGATAATGGAGAATATATTTTTAGTGGTACTGATCTAGTGTTCTTAAACAAGTGGATTAGAAGACCCTCTAAAAGAAGGTTGGTGTTGCCTCATGAAGGACTTAACATAACATTATTCCCTTCTTTTCCCATTTGGAATCTCAACATTATTCATAGCTTGAGAAAGTTGTGTGATCATAGCAACAAGGGTTTTCATTCTAGATCCCATATAATTCGAATGATCAGGAGAACAATAATTTCATTGTCCATCACAATCACCATTAACATGGTTCTTTATGGTTTGAACATTGACTAAAACCAAAAAGTATAGAGTAAGAAATAGTTATTATAGTGGAGAACCACATAAACATGAAAACCCACTTATAGGATGCTAAATTATAACACATCCATTAATATATGAAACATTAGTTTTATCCTAGTTTATTATTATCCAAACTATTTTTAAATACCCCATGATGGTTTGTGAAGAGTTTTGTGAATTCCCAAATCATATCCCCCAAGTGTGTAGTAAGGACCATTATCATGTACTAGGTTATACCGAGTCAAGCCTGACACACCTTGTCAAAGTTGTTACTCCTAGTTACATATTTTCCAGATCCACATCCACTTGTAGTATCTAGGTATGGATATATTGATATGAAACCAATAACTCTATCCTTTACCAAAATACCAAGACATTTTCCTATACTTTTCTTTATCCTTGGACTTATCCTTAGTCATGTACTTGGGGTTCTCACTAAGGTTTTATCATATTAGCTTTCAAATGTTAACTAAAAATTTTCTATGATACCAACTATAATGACCCTCAATTTTAAAACATTTACATTAAATAAATTTTTTAGAATACATAAAACATTATACAAATAGACACCCAAGGATTGTACTAGTCTAGTGCCTTTGTAAACATGGAAACATGGAAACATAAACATTGGTACATAAGTGATATAGATTATATCCCAATAGGTTATTCATTAATATAACCCTTCCTATAAACATCAAACATAATACATATATTCATAACCTAGGGAATGAAACATAAAAAAGGTTGAGCTTATATTCTCAGTAAGGGTAAACAAGGGATACATTTAAGAATAAACATGATCATAGGGGTATGTGAACATGAACATAACATTATATGATCTTACCCTGCATATCATAAGATCAGAAACATGAATCATGGAATAGATATTAGTAGTTCATAATACATGAATCATAATGAAATAAAGAACTTAATCCATGAAATCATATCATAAGAACAAGATATGAAATTTTGGCATACATAAACTTGTGATATCATTCCCTATAAGTCTATATGCATTGATAGAACTTATCAAGGCACTTCATGGGAACCAAACCTATAGGGTGGGACACACCACCATCCCCAATCATAGTAATTTCCTTATAAGGGATCATGTTTTCCTATCTTCCCATAGTGGATCGGGTTTCCCCATCTTCTAACTTCATGGGGACCACACCTACTGGGCGGTAACACCACCATTCCCAATCATAGTCCTTTCCTTGTAAGGGATGAGGTTTCCCCATATTATCATAGTGTATCAATCTTATTGACTTGATTCATAGAATTATCTCATAAGATATAAATCTTTATCCAATGTATTGGAGGGAGATATGAGTCTCACCCATCTCATTATAAAATCATTCATACATATTCCACAAGATAATAAAACTTTCATCATATCATGAACTATAAAAATATATGGGTTTTATAAACATAAAATCATAACCCATTAAATGAAATGGGTATCATTAACATTTAATCACATCATAACCTATAGAAAATATATAGGTTTATTAATCATTTCATCAAATCATAACCCCTGAAAAGAAGAAGGATTCAAAAGCATAAAACCCATGGAATATAAATAGGTGTCATAAGAATAACTCCATAAAAATATAAAGCATTAAATAAAGAATATTAATGGAAACTTTGGATCATTTACAAGAAGGGTATGAGTTACATCAATGTATTTTATATTAGATGGAAAATAACTTGGAAAGATATTTTGAAAACATTTCTTGAGGAAAATATCCTTTATTCTTTGAAAAATGATCTTTAAAACATAAAAAATATTGAAAACCATTTTCTTGGAAATAATATTGAAAACTTATAAATAAATATTTAAAAACCTTTTAGAAACCTTTTTATTTGAAAACATATAATGAGATCTTGAAAAAAAGTTGAAAACCATTTACCTTGAAAACTTATAAAATAATCTTGAAAAAATTGTGAAAACCATTTCCTTGAAAATACTTTGAAAAATTTTAAAGGAATTTTGAAAACCATGAAACATTTTTAAAGTTATTTTTCCTTGAAAATGATCTTAAAAGATCATATTTTAAAACATTTTTAAAAACATGGCTCTTGAAGTTCATGTCATGTGTCTTAAAGAATGAAAATTAAGACAAAACTAATTTTCTGATTGGGTAACTCTTGAAACATAAACCCCATGAAAGATAGATCATAAAATGGAAATGTAAATACCCATAAAATTAATGATAAAATCATGTAATATATTCATGGGTAGTATAATCACCACACAAAAGAGTGGTGAATAAGGCGTAAATCTCATATAAATAAAAGTGAGACTATAAATCCCCTTACTTTATGTATTAACTCTCATTATACTCATTCAAACATCCTGTATAATAAATATAAGTTTATTATAAAGAAAAATATTCTTATATATAATACCATATAAGGGTTGATTATGAATTTATATTACCCGCTTGTTAAAAATTCTATGTTAATGTTTCACTTCGTGTAAATCCATTTTGTTCTTCACATGTGTCTTAATTTGTTATATCTTTAGTCCTTATACATATATCATGATTTTAAGAATGTAAAACATGATATAAATATAATTTATATTCATTATATTCATATTATAATAATCCCTATAATATAGAAGTATGAAACAGAATACATCGTTCATGGAGACGGTAGGTCGTACGTATGCATGAACATTGTTTTTATTTAATTGTCATATTAAAAGGAAGAAAGTAAATGACATATATGTATTTATATGTATATATATCATTATTAAAGTAGCATTATTATATCATGTATATCATATAAGTTCACTAAAATCATCCTTAATACATTCCATGTAGTGTGTGAATGAATCACATCACTTTGAGGGGGCGGTAGTCCACACTTCCTCAAATGAAATTATCGTATTTACACAAAATGGAAAGTATAAAGTTATGTGTTAAAAAATAATTAAATAAGGTCAAAGAAATAATGTATATAATATATATCATATATAAACATATTTTCCATTATAATTCCCACTATGAGAGGTGGTAATGGAAAATGAACAATCATCGTTTCATGAGGCGATAGTTCGCTGTACACATAAACAATATGTTCATTTGTCATTATATGGAAGTGTGTGTAAGTGTAGGTAGAACTATTAGTATAAAAACATATCAGTATATTTATGTTACTGGTTTTGTTAAATAATCATGGAATAATTTGAATTTAAATAGTGGATAAAGAAAATATAAGAAAGGAGCATGAGGGAGGGTGTTACCTCTTAATCAGGTAACTCCTTTTGGTTTTCACCAAAGCGATTACTTGGAAGGTTTTCTACCCAAAGGGAGGATTAAATGATTAAGTTAGGGATTTTGGGAAGTTTATTGAGTATATATTGTCTTAACCTAATAGGTTTTATAGGTGTGAAGAATGGGTAGAGGTGGTGTCCTTTTATAGGGAAGGGAGGGGACATACTTGGCATTTTTGAAAACAAGTTAGGTGTATCCATGTTTTTACCTAAAAAGTCATAAAAAACCAAAAAAACTAAATAATGGAATTTTAATAGATAAATAATGGCTATAAAAGGGGTTTTGGACTAGTGTATAGGTCATTTGGGCCCTTAAGTTTAAGGATTATTCCCTTATTAAGCTTAATTTTACCTTAATCATTGTAATTAATTTTAATTACTTTCACTAATATTTTTTGTCAAAAACTAATTTGATCTTATCATAAATTATAAATTATGATTATTACATATATGGAATTTATTTTTCTAAATTATAATTACAGAAGTGGTGGAAATTAATTTAAATTTAATCTCATTGACAGAACAACACTGTGGGTTTTTAAAAGTAAAAAAGATCAAAACATTTCTAAGTTTTTATATCCAATTTCAATGTAAAATTGGTTCCAATGACCTATATGGAATTAATTGATAAAAATTTAATCTAATTAAATTTAAAAAAATTACAAATATAATTTATCCTTATAAATAAATTATATGAAAAATAAGTTTTGAATTAAAATTCAGTATTTTTCACTATTCGTTAAAAAATGAAGCCTCTCAGAAAAATACCAAAAATTCACCATAAGATAATTTAAACATTCTAAATTAAAAAACTAATTTTTTTTATCAAATTCAATTTATAAATGTTTCTAAAATTAATTTTATTATTTTTAATAGAAGGACATGAAAAGTAGTTCATTTGGGAAAATGGTATTTTTAAACATATAAGGACTTTACCAAAAATTATATATTTCATTATCAATATGTTTTATTTATATAAAACCATCATAAAAAATATTTTAAAAGTATTTATTACTATTCATATTACTAAGCATAATGGATAGGTTATAATTATCTCATTTAAATAATTATAATAATTTGTAATGTATGCAAATTCGGTGTTGCGTGTAACATATGCCAAGTTGATTTTGTGTGTAACATGTGAAAATTCAATGTATTTTGAAAGGAATGTTTGAATTAGTACAATTTAAAAATATTAATTAAAATTTAATTTATTCAAGAAAAAAGTCCATAAAAACTTGGGGTGTTACAGAGCCAAGGCAAGTGGATCATTCCATCCAATTATAGAAGTATAATCCACCCATATTCTGGGGTGATTCAGAACTAGAAAAGGTAGAGGTGTGGCTAAATAGGATGAATCATATCTTCAATTTTATCAGCACATCTTTAGAGCTAAAATTCAAGCTAGCGACATACATTCTAGAAGATCTTGCAAGCTAGTGGTGGGATTTAGCTGTTCAGGATAAATTAGACCAAGGCCTAGCATGTGATGATTTTTAAGACTTGTTCAACAAAAAATTATATCCTTATACTTTCAAAATTCAAATAATTATGGACTTATTAATCTTGAAGTAGTAAAATCTTTATGTCACAGAGTATATGGATAAATTCATGCTTTTAGTGTGCTTTTCACCCAAGGTTGCTACTAGTGTGTCCCTAAAGGCATGCATCTTTGAATCGGGACTGAGGTAGGAGATTTGATTGAATATTATTGTGATATATATTATAGATTATACAGAGATATTCAAGAGAGATATGGTATATAAAAGGGGCATATTAGGATCTCTGGGAGGAGGAATCATGTTTCCATCCACAGGAAATGGTGGGAACTCTAATGCTGGGAGAAAGTGGAAGAGGGACACCTATTTCCAAGGTGGGAGCATGAATCAAAACTAGATAGCCAAATCGTTGAATCTTCCTCTATGAAACATGACTAAATATGGATGTTTACAATGTGGTTCTCTCAACCATATGAAGCGAGAGTGTACAATACCACTGAGGGCATGCCATAATTATAATAAGATGGGGCACCTTCAACGCTATTATCGCAGTGCTCTGAGGTCGGGTGTTTGTGACACTTCTTAGGTGTCGCAAGAATCATATGCCTCGATGGGTTGAGGGTATAAGAATCAATCTAATCAATGTAATAGAGCTAGCCATAGTGATTCCAGGAATACCATGATTCCTCAGGCAGTGCAATTTCAATAGGTCAATAAGGAATAAAGTACAACGATGAAGAAATTATGTGGAGCCTTATGGATTATCAGTCTGAACCATATACAATGTGAGGTATGATTATTTTTAATTCTACCCTTATGAAATTATTGTTTGATACTGGTGTATCCCATTCCTTTATTTCTTCCTTTTCTATTGATTTGATTAGTTTAAAAGTTGAGACAATGCCTTCTATGATAAAACTTCAAACTCCTCTTGGTCAAAGAGAGCGTTAAGCCTTTGTGTGTAGAACATGCTCAATAACCCTTTATGGAGCTGAGCTAAAATGGGATTTATCTGTGCTTGAGATGGTTGTATTTTATATAATCCAAGTTATGGATTTGTTGATAATGTTCAAGGTTTAAATCGACTATTATACCCGACGAGTCAGTTTTACGACTGAAGATGGCATCAAGCATCTCTTTCAAGGAGACAGAAATGTAAAGATGGATGCAAAAGTATTATTGTCACCAATAGTCGTAATGATCCTATACTAGTTGGTAACATTTTCTTTGGAATTTATGGATGAGATCAAGGAGAATAGTTTTCAAACAGTGGTGAATCAATTTCTAGATGTATTTCCTAAAAATTTCTCAGGGTTACCACCTATAAGAGAAGTAGAGTTTATGAATGATATATTTCCGGGGAATAATCCAATTACCCTTCTATATTATATAATGGAACCAATATAATTAAGGAAGATGATAGTGTCATTGGAAGAGCTGTAAAGAAAATGGTTCATTCGGACTATCATGTTTCCATGGGTAGCACCGGTTTTGTTTGTCAAAAAGTCAGATGGACCTCTAAGGTTGTGTGTCGATTATCTTAAGCATAACCAAGTTATGATAAATATTTGGTATCCAATCCCATGCATTTATTATACATTCAATCAATTTAGGGGAGATCAATGGTTCTTCAAAACTGACTTGCAGTCAGGATATCACTAATTGCATGTGAAAAAGGAGGATATTCTGAAGAAAACATTCAGAAGAAGATATGGCCATTATGAATATGTTGTAATGTCTTTCAGTATAATGAATGCACCAAAGGTCTTTATGGAATTTATGAATTGGATATTTCATTTATATCTCAATTCTTTTTTGGTGGTGTTTGTGGATGACATGTTGGTTTATTCAAGGACAAGGTCTCAACATGAACAACACTTGGTGATAGTTTTGGGAATCTTAAGGGATCATCACCATTATTCCAAATTATCTAAGTGTGATTTTTGGATATAAGAAGTATGGTTACTTGTCCATGTGATCTCTGAAAAAGGTATTTTGTGGATCTAGGAAAGATATAAAATAATATATTTTGGAAACCGTTGAATAACGTCTTTGAGATACATATTTTTCTTGGATTGGATGGTTATTATCGACACTTTATTCATGATTTTTCATGACAAGCTTCACCTATGAAAATTTTGACAAAGAAGAATGTTCCATTCCAATGGAATGAATAATGTCAGAAGTCTTTTCAAGAGCTTAAAGTTCACCTTACATTAGCACCAATCTTGATTTTTGCATAATTAGGATAATGGTACATGGATTATTATGATGCTTCAAGATCAGTGTTGGGATGTATTCTCATGAAAGGAGATTATGTTGTTGTTTATGGCTCAAGGAAGTTGTGATTGCATGAGAATAACAACACAACACATGTTTGGAGTTAGTAGTTGTAGTTCATGCTTTGAATACGTAGAATCACTATCTCTTCGGTGAGAAATTTATTGTGTTTACGAATCATAAAAGCTTGAATCATATTTTCTCACAATGGGATTTGAACCCAAGACAAATAATTTGGATGGATTATCTCCAAATTTTTTACTTTTAATTGATGTATACACTGGGTAAAGGCAGTTATGTGGTAGATTCATTAAGAAGGAAGTCATATATTGGGTTGGAAAAAATAGGCCTTAGATCAGTGGCAGTTGATGTCAGTGATAACAGATATGAACATGGAATGTGAAGACCAGGGTGATGTTATGATTTTCATTCTAGTTTCATTGGTTCTTTATTTGGTAAATATGATTAAAGAGGAATAGATGTCTGATTCAGAATATGTGGTGATGAGGTCAAAACTCAATGGTGGAGAGATCATTGAGGGATGGATGCTGAATGAGACATCAATTTTATGGTTCACAAATTAGATGGTCGTACCTATGGATTTTTAGGAGAAAATTATTAATGAATACTACCTTTCAAGATGGGTTGTTCATCTTGGAATATAGAATATTTATAAGGCATTGAAATCATAGTTACGGTGGAGCGGTATTAAAAGGAAAGTAACTGAGTTTGTTTCAAGATTCTTAACTTGTCAACAAGTTAAGTAAGACCATCAGTGACCAGTAGGTATGTTGCAATATTTACCTATTCCTGTTTGGAAGTGAGAGTAGATAGCTATGGAGTTTGTAATATATATCCCAATAATAGTTTAGAAATATGATTCCATATGGGTGATAGTGGATCAACTCAAAAAGTTGGCTCATTTAATTCCTATTATTGAAACTCATATGGTAGAGGACTTATCAAAAATCTATATCTGAGAAGTGGTAAAGTGACATGGCATACTAGTTTCAATAATTTCTGATAGAGATTTGATGATAACATCTCATTTTTGGAAATAATTACAAAAATTCCTTAGGACTTTGTTGAAAATGAGTATGATGTATCATCCTTATATGGATGAGAAATATGAAAGGATGATACAGATTTTTGAAGACATGTTTCATGCTTGTGTAATGGATTTGTGTGGCTCAAGGGAAGAACATGTGTTGTTAGTGGAGTTCTTGTATAACAACATTCATCATTCCTTGATAAAAATGGATTTCTTTGAATCATTTTATGGTCATCCTTACTGTTCTCCACTTTTTTGGGTGGAAACATGTGAGACTTGATGAGTTGGGTCAAGCCTTTTCCAAGAGATGATGGATAAGATTCAGCTAATCAAGAAATGGATGGATGCAGCTCAAATTTATCAAAAATCATATTTGGATCATCATCGACGATCGTTTTTATTTTTGATGAGTGATCATGTGTTATTAAGGATCTCTCCAAGGATTTGCATCATCATTTTGGGAAGAAGTGCAAGTTATCTCTTCGACACATTGACACTTTTGAGATGCTATAATGGGTTAGTGAGGTGGAATATTGGTTGGAATTTTCACCACAGTTCAGTGTGATGTATAATGTGTTTCATGAATCTCATTTGAAGAAGCATAGTCCTAATACAAACTATGTGATTCAAAGGGATCATGTTAAACTAAATTCGGATGCTTCATTGGTGCACATGCATGTACGAGTTGTATATAGGAAAGAGAAAGTCTTGCATCTAAAAATCATCAGTCCAATATGGGTTTTGTGGCAACATGGTCAAATTCAAGAAGAGACTTGGGAACATGAGAAATAAATGAAAGAGAAATGTCCAGAACTCTTTTAGAAAGATGATGGTTTTATAATTTATGAGTAAATAAAGGCCAATGGTGGGGAGAATGTAGTACCCCCAGTTTCAAGTAAGTAACCCTTTATTTATGATTTTTAAGTATGTAAAGTATATAGGTGAAGTTTGTGAGAGTTTGGAGAAATTTTGGATAGTTTTTGGGTCTTTACTATAGGTGAACGGTTGGTGCACAATTTGGAAAAACCATGAAACACCTACAGGAAACTATGAACACAGAGACATGGGCTAAAGGGAAGGTTCACAGGTGGTGCAAAACTTTCCCAAATCATGCAGAATCCTAGGAGAAACCATGAAACTTGAGATAGTGGGATTTGGAATGGCTGGCACATGATTTGGAAACTATGTAATCCAACTGTGTGAGTTTCATCCTTGAGGTAGTGTCTAGTGCATGGTTAGCACAAATATTTCCTAACTCTATAACAAAACCATGCATGGTTAAAAAAATATATCCTAAAAAGGTGATATAGGTCTTCTTTGTGTTTTAATGCCTCTTTTTTTTCTAAAAAATGGCCCTAAATTGGAATTTTTTTGCTCTAAAAGGTTGTAAAACCTCTCCCCATAGAATTGGAAGTGATTCGGAGTCATTTCTTGGTGCATTGAGGCTCAATTCTCATGGTAAGTCATCGTTCTTGGTGGTTTTTGGTGGTTTTCCTTGAATCTACTTCTCCCTCTCTCTCAGTTTATTAGATCCACATCTGTTATGGGTAGATCTAAGGTTTTAGATGGAAAATATGCTTAGTTTTGGTATTTTTTTACAGGGGAAGAGATATAAGGTAGGTTTTGGAGATTCAACCTGATTTCATGGATATTTTTCATGTCGTTTATCATTTTCGCCAAATTCTCTAGGTAAGTAGCTTTACTCTCAACTCCTCTTTCCAGAACTGATTGTATTAGTTTTAAATTCCTTAAATTGATTGAAATAAATTGTGAAATTGGTGTGCAGAGCATGGTAGAAACCTTCTTTAGTGATGGTTTGTGTATTTGGAAGTTTTGTGAATATTGGTTGTGTAAGTGATTTGGTTAATTGATTTTAAAATATTGATTTTAAAATGTATATTTGCTAGAATTGTGCTAAATGGTTTAATTGAAATATTTTTAATAAAATTATGGTTTTATTGAAATAATGTGAAATGGTTTATTTCAAATGTTTTCAATAAAATTAAGGTTTTATTGAAATTGTTGAAATGGTTTTGGCATTGAAATGGTTTTGGATTGATTGTATTGGCATCATTTTTGGGAATACTTGGTGGTTTGTGTTTATATTGCATTACGAGGCTTTGTTGAAATATGACCTTGTTCTCTGTGATAAAGTTGTAATGGCACATGAGATTTAATTACCTTATAAAAACTTGGCAGATCAATGAGAAACCGCTCATGAGCATGGAACTGTCATAACAAATCATGCATGAATTTCTTATTATCATTATCACATGCTTGCTAATATTAAGTGTGTGACAACCCCCTCCCCGCAAAGTGTACCCCTCATAGGCCGGTAATGTGAGAAGGGAGATAATGACCCTCGAGTCCCACCTTCAGTAGGCCCCAGGTTGGTGACTAGCACCGAGGGTATAGTAACACACAAATGGGAGGCATTACCCTCTAAGAGAACACATGCAGAAGAGATAGATAAGATAGACACCAATCAACTCCAACTCAGAACTGGAAATATAAAAGAAACCCAAGTGAACAAATGGAATGTCCTGAAAAAGTACTACAACTGAAAGGGGAAAAACTGCAAGTACCCAAAAGAAAGTAAAAACAGTAGCAACCACAAGCCCAAACAGCTCCTCCAACCACAAGCTAGCAGTAACCAGCTTGATCTCCAACCTTCTCCAAGTGACCTGAAAAAACAGTTTGTATAAATGTAGGGTGATTATAACAGTATACTCAGTAGGATCCTCTCTAAAGCCTCTCGTGCAAAGGTAAATAAAGCATGATAAAGCACAATTAACAACAAGTGAAACTAACTCATCACCTAAACAGGTATACTAAGTTCCCAACCTCACCATGGCTACTCTCACTAAGTAATGCATACAAGAATATAACATATAATAAAGAATATCAGGGGTACCCTGCTACTACTTCCCCATTGGTTTTTCGCTTTTCCCCAATGTCGCACGTCCTAAACATCTCTCTCCAAAAAGGCTGGCCCGCAGACACCTGGGTGAAGCACCAAAATCTGCACCTCATGCACCATAAAGGCTTGCCCGCAGACACCTGGGCGAAGCACCACACCATCCTCACAACCAAAAGTAACTAGGTAGTTTCCAGGATCCACCACAACTCACATAACGTGTATCATACGTCAGGTATTATACCTCAAGCCATCACAACCCATACACCGAGTAAGGATCCTCAAGCCATCACAGCCTATACACGTTACACCTATAGTAGTCCATAGGATATTATATCCAGAATATATGTGTGTGAATAACCACAATCCATTACAGCCCTCTACACACATATATGGGGAAAACTAACCACTGTGCCTAACGGCACAAGTATCTACCAAGAGAAGAGAGCGGGGCCAAAGGGGGTAGTCATCCATTCATCCTCCCATGAGAATGTTGTGGAAAACATCCCCCCTAGGGATTAGAATCCCCGGGGTGTCAGTTGCCCTTACTAACAGGGTGGAGTAGCGTATAGAAACACAAAAATTACAAAATATACTATAACTCACAACCACACTATGGGCATAACCTAGTCTTAGACACACTGCAGCTAACATCACTCAGACTCCGGGATGCTACTTCTAATACTAGGTATCCTATAAGCACACAACCATTTAAATAGATTTATTATATTACTTCATTCCCTTTTTATCAGTTCCACTGTACGTTAATTAATTCTTTAAACATTAATTAACCATGAAAAATACTACATTAAGTTTCATTAGCATCACACCCAAAGTCAATTGTTCCTTCAAAATTACAACCTCAGAATTATGTTCCAGCAACTCCATCCCCATGGGTTAACACAATTTAATCAAAAATTTATTACAGATACACTTTCTGATATTCCAAGGAATTCTAGAAAAGCATTCTATGCTACTAACACAAGGGGCTCAACATGGTGAGTAGATGTACTACTCATCGAGTCTTTGCTACCTATAGCAAGAGTGTAGACCCATCCTCCCTGGAGAAGCTAAACACGGAAAGCACGTGGCATACCCTGCACGTCTTCACCTCTTTCGGAAGAAGGGTAAGCAAGACCAGCTGCCTTGATCAGTGGGGAAAAGTAAAGCAGACAAACAACCACAGAACCAACAAGCAACCAACAATCACATCCAACCCATTCCATCATCCCTAGTGTCCTCCCCGACACCCACATGCATAAACCGATGCATCTCTCCACTCTAGGCGTCATCCGTTGCCACGACCAAAAGGCCTCTATTACCCCACATATCACAAAAACCATCCAGGATCACATCACAACACAAGTAGTAGGAAAGAAAACATCACATCAATTGGGATCTTGGCCCTTTAACAATCAAGAGGGTAAATCAGAACCCTTCAAGGAATTATCAAACAATCAAATCTTTAAACCATCTTGAATTAATATATTTATAATTCGTTGGTTCCAAAAGGGAACCTTGTTGGGTCGGAACAAAACGGGGAATGATGGCAAGAGGGGGGGGGGGTGAATTGCCTTTTAAAAAAATGATAAACAAATTAAAATCAAAGTAAAGAATGCAGCGGAAATAAAAGAGGCAATCACACAAGAAATTGATAACGGAGTTCGGCCAAAACCCGGCCTACGTCTCCGCTCCCAACTCAACCGTTGAGAGATTCCTACCGCTTGCTTTTCAATGGTTTTAGCAAGAAACCCACTAGGCTTTGAGGTAGCACTAGGACCTATTACAGCTTGCTTTTGGTGGTTAAGCAAGAACCCACTTGCTTTTAATGGTTTAGCAAGAACCCACTAGCCTTTTTAACGGGTGAAGGCTAGCTCACTGGAAACTCAAGCCTTTTAAAAGGAAAGGCTTGAAGAAACCTCTTCACACCTTAGTGGTGGTGTGAAACCCAAAAGAAAGAGGGATAGAAAAGGAGTTGGGGTTTGTAGGCACAAACCCAATTTTAAGCTCAAAAAGATAAATACAATAAAACCCGTAATTGGAGAAGCCTTGGGCGCCTTTGATTGATTGATGATGTTTGAAGGCCGCTTCCAAGCTTCTTTGGTGGTGCTCTTGGATGTGGAATTGGATGGAGCACGTTGGGTTCCTTGAGGAAATCTGCCGGAGGTTCGCCAAAATGATCAACAATGTGTCCGGTGGCTTGGGTGATGATCCGGTGCTTACTAGGCCTTTATTTATAGGCTAGGAACCTTCAAGTATCCGTTGGAGGGCTTTGGAGCCGTTGGAAAAGGACTCGGAGCCGTTGGAGGCCAAAAGAGGGTTGACTGGTCAAACCCAACGGCTAGTTTGACTGGGCTACCGGCTGGCCGGTACAGCTCCACTGGCTGGCCGGTGCCTTGCAAAAAGGAAACTTGTTCTGCCCAGGAGCCACCGGCTGGCCGGTGAGAAGGCCACCGGCTGGCCGGTAGTGAGACAGTAGGTCTCACTGTTGAGTCAGATTGCCACCGGCTGGCCGGTGACAGAGCCACCGGCTGACCGGTGGAGCCTGGCAGTGGGCAATGCCTCTGCCAGGTCCACCGGCTGGCCGGTGCTATCACACCGGTTGGCCGGTGGACTGAATTTCAGTCCACTTCATGTGCTTCATGGCCCATTTCCTTGGCAATATTTTGCCTATAAAACAAAAACACTTAAAACAATGTTAAACACATATGAAAGTGATTGTGATCATGAAAATCAAAGAGTGTGGGGTACAACAATCTCCCCTATTTTGATGATCACAATCACTTATCTAAGAAATGTAAAAACTTAAATGAAAGGCATGCTTTAAATGATAAATTGAAAATAAATACTAAGCATGAGAGAAAAGATTCTCCCCCAATCAATCAAGAAATTTCTCCCCCTTTGTGATTATCAAAATAGCGTGGGGCATAAAACTTGATTGAGGGAAAAGAGATTTGAAAAACTAGAAATGAAAATTTGAAATGAAGATTGTAAATACAAATTGAATGAATTGAAAATTGAATAACAGTTTGAATTGAAAGTTTTGAATCAAAATTGAGATGAAATTTTTGAATGAAAAATTCGAATTGAATATTTTGAAATGAAAATTTTGATACCAAGTGTTGAAATTGAAAGTTGGAATCGAAAATTTTGAAATTGAAAAAGGGCTTAATTTGAAATTGAAAGTTTGAATTGAAACAAAAAGCTTAAACAAACCTAACTCCCCCTAAATAAAAACAAAAAGTCACCGGGGAGAGGGATTTTGAAAAGAGACAATTTTAGGCCCGGAGAGACTCGCCAGAAGGGATTTTTCAATCCATACTTGTCTCATGGCGGGTCTTCTCCTATAGAACTCATCGGAAAAGAAAAAAGACTTGGGTTGGCCGTAGCGGGCATTTTTGCAATTACATTCATATATCAGGTGCCCGGGTTTTTTACAATAGTTACAAAATTTATAACAAGAGCTCCCCCTTACAAAAACAGTGGGTGCATGGGAGGAGGAAGCTTGGTTGGTATAGCCAAGTCCTTTAGTGGTTCTAGATACTCGTTGAGAACCTAATAATTTGGTCAAATTTTGTTCACCTTGGGTGAACTTGGCTAAGGATTCTCTAAGGTCCTTGATGGTTGATTCCATGGAATCAACATTTGGAAAATTTTGGATTTTAAGGGACAACTCTTCCTTCTCTTTGAGAAGTTGGTCTTTTTCGGAGGAAAGTTTTTTGAAATTCTTTTTCAAAGAAACAAATTTTGAAGAAAGCTCATGAAAACCATTTTCTAATTGGTCTCTAGCATGTTGGAGTTCTTCATATGATAAATGATTAAAAGAATTTGAAGAACTAGAAGACGAGGAAGAAGAGTCGGAAGATGATACCTCATGATTTTCCATTAGGCATTTTTTACCTTGGTCGCTCGAGGAGAAGGAGGAGAATGAAGAGGTGGAGCTATCACTCCATGTTGCCTTTGAAGCCTTCTTCTTCTCCTTTTTCTTGGCCCTTTTCTTGTGAAGTGGGCAAGCGGGTACGGATTTTTTGTCGAGTTCTTGCTCTTGAGCGGGTTCTTGCTTTGGAGCCTCGCTAGTACCTTCATAGGTTAGTTCTAAAAGCTTCCAAATATCATGAGAAGATGTGCAAGAAGAAATACAATAAAAAACATTACGGTCAAGACCACAATGAAGAGCGTTCATGGCTTTGCCATCAAGCTCAAAATTTGCAATGTCTACGGGGGTCCATTTAGACTCATCGGGAGAGGAGAGGGAAAATCCTTGCATAACAATTTTAAAAATTGGATAGCTAATGCTTTTTAAAAAAGTTGACATGCGGGTTTTCCAAAAAGTATAATAGGCTCCATCAAAGAATGGAGCACGATCCAAAGAATGTCCTTCGAGAGTTTGAGAAGAAGAAGCGGTAGAAGCCATAAAAAAAAAATAGGATCTTTAATTTGAAACCGGTTAGGGAATTATTCAAACACTTCCTCTGATACCAATTGTTGGGTCGGAACAAAACGGGGAATGATGGAAAGAGGGGGGGGGGGGTGAATTGCCTTTTAAAAAAATGATAAACAAATTAAAATCAAAGTAAAGAATGCAGCGGAAATAAAAGAGGCAATAACACAAGAAATTGATAACAGAGTTCGGCCAAAACCCGGCCTACGTCTCCGCTCCCAACTCAACCGTTGAGAGATTCCTACCGCTTGCTTTTCAACGGTTTTAGCAAGAAACCCACTAGGCTTTGAGGTAGCACTAGGACCTATTACAGCTTGCTTTTGGTGGTTAAGCAAGAACCCACTTGCTTTTAATGGTTTAGAAAGAACCCACTAGCCTTTTTAATGGGTGAAGGCTAGCTCACCGGAAACTCAAGCCTTTTAAAAGGAAAGGCTTGAAGAAACCTCTTCACACCTTAGTGGTGGTGTGAAACCCAAAAGAAAGAGGGATAGAAAAGGAGTTGGGGTTTGTAGGCACAAACCCAATTTTAAGCTCAAAAAGATAAATACAATAAAACCCGTAATTGGAGAAGCCTTGGGCGCCTTTGATTGATTGATGATGTTTGAAGGCCGCTTCCAAGCTTCTTTGGTGGTGCTCTTGGATGTGGAATTGGATGGAGCACGTTGGGTTCCTTGAGGAAATCTGCCGGAGGTTCGCCAAAATGATCAACAATGTGTCCGGTGGCTTGGGTGATGATCCGGTGCTTCCTAGGCCTTTATTTATAGGCTAGGAACCTTCAAGTATCCGTTGGAGGGCTTTGGAGCCGTTGGAAAAGGCCTCGGAGCCGTTGGAGGCCAAAAGAGGGTTGACTGGTCAAACCCAACGGCTAGTTTGACTGGGCTACCGGCTGGCCGGTACAGCTCCACCGGCTGGCCGGTGCCTTGCAAAAAGGAAACTTGTTCTGCCCAGGAGCCACCGGCTGGCCGGTGAGAAGGCCACCGGCTGGCCGGTGGTGAGACAGTAGGTCTCACTGTTGAGTCAGATTGCCACCGGCTGGCCGGTGACAGAGCCACCGGCTGACCGGTGGAGCCTGGCAGTGGGCAATGCCTCTGCCAGGTCCACCGGCTGGCCGGTGCTATCACACCGGTTGGCCGGTGGACTGAATTTCAGTCCACTTCATGTGCTTCATGGCCCATTTCCTTGGCAATCTTTTGCCTATAAAACAAAAACACTTAAAACAATGTTAAACACATATGAAAGTGATTGTGATCATGAAAATCAAAGAGTGTGGGGTACAACAAACCTAACTAGTAAGCTATCACAAATGATTGTACATGCTTACTATGCCAATTTGAATAACATCAAATTACAACAAGAACCAGATTCATTTTCATGCCTCTTTATCTTTGGAAAAAAAATATCAATTAGTCCCGGTTTACGTTCTTTAGCAATTTTCATCAAGAACAACAGCTAAGCAAAGAAAGCATAGATATCACACTATCTATAAAAACAAGAGGCAATATCATACGATCGATACAATTTCTTTATCTGGTTAAAAGTATTTATTATGTCAATTCCATTGTCATCCAGTGGGATAAAACATGCTAACAATATAGTTGCATGTAATATAAAGAGAAGCAATGAATACCCTACCTCAAGGGTTTTTGACGGAAACCCCAACAAACAAAGAACACACCAAAAATCCGGGTTTATTCTCAAAAAACCCACCTTAGATCTATTATCCTAGCAAGATCAAGACAAAATCTCATCATATTTGGTGTCGACACACTTAGATCTACCCATAACAGGCGTAGATCTAAGAAACCGAGAGAAGAGGAGTATTAGATCTAAGTAGATCTAAGAAACCAAACAAGAACAATCACATACCTCAAGAAAACATCTTCAATTCGCCAAGAGAAGCCTTCAAATCACCTCCAAAACACTTGGGAGAGGTTCTCCTACCTTCAAGGAAGGGTAATCCCGAGTTATGGCTGCTTAGGAGCTTAAATGGGAAATTTAGAGGCAAAATGGTTGAGATCCAAAATTTTAGGATCTAATTTAAGTTCCCACATGGTTTTCTCACAAGGTTAGACAAACCGTGTGCTAACCGTGTGGTTTCTACTATCTCGTCAAACACTCCTCGTACAGTTAGGCCGCACGGTTAGACAAACCGTGCGTTAACCATGTGTTAGACACTGCCTCCAACACCAACCTCGCACGGTTTGGCAGAACAGTTTAGACAAACCGTGCGCTACCCGTGCGAAAGCTATTACCCTTTAGTTTTCCTTAAAGTCCACCCAAACGCACCCCAAGTCACCTTGACCTCTCGGAACACCTCTAACACCACCCTTTCACCAAGTAACAGACTGGAGAGGTCCGAGCCATTACATCAGATACCTCTCAAAACTTTCTCATCCTCGAGAATCCAAAACGCATGTAAAGTGAAAACGAAACAGGTTCTGAACAACCACTCCTCTAGATACCTCTCAAAAGAGAGCAATCCGCAAAAGCAAAAAAGGAAGCCATCTCATAAACATGAAAGTTTCATAACCACATAAGCTACAACGATACATGAAGAGAGGCAAACATCAAATAACTCTGGGTATTGAGCACATATCTGTGACTCACGTTCCCAGGTACTCTCCTCCAAGCCACCGTGTCGCCACAAGACACGAACTAAAGGAACAGAATGCCCACGCAACACCTTATCCCTGCGGTCTTGGATCTCCACAGGTCGCTCCTCAAAGGTTGCATCATCATCAACATCGATCTCTCCCCAATCGATGATATGAGAGTCATCATGAAGATAATGACAGAGTTGTGATACATGGAAAACATCATGTATCCGAATCATCTGTAGGGGAAGTGCTACTCGATACGCCACAACTCTAACATGAGATAACACCTCAAAAGGCCCAACAAACCGGGGAGAAAGCTTACTTCCACGTCCAAACCTTCACTGCCCATGATGGGGAGTCACCTTCAGAAACACATGATCCCCAACATTAAACTCTAAGGGTCTCCTTCTTTGATCGACAAATGATCTCTGATGATCTTGCACTATCTTCATCCGCTCATGAATCACCTGAACTATCTCTGTTGTATTCTGCACTAGTTCCGATCCGAGAATTGCTAACTCTCTGACCCCAGTCTAGTATAACGGAGAACGGAAAGGCCGGCCATACAAGGATTCAAATGGCGCCATACCAATGGTGGAGTGAAAACTATTATTTTAGGCAAACTCTACCAAGGGTAAGTGCCTCATTCATGATCCTCCAAAATCAAGAACACAAGAGCGTAACATGTCTTCAAGATTCTGGATGGTTCGCTCTGTCTGACCATCTGTTTGAGGATGAAAAGCAGCGCTAAGGCATAGTTGAGAACCGAAAGCATGTTGGAGACCTCTCCACACCCTGGAGGTAAAATGAAGATCTTGATCAGAAATGATCGTCCTAGGGACTCCATGAAGTCTCACTACCTCCTCTAGATACTGCCTCAACAAAACTTCCACTAAGCTTGACTCCTTGATTTCTATAAAGTGGGATGATTTTGTTAAACGATCCACTACCACCCAAATAGAATCATGTACTACCGGAGCTCAAGGTAAACCAGTAACTAAGTCCATTGATATGTCCTCCCACTCCCACTAAGGAATCTATAATGGCTGAAGAAGACCACCTAGAACACGGTGTTCGACCTTCACCTTCTGGCAGACTAAACATCGAGACACAAACTCCGCAACCGCACGCTTCAGCCCAGGCCACCAAAACTGACTCCTCAAGGATCGATACATCTTTGTCATGCCAGTATGCACTGCTAAGGGTGAACTATGTAACTCTCTGAGAAACATCTCGCGCATCATCAAGGGAACAAAATGCCTTCCATGATACAACACTCGGTGTTGTTCATCCTCAGTCCAACCATCAGGGGCCTCGCCACAAACAACTCAGTATATTCAGACCTCCACCTCTAGATCCCCCAACTGGGACTCTTCTACCTTATACATCATGGATGACTGTACCGTCATATGAAAAAGACAACCTCTACCCCCAACTTCCCCCATATCAAGATTTAATGTTGATAGTTCTTCCATTACTCTCCAGGAATCACCAAATTCACGCACAGCATCACTACGTGACTTTCGAATCAGTGCATCAGCTAAAATATTCCCCTTTCCAGGTGTATACAATATTTCAAAGTCATATTCCTGCAAGAACTCCATCCACTAATGCTATCATAAGTTCAAGTCACGTTGGGAAAAAACATACCTCATACTCTTGTGATCAGTGAAAAACACAAAGCGCTCATCAATGAGGTAATGTCTCCACAACTTCAGAGCAAACACCACAACTACCAACTTAAGATCATGGGTGGCATAATTGCGTTCATGGGGACGTAACTTCCAAGACCCATAAGAAACAACTGACCTCTACTGCATGAGAACACAACCTAACCCCATATGTGAAGCATTGTAGAAAACATCAAACTGAACTCCTTCAGCTAGAAGAAAAAGGAATGGAGAACTTACTAACTTCTCCTTTAGATACTCAAAAGATTCCTAACACTGATCAGTCCATATGAATGCCTAATCCTTCTTGGTCAAAGCTGTTAGAGGGGTCACAACTCATGAGAAATTGGTTACGAACTTCCTGTAGTAGCCAGTGATACCAAGGAAACTTCACACCTCTGACACTGTCTTAGGGGATACCCAAGACACAATTGCTTCTATCTTCGAGGAATCCTTAGAAACTCCCTATTGGGACATAACATGCCCCAAGAAATGGACTTCTTGAGCCCAAAACTCACACTTCGACAACTTACCGAATAGCTGATGTTGGCGAAGAACTCCCAAAACGACTCGTAGATGTTGCACATGCTCCTCTTCAGATTTGGAGTACACAAGGATGTCATCGATGAAAACTACCACTAACTTGTCCAAGAACTCACAGAACACATCATTCATCAATCCCATGAATATAGTTGGAGCATTCATCATGCTAAACGGTATTACAACGAACTCATAATTCCCATGACGACAACAGAAAGTAGTCTTCAGAATATCCTCATCCTTCACACGCATCTGATGATATCTTGACCGCAAGTCAATATTTGAGAACCAACTTTAACCCTTCAGTTGATCGAATAAGTCATCAATAAGTAGAAGAGGATAACGATTCTTTATTGTCACTTTGTTTAAGCGACGATAATAGACACACAACCGCAAACTGCCATCGACCTTCTTTACGAACAAAACTGGTGCACCCCATGGTGACACACTTGGCCGAACAAAACCGCACTGTAACAGACCATCAAGATATATAAGTATCTCTCGAAACTCAGAAAGGGCCATCCTATATGGAAACATAGATATAGGAGATGCTCCTGGATGTAGCTCGATCCCAAACTTGATCTCTCGTCGAGGGGGTAATGCTACAACCTATTTTGGAAAGACATCAGGGTACTCATCTACAACCATAGGGAACACCAACTGCTGAACCACTGAATAACTCCGCATCATATCACCCATCATGGATGATAAGGATGGAAATCACCTATGACCCATCTAAGGATCTCTCTCACCAACAAACACCACTTGTTCTCCATCCGCACCAAATAAAATGACCTTCTTCCTGAAGCAATCCACGATATCCTGAACCGAATACAACCAATCCATGCCGAGGATGACATCATATGGTTGTATTCGTAAACATAGGAAATCTCCCTAAGAGCGGTGTTGCCCCAACACTAGCTCACAGTCTCTACATACTTCAAACAAGTCAGCTCGACCTCCAACTGGCGTAGTCAATGCCAAGGGCACTGGAAGCCTTTCTACCTCAAGTCCCAAAGCATGGAAAAGGGTAGGTGATATGAAGGATTGTGCCACTCTTGAATCAAAAAAGGCATACACCATGGTATAAAACAAGCAAAGGGTACCTCGAACGACGTCTGGCTCACCTGGAGATGGAAACGCTAGAGCATGAAGCTGACCACAACCTCTTCCAAAACCTCTCTGACCCTAATTAAAACCACCAACACAGCCGTGCTCTACTCTCTGAGGATGGGGAGCATCATGGGGCTATCCTCTGCCTGCCCCATCTACCCTCTTCTAATCTATAGACGGTGCAATTGGATGCTTCTGCCTCGGCTGGAACTGCCTCAATGAAGGAACCTGAAGCCTAACACCTGGTGCACGATGACCACTCTGAAAGGTCTAGAACTCCCACTACTGATGGACATGACCACCATAAGAAAAACAAGCGCCTGATCCCTTGGAATAGGCCTGAGAGTTGCCGACTCTAGGGAAATGAGATGTGAAGGGCTGGGACCTACCCCTGGCTGAACGAAAACTCTTCTGCCCTGAAAACCGGAACCCCAGACCACAACCTTGATTCATGAGGGATCATGACTATCCCCCTCTCATAATGATCCTGTCCTGGCCAAAGTCCTCTCGACAAACTCTGCCCTTGCCAGCACTTCAAGATATGTATTTAGCATAAATGGGGTGACCTGGCGTTGGATCTCTGGATGAAAAGCCTCCTCGAAATGCCTCACCTTGGCCTCCTCATCTGGTAACAGGTTCAAAGCATATCGTAGAAGGTTCCGGAAATAGATTCCAAACTCTCGAACAGTAGAGATCCCCTATCAAAGGGTAAGAAGCTCCTGGTGACTGGACGCCTTCGCAGTCGAAGAAAGGAACTCGACTCTAAACTTGTCTCGAAACTCCTCCCATGATATCGCTGATTTATCACGATCCCCGAGGAACATGAACCACCACTACCTTGATGCTCCACGCAACATCGTCACAGCTAAGGACACCTAGTGCTCTATCCGAGCACAGATCGAACTGAAGCTGATCTCGACCTCCTCTAACCAGTCTTCCATGACTGCATCTGAAACGGAGCCCTCGTACTTCTGCAGACTCTGGCACTGAAACTCTCGGAGTGTCTTCCTCAAAGTGATGTCATCGTCAACCTCTACCCTGTGGCGATCTACTGAAACAACCTACTGGACATTTTCTGCGCAAACCTGATGAGGACGTCGACCTGGAGCCATACCTGTAAAATAGAAAACTGTTTGAGCTCCTAAACCTAGAATATAGAAGACTCAACATTAATTAATTAATTTTTTTCTTTTATTAATTTTAGGTTAACCTATCCAAATGTCTACCCATTAAAACACAGGCACAAATAAGAATGATGCATGATCCTTTCCTAGGTCTCTACCCTGCAACTAGTATCACCTTATTTAGTAGCCATTATAAACTTAAAGGTCCATACATCAGATCATAGGGGGCCCTAAATGTCTATGTCTTCGTCGGTCTCCAGTGTTTACCTCACTTGCTAAACACGAATGACACTGTTTCCTTACCAACCCATGCACCCTCACCTGTTCCTAACTCCAAACTTCATCCTATCCCTAAACTAGACCTTTGATACCACTCTATCATGACCCCCTCCCCAAAAAGTGTACCCCTCCTGGACCGGCAATGTGCGAAGGGAGATAATGACCCCCAAGTCTCACCTCTAGTAGGCCCCAGGTTGGCGACTAGCACCAAGGGTATAGTAACACATGAATGGGAGGCATTACCCTCTAAGAGAACACATGTGGAAGAGAGAGATAAGATAGACACCAATAAACTCCAAATAAGAACTGGAAATATAAAGGAAATCCAAGTGCACAAATGGAATGTCATGCAAAATTACTACAACTGAAAGGGGAAAACTGCAAGTACCCAAAAGAAAGTAAAAACAATAGCAACCACAAGCCCGGACAGCTCCTCCAACCACAAGCTAGTAGTAACCAGACTGATCTCCAACCTACTCTAAGTGAACTGAAAAATATTTTGTATAAATGTAGGGTGAGTATAACAGTATACTCAATAGGATCCTCCCAGAAGCCTCTAGTGTAAAGGTAAATAAAGCATGCTAAAGCACAGTGAACAATAAGTGAAACTAACTCATCACCTAAATAGGTATACTAAGTTCCCAACATCACCATGGATACTCTCACCAAGTAACACATACAAGAATATAACATATAATAAAGAATATCAAGGGTAACCTGCTACTACTTCCCCACTGGTTTGCTGATTTTCCCCAACATCGCATGTTCTAAGCATCTCTCTCGAAAAAGGCTTGCCTGCAAACACCTGGGTGAAGCACTATAATCTGCACCTTGTGCACCACAAAGGCTTTCCCGTAGACACCTGGGCGAAGCACCACACCATCCTCACAACCAAAAGTAACCAGGTAGTTTCCGGGAGCCACCACAACTCGCATAACGTGTATCATACGTCGGTTATTATACCTCAAGCCATCACAGCCCATACACTGAGTAAGGATCCTCAAGCCATCACAGCCTATACACATTACACCTATAGTGGTCTATAGAATACTATATCCAGAATATATGTGTGTGAATAACCACAAGCCATTACAGCCCTCTACACACATATATGGGGAAAACTAACCATTGTGCCTAATAGCACAAGTATCTACCAAGAGAAGAGAGAGGGGCCAAAGGGGTTAGTCAGCCATTCATCCTCCCACTGGAATGTTATGGAAAACACCCCCCTAGGGCTCAGAATCCCCGAGGTGTCAGTTTCCCTTACTGACAGGGTGGAGTAGCGTATAGAAACACAAAAATTACAAAATATACTATAACTCACAACCACACTATGGGCATAACCTAGTCTTAGACACACTGCAGCTAACGTCTCTCAGACTCTGGGCTACTACTTCTAAGACCAGGTATCCTATAAGCACACAACCATTTAAATATATTTATTATATTACTTCATTCCCTTTTTATCAGTTCCACTATACGTTAATTAATTCTTTAAACATTAATTAACAATGAACAATTCCACATTAAGTTTCATTAGCATCACACCCAAAGTCAATTGTTCCTTAAAAATTACAACCTCACCATTATGTTCCAGCAACTCCATCCCCATGGGTTAACACTATTTAATCAAACATTTATTACAGAAACACTTTCCCATATTCCTAGTCATTCTAGAAAATCATTCTATGCTACTAACACAAGGGGCTCAACACGGTGAGTAGATGTACTAAATGTTGAGTCTTTGCCGCCTATAGTAAGAGCGTTGACCCATCCTCCTTGGAGAATCTAAACACGGAAATTACATGGCATACCCCATGCGTCTTTGACTCTTTCGGAAGAAGGGTAAGAAAGACTAGTTGCCTTGAGCAGTGGGGAAAAGTAAAGTAGACAAAAAACCACAAAACCAACAAGAAACCAACAATCACATCCAACCCATTCCATCATCCCTAGTGTCCTCCCCGACACCCACATGCATAAACCGATGCATCTCTCCACTCTAGGTGTCATCCGCTGCCACAACCAAAAGACCTCTATGCCCCCACATATCACAAAAACCATCTGAGATCACATCACAGCACAAGCAGCAGAAAATAAAACATTACATCAATTGTGATCTTGGCCCTTTAACAATCAAGAGGGTAACTTAGAACCCTTCAAGAAATTATCAAACAATCAAATATTTAAACCATCTTGAATTAACAGATTTATAATTCGTTGGTTCCAAAATTGGGAACCTAACCAGTAAGTTATCACAAATGATTATACATACTTACTACACCAATTTTATTAACCTCAAATTATAACAAGAACCAAATTCGTTTTCATGCCTCTTAGTCTTTGGCCAAATAAATATCAATTAGTCCCGGTTTACGTTCTTTACCAATTTCCATCAAGAACAACAACTAAGAAAAGCAAGCATAGATATCACACTATCTAGAAAAACAAGAGGCAATATCATATGATCGATACAATTTCTTTATCCGGTTCAAAGTATTTATTATGTCAATTCCATTGTCATCCAGTGGGATAAAACATGCTAACAATACAGTTTCACGTAATAGAAAGAGAAGCAATGAATCCCCTACCACAAGGGTTTTTGACAAAAACCCCAACAAACAAAGAATGCACAAGAAAGCCAGGTTGATTCTCCAAAAACCCACATTAGATCTCTTCTCCTAGCAAGATCAAGCCCAAATCTCATCATATTTGGTGTCGACACACTTAGATATACCCATAACGGGCATAGATCTAAGAAACCGAGAGAAGAGGAGAAGTAGATCTAATTAGATCTAAGAAACCAAACAAGAATGATCACATACCTCAAGAAACCGACTTCGATTCTCCAAGACAAGCCTTCAGATTGCCTCCAAAATGCTTGGGATAGGTTCTCCTAACTTCAAGAAAGGGTAATCCCAAGTTATGGCCACTTAGGAGCTTAAACGGGAAAGTTAGAGGTGAAACGGTTGAGATCCACAATTTTGGGATCTAATTTAAGTGCCCATACAGTTTTCTCGCACGGTTAGACAAACCGTGCGCTAACCGTGTGGTTGCTTCTGTCTCGTCAAACACTCCTCGCACGGTTAGGCCTCATAGTTAGACAAACTGTGTGCTAACCGTGCGTTAGTCATTGCCTCCAACACCAACCTTGCACGGTTTGGCCACACGGTTTAGACAAACCGTGCACCGCCTGTGCGAAATCTATTTCCCTTTAGTTTTCCTTAAAGTCCACCCAAATTCACCCCAAGTCACCTTAACCTCCCGAAACACCTCTAACACCACCTTTTCACCAAGTAATGGACTTGAGAGGTCTGGGCCATTACAAAGTGGAACTTACTTAATTGATTAACCATGACTTGATAATACTTACGCATAAGCCTAGTTTATTTTAGTTCCATCTTTCATGCTTTTTTAATTCATTAATTATTTGATCACTATAGAACATCCATAATGATAAACCTTGAAACTAATAGAAATAAAATAAATCAAAGGGAATGATCATGAGATTTTCTAATGGTTAGTTTATCTAGTAGTTGATAAACTAACCCTGACATAGGGGAGAAACATTTTTAACCTTTTAGGTTCATATTTATAGCTTTTCACATGTCCACCTCTGTATCTCCTGGTATTGGTTTCATCTTGGCTCCAGCTTGAACCACCTCCACTAGCTTGGGAGTTCCATCCATTACATATGCTTATACAGGTGAGGGGTAAAATGGGGTTTTATATAAAATAAACCTTGGGCACATAGGCCCTACATATAAATGAGGTGAAGGATCGCAGGTCAAAAAATTTAATTTAAATAAATAAATTAAAATAAAACATCCACATAGTCTAGCTCATGATGATCCATACATTCAATGATATTTACACATAAATAAAACTAGCATTCAATTCTTTAATCATTCTTGTTTAAGATAAATAACAACTGAATCAATTAATTATCATTTTTAATTAATCAGTCCTTTTACCTTAAACCCTTTTCTGAATTTCTTTGAGATTCTCATCCATCATAATTTTAAACAAATAAATTTATTTAAAATTATCTTTGTATGTAACTTGTACCGTGGAAGAAATCTGGTGAATTCCTGTTCATAACTACCCAATGAGTAGAAATAAACATTACAAAGATGTTAAATTAAACACATATATATAAAACACCTATCACGTGTTGTGCCTTAGTTTTACACCCGTACCATGCTACACGTCTCAAGGGTTTGTATAATATAATAATAAATTTTAATAAATCTGTGTAATTTGGATGAGTACATAGCGTATAGTTCCAACTACACATCATGTACTATTTTTCAACATCCATCCAAAGTATATGCCCGGGGATACGGTGTGTGAGTGTACTTCATAAATCTTCGGAGTACACTGTGTGTCTAGTGGGCCACATGCCATGTAGTATCCACATTAGATGGTATCTAGTCAGGAAATCCATGTACATGGTACATGGTCCAACCCTAACCCGAATGGACTACACACCGTGTCCAATTGTCCACATGACATCTAATCTGGAAAGAACATGCCACCTATTACTGGTCAACACATGGAGTCATTAAGACTTAGACAAACTCCAATGACACGACTTGGTTTGGTAGACCATACTTGGTGCATTTAACCTTGACTACACGACGTGTACTGCCGAATACACGCCGTGTATTCTGGTGTTGTACATACATGAACCTTTGGCACCTCCGAATGATATCCTCTATTTAATTTGAATCAAAATTAAAAGAAAATTTCATTTATGTAAGGTTAATGAGAAACAAAAGAGGAGGAATAGATCTCGAAATCCAGATTTGTAGAACGGTTAACTTTAATTGAAACAACTAAATTATTAAATGCATAAATCATCAATGAAATATTTAAATAATTATAAACTATAATGTAACCTCCCTTTGATACCACTTGAAGGTTCCAGGCGTAGCAGAAGTATGGTTGTGTAGGCACCCAACATTAATTTTTACCATAATCAGTGATTATTTCAGGATCAATACGACGATGAATACCAATCTCCACGAAATAGAATCAACAATTTAGATAAATAAGGAAGAGGCCTGAAACCTTTAGATATGATCTTACACATCATGTTTATAATTAATTTAATTAATTTCATAAAGAAAAGAATACCTGGATCTTCAGTATTTTCTTCTTTGATGATATTGATTGTCTTGAATAACCCTTCCGGATTATCGCATTGCACTTATGAGGATCTAAAATAGAATTCCTCTAGCGGTGATCTACACATGCTCCGATGGCCTCTGATCGACACCTCTCATTCTCCGAGTGCTAGTGTGGTGAAGCAAGTGTCTTGTATCAGTCATTCTTGATCACTTATTCTCCAGCCTTAAAGAACATCTCTCGTTCTTGAGAGGGGCGGGAATAGGATTCAAGAGAGATTTTTTTAGCACAACAATTCTCAATTCACCAGGTGTGCAGTTTGGTACATGGAACAATAGACGTACATGTCTATTTATCGACATGGGGCTTTGGTTGAAATATTTAATTACGTAACAGAAATTAAATACATTCATAACCTTAGAGAAAACCCATGATTTTAATAATAATATCGCATTATTATTTATGGTGTGCCAACTTGTGAAAAACATAATTATAAATAAAATTCCACGTCACAAAATAATAATAGTGTTATTTTAATTTGTGCCAACTTGTTAAATAATTATTTAATGTCTTGCAAATAATTATTTTACTACCGGACCAACCTTGGTTCGCTCGAAATACACTTCCATTTATTGAACACCCAAATAAATAAATAAATAATTTATTCTCTTAAATAAATATTTTATTTAAAAACTAGTAAAAAATAGTTATTAAATGTTCAATAAAATAAATAAATACATTTTACCCACAATCCGGTGAATAAATATTTATTTAATTTATGAAATCATTTTAACTTTAATAACATTATTTCACTATCTTGAGAATAATATTTATTAATTAAATTCAAATAGAATTTAACCAAGACCACTAGAAACACTTAGTGTGTGACCCTTTCAGATTATTTCTTGTTGGAATTAGACGAGCTTGCCTAAAGTCCAAGACTAATGTCTAGTAATGGGTCAAGGCACCCAAGAGAAAGAACTTAAAGTCGCAACAATGTCATCCACATACAAATGATCACTGTGTAATATAATCTCTTTGTCTCAATATCTCATCAAGCTGGTTTCATGATAGCGACATCAACCTTTATGCTTGATACGTCATTCTTTGACTACCTGAAATAAACTCGTCGTTACACCATGGACATGGAATTTTAAACGACAGTTCTATTTCAATAAAAGGGCCAAGATATCAACTTCCATAAATAGAATGGAGAAATCATTCCTCAACTTATCCATTAATACCATTCCACTCGTGATGCACCCAACATACCCTACTTCTCGCTAATTGTCTGCGTGATGGTTTTCATTAGTAAATAAAAGTGCGTGAGTTGTGACATGTATTAATGATAATATTAAAGTCTAAGGATAATTATACACACTCACAGATAAGAATATACAATGAAACCAAAACATACATAATTCCTACTAGCGGGTCTGTTCTCATAATCTCCTATCTTGGAGATTACCAAGTACGAACTTCATGAGAGGAAGTTTCATCTGCTTATGAGTACTCACACCTGACGGTCTGTATACTATGTGTCCCATTATAGTATGTAATCCAACCATAGAACTATATTTAAGAATATTTTCATTGTACTTAAAGGTTATCATCATATAAAGGAACTACTATGACCTTGTCAATGCGACAAATACTCTATAAAATTATTACATTATAATCATACAAAATAATGAAAAATATATAATAAGATGTTTAATATTTAAATATATTAAATATTCATGTAATAAAAGTACAACCAGTTGTTTCTAGAACATCAACTCTTACATATAGGTCCTTTTTTTTATCAAAATACTATCCTTTTGAGGCACAAGGTGTAAGTTAAAGGAGGTTTCACAATGAAGTGGTATAACTCTTAACCAAGTACTTTCAATTTTATTTCTTATTATACATCCTATAAATCTATGTTAAACATTATAAAATAACTAATTAATTATATTAAATATACCAAATTTTTATTATGATTATGGAGTAACCATTTTTCACCTTCTTTCCATCAAATGAGAAATGAAAGTATCTCTCACCTTCACATAGCGATATGATTCATTTTATATCACCATAATTCATGGTTAGTTATTATAATGAATTTTATATTTATATATGATATTTATGATATAATTATTCTTCTTAAATTATAATATATTATATACCTTTTTACCTTCCCATCCATTGGAAAATTATAACATAGCTTGTGCGTACGTGTGGACTACCACCTCCATGAAGTGATGTGATTCTCTTTTCATTTATGCTTCACATGGAAGATGATAAGGATATATTTAATGAATATATATGATATTTATGATATAATAATGAGTATTTAAGGTAAATTATCATTTAAATTTATTTTATTCCATCCATCGAAAAGTGGAAATATCACTCGTGCATACGAATGGACTACCGTCTCCACAAAGTGATGTAATTTATTTTTTATCACCACTTTATATGAATTATTATGAAAGTGTATATGGTGATTAAATATTATAATTATTTCATGATTAATATTTTTTCTATTATGAAACAATGATCATTTTTCACATACCAGAACCATCGAATTGAAACATACATGGAAAATGGACTAGTTTTCACCTAAATGATTAATGAAGAAATTGTTAATAAAAAGATGATTGGAAATTATAAAGTAATGATAAATAGTAAGATATTTATGAAAATGGTTCTATAATAGAGGTAAAATAAATATATATTTATTATATATGATATTTAAATGCATATGAAGAAATATTGGACTTGGGGTAAGGGTTTATGTTACAATCTCATTTCTTTTCAGGATTGTTTATGTTAAATTTACATTGAGGGAAATTATATGGATATTATCATATAAAACACATTTATTTTATTATAATATAGTAATTCATAGAATTTTTATGTATTAATAAAAAATTTCTCTCTCATTTTCTTAAAATGAGCAAGAAAATTCTTTAAAAGAAATGTCAAACTTATTTCCTCTTTGGTCGTCGAAGTTTTTCTTACATGTCCATGCAATGAAAAATAGTTTTATAGAAGTTTTTACCTATACATAAAATATTTTAAAATTTTAATTTTCATTACCTTTTACTTTATTTACAAAGGTTTATAAGGAATATTTTTTTAAGAAAAAACTTCTAAACAAGTCATTTTTTACTTTTTTAAAAAGTATAAAAAGAATGTTCTATTTTAATATATATGGAATGAATAGATTTACCCACCACCATAACCACTATTTTATTTGAATATTTTTTTAAAATTTTCCATGGATATTTTCAAATAAAATCATTTTCTCAATATTATATGAATTTTCAGTTAAAATGTTATCAAAATAAAGTGATATTTTTTTTATGTTTTCAAAGAAAGGATTGAATGTTCTTTTAAAGGTATTTTTATCTATTTCAACATCCTTTAAGGATTTTTATGTTTCATTTGGGATATGATCTTATGATACCATCCACTTTATTTCTCTATATGGATTATTATCATGATAATTTAAGGATGATTATTTGAAAATCATTTCTTTCCCATGGGTTTATTAAGTTATGACGAAACCTTTATAAAACCTGTTTCTTTTCCATGGGTTATGCTATGATGAAATGACGATATGTTTATAAAACATGTTTCCTTTTTATTGGTTATGATATGATGATATGATTAATGTTTCATAATCTTTTTGAACACATATTTATGGTTTCCATTATGTGGTGGGTGGTCCCAAAATTATATATCCCTCCAATGAATTAGGTAAAGATGGATATCTCATGAGATAATAAAGACTATATGGGGGAATGAGTCTAATTTTGTAAAGAAATTTGTCCACTATGATAGTCTTGGGAGTGAAAATTGACTAATGAAATAATGTAATGGGGAGTAATTTCAATCCACTATGATATTCTTGTTAGCAAACCTTGACTAAGGAAATGATTTTATATTATTATTTGTATGCCACAAACTTATGTATTATAATTATGACAGGTTATCAATGATCTCGATTGATTATTAATGATTATTCATAATAATGATTTATATCTTTTGTTATGATAATTCCTTATTCCATGTTTTATGATTAATGACCATTTACTGATTAGGTATGATTATCAAAAGTTTTGACCATTTTCTCCTACCCTTATACTTTTATACTTACTTATGATCATTTGTTGATATCTATTTTTTTTACCCCTACTTAGCATATGAGCCCACCCTTTCTTTTGTTTCCTTTCCTCTAGTTAAGAAGAAAGTTTTTAAGTAGGGTATGTATAATAATTGTACTAGATGAGGATATATTTATAATATATGTTGAAGATATTTCATGAAATAAGATGATTATGTAGCTAGTCTACATTGAAACTAAACCTTTATGGTTCTATGCATGTATTGTTATTAGGTGTATTGAATATTCATATAAAATGATGTAACATATATGTATGTTGTGCTAGGTTTACCTCATATACCACCATGAATCTATGTAATTTATATCCACATGCATCTATTAGTTCTTATATAAAAAAATCTAAAACATTTCAAAAGAAATAATTTTTTCAAATAAAAATTTCCATTGGTTTTCTATTTAAAAACATGTTATGTCCCAATAAGAAAAAAATATGACATAAAATATATCCATGATGCTTTATTATATGGATAAATTAGGTTTTCATGCATTAATATCCATATAAAGTGGAAAAATAGTCATGTAAAATAAAAAACCACATAATGTATCAACAAATCACCAAAGAGAAATCCACAACACAATGGTGTAAATAGCTCAAAAAAACAAGAAACACTATATGGAATAAGTGAATAATGACTTTGCGAACCTCAGTTCCTTGGTAAAGGATACCCACTAGCTCCATGGAATCCTGAGCGCCTACTATAGTAATAGATTACTCTAACAAGGCTCGCATATGTATAGTTTTTTCATCTTCCCCATGGTCTTACCAATGTAATATTATATAATAAATATGTTTAAGAAACCAAATCCATATTTTATAATCATTTTACAAGGAAATATATTATAATATTTTTTTTAATGAAAATCAATTTCATTTTCATACCCAAATTTCATAAAAAAAATTATAAGTTAATCCATTCTATTTCCATGCATGAAAACTTAGTTTTAAATCAAATTCTTTTTTGAGGCAATTCATTTATCACGTCATATGAATCAAAATGGTTTAAAAAAAATCCATTTTTAAAAAACATTTTCATAGTTAGGAAAGATAAAATTCAACTCTCATGGATTTAAATTCATCAATTTCGTAAATCAAAACCAAATTATAGCATCAAAAGAATACAATCATGTTAAGGGATAGACCATATAATAGAGACACATACCTCACCAATGGAGGAAACATAGACACCTTCGAGTCTAGTGATGGGAAAGAAAGACATCCAATCCTCATGAGCCTAGATCTATAAAGAGAAAGCCCAAGATTAAGGGAATCATCATAAGTTATTGATAGATGGAAGATGAAAATCCAAAACCCCTTCTTGGAATATTCTCAATATGAAATTCAATCCAAAGGAAAGAGAAAAACTAGTTTAATAGAAGATATTTGAGTCAAAATATGTAATAAAGTCCCTCATAAAGGCTTATGGAAGCTATTATAACCTCCCTATGAAGATCAGGTGTCATTTGATCATTTTAAAATTTTGAAACAATCATCACAATGGTCTGGTATTTTCCACCATAGTGGGGTGGATTCACCCATAAGACAAATAATAGGGACCATCCATTGGATGGTGTAGAAATATAATCTATTTTGACCCACCACACCCTCCACCATGGAGTGGTGTGTCCATAATGGATATAGTTCACAATGGGAATCCCAATGTTCCATATTGAAAACCATGTCTAGCACTGGGCATGGTGGATCTAGATGCTTTACACCAGAGGCTCAAAGGCACACCACAACCTCCACCATGGTCGTGGTCCTGACCATTTTGAATAAAAATGTTCAAAACTGATTTTAAGACACCATGCACCTCCAACACTTATGAAACTGAAATTAACCAACTTAAGGCTCAAAATGAAACATACATGTGACCCGAAGATCATTACAATTCTTCCCACCATAAAACTTTTTTTTCAATAGAAAAGTTTTATAATTATGAACCCAAAAAAGAGATAAGGCCATTATTTTATCATCAAGGAATCACATTCACATGTCTTATAGTTTTACCTACCACACTATAATATCACTTTAACTAATGGGATTGTCTTGGAATACAACACCTTATCTTGTTAGTCCACTATCTGAATAGTCCTTTCAATCACTGAGGTTTCAAGTTCAATTTCAACATCATCCCAATCAATCATGTGGGATGGCTCCAGTTGATATTTATTCAATTGGGAGACATGGAAAATCATGGATAGAATTAAATTGATAAAGTGATTATAATTTATAATACACCTCCTCAAGTCACTCGACAATCTAAAATGGATCGACATAATGAGGTGATAACTTACCATGCATCTCTAAATATCTATGTCCCAACTAATGTGAAATTGTGAGTAAAATTAGATCACCTAACTCAAATTACAATAGAAAAAAATTCTAATTGGAATAATAATTTTGGCAACTCTAAGTTGTTTCTAATCTAATCCTAGTCAATTACATGATATATGTCATCTACTAAATGATTCTCAATCCAACCAAGGATCATTCCCCAACCTATAACCAACAAAGTGGTGATCTATATATCCTCTCATACAACACCTCAAATGGAGTTATTTTGATCAAATACTCATAAATATTTTCATATAAAAACTTCACTAAGGGTGGATGTTTCTCCCATGATCTAATAAAGTCAATAACGCATGCCTGAAGCATGTATTCATGAATTTGGCGGCACACTCAATTTAGCCATCCATCTGATCATGATATGTCATGATAAACCTCAAATAAGAACTTTTAACTTCCTACAATGCACTCCAAAACTATTATATGAATCAAGGTTTCCTATCCAAAATGATATAAAGGTCACACCATGAATTTAAATTACTTCCCACATATAAAATTTCTTGAGATCCTCTACCTCCGTTAAATCCTTGATAAGTATGAAATGTGTCGACTTTGTAAGTAAATCAATAATCACCCATTTTTTATCCATACTACAAGGAGTATGAGGTATCCCAATTTCAAATTCCATAGCTATCTCATATCATTTCTATGTTGGAATGGGTAAGGTTTATAGAAAACCAATATACCTATAATGTTCCTCCTTAATTCTCTAACACGTAAGGTTTCAAGACACAAAATATATAATCGTTCATCTCATTCATAGCCACCAATAGCGACATCTAATGTCATGATACATATTATTAAATCCAGGGTTCATGGACTAATTATATTGGTGACCATTATCTATAAATTCATATCTTAATTCTATCAGAACAACCATCCTAGATCAGAATCCCAAAACCCCACTATGAGACTAACACCGCTCACCCAAGGTCTCCTCACTATAAATAATCCTAATAAAGCACTAAAAATTTACATCCTCAGCCTTTCCAAGTATAATATGATCATACATGGATGATCTAGACCAAGAACAAGCTAGTAATACCTATATATCAGCTCTCCCTTCATCCAAGAACATCTTAGTAAACAAGCTCATCAAGCACCAATCTTATACTAATTCCTTCATTGTCTAAGTTAGTGATTTTATCCTCAAATCATCAGTGAACATGTTTTCTTTTCTAGGGGTGTATGTAATATCAAAATAAAAGTTTTGAAGTTACTCCATCCATTGTCTCTATCTCAATTTTGTATCCCTCTATAACACCCTGAAATTATAAAGTAAGAACCTAATATTTGATAGCGTGCATGACATGTGACACCAAGCACACAAGGGAATATAATACCCTGATACTTTAAAATATATTTACTATTTTAAATAGATTCAATATATTCTATATTTTTAATACACACAACATCGAGTTATATTTTGTTACACTCAATGTAGAGTTTCTTTGAAAGCCTACATTACACGCAAGACCTAGTTTTACCGAACAAAAATATATTATAAAAATATTATTATTTAATATAATAATACATAAACTAGCCATTAAATTAATGATTATAAATAGTTTTATAAAAAATATTATTATTTAATATAATGAATTCATTGATGGTTTTCCTGTCAATAATCCACCGATCACATATCTGAATGGTACTATTGGGAATAAGGAAACGTTTAGTCATGCAGTGACTAAACATTCAATGAAAACCCCCGCACCTACTAATCCAGTTCCAAAAAAAATTTCTTGGATATAGTTAAGGCTCCTGGACACTTTCTTGTTTTTTATTTTCCTCCTCTAGGAAGAATTATAAAAAGGTACATGTTTCTCAGGTTTTGTATGATCAGGATGTATTTGAGGAGAAGGTTAAGATCTACAAATTCTCCATAATTTCTTGAGTTATGATCCTGAAAGGAGAAAAACTCTATAAATTCAATGATCTTACTCAATGGATTTCACAGATTTGGGGTTTTGAATATTGGAAGATGATATCCATGGGTCATGGATATTATCATGTTGTTTTTTCATATGATGAATGCAAAAAATAGGACCTGGAGTTTTTGATCATTATCCTTGAAGCCTGGTTTTCTTCTTATTCAAGAACGAGATAGAAATTTTGATCCTGATAATGTCAAATACATGCATGCATAAGTATGTATTTGAATTCATAAATTTAGTTGGATTTATTGTCACCCTATAATTCTTTGGTATATTGCTTCTTCATTTGGAAATCCCATTCGAATGGATAGGAAAATTGATATGGCCTCTACCCTTGTTGAAGAATTTGTTCTGAAGATAAGAGATGAAAGATTTAAACCAGAGAATCAATTTTAAAGGAAAACAAAATTTTGCCTCAATTTCCATTTTTTAGCATATGAATTTAGAATGAAGTCGAAATAAATTTTGAAGTTTCTATAAGATTAAAAGTCATGATGATGAAAATTATAGGAAGAAAAAAGGGAATGGAAATTGTCTTGTTGACACTGTTCAAAATGTTGGGACATCTGGTGACACTCTTACTGAAAATTGTTATAAGGATTTCATCAATCTTGTCTTTGACCGTAATCTTGTTCTAGATGGTAAGCTGATAGAGACACAGATTATGAATCCTAGCAATGTTTGTGACAAGCCTCTTAAGGCCTCATCCTCTAAAGATGCATGTCATGAAGATATGGATTCTATTCTTATGAATGAAGGTGCAGATGCTTCCAAGGTTTTTAATATCCTCCTAAAACCTGTGGATGAGCAGCACATGAATGCAGTTGCGGCCTCACCTTATTTTGATGTCTTTCATGAATCTTCTATGAACGCATCTCATTGTGTAGTCCCATATACTTATCTTCCTGATACAAATGGTACTTTTGGGTATTTTGATGATGGGTAGATTGTTATTATTAAATCCTCTGATAAAACTATTCAATGTGAGCAACCTATGCAATAAATTTTGGTTTATGGTAGTGTGAATGATGCTGAGATTTTTTTTGAAAAAGATAAACATTGTGCACAACCTATTACTAAAGTTGTCAAATATGCTGTTATAGGTGAGAATATGGGACACTCATAGGGATATTTATCTCAATTCCCACTATCCAAATCTATGAGGAAGGCATCTATTCAGTATTCTAAAGATCTGACTCAAATTTTAAATAATTTCACTTCATTAAGTGTTTCTCTATAGTCAGATAACAAAGTGGATCTACCCAATGAAGAGAATAGTCCTCCCTCTAAATCTAGTCCTAGTGAATTTTTTGATTCTTTACCCATTCCTTCAAATATATAATTATCTACAGTAGGTAAGGGAAATAAAAAAAAGAATAAGTAATTGAAAAAACGACAACAGGATGGGCCTCAGACAAGGTCCAAATCTCTTCTTTAATGAATATTTTTTATTAGAATTTCTAAGGTCTTGGGAATTATCCCATGGTCACAAAACTTAGGCACTTCATTGTGACCAATAAACCTTTTCTTATTAGGATTAATGAACCAATAATGGATTTGGAAAGATAGAAAAAATTCAAGCGTTCTACCCTTGGTTACTTATTTGTCTCTATTAATGATACTCATGAAGCTACTATGGAGTCTCTTTGGGTTATAAAGCATGATATAATTCCCCTAATTTCATGCTCTCATGATCAATAATCTATTATTATTTCTACTCAGTTAAATGGTAATAGATTTTTTTACTTTTTTTATTATTTGAATCATTATATTTGTCAAAGGGATCTCTAGTCAACTCTGGAGTAATTAGCCATGAGCATGGGACAAAATTAAGTTATCATTAGTGATTTTAATTCTATGTTAAAACCTGAGTAAAATACTGGGAGTAGTTTTAATAGGTTGGAAGATTATGAATTCTCTCATTGTATTGATCAATTCCGCTTGATTGATGTTCCTATTGTTGGGGCAGATTATATTTGGAGCAGGTCCACCCTTAATAAAAGACAAGCCATCAAAATTGATAGGTGCTTCCTTGATATTGATGATAGGAATATAGCCCTAAATATTTATGGAATTACTCTTCCAAGAATTCATTCTGATCATACTCCTATATTAATGGATGTTTGTTTTGATATTTCAAGATTAGCCCCCTTACCCTTCAAATTTAATAATGCATGGATAGTTATTATGGGGTGCAGGGAAGTGATTATTGAAGCATAGGACAACTGATTTGTTGGCATCCATTTTCATATTTTAACTATGAAATTAAATGATTTTAAATTGAAGATAAAAGTGTGGAGTAAAAACCCATTCTCTAAAATTGACTATGATATTAGAGATGCTGAAAACACTCTCCTTCAATGTCAAAGGATTAATCTGAATCAGGATGTGATCTCTAGAGAAGAGTTGTCTGCTATCTTAAAATTTGATGATTTGTTGACTTTGAAAGAAAACCTTAATCAAAATAAGTACAATATATTATGGTTGAAAGAAGTTGATATAAACTCAAGAATATTTCATTGTATGCACAAGGAGAAAAAATCTCGGTGGGGGCTCACTGCTATCAAGATTAATGAAGATGTCTTTAATTTTGATAATGATATTTCAGCTACTGTTTGTCACTATTTTTAAATTCTATATATGGATAAAGGCATTGATAATACTCCATAAATGTTCAAAAACATCTCACCTAGTGTTGATGACTCCCATAACTCCATGATCACTCAATCACCCTCTAAGGAATAAGTTAGATCATTCATTTTCTCTTTGAACTTGGATAGTGCTACAGGACTAGATGGGTTTTCCAAAAAACAATTATGTTCTATTGGGACATTATCCATTCTGATATTACTAATGTTGTGAGTAATTTTTTTTCATAGTCTCACATTCCTTTTGGTGCTAATTAAATCTCTATTTCCCTGATACCAAAGAAGGAAAATGCTTTCGACATTAGGGATTTCAGACCTATGGCCATTAAGAACACAATCCCAAAAGTTATTAGTAAAATCATGGATACTAGAATGGGGAATATTTCTAAGGGTTTTATCATAAGTAATCAATTTGGATTAGTTCCTAAAAGGAATATTCAAAATTGATTATACACTACCTCTGAGTGTGTCAAAATTATGAAAAGGAGGGTGAAGTGTGGAAATATGGTGCTCAAAATTGATATTTCTAAAGCCTTTGATACAATAAAATGGAAGATAATTTTTTTTGTTATGATAATGAATTGTTTTTATAATAACTGCATCAATCTAGTCAGTTGTATCCTTAAAGGCTCAATGATTTCTGTTCTTATTAATGGGTCTCCCAGAGGTTTCTTTCATTGCTCTATAGGGGTGTGATAGGGGGATCCCTTATCTTGTTTTCTGTTTTCTATTACTTAGGAATAATTGAGTACATGTCTTTGTGATATTTTACAGGTTGGGTTATATTAGAAAATGAAGTTTGGTATGGATATCTTTGCTCCTTTGTATCTTTTGTATGCAGATGATATTCTCTTGTTTGGGAAAGCTGAAACATGCACTATTATGAATATCAAAGCTATCTTTAAACACTAAGAAAAAGTGGTTGGACAAGTGATAAATTGGGAGAAATCCTAGATCATTTTTAGGGAGGGATCTATTATTTCTAAGAAAAACAGTGTGGCAAGAAATCTTGGGGTACGTAGAGGTTTTTTACCTTTTACTTACCTTGGGGTGACAGTATTCTAAGGAAGAATCAAAATATGTTACATGGAGAATATTTGTGCAAGAATTATGAATAAAATGTCTATATGGAAAGACAATTTGATGTCTTAGGCTGGAAGAGCATGTCTTATAAACTATGTGATCACCTCCATGTTTTTTTATTTCTTCTCTTTATATCAGTTGCATAAGTCTCTTCTTAAAGAGATGCAGATTTTAATTAGAAATTTCATTTGGACTGGTTCAATCAATGAGAATAAACTTATAATAGTTTCTTGGAGTGAATGTATTAAACCAATTGACATGGGTAGGGTGGGAATCAAGGATCTTATGATTTTTAATGAGTCCTTAATTAAGAAATTTACTTAGAATCTTCTTCTTTCTAATGATCCTTCATTGGAGTTCTTACAAATTAGATTTGGGAGAAAATTACTAAATGGATATTCTATGTACATGACCTCCCCGACTTAGACTTATATAAGGCATGATTATACTGATTTATTACAATCTTAAAAATGGATTATATGTGAGGATTATCCTCTTAACTATTGGAGGATTAACTGGCTTTAAATGCTAATTTTTGATGTTGTGATTGTTCCTTAATCCATGAAAAGTATTTCAATTTCTGACTTCTGGTGTAATTCTACTACTCGTATGATTCTCCTAGATCACCTTAAACTAAAATTTGAAAGATATGATTATAATGATCTGGATACCCTCATCTAGAAACCCATCTTGAATGGTTTTTTCAGGACAAGGGAATATTATTGATATAATTGTGTAATATCTTTGGTTGTTCCTTCTTGGATTATTGCTTTTCAAAGTTATTATATAAAACCTACAACCTTTCTTCTTCTTGGGAAAATCTATAAAAATAGATTGCCTTTACACTAGATACTTCAATGCATAGGGTTCATCCTTTATTAAATCTTCTATCTATGCTTCAATGCGGATGAATCCATTGATCATATATTTGTCTCTTTTCAATTATCTTGTAGGTTCCGAAAGTATGTCCAAGATGTCTTTGGTTTTTGTTTGAACTTGGATAGTTTTGAGCAGCTCATGAATTCGATACATGCTGTTGGTTGCAGTGACCAACTTCAGGCACTTCTTATTTCTACAACTGCGGTTATCATTTATTTCATTTAGAAGGTAAAAAATATAAAGGCTTTTGAGAATAAAACCCTCACTTTGCACGCTAGTATTTGGGAGTTACACCTGGGTTTTATGGATGTAGAAAAAATTCACACTGGTGCTATGAGAAATAATTGTTATGATCTGATGACTTTGAGAACACTTGGTGTTTCTATAAGATGTAAAAAACCACTCATGACTAGGTTCATAAGATGGATACCTCCAATATCTAATTGTCTAAAGGTTAATTTTGATGGGGGAAACTTTGGGTGCACCGGGACTCTCAGGTTGTGGTGGAATCTTCCACACTCATAGGGGCTTTGTTAAGGGATGATTTTACCATTTCATTAGGAATGCCTATGTGATTGAAGATGAACTCTGGGCTATGATCTATGAGGTATGCAGTTCATCATGGCTGGAGAAATATATAGATGGAGTCTGATTCATCTGTGGAAGTGGATATTCTCCGAAACTGATCCAGAACTATTCTATGGCAGACTCTACCTACATGGACTGAGTTTCTAAAGCTTTTTGATCAACTCTTTATTGTTGTGATTCATGGATATCGTGAGGCCAATAGCGTTGCTTATGCTCTTTCCAAGAGAGTTATTGAGGAGGTACCCTCTATCTGGTCCGTTTTTTCATTGGATTTTTGTCATGGTTTGGTTGAGGTGGATGCATGTGGTGATGTGTATAACCATATTTGTTGACACTCATTTTAATCTTTATTCTATCACTTTTACTTTTTAATAAAAAATTTAGGAGTAGGCTCGCCTGCATCCTGGATCTTCTGTTATTTTTATAGTCATAGAGATATTTTAAACTAATAAATTAAATTAATTAATATTAGTGAATGATATTAATTAAATATATATACTATATATTAAATAAAATATTTTTGATATTCATCCAATATATTTGGTAGGCATAAGATAATAACAAACCCAATATTACACTAAAATACTATATTTTTATTAAGACATTTTTATCACCTTTTAATAGAGAACCTATTTTAAATCCAATTTTTTGGAACTTTTATTGATTATATATGTAAAAATAAACTTTATATTTGAAATATAAACATATAAATTAGGTTAGGTTAAATTGTTTGTATTTTTTTGTGAAGTTTCATTTTTTAATAAATAGTGAAAAATGCTGAATTTTAGCTCAAAACTTCTTTTTCATCTAATTAATTTTTAAGGTAAAATAATATTTTAAATTTGTTTTAAAGTTTAATTATATCATATTTTTATCAATTAATCCAATTTAGTTCATTGGAATCAATTTCACTTTTGAAATTAAATATAAAAACATAGAAAACGTTTTCACGTTTTTACTTTAAAAACCCACATTGTCGCCCTATCTACAAGATTAAATTTAAAATAATTTCTACCAATTATGTGATTTTAATTTTGATGAATGGATTCCATATTTGTAATCAGAATAATTTATATTTTATAATATTGTCAAATTAGTTTTTGACCAAAAATATTAGTGAAAGTAATTACAATTAATCACAACGATTAAGGTAAAATTAAGCTTAATAAGGGACTAAACCTTAATATTAAGGTCCCAACTGACCTAGATACTTATAAAATATCCATTTTCTGGCCATATATTTACCCTATCCTCACTTTAATAACAAATGGACCATTATGGGAGCCACTTTCTATGTGAAAAACATTTATGGAATTCCTTTGTCAAAATATTACAAGAGTGTCACTCCTCCTCCACTATAAAAATGCCTCCTATCCTACAAATTAATCACACATATCAAGCCACTTTAGATCAAAAAATATCTTCCCAAATAGATCCTCAAAACACCTCCCGTCATCCAAGAATCCTCCCCTTGGGAATTAAGTAATCTAAGGAAGCCTTTTGGTACAAACCAAAATGAGTTACCTGAATAAGAGGTAACAAACTTCCACAAGATTTTTAGTTTTATTTCCATTCTCCACTACCTAAATTCTTCTTATTACATGATTATATAAAAAAACCTTTATCATAAATATACTATTATTTTTTATGTTAAGGTTTTGACCTAAACTTGCACACACCCCCATCTAATGGGTAACAAACATACTATTTATGTGAATGACGAACTACCGCCTCACGAAATGATGATTGTATGGTGGTAATTATGATGTAAAATCTATTTATATATAATATATATGATATTTATAATTAATATATTCTTATTTAATTATTTTATAATGGATACCACTATACATTCCATTTTGTGTAAATAAGATAACATCATTTGTGGAAATGTGGACTACAAGCTCCTTAAAACGATGTGATTCGTTCACGCTATACATAGAATGTATTAAGGATAATTTTCATAAAACTATGTAAAATATATAACATATATATGATACTTTAATTATAATATACATATGTATCATTTATTTTTCATCATTATAATATGATAATTAAATGAAAGTAGCCTTCATGCGTACTTACGGCCTACCGTCTCCATGAACGGTGCATTTCATTTATTATCTCCAAACATTATATATTATTCTAAATACGTATGTACTGAATATATATGATTATTAAGTCACGGTTTACATTATGGAGATGATTAAATCATGATCTAATTAATAGTAATAACAAATCACAAGTCAAAACATAGTTAAGAAAACAAGTTAATTAACACCCAAAATAGTTAAAATAATGAAAGAGTGTTAACAAATGGGTAATAAAATATTATAAATAGTTAATATATGATATTATAAACATGATTATGGTTTTATTATAAGTTTTTAACATATTTTAAACAAAAATAAAGTATGATAAATAACACATAAAAAATAAAGGTTAAGTTAAGGGAATTTCGTCTCAATTTACATTCCATTGAGACTTATTTGTTATTATGAACCAATTCACTTTTATTAGGTGTATACACTACCTTTTGACATATTATATCATGAATATCCTTACTCTCATGATATTATAAGTTTTATTTAATATTATTACTTTATGGGAATTATGTTTTAAATGCTTCAAGGTGGTATGGGACATTTTGGAATGTTTAAATGTAATTTCCATAAAAAATGTTTTAATAATATCTAAATGGTATTTCAATTCATTAACAACAACAACCCTTGTTGTTAATTATCCTCCACTGAGGAATTATTTATGAATTTTTATCATTTATTTAATATGGATATTTGATGATAAGAAATATATTTTATTAATTAAATCGACTATTTGATAGATGAGGAATGCTTTGAACTGGAAGACATGGGTGGGGCCTGATTATAAATAAACCCTTGATGCATCGGTAGTCTCATGAGACAAATAATTTGGCTAAATTGGAATATTTTAAACTATTTTGAGAATATATCTTGATGGTATAGTGGTTCATGTTCCAGATACATGATGTCCAATATTAAATAATTTCCTTCATTTTAGTTATCATTTTTATCCATGAGATTTTTCATTGAGATATCTATAGATGCATTTCATTCTTAATTCATTAATTAAATGGCATGTGTTTTCAGTTTCTTAACTTTCCATATGGGTATTTCCTTATCTAATTATTTGAATGACATATTTTGTTAATTATTTACCTTTCCATATTTATTATTCTATTTAAATCATTATTTTTTCCATTTTACTCACCTTTACTGAGCATTTGAGATCACCCTTATTATGTTTCCTTTCCCTAGGTTATGAAGAAGAAATATTTGAATAAGCGGTTAAGGATGAAGTTTATTTTATTTTATTATGTATGATTTTTTATTTTATTTTCCCAATGTATTATGGGTATCACATATGTAATCTAGCTTTCCAAGACTGTTAAATAAATCGGTCCTTCGGGATTTTATTCCATTTAATCATGCCAATGTGATAAAATAATGCACCAGATCTAACCTTATGGGGTCGGGGTGTTACATTTGGTATCAGAGGAAGTTTATCAGCAGCCTTGGAAACTAGATTTAGAAAACTTAGATTAAGGAACAAAACCCTAAGATATACTTTTAGGATAAGTATAGATAACATCCTAGAATTTTAGTAAGGTACAAATTATGTGGGTGTTCCTAGAAATACATCCTTATCTAGATACTACAAGTGGAAATGGTTCTGGTATAGATATACCTAGGAGTAACAACTCTGACAAGGTGTGTCGGTCCTGACTTGGTGTAACCTGGTACACTACAACGGGCCTTACTGCGCACCTGGTTTAACACTCTCATGAGATATGCATATGATAGTTCACATTTTCTTTACATACCATTATGAATGATTTAGAATTAAATATATCCCCAAATAATCCATGTTTATGATTATGAGATTAGCTATGCATAAATTTCTTAATTTATGTTATGCCATATTTATATTTATACAAAGTTTGTAATTTTATGTGAGAATCCAATATATGAAATTGTTTAGAAATGGCGCTTGGAATGAAGAATGTTATTAGTACTTGTGGAAAATATAGAGATTTCCCTGCTAAGAAAACCAATATAGCTTGTATTGGAATTGATAATGTTATGGAAATATTAGGATAGCTTAATAAGATTATGACACATAACCTTGTACAAATTTATCAACCTGTTCCACAGTAATATTCTCTAATGTTGGATCACTTTATGCGATAGAGGCCCCCATTATTTAGTGGGACTATTGATCCAACGAAAGCTGAGAAATGTATTAATTATTTGGAGAAGATATTCATGGAATTAGGACGTGGTTAAAAGGAAAAGGTTACACTTGCAGTATATTTTATGAATGGAGATACGGATCAATGGTGATCTCTGATTCATAATACAAGGGTCTAATAAGAAATAGAACTCATGGAATAAATAACTTTTAAGGAGACGTTATTTGATAAATAATTCCCTTATTATCAAAAAATTGATATGAATAGAAAGTTCCTTAGCTTAAAGAAAAATTAAGAAGATATTTTTGTGAACTATGAATCTACCTTTATAAGGTTATCCAGGTATTATATGGATTTCATATGCAACACGAAGTGAAATATTGACCACTTCTTTGAAGTTCTTAATACCAATCATTAAAGGTCACTGATTTCTCATAATTTTTTATCATACGAAGAAATAGTTTTATATTACATCAAAATAGAGAATAAATTTTCTAGAATCAATGTATTGAAGGAAAATCAAGAGAATATGAGGCTATATAAGCACCATGAAAAAGTGAATGAGTCAAAGAATAATTGAAAGAAGGATTTTACCACATACGATAATTGTGGAAAGAATCACTATAAGGAATCATCCTTAAACATTACATAATCTAGCTATTTCATCTAGATTTTACTTTTTTACATTATTAAAGATATTTTTTTTATATTTTTAGAAATTTAGGGCATAAATCATACATATCAACCCACAAACATACAAAGTGGGTACCTTTAAAACAATATCCATTTCTTTAAAAACATAAAAAATTTAACACAAAACAACAACGTGATTTCTTTGACAAATCTTCATAAAATTTAACTTGACTTCTTTATTTATATTAAACATCCTTATAACCTATGAAATTTTTTAAAAATTTGGTATGAGCATAAAAATATCAGTAAAAGATATAAAAATAAAGAAAGAAACCATTATTCTATGAATACTTATAATCATATGAAATCATGTTCACAAAGACATACTTCTCACCAATATATAATTACTTTGTGAAACATGATATTTTCATAAAACATTATAGAATATATTTAAAACCATAAGGGTATATTGGGGAATTAGTTACTTATATTTTAACCCTCATGGATACCATATTATTTGTAACCCTCCTGGATACCTTATAATATAACCCTTAGAGCTACCTTATGGTGTATCCATCATAGTTACACTTGGAGTAACCATATGCTGGAACTAAAACTTACACATACCCAATGAATTGGAGGGAGATATAGGTCCCACAATTCATAATAATCAATTCCCAAGAACCATAACATAATCATAAAACATTAATAATTTCATAAAAACATTGCTTTTGAATTTCGTAAAATAAAATTTCAAAATATGATTTTTAAAGGAAAGTCCCTTACAAATGTCATATATTTGAAGTAAAAAATAATAGAATGAAAGGAATATGTGTATATACTATAAATAAACATAATAAATCATAATATAAATGAAATTAATTACATAAATAATCTTGGTAGCACATAATTAATAAAGTAGAAGGTTAACCCAAAGAATGAAATATAGATTAAGAATTATATTACCTCGAGTTCGTATTAATTCAAAATAGATTAAAACTCCTGTATAATGGTTAAAATGGTGTTATTGATATTTTATATAATCATAATCATGTTTATAACACCTTATAAGATCATTTTATAACATTATTAGACCCATTTCTTAATAATATTTTGTTATTTCCATTGTTTCGGGTTTGTGCTTTACATGATTTCCATGGTCGGTTCGTAAAGGATTTTCTTGTCGAATGGGAGAAAAACTATATAAGTGGAATTAAATGGTGTTAATATGTTTCCATAATATTAAATTATTCCATAAATCATTTTTTATATAGTATGAGGATGAATCATTAGATAAATCAATAGTGATATTTGTTTATATCATTCTGGCGGTTCTTTGATAATCATGAACTTGTTTCATCATATACCTTTAATATTATGAAAATAAGTTAATTAAAGAAAATAATAGAGGTCATATAATAAACTTTAAAATAATTTTTAACCATTAAAATGTTTTTACAACCATATTTTAAGGAATTAAATGAAATTGAAGACACATCATCCATGATGTCGGTAAATCAACACATCACGGACGATGTTTTTATTTTTAGAATAAGAGGAAGAGGAGAGAAAGAATGATAATGAATTTTTCCATAAACATGAAAAAAATATATAATATATATAGTAATCTATATTTTGTTCCTCTTGGATAAGTGGAGGTGAATATGGTATAAGAAAATAAAATAATTGAAAAGAAAACACAAGAAAATGAAAAAGGATTTTTTACCTCTTGGTCTCTTCTCCTGGAGATCCTCCTTAAAACCTTTGGTTTTGGACTTTTTGTGAGATCAGAAGGTCTTGTACATGTATAATATCCTTGGGAAGGGTATTGGTCATAATTTATACAATTTTCAAAGCTTTAGAGGTGTGAGAGGAAGAGGGGGTGAGGGTGGTATTTATAGTGGAGGAGAGGAGGGGTTTTCCATTATTTTAAATAGTACTTTAATATTTTTTCTCAAGACTATAAATAGTATTGATTCATGTGACCCAAAAAATTAAAAAAAGAATTTGATTTTGAGCCAAGGGTGCTTACATCATCCATGATTCTAGGAATAGTGTATTTAACATATAATGTATATATATAGTAAATTACCATATTACACTATTCTTCAAAAAATTGGAGTATTTTAGAAAAATCCCAAGAATTCCCCTAACCATTTTTAGAAATGTAGAATTAAAAAATGAACTCCGTTTTATCAAAATAATTCTCTAAATATGAGAAAAATAATTTTTAAATAAAATCATAATTTATTTCAAAAATAACAATTTTAAAACTATAAATAATTTTATAACACCTTGAAAAATTAATTAAAGTCTCATAAATTATTAGAAATACATTCATTGGTGAGTTTACTATTCATTTGGTCATATTATTATTTATAAGGGTAACATTACTATCATAAGAGTAGGTTACTATTCATCAAAAATTATGTTTTTTCTATCCGACTCAAAAAAACTTACTGATTGCAACTGTGTATGTCTGTTTTTAGAAATTCAAATCATAGAAGCAAAAAAATTATATTTAACAACTAGTTTACAATTATCTCCTTAAAAAAAGTTTCATTATATACAGACTTAATGTTTCATTCATTTAAATTTATTTTTAAAACCTTTGGGTGTTAAATTCTCCTCGCCTTTTGGAAATTTGTTCCTCATAATTTTATTTACTTATTAAACAAGTGAAATTACATTTCCTTCATAACATTTTCATATTCCCATGTTGCCTCTTCAACCATGTGGTTTATCCAAAAAATCTTTACCTGGTGGAATACCTTATTCCTCGATACTTTTTCTCATCAATCAAGAATTTGGACAGGTTTCTCTTCATAAGAAAGGTTCCCTTCTAGCTGGACTGCTTTTGGGATCAAAACATGAGATGAATCTGGAACATAATTTCTCAACATTGAAACATGAAAAACATTGTATACCTAAGATAAAATTAGAGTAAAACCTACTCAGTAGGCAATCATTCCAACTTTATCTATAATTTCATAAGGTCCAATGAACTGTGGACCCATATTTCCTTTCTTACCAAAATGCATAACACTTTTCCATGGTGAGATTCTAAGAAAAACATGATCTCCTACCTGAAAATAAAAGTCTTTCCTCCTATTATCTACATAACTTTTCTTCCCTCTCTGAGTTTTACTCATGTATTTTTTGATCATCTTTACTTTCTCATCCACTTCCTCTAATAATTTTGGTCCCATTAACTTCCTTTCCCCAATTTCATCCCAAAAAGATTGATTTCAATACCACTACCCATATAATGCTAAAAAAGGTGCCATCTATATACTGTAATGAAAACATTTATTATAATAAAATTCAACTAAAGAAATATATTTATCCCAACTTCCCTGATAATCAATTAAATAAGCTTGAAGAATATCCTCCAAAGTCTAAATTTTCTATTCTGACTTCCCATCTGATTGAGGATGAAAAATTGTATTGAAATTTAATTATGTTCCCAATGACTTATGAAGACCTTTCCAAAAGTTAGAAGTGAACACGGGATCACAGTTAGATACAATAGAAAGAGTAAATCCATATAACCTAATAATATCTTTGAGGTGTAGTAGATAAATCTTATCCAAATTCATAGTATATCAAATAGGAAGGAAATGAGAAGATTTAGTCAGTCAATCAATAATAACCCAGATTGCATTATTACCTCAAGAATTATTTGGTAGTCCCCCAATGAAGTCCATGGATATATTTTCCCATTTCCACTATGGCACTGGTAAAAGATAAAGCATCCCCTTCAATAACTACTACTCTACTTTAACCTGTTGACATGTCAAACATTTCATGGTAAAATCTGTAATATCTATTTTCAGTCCATCCCACTAGTAATACTCCTAAAGGTCTATGTATATCTTTGTGCTTCCAGGATGAACTGAAAATGGATAACTATGAGCTCCGCACAACAATTTGTTCTTCATCTTATAATCACAAGGTACACATAATCACTTTCTAAATCTTAGAACATAATCTTTATCAATGTTAAATTCTGGAAAATTTCCCATTTTAACCAATTCTACCTTTTTCTATAACTCCTCATCTTCCTTCTGCACTTTGTTAATTCTATCTGATAAAGATGACTACACTTAAACCTAAAACAAATGGAATAATTTCATTCACCAACAATATCCAATCCAAAATTCATTAAATCATTAATCAATGGGTATTATTCCATCCATAACATAGTTAATGATGCATAATGTTTTCAAATCAATAAATCTACCACTTTGTTTGATTTTATAGGATGGTAATTGATCATGTAATCATAATCTTTTTTCAATTCAAGCCATCTTCTCTAACTCATGTTTAATTTCTTTTGAGTGCATATATACTTTATACTTTTTTTGTTAGTATATATTTCACAATTGGTTCCGTATAAATGATGCCTCTAAAATTTTAAAGTAAAAACCACAACTACTAATTCCAAATAATGTGTGGGATAATCTAACTTCTGAGGTTTTAGTTGTCTTGAATAATGAGTAATTACTTGATCATTCTGCATCAGAACACAACCAAGTCCCTTTAATGAAGCATCATTGTAAATAAAAAACTCATCATTTATAGAAGGTAGGATCGAAACTAGATCATTCACCAATCTTGTTTTCAATTCATGAAAATAATCATCACATTTTATGGTCTAGGTGAATTTAAATACTTTTCGAGTTAACTTAGTTAGTGGACTAGATAATCGTGAAAAGTTTTCAAAAAACCTTTAGTAATAGCCTGACAAACCAATAGAACTACAAATATCAGTTATATTTGTAGGTTGTGGCCATGCCAAAACAACTTCCATTTTAGTAGGATCATTATTTATTCCATCTTTAGAAATAATATGACCAAGGAAAGAATTTTTTTGCAACCAAAATTCACACTTGATGAATTTTCCATATAGTTTATTTTCTTTTAAGGTTTTCAAAAAAACCCTTAAATGTTTTTCATGATTCTCTTTACTTTTAGAATATACCAGAATGTAATAAATAAAAAAACCCAAACTTATCCAAGAACTCATGAAATATTCTATTCATAAGATCCAAAAATACATTAGGTTCATTATTTAACTCAAACAACATAATAACAAATTTATAATGACCCTATCTAGTTTGAAAAGCTGATTTTTTAATGTCATCCTCCTTCATATTCAGCTAATGGTACTCAAATCTCAAGTCAATCTTGGAAAAATAATAATCTCCCTGGAGCTAATCAAACATGTCATCGATGTGAGGAAAAGTATACTTATTCTTAGCAGTAATTTTATTTAAATCTCTATAATCAATGAAAATTCTCATAAAACCATATTTCTTTTTAACAAACAAAACAGGATCTCCCCATGGTGAAGTGCTAGGATGAATGAATCCTTTATTAATAAACTTCTGCAACTAATTTTTCAATTCAGGAAGCTCCATTTGATCCATTCGATATGGGGGATTTGAAATTGGATTAGAATCAAGAACTAACTCAATTGTGAATTCAACTTCTTAATCAAATATAACACCAGATAATTTATTAGGGAAAACATCAAGGTATTAATTTACCACTGGAACATCATTAATTCGAATAGTTCCCTTATTTTCAACAATATGAGATATATAACTTTAATTTCCATCTTTAAATAGTTTCTCAGCTTCTTGATATGTTATCAATTGTATGGGTTTGTTCTTGTATAAAAAATAAAACTATTTCTGAAAAACAACTTCTTTAGCTCTACAATCAATCTTAGCATGATAAATAGAAAGCCAATCCACACCCAGAATGAAATCAAACTCTACTAAGGGAAAAAAAATAAGGTTTTAAGGTAATGTATTTCCATATATAATAATAGGAAGCTTCTTAAAATGCCTTTTTTCTGTAACATTTCCCCTTGGTGTTTTAATAATAAGTTCTTTTCTCATTTTTTGAGGTGATATTTCTAATTTACCAGAAAATTTCTTAGAAATAAAGGAATGCGTAGACCCCATATCAAAAAAGACTTTAGAAAAATATGAGTAAATAAACAAATTACCTAATACCACTTCATTGGATGGCCTGGAATCTCCTAACATAGTCACAAAGGATCTCACTACACCTTTCTGCTTATATTATGGATTCTTTCCATCACTCAGATCTTTCTTTGAGAAATAATTTTCATTATGACCCATCTCACCATATTTGAAACACTTTATAGTTTTATTATCAGCATTTGTCTTAGGATCATTTTGATTACAATCTCGGGACATATTCCCAAACTTACCACATAAAAAACACTTCCCAGTTTTGGTAAGACATTCTCCATGGTCCTTTTTACAACACTTTCCACAAACTAGAAACTAGAATTTATTACCATCATATATATTTGGTTGATTCTTACCCATTACTTTCCATCTGGACCTCTTCTTCTATTTTTTTTGAAGTACAAGTGATCATCATCAAACTCCATTTCTACCCTCTCATCACATCATACAAGTTTCTCATAACTTTTTAATTCTTGGGAGTCCATTTCCCTTTGGTATCTTGACTTCAATCCTGAGTAAAAGCGATTGATTTTGATATCAAGATCCTGAATAAGATTTAGAGTGTAACTTTATAGTCTGATAAAGTTTTCTTCATACATGTCCACTGAATCTTCCTACTTTTTCCTCAATTAAAGTAATTTCTTCTCTATCCCAAGTTAGACCACCTTAGGAAAATATTTTTCAAGGAAAAGACTTAAATTCATCTCACTATAAGGCTTCAATCTCCTCTATATCCCTGATATTCTTGACCATTAACCACCAATGATCAGATTCACCTTCAAAATAATAAATGTAAAGAGTAACCTTTTGATTATCTGAACATCCCATAACATTGAATATATTTTCAAGGTCTTTAATCTATCTTTCAACCACTACTGGGTTATAAGATCCACTGAAAGTAGGAGGGTGTTGCCTCATAAAATGTTCCACTATAATCATGTTTATTTGTGGTAGCTCTAGTTGGTCTCTTGCATGGATTAAAACACCATTTATTTCCTATTTCAACTTATTCATTACTATCAGAAACTACTCAGTTCCAATTCCCATCATTCTTGGTTGTGGATTTGGAAAGATATCAGCCTCTCGGTTTCTTCCAACTTCAGCTTCCCTATTTCTTCTATGAAAAACCATTATAAATAGAAATATATTAGATGAAGCAACATGTTAATATTTAAATGATATACCATTTCAACATAATCATAAGATAAAAATCATTTTTGGTATTTTGTTAACATCATATTAACTCCTAAAGTTATCTAAACTATGCTCTGATACCAACTATAAGGACCAGGCTTTAAACATTACTTAATCTATCTATTTCAACTAGATTTCACTTCTTTAAATTCCCAAATATATTTTCAGTTTAGAGTTTTATAAAGTTAGGAAATAACTCATATATATCAACCCATAAGCATACAAAGTGGGTACCATTAAAATAATATCCATTTCTTCCAAAACATAAATTTTTTAACAAAAAACAAAAACATGATTTCTTTAAAAAATCGTCATAACATTTAACTTTACTTCCTTATTTCTCTTAAAAATCCTTATAACCTATGAAAAAACATTTAAAAACATGGGATAACAATAAAAATCTCATTAAATGATATAAAAAAAATTAAAGAAATCATTATTCCATGAAAACTTATAATCATATGAAATCATTTTCATAAAAATATAATTCTCACCCATATATACTTACTTCGTGAAACATTATATTTCCATAAAACATTAGATAACATATATAAAACCATAAGGGTATCTTGGGGAATTACTTACTTATATTTTAACTCTCACAATTACCTTATGATTTGTAACCCTCACAGCTACCTTATTGTGTAACCATCACAGTTACACTTGGAGTAATCATATGGTCGACCTCCAACTTTCACATACCCTATGCATTGGAGGGAGATATAGGTACCACAATTAATCATAAACAATTACCAATAACCATAACATAATCATAAAAATGAATAATTGCATAAAAATATTGCTTTTGAATTTCATAAAATAAAATTTTAAAAGATGACTTTTAAAGTAAAGTCCCTTATAAATGTCATATAATTGAAGTGATAAATAATAGAATGAAATTATTGTGTGTATATAATTTAAATTCACATAATAAATCATAATATAAATGAAAATAATTACACAAATAATCTTGGTAGCACATAATTAATGAAGTGGAAGGTTAACCCAAATAATGGAAATTGGGTAAAGAATTCCCTTACATCAGGTTAGTATTGTATAAACTTATTTAAACCTCTTGTATAATGGTTAAAAGGGTGTTATTAATATTTTAAATAAGAATTATCATGTTTATAACACCTTATATTATAATTTTATAACATCATTCGACCCATTTATTAATAATATTTTGTTATTTCCATTGTTTTGGGTGCGTGTTTTACATGATTTCCATGGTCGGTTCGTAAAGGATTTTCTTATAGAATAGAAGAGAAAATCCAGAAGTGTAAAGAAATGGTGTTAATATGTTTATATAATATTAAATTATTCCATAAATCATTTTGGTTATATGTTATGAGGATGAATCCTTAGATAAATCATTAGTGATATTCATTTAGATCATTTTGGTGGTTCTTTGATAATCATGAACTTGTTTCATCATATACCATTAATATAATGAATATAAGTTAATTCCAGAATATAAGAGAGGTAATATCATAAAATTTAAAAACTGTTTCAACCATTAAAATTGTTTTACATCTATCTTTGAAGGAATTAAATGAAATTGAATACACATCATCCACAATGTCGGTAAATCAACACATCACGGACGGTGTTTTTATTTTTAGAATAAAAGGAAGAGGAGAGAAAGAATAATGATGAATTTTACCATAAACATGATAAAAATAAAGAATATATATATATATATAATACTAGATCTTTCATGAATCTTGGATAAGGGGAGGTTAAGAGATTATAAGAAAAGAAAATAAATTTAAAAGAAAACACAAGAAAATGAAAGAGGATTTTTTACTTCTTAATCTCTTCTCCTTGATATCCTCCTTAAGGCCTTTGGTTTTGGCCTTTTGGTGAGACTAGAAGGTACTGGACGTGGGGAAGAGCCTTGATAAGGATATTGGGTAGAATTTAGATAATTATAAAATCTTGAGAGATGTGAGAGGAAGAGGGGGTGAGGATGGTATTTATAGTGGAGGAGAGGAGGAGTTTTCCATTATTTTAATCATTAGTTCAATATTTTTGCTCAAGACTATGAATAGTCTTGATTCATATGAAAAAATAGTAAAAATATCATGTGATTTTTAACCAAGTGTTCTTACATCATCCATGATTCTAGGAATAATGTATTTTAACATATAATGTATATATACGGTAAATTACTGTATTTCACTATTCATCAAAAAATTCAAGTATTTCAGAAAAATCCAAAAAATTAAACCCAACCATTTTTCATCATATAGAATTTAAAAATTTACTCCATTTTATAAAAATAATTTTCTAAATATGAGAAAATTAATTTTTAAATAAAATCATAATTTATTCCAAAAATAACAAATTTAAAACTATAATTGATTTTATAACACTTTGAAAAATTAATCAAGGTCTCATAAATTATTAGAAATACATTCATTGGTGAGGTTACTATTAATTTTTTAATATTAATATTAATAAGGTTAAAATTAATATTCATAATGGTAGGTTACTATTCATTAAAAATTAAGTTTGTCCTATCAGACTCTAAAAAACCTACTGATCGCAACCGTGTATGTCTATTTTTCAAAATTCAAATCATAGAAGTGGAAAAATTATATTTGAAATCTAGTTTAAAACTATCTCATTAAAAAAAGTTTCATTATGTAGAGACTCAGTGTTTCATGCATTTTAATTTATTTTTAAAACCTTGGGGTCTTGCAATCACCCTAGTAAATTATTAAAGGGAATGAGATTTTGTTATAAATGTGGAGATAAGGTTCACCATGATAAAGAATGAAAAGGAAAAAATAAAAAGGATACTATTCAATGAAACAAATGTAAGGAGATGGGGCACAATACAAACTAATTCCCCAAGAATCAAGAGAACATACCTTAGAAGAAACTAATGGATCAAGGTCAAGCATATGTTGTTGACACAACTTAAGTAGAATGATTAATGTGCCTATGTATTTGGATCCTTTAGAGATGTTGTAAAAGTATTTTATTAGTTATTTAATTTTTATAATAATTATTAAATATGTAAGGATTGTACTGCAGTACTTTTTCACCAAGGATTTAAAAGCTTGTGTTGATCGGTACCGATAACCAAGAAAAGTGATTCAGAAGAAAGTTGAACTTGTTTAAAAATATATGATTGTGGTAAAGATAATACTTAATATCTCCCTAATGTTGAGTGAATTGTTTTTGGACAAATAGATGATTCATATGGATGATGTAATCAATACTTTTAGATCATAATCTTTTGTAAAGGCTAACCATTCATGAACTGGTTTAAGTTGTACTTTGGATGTAGTTTTAGAGATTAATATATTACTTCACTATATAAAGCAAGTTGTTCTAAGAGATGAAGTATAAATAGTTCAAGGTGTAATCAAGTAAAAAAATTATATTTATAGAAATTTATATTTACTTATATTCATAGAGTGTGAAAGAATTTCTCAACTATAGGAAAAAGGGTATTAAAAATTTTTGTCCTATTATCATCATTTTTTATGATATCAATGAACTTTATTCACACATATGTTCTATGGTTTTTTAGTCTAAAACATTCATCTGAACATGTTATTTATAACTCTCCATCATAACTTGATTTCTATATTTTCTTTCGTATCCATGTTTCCATTTCCCACCTATGTTCTCCTATTAGGGAAACTAGTTGCGTGACCATTATACTTTACATTCTATCTTATTAAGAAGATGTGTTATGAACCCTATTTGTGATGTGGGTATTTTAAAAATAGTTTATTTTCAATCCCTATATTATCAGGATCAAGTTTAAATTTCAAGGATTCAATTTATTTAAGGTGGGGAGAATATAACACCCTAGAATTCTAAAGTAAGAACCTAACATTCGATAGCATTCATGATACACGACACCAAGCACAAAAGGGAATATAATAACTTGATACTTTAAAATATATTTACTATTTAAAATAGATTCTATAGATTCTATATTTTTTTAATGCATGAAACACTAAGTTATCTTGCATTACATGCAAGGCAGACTTTCTTTGAAGACTTACATTACACACAAGATCGAGTTTTACCAAACAAAAATATATTATTAAAATATTGTTATTTAATGTAATAAGACATAACCTAGATGTTAAATTAGTGATTATAAATAGTATTTACTAAATTATAAAAATATATGGTTTATAAAAATATAAAATTAATTCATTGGTTACAAATTAATTAGAAATTAATATAATAAAAAATTTAATATAGAGGAAATATTTATATAGAAAAATATTTTTATGGTCATAGATCTATTTTACAATAATAAATTAAATTAATTAATATTATTGAATGATATTAATTAAATATATATACTATATATTCAATCAAATATTTTTATATTCATCCAATAGATTTGGTAGGTATAATATAAGAACAAACCCAATATTATACATAAAATACTATATTTTTATTAAGCCATTTTTACTACCTTTTAAAGGATAAACTATTTTAAATAAAAAAAATTAGAACTTTTATTGATTATGTATGTCAAAATAAACTTAATATTTGAAATATAAACATAAAAATTAGGTTAGGGTGAATTTTTTATATTTTTCTATGAATTTTCATTTTTTAACGAATAGTGAGAAATGTTGAATTTTAGTTCAAAAATAATTTTTAATTTAATATATTTATAAGGTTAAATAATATTTTAAATTGGTTTTAAAGTTTAATTATATCATATTTTTATTAATTAATCCACTTTAGTTCATTTTAATAAATTTCACTTTGAAATATAATATAAAAACATAGGAAACTTTTGGACATTTTTACTTTAAAAACTCGCATTGTCGCCCCGTCTACGGGATTAAATTTAAATTAATTTCTTCCAATTATATGATTGGTATTTGAAAAAATGGATTGCCTATTTGGAATAATAATAATTTATAATTTATAATAATTTAAAATTTGTTTTTGACCAAAATTATTAGTGAAATTAATTAAAATTTAATACAACGATTAAGGTAAAATTAAGCTTAATAATGGATAAAACCATAATCTTAAGGTCCCAAATGACCTAAAATATTATCCAAGATCCATTAAATGTCAATATTTCTACCCTATCCCCACTTTAATATAAATTCTATCAGTATGGGATCCAATTTCAATGTGAAAAATGTGTATGAAATTCCTTTTTCAAAATATTACAAGAGTGCCACTCCTCCTCCACTATAAAAGGCCTCCTCTCCTCCCACTTCCTCACAAATATCAATATAATTTTTCTCGACCAATATCTTCCCAAATAGATCCTAAAAATCCATCCTCCCATCCTAGAATTCTTCCCTTGATCATGAATCAATCCAAGGAATCCTTTTGGCACAAACCAAAAGGAGTTACTCGAATAAGAGGTAACAAACTTCCTCAAACTTTTTAGTTTTATTTCCATTATCCACTCCATAAACTCTTCTTATTCCATGATTATATAAAAAAACCAGTATAATAAATATAATTTTATTTTTTTATGTTAATGGTTCTACCTACACATAAACACCCTATCTAATGGGTAACAAACATACTGGTTATGTGAATGGTGAACTACCACCACACGAAATGATAATTGTTCATTCTTCCTTTAGCGTCTCTCATAGTGGTCATTATGATGGAAAATATATTTATATATGATATATATTATATTTATAATTTATTTATTCATATTTAAATTTTTTATAACACATACCTCTATACACTCTATTTTGTGTAAATATGATAACATCGTTTGTGGAAGGGTGGACTACCGCCCGCTTAAAGCGACGTGACTCATTCACACTATACATGGAATACATTAAGGATGGATTTAATAAGCCTATGTAAAATATATAAAATATATATGATACTATAAATATAATATACATATGTTTCATTTAATTTTCATCATTTTAATATGGAAAATAAATGAAAGTAGTATTCATGCATAGTACAGCCTACCGTCTCCATGAACAGTGAATTTAATTTATTATATCCAAACATTATATATTATTATAAATACATATTTAATGAATATATATGATAATTAATTCATGTTTTACATTATGTATATCATTAAATCATGATATAATTAATAGGAACAAAAAATCACAAGTCAAAACATACTTAAGAAAACTAGGAAATTAACACTAAAAATAGTTAAAATAATGAAAGTGTGTTAACAAATGAGTAATAAAATATTTTAAGAAGTTAATATATGATATTATAAAAATTAGTATGGATCCAGTATAATTTATTAACATATTTTAAATCAATATACATGAGGATAAAGACCACACACACAAAAGGAAGTTTAAGGTAAGTGAATTTTGCCTCAATTTACATTTCATTGAGTCTTATTTATTATTATGAACCAATTCACTTTTATTTGGTGTATACACTAGCTTTTGACATATTATATCATGAATCTAATTAATCTAATGATATTATAAATTTCATTTAATATTATTCCTTTATAGGGATTATCATTTAAATGCTTCAAGGTGGTATGGGATACTTTGGAATGTTTAAATGTTATTTCCCTCAAGAATATTTTAATTATCTTTAAAAGGTATTTCCATTCATAAAAAAACCCTTTTGTTACTTATCCTCCACTATAGAATTATTTATAAATTTATATCCTTTATTCAATTTAGATATTTTATGATAAGGCATTTTTTTTATTAATTAAATATATTATTCGATAGATGAGGAATTTTTTGGACTGGCAGACACAAGTGGGGTCTGGTTATATATAGACCATAGATGAATCAGTAGTCTCATAAGACGAATCAGTTTGAAAAATTATAATAGTTTATACTTTCTTGAGAATATATCTTGATGGTATAGTGGTTCATGTTCCAGATACATGATGTTTGATATTAAAGCATTGCCTTAATTTTAGTTATCATTTTTATCCATGAGATTTTACATCGAAATGTATATGGATACATTTAATTTTTAGTACATTGATTACATGGAATGTGTTTTCAGTTTCTTACCTAGCCATATGGATATTTATTTATCTAGTTATTTTAATAGAATTTGTTTTCAGTTATTTAGATTTTTATGTTTGTTATTCTATTAAATTCATTATTGATTCCATTTTACTTACCATTAATAATAATTTGATCTCACCATAATTATGTTTCCTTTCCCCAGGTTATGAAGAATAAATCTTTGAATAATCATTCAAGGATTCTATTTATTTCATTTTATTATGTATCGTGTTTTATTTTATTTTCCAAATGTATTATGGGTATCATGTATGTAATATGGTTTTCTAAGGATGCTAAAATGATCTGTCCTTTAGGATTTGATTTCATGTAATCATACCAATTTGATAAAATAATACACCATCTCTAGGCTTCTAGGGTTTGGGAATTACACCCTCTAAGTGAAGATAAAATTTAAACTCTTATGGTTAGAATATATTGTAAATTGCTCTTTGAAGAGGTAGTAGTGCCAAGCCTTAAAAGAATACATCGTTTCCACCAACTAAAGATCAAGAATGGGGTATTTCTTCTCATGAGGGTGTGATTGAATAGAGTCATAAGCTACCACCTATTTCCCCTACATCAAACCATTACCCAATGCATCGTAGTAGTAATCATATCCCAAACCCATCACATAAAAGATATATACTAGAGTTGAATTCAATATCACTTTCAACTCAAATTTTTTTTATCCCAGATCACTCTAGAAAAACATAACACCCTTACAGGTTAACTCTACCATAGGATATGAAATCTTGGAGAAGTCAAAAATAATGTTCCTGTAATAAATAGATAATTCCAAGAAACTCCAGTTCTCAAACACATTTTAGGGATTTTCCCAAGACATCATCATCTGAATCATTTTAGGATCCACTGATATACCCTTTTTATAAATCACATGGCCTAGAAATTTAACCTCTTTAATCCAAAAATAAAATTTGGATAGTTTTCTATACAGATGATGTTATTTAATGATTCCAGGGATGATAGTCAAATGATTATCACAATCTTGCTCCAATATAGAATAAATAAGAATATCATTTACAAAACCCACCATTAAAGAATCCAAGAATTGATGGAATATTCAATTAATTAAATCCATAAATACCTCAGGAGTGTTAGTAAGTCCAAATAGCATGAATAGATAATTATAATTCTAATATATTCTTCTAAACATCATCTTAGTAATATCTTCCTCTTAGGCCCTCATACGATGGTATAAAATCTTAGATAAAGTTTTTAAAACCAATTTATCCCTTGAGTTTATCAAAAAGTTCATCAATCCTAGGAAATTGATATTTGTTATTAATTATCACCTGGTTAATTTTTCAGTAATCAACAAAAATTTGGAGACTCCATTATTTCTTATTTTTAAATAATAACAGAAATGTCCAAGGTGAAATGATATAATAAATAAATCCCTTAGCTTCAAGATCCCAAGTTTAATATTTAATTATTTCAATTTATTAGGTTCCATATGGTATAAATGTAAGGCAATGATCCACATCCCTAGAAGTAAGTCTATAGTAAAATTGACTTCCCTATGAGGAAGAAACTCAGAGAAATTATTTATAAAAATTTAAAGATACTCACTCACCAACACAGGAATAGGTCCACTAAGATATGGATCAACAACATCAAGAAACACCTTTTACAACTATCATGAGATCATCTCAATACTAGGGTAAATGGGAACTAATCTCCTCAATCTAGGATCCCACTCACCCTAAAAGACATCCATGACTATTGAAAGAAATAAATTAGACCCGATGATGATAGTATTAGATTTGGGATTTATAGCTAATTATCCAATCCATTCTAATGATGAGATAAAATATTTCAAGATCAAGAACTTTAAAATCCCATATGGTTTCATAGTCAATAATAAACACCCAAAACTCTACCCATCTAAAAACCTGCCTCGACTTTTTTCCCAAAGGAGTCGAAAGAGTCATCATAAAAGGCATAAGATCCAAAATCAAACCCATTGCATCAATAATCTTGGAAGATATAAATTAGTAAGTTTCATTATTACAAAAAATTCCATAACCATAGAAGATGCAACAAAAACTATACCTCTCATGGTATCCAGTCTTGCCTTTGAATACTCTGATGTTCACTTCACTACATAGATATGTACAACCTCATTATTCTATTTCTTCACAACCTGAGAATCAACCTTGTCAAGAGGTATAAATCCCACCCCTTTTTCTACATCGGATCAAAATAGAGATCCCTTGGTAAAGGTGGATCCACCTATAATTACCTAGGTTGATATCTCATAAAAACACTAAAGATGATCAAATCACCCACATAAACAGAATACCTTGGGTTCCACCTTACAATTAGGTTTGAGGTATCCATTTCACCCATACAGATAAAATACCACCTAAACCTGACATAAACTTTATTGTGCACTCCTTCCACCACCTATATGTTGTTCACCTCACTTCCTCTTCTGGATAGAAAACAAACTCCAGTTTCCTCCTACTGTCACTAATTCTCCATGAAGTCCAATTTTATTATCTATATTATTCTCAACCATAACCACCTTGTATACAACCTATATGAAGGTGGGTAGGCACATGATAATATATATATTCTAAATAATTGGCCTCAAACCCATATCAACCCTCCATGACTTGAGATATTCATTAGAAAAAGGATCTAGAGATAGGTTCATCAAGTCAAAAAACAAAGAAACATAATTTATGATAGAATGATCTCCTTACTCCATAGTAACAAAATTTCATTCCTTATCCACTCTTAGTGTCTAAATATTTAATTGTTGATTGAATTATTTCTTGAAAGTAATGTAAGAAATATCTTCATGTTGTTTGGATTAAAAACTAGATTCCCACTACTTCCTTATTGTTCCCTAAATCATATAAGTGATGAATTAAACATTGGAGTCTTCCAAAGTTTTTTGTAAGTGGGAAATCCTCTCAATTGTCTTGATCCATTCTTCTAATTCCTATGGTACCTTGTTACCATGAAATGTTGGTGGACTCTACTTAGTTAATTCTGAATCATGTTACACCCTTTATTTTAGTTCATCATTGTATACATAGCCTAATAACTAGATTTTTCAGACTATATTTTCCACTAAAAATGAGTAGTCAGAGGATTTTCCCATGGGGCTCTCTCTACAGCTTCCTCTCTAGAATTTGAAGATAGTCCTCTTGAAGGAGTCATATTCTATAAGGTGAATAGAATGAAAACCATAAAGAACAAAATTTAATTCCTTTATCATAAACTAAATTTCAGATGACTAAATACAAGGTTAAAATTATAAACAAGGATACTAGACAACCCCAAAATTCACATGGTAACTTGATGATTTTCATGAAAGTGAGATGGTGTAGCATTATGTTACTATCTTTCAGGTATAGACCTTGTTTCATTATTGTTTATCTTTTATTTTATGTTGATCTCTAGTTGTTTTCATATTTTATTGGTTATGACTATTGTTTCTTGGTTTTCCCCTTTTTTATATTTTATAGGGGTGTGGAATAGTTTTTGATACTATTCTTGGAGGCCAAGAGTTGGCCTGGACTTTTAGCATGGGATTGGGCATGCTCATATAGCTAGAAAATCTATAGAGGCCCACTGACTAGCTAGTGGGAGGCAAGGAAGTGGGGATTCCAACAATAATACCACCATATAGACAATTGTACTTCCAGTGGGTATGGAATTCTTACAAGAACCATTGGGTAGCCAGTGATGCTAGAGAAGTCAAGAAATGTTAGGATAATATCATAACTTTATATTTTTTAATCATTTGTTTAATTCCAAATCACATATCTCAAATTTAATTTTACCTTAAACTCCTTGGAGAGTCACTAGAGATAATTTTGGATCTCCCAATCTTGTTCCATCATGGATTGAAGAACTAGTTGATGTGTTGGATTTATTTTGGTAAGCGTGATCTCATTTTGATCATTGATTATCCTTTCCTTCTCTCCCAACCACTTTGAGAATGATCAATCCTCATGTAATTGATGGAATTAGACCTTGAATTGATGAATTTTGATTCTAGGACTCTCCTTTGATCCTACTAGCCCTCAAATCTCCATCTATGGATCCTGTGTGGATATTCATTGAACTTGATTGAGCTAGGTCATTTCATAAGGAAATATCTATCAATTTAAGCCTTTGATTCATGTTTAAATTAAATTGGTTTTCAGATTTATTTTTAAAGATTTAATTGAGTCTATTAATGGATGATTTGAACTAACATGGTGTGTGTGATTAAACCCTTTGATAGTGGATTTTAAAATTAAGTGTTATTTCCAGAAATATGATCTTAATTTGAAAATAATGATTTGAAACATGATTTTTATGAGATGAAAGGGAATTAAATATACTATGATGTTAAATGAAGTGATTTTAAATAAAGGTATTTTTTTTGGTAAAACCCATTTGATGTAGGATTTTGAAATGAAAGGCATGTTTTGAATCTTGAACAAGGGGCTATTTGAAATGATTGAGATTGATTAAATCAAATGATATCCCCATAAATTTTGTATTTACCTTGAATCACATGGGATCATGGGTAGTTATTTGATAAGAACACATGGATTGATCATGAAAATGATAACTAAGCTATCTTGAGTGTAAGGAGTTTGTACTTAGGGATTTTCTCCTATTACCCCTAAGCATGGGATCTAGGGAGTGTGTGTGCACCTGGAGTTGTATTTAATTGAGATGTGTGAGAATACCTATACTAATAAAACCATGGGTCTCTTAACCATGGTTTTATGATTAAAAATTATTATACATGATAATTATTTATTTAAATGATTTACTCATGTCTATTTTGATATAAATTATTATTCATTCCTATTTTAACAAAGATTCTTATATCTTCTTGATTTTAAGGAAACACAATTTTGTACCTATTTTAGTCTTTCCATTGAAATGTTTTTCAAGGCATGATTTTATTAAAACTGTGAAAATATTTTCATGCTATGTTTTATTAAAAATTGGTTGAAATTGGTTTATTTGTTAAAGATTTCCTATGAAATTCTTGGTGAAATCCTATTGGTCTTTATTTCTCACACCCTACCTTCTCCTTTAGGAATTTTTATATTTTATTATGTCAGGTTTGGGAAAAGGGAAACCACTAATTAGAGTTTGTGGGTGTAATTGATTAGTTGATCCTTGTGATTTGGTTATGACTAGTAAAATATGTGATCCACATGTTACATAAAGATTCTAAGATGTTTTATTTTATGGTTTTATCTAATGAATTCAGTTGAAATACTATTTTGAGACTTGTATCTATTAACTTGTGGTATTTTATCTTTAAAAGAGTGTTTGGCATACCATCTATTTATTGTTTTATATCCACTTCTTTATCTTTATGAGTTATTATTATGGAGAAATCATACTCTCTTTCTTGTTTTGATTTTCAGGTTCTAGTCGCCAATCCGTGGGGATTGGGAACACCCTTAAGGCTATATCAAGACAAATTCAAGTACTGTTTAGGTGTTTTATCTACATTGGTTCATGTAAAATTAGTATCAAAGGTGTTTGTTTCCTTTATTAATGTCAATATATTGGTTGGGATATTTTTTTAGATAAGAAACTGTATTTTTTAGACTTAAAGGGTAAGTTATAAGCAATTTTTTGGAAAACTCTCATCGTAAGGATCCTTAAGTTATCATGGGTGATTGGTAAAAGGTTTCTTTAAGGATTTTTTTGATATTATTTATAGTTTTTTCAAATCTTTGATCTAAGATTTATGTTTCCCAATTGAATTATAATTGATAGAGTTGATGATCTCATGTATATTGACTGGTATATTCCTTATTATCTATTGATGTTGTGTAGTACCATGCCCCCAAAAAGATGTTTGAACAGGCCTTAGGAGGGATTTTTCGATGAACCATGACAACCAATTTAACAAAACCTATTTGAGGTTGTTGTGAGAGAAGTCTAATCTTTGGTATTAGTAGCTGATTCTACCCCCATTCAGGCTAAAGAGGTCGTACCCTGGATTGATGATAGTAGAGATCATGAAAAAGAGTTTCATTTTTTAAAACCACTATATTTATAGGGTAACAATAATCCTTAAGAGGTAGAGGATTGGTTGAAAAAGGTTTAACATCTCTTTGAGTATTTAGAGATTCCAGATTCAGTTAAGGTGAAATGTGTCATCTTCAAACTTGAAGGGCCTAGAAAAAGGTGATGGTATTCGATGGTTCTAGATGGGAGGAATGTGGTATTGTAGTTGAAATACTTCAAGTATATTTTTATGGAACAATTATATTTGGAATTAATGGTTTTTTCTATATTGATGGATTTCCTTAAACTTTTGAAATATGATCAAATAGTGACCCAGTAAGCCAACCATTTTGCTGAGCCTTTTCATTTCTCACCTGAGGTGGTATCAAATGAGAAGTTGAAATATTAGAGGTTTGATATGGGTATTAAAGAATATATCTAAACTTGGGGTTTCCTACCGAATCTCACCTCATAAGTTGATGTTATGGATTGATATTTTATGGAGAAACTCAACTTGGCTAGTAAGTTGGGTTTGAAGGGAGTTCCTCTTACTTTAAGTGGTAGATAGACTGGTACCTTTAAAGGGAAGAGGAATAGGGATGAGTCTTGTGGTGGTATATATATAAAAAAACTTCTTTTAGATCTTTTTCAATATCTGGTAAAGGTCCACTAACTTTTTACCAATGTGGAAAAGTTGGGAAATCAAAGAGTGTTTGCTCAGAGGCACTGAATATATATAGCTCTTGTGGATACTAAGATCACTTGTAGATATTTTTACATGTATTTTTTATCCATATAGTATTATGGGCTATATATTAATAGGAGGATCTATGATATGGTTAGAGGATTCAATAATAAAGGGGTTAAGCCCATAGGTATTAGAGGTACCTTACACAGTGAATGAGTCTCCAGTGGAAAATGATATGGGACCTGTGATAGATAGAGGTAACATTACCATTGTTTAATCTCTATTGATAAATTTATTTGATACTTGTAATTCTCATTCATTTAAATATACCAATATTATGGAACTTTTGAACCTTTCTACATATCTCATTCCGTATGTTATGAATATTTCTATGCCTTTAGGGACACAGAAGGGTAAGGGTCTTAGATACCCCTATTTCACTTTTACTTCAGGGAAATTCAAGATTATTTATGGATTTTTGGTCCTGGATATGAAACCTTTGGAATTCATCATCGGGGTGGATTTGATAATTTCTTATAAATATTATATCGATTGTTATCTTTTGTGGGAATCCTTTATTACCCTTGATGGGGTGTGTCACTTATTTTATGGGTAATAGTGTCTGAGGTCAATTCAATCTATAACTCCTCTTTTAGAGTTGGGTAGGATGATATCTATGTTTTCCTTTAAACTGAAGAAGGATTCTTCATGTAGTTATATTCTTCCAGTAACATATGAGTTTCTTGATGTTTTTCCATTTTATTTTTTTAGTTTTCCATCGGTGATAGAGGTGGATCTTTTTAATGACTTAGTACCATTTACCCATCCTATTTTATTCCATATTACTATATAAAACCAAATAAAATAAATAATTTAAATTCACAGTTGGATGATTTTTTGTACAAGGGAATAATTCAACCCAATGTGTTTTCTTGGGTTGTTCCAGTGATTTTTTCCAAGAAAGTCGATGGAAACCTTCACCTTTGTATTGAATATTAAAATCTCCATTGAGTTATGGTTAAGAACTAGTATCCTTTTCCCTGAAATGATCATTTTTTTTTCCAGCTAAAATTGGTGAAGTGGTTCTAAAAAATTGGTCTTTTTTTGGGTTATCACTAGCTTTGGATTGAGGAGTCTAATATCAGTAATACCACATTCAGGAGTAGGTATGGCCACTATGAGTATCTTGTTGTGCATTTTGGTCTAACCTGTGATTCTATTGTGTTTATGGCATTGATGAATAGGATTTCCCATCAGTTCCTTGGTTATTTCATTATGGTATTCTTGGATGACATCTAGTTTTAATCTAAAACTTAGTAGGATCATGTGCGTCACTTGAGATTAGTTATGGAAATCTTGAGAAATCACAAGATTTATGCCAATATTTCTAAATGAAACTTATTTATTTGTGAGGAAAATTTATTGGGACACATGGTTTCAAAATAAGGTATTTCAGTTAATCCTAATAAGGTGAAATTTTTTATGACATGGTAGGAACCATATAAACTTTTTTAGATTATGGGATTCTTGGGCTTGGTAGGGTATTATCACCATTTTGTGAAAGGTTTCTCAAAGTTTTCTTCACTATTAACCACTCTTACTCAGATTCTACTAAAGTTTGAATGGTATTAAAAAGTTATAACTTATTTTGATGATTTGAAGTTTCATTTGACTTCAGCACCATTATTGACACTTCTAGAGGATGAGCAGGTCTATGTGGTATTCTGTGATGCATTAGGAATGGGTTTAGATTGTGTTCTTATATAGGGTGGTCACATAGTGGCTTATGGTTCTCATCAACTTCATCATTATGAGAAGAACTATATCAAACATGGTATCAAACTCATAGTTGTGATGCATGCTCTGAATATTTGGTGATATTGCCTTATTGGATAGAGGTTTAATATACACTCCAATCATAAAATATTAAGTTATATATTCTCACAAAAATATTTGAATCATTGATAGTGGTGGTGGGTGGATTACCCATAATCCTTTTATTTTGACATTTCCTACACTCCTGATTAGGAGAATTTTATTATGAATACATTGAGTAGGAAACTTATATCCCAAGCCATGAAAAAAATCTTCTAAGGAGTGGAAACTGATATATCTCTTTTCTCATATGAATTTGGGAGTTAGGGAGGATGAGACTGAGGTTGTTTTGTCAAGTTTTTAGTTGGAATCCTCTCTTCTTGATTTGATTCGCTAGGAATGGAAGCTTGATGATGAGTTGTGAGGAATCCATGATTCTTTATAATGTGGGAAGACCATTGGTAAGTGGTATGTATCTTATGAGGCAATCATTTTCTTCCAAAACCTATTAATTATTTTGTTACTTATAAGGAAGGCTATAATAGAGGATTTTCATCATTCATAGTGGGTAGTATAACCTAGAACTATAAAGATGTTTTATAATATGATATGATGTTTCTAGTGTCCAGGTATAAAATGAGACATTACTGATTTTGTTTCTTATTATTATAATTTTCATAAAATTATAGAAACTCACACTTTTCATACATAATATTACATCTTATAAGATGAATATTCATTATATAACATAATGATTCATGACATAATGGTTTAGGTCTAGTATCTTTAGAAACATGGATATATAAACAACCAACTCATAAGATATATACATCATATCCCACTTAGTTCTTCATAATTATCACATTTAATATATATATCATACTTAATACCTTTCTACATAACCTAGGTAAATGAAACATAATAAAGGGTGATATCAGATTCTCAATAAAGGTAAAAAAGGGAGATATCAATGATCCCTTAAACATAACATGAGCATAAGGGTATGAGAACATGAGAAAAACATTTGAAAACCACACCCTATATATCAGACATCATAATTTAAAATCATTGCATAAATCTTGGAAGTTTATAATACTTGAATAATAAAGTAATCAAAGAACATAAGATATTAGAGCATAACATTTTCATAAGACATATAATTTTGGCATACACATAAGAATATAAAATCATTTCCTTAGTAGTTAGGGCTTATTTCCAAGAATATTATAGTGGAATGGATTAACTACCCCAAACCATCATAGTATTCAAGGTTCACTCCCAATACAATCATAGTGAATAAAGTCATTTATTAAATAGGGTTCACTCTATATTCCAAACCCATTTATCTAATGTGATATCTATCTTTACCCAATGCATTGGAGGGATATATAATTTCAGGCCCAGCCATCATATAATGAAAATCATACAGATGTGTTCCAAAATAACATAAAACATTCATCATATAATAATCCATGAAAAAATATGGGTTTCATAAATATTTTATCATGGAATAAACCATATAAAAGAAATGGGTTTCATAAATATTTCATCAATTCATCATAGCATAACCCATGGAAAAGGTATGAGTTTTATAAACATCTTTTCATAATAAACATAAATCATATAGATAAAGGATAAGGATTGTATCATTGGATAATATCCAAATTAAATAAAAATAAATTCAATGGTTTTTTACATTGGGGAAAATAAATATCATTAAAATATCATTAAAACATTATTTAGGAAAATAACCTTTCCACTTTGAAAATTACCATTTTAAAAATAAAAATTCCTAAATATTAAAGAAAACATTTTATTTGAAAATAACTGTGTAAAATTATAAGGTAAGATTCAAATAATTGAGAGGTTATTATGGAGATAAATTTTGTTCATGCCATGTACATTAAAACAAATATTCCTTTCATATTTTTGGTAAAAAGTCAAATGCATCTCATTCGAAAAATGAAAAGAAAGTTAATTTTAAAAAAAAATTGTAAAAATTAAAAAATTAGAAAGAATGAATTTAAAAAAATCATTGGATAATATTAAAAATATTCTTTAAAACATTTTCGAAAAATATAAACATAGAAGAGATATTATTTTTTACCAAAGAGAGAGATAAAGTTGATTTTCCTTAAAAATATTATTTTGGTCTCATGAGTAAATAAAGCGATAAAAATGAAAGTAAAAAATTTAATTTACATATATAATCAGAGAATAATGAAATTAATGAGATTATTGAGAGTTATATCATGAAATTTCATGATTAGAATTATAATAATAAATAATCCTGATAAAAATTGAGATTATGTCATAAAACCCTTACCACTTTGGTAATTTTTGTATCATAATCCCCATGAAGTAAATAACATTAGATTGATATGTAAATATCAATAATTTTAATTATAATCAACATAAAATATATTCATAGGCAGTATATACACCACATAAAATAAATAAGTGGTGAATATGGCATGTGTCTCACAGAAATAAAAGTGAGACAAAAATCCATTACCTCATGTATGACTTTCTTCATACATGTTCAAACATACTATATAATAAATATAGATTTATTATGAATATATTGCAGAACTATACCCATATATCATACAATTTATTATTTACTTATATTATTTTATTACCCATTTATTAATAATTATTTATTAAAATCATTATTCCAAGTGATAACTGCTTCATTTATCATGTATGTTTTGGTTCGGTAGTTTTAGTCATTGTACTTTGATTAAGGTTAAATAATATCCAAAAATTTAATAATGATATAAATATCATATATATTCATTATATACATATATATATTCATGCATAAAATTTATAGATATAACAATAAATTATACCATTCATGGAGATGGTAAGTCGTATGTATGCATAATGCTGTTTTCATTTTTCGATGGATGGAATGAAAAAAAGGTAAATAATAATTTACCTTTAAAAAATTATTATTATATCTTATTCATCATATATATTAATAAAATTAATCCTTATTACCGTCCATGTAAAATAAAAATGAAAAACGGATCACATATCTTTATGGTGGCGGTAGTCCACACGTACACACGAGTGACGTTATCATCTTCCAACTGATTAGAAGGTAAGAAGTTAGATGTGATATTATAATTAAATAAGTATAATTATGTCATAAATATCATATATATATATATATATATATATATTAAATCCATCATTATATCCATCCATGAGAGGCAGTGATGGAAAATGAATTACATCAGTTCACGAGGCAGTAGTCTATCGTACACACGATCGACAATTTCATTTCTCATTTGATGGAAGAGGATATGGATATAGATTATGTAATTACCATAATAACATCTCAATATATGTAAGATAATTATTTTATTATTTAATCATATTTTAGTAATATTTTAATGAGGTATAAGAAGGAATAAAACAAAAACTCATGGTTAAGAAATATACCTCTTCTTCAGACAACCTCTTTAGGTTTATACCTAAAGCCTTACTAGGATGGTTTTATAATAAAAATTAGGACTCTAGGTAATGGGTATGGATTTAAGGAAGAGATTTGGGTAGGTATTTTCTAAACCAAAAGGTTCTTAAAGTGTGAATAGAAGATGATAGGGGCACCCTTTTATAATTAAGGTGAGTGGCACACTTGTAATTTTTCAAAGTTTTACAATAATGCCAAGTAACATTCTTGGTAAAATGGATCCAAAATGGACCATTACTAAAAATTATTTTATTTAAGCTTATAATATGGTCATTAAATATGATTTAGACAATTTTTATTCCATTTTGACCCTTATCTCTTTAGTTTAAACCCAGGTAAACTTATTTTAACCATAACCTTGGTAACATAATTTTTCTATTTTTACTATTAATTATGATCAAAAATTAAGTTAACCTTATTATATAATATAAATAATTATCATTAGAAATATCTAATCAATTTAAACAAACTAAATTCATATAATTTTCATACTTTAATTTAAAATTAACCCCTCATGCAAGACAAAAAAGTGATTTTCAAAAGAAAAAGTTTCCATAAGTATAAAAAAATTATATCAAGATTAAACATGAAATTGATTAAAATGAAATTAATTTGGTTAGTAAACTATTTTTACTTTTAAACCCATATTAAACAAAACTAAACTATAAATTCTTTAAATGAAAATATAATTTTTAATAAAGATCAATACCTTTTACTATTTATAGAAAAATTAATCTTTTTAGAAAATTATCAAAAATTCACTCTAAGATAATTTTTACATGTTAATTTAAAAAATTAAGTTAATTTTTTCAAATAAAAATTCTAAAATTTTAAAAAATTGATTTTAAAATAATTTCTCAAAATTCAATGAAATTTCTTTTTAGAAAAATACAGTTTTTATGCATAAAACTGATTTTATTATTATCCCATGCCTAGTAGAGATATTATATAAATTATAAAATAATTCATTGAATATATAATATATAAATTTCATTAAAATATTCAATAATAGTGGATAATTTAATTTATTAAGATAAAAACACATTGTGTGCATAAAAATAATTTTTTAGAAAAAAATTTCTTTTACTTTCAAATGACTTTTATTTTCATTTATAATCAATTAATAACCAATAAATTTATTTTATACATATTTAAACCATATAATTTTCCTAATTTAGTTATTCCAATTCAAACCCTCTAATTTAACAGATAAATTAAAATGGTATACTATATTACGGTTCATTTAGACTCATGGTTGTGTGTATCGCAAGCTATAGAAGAGATTAATTTTTTTTAAAAAAAGAGATATATCATAAAATCTTAGGGTGTTAAACTATACCTACCTTAAAATTAATTTCACCCTTGAAATTTCATTACTTTGATACAAAAAATGAAGATATGTCTGCCTCATCACATCCTCAGTTTCCCACTTAGATTCTTAAAATTTCTGATTCCTTTAGATAAATTTAACCAGGTGGGTTGTATTATTATATAGAACTTCATCTCTATGATACAAGATTTCTACTAGTTTTTTCTTCATAGGAAAGGTCATGTACCAGTAGTATGACTTTTGAGTTCAGTACATGATAAAGTTCAAGTATAAACTTCCTCAGAATAGATACATAGAACACATCATGGACTTGAGAGAGGATTGGTGGAATCACCAAGTGATAAGCTATTGTAACACCCCGATCTTCCACGATACGCTTCTCTTTCAATAATGCAATAGCTTGCATTGTACGCAAGTTCGAGATTCTAACACATCACGACCAATCAAAATAGCCATTATGAATAGTAATACCCACCTTTTGAAATTATATATATTTTATATTTTAAAATGGACTTCATTTTTGGATTCAGAATATAAAAATTAGCCTATGTTGAATTTTTGGTATTTTTCTAAGAACTTCCAATTTTTTATGAATAGTGAAAAATACTTAAAAACAACTTTTTTAATAAAAATAATTTATAGTGATAAATTATACTATTGAGTAGATTTAAAGTATAATTAGAATATATTTTTACCATTTTATCCAATGGTGGTCATTATAATTAATTTCACTTTGAAATTGGACATAAACAATTGTCAATCTTTTGATATATATTGTTTCTTAAAAACACGCTATTTGTTGTGACAGCGGGAATTAATTATAAAATTAATTAATGAAAATTATATGTTTGGAATTTTTTAAAATAGAAATCATTTTTGAATTCGGAATATCAATTATAGCTTAGGGTAAAATTTTGGCATTGTTCTGAAAAACTTCAATTTCGGCAGGTCTCATGAGACAAACTAGTGTCTTGGAATGAGGTATTGACAAAATCTTATTTTTAGTCTTGGCACGAGGCCTTGTCTAAATGGTTATGATAGTCTGTCATTATGCATTCCATTATTATGAAAGTTGTTATTGATATTGCATGTGATTATTCGACTAGTAGAATATCCATGTGAATAAGTAAATGGCATTATTTCATTTTATTTTTGCCATATTATTCTGAATTTCAAGTTTAAAAGAATTTTGTTTTAGTTATACATTGCCTTAAATGTTTATGTTTATTTATGAAATCTTCCTCTTTATTGTTATCCTTACTGAGCATCTGAGCTCACCCCTTTCAATGTTTTATTTTTCCTAGGATGTGAAGAAATATTTTAGGACTGACCTACAGGGATAGTATGAAGGGGATAGAAGTGTGGACTATGGATACGATGTTATTGTGATTTTTCACATTATGATGTAATGTAACATTTATGAATGTATCTAGTGTTTCCAAGACTACTAAACTAATCGGTCTTTCGAGACTTGATCTTTTGTGATCATGCCAATGTTACGCAATAATGCACCAACTCTGGGTAACTGGGGTCGGGGCGTTACAACTATCATCCCTACTTGATCAAGAATATTTAAAGATAAAATATAACTATTGATTATCTTTCCATTATTTTTGAATCACATAGCCTTCTTCCATATATAAAGTCACAGAAAAATCTTCTCACCAACTTCAAATTCCAAATCACATTAAAGCTTTTCAGCATAATTTTTTTATAAATTATGAGTTTCCTTGATCTATTTTTGAATGGTTATAACTTTATATTTTATTTACATATCTATCTTAGGTCTTAATAGATTTATTTATCTAACTTTATCCCAGAACATTGGAGTTCTGCACTTCTTTCTATAGAGGGGTTCATAAGGAGCCATCTGAATGATCGAGTGAAATCTATTGTTGAAAGAAAAGTCATATAGAGGAAAGTGTTGATCCCAAACACATTTTAAATCCATAAAATAATATCTCAACATATAATTTAGGTTTTTAATGGTTCCATTATAATGATCATATTTTTTAGGATGATAATTTTTTATGAAACTCAACTCTATATCATGATCTTGCTGAATACTTCACCAGAATATCAAAGTAAACCTTGGATCCTGATTAGATACAATGGAATGTAGTACTCCATGAAAATAAAAAACTTATTTAATGTATATTATATAAATTTTATCAAGAGATAATTCTTCTCTAATGTAAATGAAGTATGTTGAATTTGTAAAGTGATCGACTATAACCCAATAGCATTATGTCCCTTAGATGTTTTGGGGAGTCTGATAACAAAACCCATGGTAATGTTTCCTCATTTACATTATAATATGGGTAATGGTTGTAACACACCCTTATAATTCTATATTTCATCATTAAATTTGTTATATATTAAGCACTGAGATACAGAATCTACAATATCTCTCTTCATGTTTCCCCACTAGAAATATTCTTTCATATTTTTATACATCTTAGTACTTCTAGGATGAATAGAGAATGATGAACTATGAGCCTCATCCAATAGTTCCTTATTCAAATTTAGTATAGACAGAACATATATATTGTTCTTGAACTATATCATTCCATAACAATCAAGGTTGAACTTAGGAAAAAAATTCACCTTCTTCTATATCTTTACATATTCCTTCTGCACCTATTTAATCTTTACTTAGATGGATGGTTGAAATCTAATTTGATAAAGATAAAATTTATCCTATTCCTTAAATATTTCTATATCAATCCTTTTAAAATCTTGAAACATTGTATCTCTTCTGATCCTCAACATGGATAAGATATCATGGTCCTTTATACTTAGAGTATCTACCACCTTATTTACTTTCCCAGGGTGGAATTGTATTGAGTAATCATAATCCATAATAAACTCCATACATATTATATGGCACATATTCAGATATTTCTATGTGAAAATATACTTTAAACTTTTATAATAAGTATATATATCGCATATTTATTCGTAAAGATAATTCCACCATATGTTTAATGAAAAAATTACCACAGCTAGTTCCAAATCATGAGTTTGTTAAATTTTCTCATGAACCTTCAATTATCATGAGTCATAAGATATCACCATATAATTCTATATGAGAACACATCTAAGTCCCTTATTTGATACATCACTATAGATTACAGACCCTTCTCCACTATAGCTTAAGAAAATGTGTGTTAACTATATTTCTCTTTAGTTCCTTGAAATTTTATTCACATTCATCGGTCCAAAGGAACTTCACTTTGTTTCAAGTTAACTTGGTAAGTGGATTAGATATCCATGAAAAATCCACCATAAATCACTAATAATATCTATCCAGGCCAATAAAACTATGGATCTCAATCATATAGGTTGGTCTATACCAATATTCAATAACTTTGGTCTTTGATTGATCCATATATATACCCTCTATTAATATTATATGATCCAAAAATGAAACATTTTATATCAAAAATTACACTTGGTAAAATTTTCATACAATTTATGCTTTCTCAAGGTTGAGAGGGACACTTTGGGATACACTCAACATTGAGATGGGTGAATTAGTGTTGGGAAATTTGTATCCAAGTATAAATTTTTATCCCTTTACCTCTTAGAAATTTTAGGATCTTGATTCTCCTATTATCTTTTTTATATTACATAAAAGTATATAAAAGTAGTAAAGGATAACACCAGATGTTTTTACAAGGTTCACTACAAAATAATAGTATCTAGTCCTTATTATGTATAGTGATGACCAATACATATATTCTCTACTATAATGATATATCAAGTTATAGTGATGTGGAAATTATAAAATCCTTAGCTAGTGTGGGTCCTTATACTATAGGAGGGGGATGGAAAAAAATATTATTCCTTGAACTGGTGATGACCTAGTCCAAATTACAGCTCCTCATTGGTTCTTTATACTTATATGAAGAAATTATTCACCTTCTTTGTTAAGTCACTTTGTAACACCAATAAAGTCTTCCACCATATGATATTTTTATTGAATGTAACAATGATACTTTATTTATCTACTAACTTCTTCACTTGTTACTTACACTACAGTAGGAAAGAAAAGATTATTCTTCTTTAGAGCTACAAATAGAAATATGCACTTATTATTCCGATTTTGAATTTAGTCACAATAATAATATGCCATATACTGATAATCACATAATTCTATTTCTTCTTCGGTTCGTAATAAATTGCACTAGTTCTTCTTCTTTCTAGCTAGAATCACAAACTTCCTTTGTAAATATTGAAACAATGAAAGATAATCTTAGCATCATCTCAATTTCTTCTTCTCTATTTATTTACTATCTAGAAGAATATGGATTTTTAGGATACTAGATATCATAGAACTCTTCCTAACCTAAATGATAATGAACTAAATATTTATTGGCTGCTCTATTCTTTTTTTTATCTTTGACACTCAGTAACATGTATTAGTGTAATAGTGTCATATTCTCTTTCTTCAATACACAATATCAACAATTATTATTGTATTGGTTATCTTATATCCTTCCTTGAAAAAAATGAAAAGTATAATATGTAAAATAAGTCAGCAATATAAGATATTAATTTGTAGTGTAAAATTATCAATCGGGTGTAACTTATTCTTTGTGCAAGTGAAAACTTAATTTGAGTGCATGTTATATTTTCTTATCAACTTATCTATGCACAATTGAAGAAACCTTGTGCATTAAATATTAAATCTCAAAGATTATGTATGCACTCTCTTCATGCATTCATTAGTTTCTCCTTTATGTAACTGTTCTATTCATTTTAAGAAGCTCCTTCACTTAGTTTATATACATGAGGCCACTACCTTCATAATTCATGTAAGGTTATTATACATGTCTTACTTCTTATGTCATCTTTATACAAGTGCAACTATGTAGAAAAATATTATTATCACAACCAAGTGTGCTGCATGAAAAGAACTTCTTGTTTGTGTAGCTAAGTACAATGAAACAGTGTCTTATTCCTTCACACAAACCAGTTTGCTTCACATGAATAAATAGTTCATTTGCATAAACACATTGGGAGTATACAACTCAACTCTGGATCATGGAAAAATTCATCACATTTCACATCAAGTGTAAAAATAGAAGTTGAAGGACCATGGTATCTTCTCCTTCATGAAATATTATCATAAAAGGTATTATTCTTCACATAAGAATAATGATATGTGGTTCTTATTCATTCTACGTATGAGCATGGAAATCCACTTGTTTGCGTATCTAATAGGCTCACATATCATCTATATTTCTAGCATGATAGCATGTGGTGATGCTATATTTTTATGAAAAATGAGATCTTGTGAGTGGTAGTAGAAAAAGACCTCTTCCAAACCTTAGTATTTATAGGTGAGGATAAAAACCTTCATTCTAATCTTCCATTGAATTGAATTTATGGTTTCTATTTAGTTTTAATCACCAAATTTGAATGGACAAATATATCGGTGCTTGAAATCATCAAATGCAGGTTTCCTTTGTATAGGATAATAAAAATCATGGTGTCACTTCCTTCACAGTCATATTATCCTCTAGTGTAATCATAAAATGATAATGTGCTTCATCCAATACCTTTAAAACAAATAATCTATAATTTTATTACATTCTTGTTTCATGGTATTGGAACATATTTGGACAATCATTTTCATGAGAAGAGAATACTTCATGTATTATGATTCATGATCTCATTATTTAGAGATATATTTGATCAATATTGGATTGGTGATCACCAGACACAGAGGATGTTGATTCCTGGAAATAGTGACATCAATTTTGATCTCATTCATAGCACCTCGAAGGCTCAAGGTTGAAGATAAAATGGGTTGATCAAACAAAATTTTATCACTTGATCGAGTAGTATAGGTTATGTTTATATTTTTTATAGGAGGAACAGTTTCTGTGTTACACTGGTAACCCAAATCAGACTTATGTTTGTTTTGAGGCTCCTTAATAAAACTTATCCTCCATTCTTCCTCTCAAACCGGCATTGGGGTCAGCACCTAGATACACAGCACACACATACATGGGACAGGTCAACTTTCTCACACATTATGCATGCATTCCACATGCTTAATGCGGGGTTTATACACCCTCTTCACATGCTCTCCCACAGGCGGATAAAACTATGTTGTTGTGTATCTTTCTTGGGAATGGATCTCCCTTGTGGTTGAGCATACTCCCATATATAAGGTTGATCTAAGTTCTCTCCTTGGGGTTTTCATGGTTATCCCACTTTATTTATATAAGTCTCACTATAAAATAATTAGAATTACTATAAATATAGAATATAATTTCAATACATCCTCAAAATTTTCCATCATACAGAATATAGAAGTAATTATATTTTTTCATGGACTTCATAAACTCTTCCACATGAAAATAAATATTTTCATAATAATTATAATTATCCTCATGTAATAATGTGATATTTCATGACCTTCATTAAAATTCCTAAAACTTCATCCAACTAAAAACACCATTGGATGGATCTTCTTAATTCTTCAAAAATTATTCATGAAAAATATAAATATATTTTCTAATGGTATTCACATAAATTACTCATGCATTTTTCATGGCCTTCTATATACTTTCTTCAAATTTTATAACAATTTTCAATTTCCAAACATATATTTCATGTATATAAGGAAATATAATTAGTTCAATAATAATTATAATTGTAAAATCAAATTCATCCAAAGATATTTATTGAAATATCAATACTTGAGTAATTCTCTTCTTTTCTTCTTCATTAAATCATATAAGTTATTCTTGGATACTCCACTTCTAGAACCTTCTTTCTTTCTAAATTATTCAACATATTGACATAAAAGAAATATTTTTATTTCATTGAATACCATTGAAACATAATAAAAAACATTGACAACAAATAAAATCCATACACAAAGTGGGCTCTTCAATCACCCCTTTTATATTCGATGGTGATACCTTCAATGTTCTTTCCAAATGAATATGGAAATATGTGAATCTATCCCCTATACTTTTTCTAAAATTTCATTTCAATTTTTATCCCCCTTATTGATAAGAAATACTAATTTTATGGGAAAAGGGTATCAGTCCAAACATAAGAAATGTGTCATCCATTATTTTACTCCATGTATACATGAACTATGCTTGGTGTAGAAAAAAAGAGGATTTGATTTAGTCAACAGAGATGTCCTTTATTGACTTATCTTGATACCTCGTGGAATGATAACTCATATACTTGTCTTAAAGGGTTATCCACTTTAATTATAGGTTGAATATACTAAATATTATATGAAAACTTTTTAATAAAAATCAACCTGAAACTCCTACATTCACTTCAACAAACATATCAAAAACATTCAAGTGAAACAATAAGGATAAGTGGCCTTGGGGAACTTCTATTCTTCCTATTTTATTATTTCATTGATTAATTCAATTATGCCCCTTTTTATTAAGTTTATTATTTTTGATAACCAAGGATGAGATATTAAGAAAAAAATACCTTTTATAATGAAATAATATTTAGGAACATTCTAGAATAATTAGATTTGATACTAATTGAAATATTGATTCTGACTACAACTTCATAATTCTCCATTTATCTACCCTTTAATGGAAACACTCCTCATCATCTTCATAATGGTAGATATCTTAAAGAGTGGATTCCAAAATGTTTCAATATAGATAATACGCCAAAATGGATCTTCAACTTATGATTTTATAGATTTGAAAACTTCCACAACTTCACCAAGGATGATTTTATACATAATTGTTCTTCAGGATACCAAATATAAGATAAAACCAAGATGATATCTTCTTTATCCTTTTTTTCTAGGATATGACATCATAGTATTTAGATTCATCAAATATGATCTCATATCATATTTTTATTTGAATACCAAATGAGAAATCATTCAAGGATGGTGACTTCTTTAGATTTTCTATCAAGAATTGATATCACTCATTGCTTCTCAAATTCTCCCCCTGTGAACTTAATTTACCTTAAATTCCATGAATTATAAGTAAAAATACAATACACAAAGATTAAAGGAATCATGTGGATATCACATGCTTCTCAATGTGAACAGAAAGTTTGAGATGATTTTTTCAACCAAGTTGCTCTATTTCCTCCAGTCTTCATGATTTCACATCTGAATGTATTTTCCAATTTATGTTGGGGAATCATGTTTCTATTAAAATTCAATTATAATTTTTATAAATAATTCATCTTCTTAACAACCTTTATATATGATGCATTCTTAATCCTCTTAAGAACTGATTCTTGTTCTGGAAGAATAGTCAAACGGCCCTTTTCACAATGTCTAAATTTGTTGTATCTCTCACATATAAATTATTTAACATAAGAGTTATATTTTTTTTAACAATATATCATGTATTTTTTCTTCATCATATGGAATATTTTCTTTTCCTTTTTCACTATCCTTAGATTATACTTCTTACATTTTTTTCATTCTCTCCAAATCATCTGTCTAGATTAAAAACATATCATTAGGAATATTGGTAGTATGTTTTTATATTCCACATGGGTTCTTTTAAGTTACATCTTTCTTATTAGTTCTTTTAGATGGTGCGATTTTAGTCAACATCTTGGATTTGGAATCCAACATCTTCTCATATTTTTTTCTTTGAATCTTCTTGGGAGAATATTAGTTTATAATAGTTTTCTACTTTCTTCACAAGTTGGATTCTTATTTCTTAGCCAGCTTTTGTGGTCTTCTTTTTTCATCAGTTTTGGATACATGTTTAGATGAGCATTCAACTTTCTTTTGAACACTTTCATTGCATGTTTCACGTATATTTTCAAGTTTTTTTTAAAAAAATTATAGTATATAGATTTTTCCTTACATGTGGACGTTTCTTATTCATATCTGGATTTATCCCACTTAAAATAGGCTTACTTTGTGCTTTTGAATTTAATGGATTGTAAAAAAATCTAATTCACAATTTCCAAATATTTAGCATCATCAAAATTTACCCATAAAACTTGATATTCTAATTTATTATGCATGTTTATTTTGGGAATTCTTCATAGCTTATTAGGTTATATGTGGGGAACTAGGTTCCACACTCTTTTTGCTATCAACCCTAGTCATGGTGGTAAGATTATTCTCTTATTTATTTATCCATACTTTCTCGAGTTTTTTTTTCCAACCTGTACTATTTTTGGAAATGAATTTATAAACATTATTACAAGTTGGTGTGGATAGTTCCTTTTTCTTCCCATATACTTGAGATAGATCATTGAATGATGTCATGATATTACTATCACATGTTTGAGTTATTTTAATATTATAACCCTATAGTGAGTATTGAGTATCATTAGTAACTATATCCTTCTTTTGTGAGGTCTCAATACGTGTCTTCTCAATACTAGCCGACTGAACTTCCAATTATATACATTTCATATTGAGGATGATTTTATTATCTTTAATAATAATCAAATTCTCTTCAAAATACTTATTTATTATTTCAACTTCCTCTTCATGCATCTTATTTTTTTGTGTGAAAAAGATTCAAGTTCTTTGATCTTATTGAATTTTTATTCTAATTGTAAATCCCTAACATCAATGTTTTTTTTCAATTTATCTTCAAGTGAATGGATATTTTCTTCTAGAGTCTTCTTGGATCTCTCGTTTTCAACAAATTATTTGATTCATTTTGAGGAACTTCTTTCAATCTCCCTCTTTTTTTCTTCAAAATCTATAACCTGTATGGAGATATTTGAACATTCTATAAATTTTTCTCTTAAATCCTTCTCTATTACTTATGAATTATCCTCAAATTGAGTGATATATTCATGAATGATTTCAAATATCCCATAGATAATAGAGACTAATTATTTAAGATATCCATGCATCATATTTTTTAATGAATCAGATGATAAATAAACTCACATATTATTACTACCATTACTGCTTGGTTATTTTTAAGCACAGTTATAAAAGGAACCAACCCATACCTCTTGATCACTTGACGTAGAGAGACTTTATATCTCTTTGGGGGAAACTTGATCTAGCTACCATTTACTTTACAATATTGATATGTATTCATTTTTGGTAAGGCTTGGAGATACTGATACTTCCTCTTCTTTATATAAGAGGGACTTTTTCTTCAACTTCCTTTACTCTTTCTCTATCCTATTTATCATGGTTTTAGTAGAAATATAATTCTTCTCATAGATAATTGAATCTTCAAAAAAATTATAATTCATTGTAAACATGGTTAGAAACTAAAATCTTAAAAATATAATAACTTTAATGTATAAAATCTAATAGAGTTGAAAGTTGGCACTGAAACCAAATGAGAGGACCACTTTGGGATTTATTCAATAGTGATAGGGGGTGAATTGGTATTGGGAACTTTTTAACCAATTATAAATTTTTATACCTTTACCTCTTTGAACTATTAGGATATGGCTTCTTCTATTATCTTCTTCTTATCACATGTAAGTATATGAAAGTAGAAAAGGATAGTATATGATGTTTTTATAAGGTTCACTACCCAATAAGAGAATCTAGTCCTCATCTTGTATGGTGATGACCAGTACAGGGATTCTCCATTATAATGAGATATCAAGTTACATTTGTGTGGCTAGTATGGAATCCTTAACTAGTCTGGGTCCATACACTTAAGTAGGGGGTAATGGAAAAAATCTTATTCCCTAGACTGGTGATGATCTGATCTAACTTGTAGTCCCTCACTGGTTCTTTATACTGTATATGAAGACAGTCTTCACCTTATTTGTTAAGGTACTTTGTAACACTAATAAAATATTCCACTATATGAGACTTATGTTAAATTTTATATTGTTGCTTTGTTCATCCACTAACTTCTTCACTTAATACATGCACAATATTAGGTAAGAAACACTTATTCTTCATAGTATAGAATAGAAATATGTACTTATTTATCTTTTTAATTCAGTCAAAATAATATGAATATTTCACGTACTAATAATATTAGAATTCTATTTCTTATTCAGTGCACAATAGACTGCACTTTTAACATCCTGGACCAGGTTCCATGCACTGATGCCCCGAACTGGTCAGTCACATGACCTCAACCGTGCCTCCACATATGCCAGAGGTTGTCGACTAGTAGTGAGGGTCTAAATTGATCACGGGGAGACTATACCTACTTTTTTTAGAGTAATACAACAACATAAATAATAAATAAATAATAGAAATGATACAATATAACTAGAATAACATCAACATCACAAGATGACCTAAAACTGTAAATATAATATCAAAACAGAACAGTAGATATGTCATGCTAAAGTGTGTGCCAAGTGTCAATATGAAAAACCCAAAATAAATAAAGACACAAAAAACTTCTCCAAGTGGGTCCCAACACCAATTATGGTTCCCTCCTCATGCTTCATCCCAATCATCCCTCTAATAAAGGATATTTTCCCTCAACATGTCCTGCAATCATATAATCTATTCAGGTACCGATCAGGCATCTCAGGTAGGGTGTGAGTGCAACTTAGTAGTCCACCACCAATGGTGTCTAAAACAATATCTTGTCAAATAATAGTGTATGTAGTTTTATAAAAAAACAATTACAATTAATAAGTAAATATTTATCACATTATTCATTAATCTTTATTTAACCACATAAAATTTCAGGTTCCTGTAGATACGCATACATCAATGCCTTCTTCAGCTCATATTAGAGCCCAAAGTATGTCCAATATGATATCATACCTCAATACCTAGTTCATCTCATGTTGGAGCTCGAAGTATTCCCAAGTGATATCATATCTCAAAATGCCATTGTTACCATTATTTAATTCATACTTAAATGCATGTGTTACTATTCATACTTCACACAATAGAATGAGCATGTTCTCATTATTTACACATAGTTGAATGACCGTGTTCCCATTCATACTCCATACATTATAATGACCATGTTTCCATTCTTTACAGACAATTTAATGACCATGCTCCCATTAAAACTTCATACATTAGAATGACCACATTCCCATTCTTTACACACAATTTAATGACCATGCTCTCATTTGTACTTTATACATTAGAATGACTATGTTACCATTCATAACTTCACAATAAAATAACCATGTTTCTATTCATCAACACATAATTAATTAAAAAATTAATTATCCACATCATTTTCATTACTAACTCAACAATTAATTAAACAAAACAATTCCATTAGTTAATTAAATAATTAACTAATCAAATCAGTAACATTAATTAATTAAATAATTAATTAATCACAAAAATCCTTTAGTTAATTCAATAATTAACTAAACACATCGATAACATTAATTAATTAATTAATTAATCACAACAATTCCATCAAAGGTGGCTCCATTATATAACCCATGCTACAACAATTAACTAATCACATCAATAACATTAAATAATTTAATAATTAATTAATCACACAATTCCTTTATTTAATTCAAAAATTAACTAAAAAATCAATAAAATTAATTAATTCAACAATTAATTAATAAAAAATCTATTAATTAATTTAATAATTAACTAATCACGTTAATAACATTAATTAATTTAACAATTAATTAATCACACACTTCCTTCAGTTAATTAAACAATTAACTAAACACATTAATAACATTAATAAATTCAACAATTAATTAATCACAATAATTCCTTTAGTTAATTCAAAAATTAACTAATCACATCAATAACATTAATTAATTCAAAAATTAATTAATCACATCCCATGATTAATTTAACAATTAATTTTCTCAATTCACAATGTAGAGAGCTACTATCAAGATGTAGATGCTGGGGAGGGGCAGTTCCTTGTAGATAGTCTAGTTGAATTCTCTAATACATTTAGGGTCATGTAATCTCTGAGCCTACAGACCTTGTAAGGGTTCCCCCTCATCCCTTGAAATAGGGGTTATCAAAAAACAATAAAAATTAAGGCCTTCGGGCCATTCAGGAAATATATCATACTTAATTCTATAATTAATTATCTCAAACACTATTAAATATTTTTATAATTAACTCAAAAATTAATTATCTCAAATAAAAAATCATAACATTACATCCATAAATTAATTCACCAATTAATTATCCATATAAATTCTATTAATTAATCCCATAAATCTCATTATTTAATTCAACAATTAAATATTCACATTACTCCCATTAATTAATTCATCAATTAATTATTCCAATATGAATAATTAAATAACCCCAATTAATTCATCAATTAATTATTTCATCTTAATCAATTATATCAATGCAATAATCCCCATTAATTAATTCACCAATTAATTAATCTAACTCATTCAATTGTATTAACACAAAAATCCCAATTAATTAATTTCCTGATTAATTATTATATATATATTAGTTGCTTAGGGGTAAAACTACATTTAAACACACACACACACATCACACACAGGCTGGAAAGGTAGTCCATAGCCTCCCAAGGGATAGCCCACCCATCAAGCCTTATTTATTCAGTATATGGCTCTTAGGCCTAGTAGGCATGAAACCCATTACATGGCTCATAGGCCCGATGGGAAAGAAATCCCATTACATGGCCCTGAAGGCCCAAATTTTTTACCCAAAGGCCCTCTGGTGAATGGTGTTACTACATTACCTAGACTAATATAGTACTTTCTAAAGTGTTTTCCTCACTACAGTTCCCACCACTGTTATAAACCTGTTGGTGCTACAGTCCCGCCGCTACTATATTTATTCTACAGTATCACTATAGTTCTACTATAGTACCTATTCCCTACGGGTTTTGAACCCCAACCTCGATGTAGTATTACGGGGTGCTTTACCACTAAGTCAAACCCCAATTAATTAATCTAATTCATTCAATTTCATCTACAATTAATTAATAATCATAACAATCTTTAATAATTAATTCTACAATTAATTATCCCAATTCAAAAAATTCAATATAACTATAATTAATTCAACAATTAATTATTCAATTTCAACAATCTCCATCTCACCATAATTAATTTAATAATTAATTATTCCAAATCATAATTTCATAATCTCAACCCTTCCCATTAATTAATTCTACAATTAATACATCAAGTTAAACAATCTAAATAACTCCATAATTAATTCAAAAATTAATTATCTTAATTCAAATAATTCAATATCTCTATAATTAATTCAACAATTAATTTTATCAATCAAACAATTAAATATCTCTATAATTAATTCAATAATTAATTATCTCAAACAAACAATTCAATATCTCCATAATTAATTCAAAAATTAATTATCTCAATCCATACCATTCAATAACTCTATAATTAATTCAAAAATTAATTATCTCAATCAAAACAATTCAATATCTCTATAATTAACTCAACAATTAATTATTCAACATCAAAATTCAATATCACATAATTAATTCAACAATTTATTATTCAACTTCACAATTCAATATCACATAATTAATTCAAAAATTAATTATTAAACTTCACAATTCAATATTTCATAATTAGTTCAAAAATTAATTATTCAAATTCACAATTCAATATTTCGATAATTAACTCAACCATTAATTATCTTCAAATCCCAATTCCTTAATTAATTAATTCACCAAATTCATTAATTCAATTAGGAAATTCAATTGAAAAAAAACCCTATCAATTCTAAAATTACATACACGTAATTGAAATCATGACTATTGGATTTAAATAATAGACCACCTACCTCGGTTCTTTGATGAGTGATTTACCCCATGGAAATTTCAAATTTGAAGTGAATTGATCAAGAATGTGATGATGAACATGGTATAGATCTGAAACCTAAATCTAAGATTAAACAAAACACGATCTCTTAAATCTATATCTAGATACAAAAATCCAATATCTAGATTAAAAAAATTTAGATCTGGATTCAACAAAAAACAGGATAACAATCCACTAAATAATGGGAGAAGAACGGGAGAGACATAAGAAATCAATCGAGAAGAAACCATATACCTGAGGAGGTTCATATCTGCCAATTGGGATTCAAATCACCAAGAATAGAGGTTATAGGGTTTTGGAATCCATCCACAAGGCTCTAGATTCAAGATAAATCAATTAGGGTTGATCTAGGGTTGTTTTGGGGTTAATATGGGGGCTTGGGAAATTTTAAAAAAAAATTCAGGAAAATTTAATTACCATACATGGTTTGTTGCTCAGGGTGCATAGTTTCCTCTAACCATGCACCTTAACTATGAAACTCTTTTAGGGGGTTCATAGTTTCTCCTTTTAGGGTGCACTATTTGACAAATCGTGCACCAGCCCTACAAAACTTCTCTATCTAGGGTTGCATGGTCTGATGGGCCAGGGTGCACGGTTTGGGAAAACCGTGTGTCAATTGTGCACTGCCCAAAATTCTTCCAAAATTCTCCAATTTTTACCTAAACGCACCAAAATCAAGACCCATACAAGTTATACTCAAAACAATGAAAAATAATACCTATAAACAAGCATGTGACATCTCCATAAAAAGGTCGGGATCTTAAAATCTTTCTACCTTATAACATATTTGTTGGTCGGAGTAGAGTACTCAAGAGGGGGGGGGGTGAATTGAGTATCTATTAAAAATTTATGTTTGAAAATGTTTCTTAAAAAGGTTCCCAAATAAAAATAAATACATCCCAGTTATTCAAAGTAATATAGTTATGAAAGTTTGATTGTTTAAATAACTTCTAAAAAAATTAATTAATTCTCAGTAATCTTAATATCAGATATTAATATTACTTTTGAAGCTATTCTAATAAGGAAAAACAATTATAACTTCTTTCCAAGATCAACTATCAAAGAAAGTTTAGTGATTTATAAATTATACAGTAAAATAGAGTAAACTAAATTAAACAACACAACGTATAGAAAAAAAGTAGTTCAGTATCAAGCCAAGACCTAATCCACTCCACTTGGTGATCACCTATAACCAAGTATTTTATATTAATAAAATTGATCCACACCCTAGATCGGGGTAAACAATAGTACACAAGACTGTCCAGGTCACATGACCTCTTCCATAGTTCTTCGTGGGTATAAACTAACAGGTCACACAGGGACCACTTCCACACTTATTTGTGGGAGTAAACAAGGGTAAAAATTTTGAGAGGAGGGATATCTTGTATCCCACACTTAAATGTAGGAGACAGTGTGTGTTTTTATACAGACACACACACACTTCTCGAAAGCTAAAAACAATACACAACAGAGAAAAGATGATAAGATAAGGTTATAAGTGATCTGAGTGATAGCCTGTGAAGATCTGAACTTCTAGGATGAAGTAGATGTAAGAATCGAGTCCTCTTGAGAGAAACAGAGTATTGAAAGTCCGGTGCTCTAATTAAGATCTGGCCCATGTTCTTCGTAGAGTATGTATTGAAAAGACGTTCTCGACTCTAATCAATGGTATCTCATCTTTTTTGATTCAAGAATAATTCGTGTATTCTTCAGATGTATTGAGTTTCATGTGTCAGGTTTTTCTCAAGAATGCTCATGCTTCTTTATTATCATGCTCTTTTGTTTCTCTATCCTCTGTTTTCATTTATGGCCACACTTTTCTTTTTATTCTTGGAGTGCATGTGTTGGATCTGATAGGATGCATGTATTCTTCACCCCGTGCCTCATACTGTCAAGTGACATTTCTAAAAATAAACATTAATTATGTAAATGCATTTAAAAGCTTCAAATATGACCGTTAGAGATTAAATTGAAAAATGACAAAATAGATTAAGAAACGGTGTCATAGTCTGTCTGGAAACAGTGTCTCCATGAAACGGTGTCTCCTTGAAATGGTGTCTCCTTGAAATGGTATCTCCTTGAAATGATGTCTCCTTCTTTGTCTTTGAGCGATGAGACAGTTATAATGGCATAGTTGTATAGAGATCAGGGACCGGTAGCACAGATTTGGTGTCTGATCACAGTGTTTGGTCACGGTATCTAGATGGTCACGATGTCTGGTCACAGTGTCTGTATGGTCACAGTTTCTAGGTCACGGTGTCTGGGTCATGGTGTATGGGTCCTTTTCCAAAAAAACATAATCGGTGGCAGACTCATTATTTCTCAGACTTAGCCAAATATTTGTACACATACTTAAACATTGATATTCATAGAATGGATTAGACTCAATTATTTATCAAGTAAATCCATTATAACACAAACTAAAAATAATTTACAATAATTATTTAAGGCATAAAGAAATTAATCATCTGTGCACATTATTTGAGACAGATTACATAGGATTAACAAGTTTTATAGAATTTATAGGATTTTTTATCATTAAAACATGATTAACACATGAGGATTCTAACAATCTCCCCCTTTTTATGATCACAAATCATGTGAGTGAGAGATCTCTCAGTGTGATATATCTCAGTGTCTATATCTCTCAGTGTGCATATATCTCTGCCTGAATGGCCCGAAGGCCTTCATTTTTATTGATTTTTGATAACCCCCCTTTCAAGGGAAGAGGGGGAACCCTTAAAAGTCTCATAGGATCAGATATTACATGGTCCGTAGGCTTAGGATATTACATGACCTGAACGTCTTAGGGAATTCAACCAGACTATCTACAAGGAACTGCCCCTCCCTAGCATCTGACAGAGAAGGTAGAGGGAGACCTTCAATGACAGAAGGGGCCAAGGTAGGTGCAGTGGAAGACTGAGGCAACTTTTGGTTGAGGATAACAGGTTTGACCTGACTTAGAGCCTGAGAGACATACATAGAGGTAGAGTCAAAGGCAGTGGATGAGAAGGTGGGAAAACTAGGTCTTAAGGGTGTAGCTGCAGGAGCCACAGTAACAGTACTTTGTACATGAAAATATGGACTCAAAATATTGATGAAGTAAACAATGATCTCACCACCATACTACATCGCTTTCTCAAAGTCATCCTTTTTTTCCATGAACTTTTCCAACAAGAGAGTGAAATCCTTAAACTTTTGAACCTGATTTTTGAAATCTTGAGTGACGGGAGGGATTCTCAGATTCTCTATAAGGTAATTGAAGTGGTTTGTCATATCATGCTTTGAGAAGATCCTATTGAAGTATAATTCTACCTTCTTAGTAATCTCCTTCTGAGCATCATTTGAAATTTTTGAATGAATTCTGGCCAAATCAAGAACTCTATCATTGTTCTTGATAACCTCAGATAGAGACTCTTTGTCAAATCCACTAAGAACAGATTGAATTTATTCTTTAACAACTATTCTGAGAAGATCACTGTCCAAAGATGGTTGAGATGGCTATCCAGAAGTATTAGAAGCTGTAACAGCTGAATTAAGGGACTTCAGTTGATTGAGAATTTTTTGGAGATATCCCTTATACACATTAGTCAACTTGTTAAGACCAATAACAAGATCACACATCTCTTGAACAATTTTCTTATTTCTTTCATCCATCTTATCAGCTAAGGAAGTAATATTAGGTTGAATCAGGGAGGATACTTCCTACGGAAACTGTCTACCAACATCCTCAACAGGATGATCAATAAGTTCTGGTCTTGAGTTTAGCACTCTCTGCATTTCTTCAACCATACCTCTGAGATACTTCACTTCATCACTTAATTGTTTGTTCTTGATTCTGACTTCTTGAATTTCATGAAGCATCTTGGGATGAATCTACCAAATAATCTTCTATAACAACAGGGAAGCATCTCTTTCACTCAAATTTGTCACAGGAGAAGGTTGAATATTCATGATATTTTCAACCCCATCCAATATGGTATCTTATAGTGCTTTCAAATCATCCTTACTCACCAAGTTTGAAGTTTCTTGTAAAGGTTAGAGAATAGGAGCTGAGACAGGCTCAGGTTCCTTTGCAGCTATAACATCAAGAGCAGATACTGGTTTCAATTGAAACACAGTAGAAAGATCTATACCTTTCACTGAGGCTTCCTCGGAATCATTCACATCAAAATAGCTCAGAAATTTATACCATGTATATACTGAGCTTGAATAAACTGGAATTGGCACTTCAACACTATCCAGATTTGGGTACTGCTCCACCTAAACATGTGCATCTTTCTCGGGACTAAGAGTTTTAGATCCTTGATCTAATTCCAAGATTTCATCTCCAATAGCCTCACCTATTTCCTTTCTAGATAATTGAAAGGATTGATCCATTCTCTCTTTAGAAGATGGGATAACTTAAGAACAACTTGTTCCTCTAGGTGTTCCTCAAGAGCAGCTTCTTTCTCAAGAGAAATATCTTCTTCTAAACATTCTTCCATAACAACCTTTTCTTTTTAAACTACAACTGATTCTTCCCTAGAGGCAGGTTAGTCTAGATCAATAATCTATTCAGGGGTAGATATTTCTTTCTCAGTTATGTCTTGGAGAATAGTTTCACTATCTTTCCCATCCAGAATAGTTTTCCCTATAGGTACAACAACAACTTCTTCTTCTTCCTCATCATAATAGTCCATGATTTCATCTGGTTCCAAACCAGGGTCAGAAATATCCTTAGGTCTTGAATAGTATTCAACCAGGTTGAACTTTTCATAAACCTTGTCATTATCTTCTACCCATGCTTTTCTCTATGGATTCCAACTGATTTTTATTCTATTGACTATAACTTTTAAAATACAATATTCATAGTCCTTATGGAAATATTTATCTAGTCCAACCAACCCATTTGCATGAAGCATAGTTGAGATAAACCTTGAGTTGAACAGAGAGGTTGACTTGGATGTTGTCTTGGTCAACTCACACATATGGAGGATAACATACTTGCATAGGTTGATCTTGTGTCCATTTTTCATGAGATGTATCAAAAATACATCTTGATACTTGAGTATAGAAAAATCACCTTTTCTGAGGATAATCGGATTCTGAACAAATTTAAACAGAAGTCTGTTTTCACCATCTATCTTAGCGGTTATAGCTCTTCTCTTTTTTTCATTTCTAATTAAGCTTACCAATGCTTCTTCTAAAAAAAATATCTCACTTGGAGGTGGAGGAAATCTCTAGTAGTCCTCATAAATACCCTCATGAGTTATCCTTAGGCATGCAGCCCATAACCTCAAAGAAAAGGTATATCTCTAGACATTAATCCAGCTCCTTAGAACAAATCCATCTTATGTGTCAAAATAGAATTGAACATACTGATAAAACTGTGAAACTAGTTTTTGGTAAATTGTCCTATCTTCCTTTGTGAACCAATCTATCCATCCTTTCTCTCTTAACACTTTCAATGATAAAGAATTACTTGACAGAATCCACTTGGGGAAAATTCCCTTTTCAGGCACCACTATTCTGGTCACCATATTTAGATTCAAAGGACCTTCGAGCACTAACTTTGGTTCAATTTTTATCTTCTTATTTGATCTTTGCTTCTCCGGAGTTGATGAAGATGGGCGTTTCATCCTAGGTATTCAATGAAGGTTCGAGAGAGAGAAGGTTTGAAAGAGGGTTTATAGTTTGAGAGAAGAAAGCCTGGGTGAAGAAGGGAGTGAAACATCTTTCATTTTTATCATTTAGGGATACCAGGAATCATAAAAAAATCATGGGAAAGTAAAAATTAATTATCATGATATGGGTTATAGTATGTAAATAAAATAATAAAACATCTTTATGGTGAGACTATAATAAAATTTTACGGTGCGACCGGAACTGGCTTCACTGTGAGGTCGTAATAGGCTTTCATGGTGAGACCATAACAGGCTTTCACGGTGAGACTGTAATAGGCCTTCACGGTGAGACTGTAAACATGAAATAGTAACTTTTAAGATAGTAAACTATAGATCTGTTAGATTTAGATAGTAATCTTACGATAGTGACTTGTGACACTGTAAATTGTGAAATAGTAAGCTGTGAAATAGTAAACTGTGAAACAGTATACTTAATACTTAAGATTTATCATTCCCAATTCATGTATGATGTAATCTATTCTTTCATAATTTATTGGTTTGGTGAATATATCAATGAGCTGATATTTAGTTCCAATGAATTCCAAAGTGATGTCACCTCACTACTAGAAATTTAGGCTATAGCCATGGTTCTAAACCATGGATATAGGCCCAAAAACTATGGCTATAGGTTATAGCCATGGTTTCATGAATCGTGGCTGGTATTGGCATGGCTATAGGTCGGATCCTATAGCCACGGTTTGAAACCATGGCTATAGCCCTATAGCCATGGTTCGAACTGTGGCTATATCCCTAAAGCCACGACTCCAACCGTGGCTATAGCCCTATAACCACAGTTTTCAAACTGTGGCTATAGGGTCAGCCCTATAGCCATGCCAATAAAGGCCACGGTTCATAAAATCGTGGCTATAGGCCTTTCCACTACATAGAAAACCCAATACGATTCACCATGCTGGCTGTTGGGAGGACACTACCAACTCCCTCCCTCCCCCCACCCATATCTCCCCCACCCTACACTAGTACCCCCACCCCCTGCTCCTACACACCTCCCCTGCCCCACCCCCCTGCACCTTGCACCCCACCCCTGCACCTTGCACCCCCCCTGCCCCCTCCTCACTACACACACCCCCTCCCCCTCCCCCTAGAGAGCCCCCCCTCCCCACCCTGCACCAGCACCCACCACCCCCTGCTCCTGCACACCTCCCCTGCCCCACCCCCCTACACCTTGCACCTCCTGCCCCCTCCTCACTACACACCCCCCTCCCCCCCTAGACAGCACCCCCTCCCCACCCTGCACCAGCACCCCCACCCCCTACTTCTGAACACCTTCCTTACCCCACCCCCTTGCACCCACCCCACTACACCTTTTACCCCACCCATGCACCTTGCACCCCCTTTCCCCCTCCTCACTGCACACCCCTATCCCCCTCCACCTAGATATCCCCCCACCTCCCCACCCTATACCAGTACCCCCCACCCCCTGCTTCTGCACACCTTCCCTGCCCCACCCCCTGCACCCCACCTCCCTGCACCTTGTACCCCCCCTGCACCTTGTACCCCCTTCCCCCTCACTGCACACCCCTCCCCCCCTCCCCACCCTGCACCAGCACCCCCCACCCCCTGCTTCTGCACACCTCCCCTGCCCCACCCCCCTACCCCCACCTCACTGCACACCCCCTCCCCCTAGATAACCCCCCCCCATTCCTACACACCCCCTCCTCAAAAAACCCCCCTAGACAGCCCCCCATCCTACACCCCCCCACCCTACCCAACACACAAATCAATTGAATTGCAAAAACCAAAAACATGCTAATATGACTATGATACAAAAATTTCCAGTCAAATGAACTACACGAATAAAAAAAATGCTAATATGATTAGAACTAAATCAAACATAATCAAGCCAAATTGAGTAGAGTGGAACCAAACCAAATGGTTTTAAAAAAGATGAAACTAAACCAAACTAAAAATAATGTAACCAAACTGACTCAAACCAATCAAAACTGAATTCAATAAAGTGTAATTGAGCAAGAAAAAAATGAAACTAATGAAACATAACTGGTTGAATCTAAAATTAATTTAATTGAACTTAATATCCCCAAATCAAAAAAAATAAACCTATTACAATTGACATAAACCAAAAAAAATGAACCCAATAAAAAATAACCTAGTAAACCTAACCTGACCCAAACTGAACCAAGGAGTCAGGCCTTGTGATGAACTTTTAAAAGGCCTCATGCCCACAGGTTGAGAGGATATCCTAGTCATGTGGTGCTTGACTGTCCTCAACGAGATCCAAAACGCACTGTAAAAAGATAGGGAACCCAAAAACCACAAAAACCCTAATTAAAATTGAGTCAAAGAATAAAAAAGGAAGAAACCCTACCTAAATCTGATAGTGATCTGCACAGCTTGCACCCTGTACTCCATGACACCCTACACCTGGTTAATCATACATGAGTGCCCATCATCCATATGTTAAGAGACCAACTCCTCATCCATAAGTTAAACATTCCCAAAGTACATGATATTATGTACCTCATAGTCAGAACACATGAACATAAACAAACTACATGAATGAAAACTAAAACATGAAATGTACAACACCCTTCACAACATCCGGCACAACACCCTGCACTACACCCTACATTGCATTGCCTGCACTGCACCCTGCACTGCACTGCCTGCACTCCACTGCCTGCATTGCACCCACCACTGCCTACAGCCTACACCCTTCACCCTGCACTGCACTGCACTTCACTGCACTGCCTGCACCCTGCACCCCCCCCCCCACTTCAGTCACCCCTGCCCATTCCCCCCTTCCCTGCCTTGCCTCCCCCCCACCCCACCCCTTTCCACCCCCACCCCACCCCACCCCCACCCCTTGCCACACCCACCCCACCCCCTGCCAGCCCCTCTGCCCATTCCCCCCTCCAGTCCCCCACTGCCATCCCCCCCACCCAGGACAGACCCCCCAGACCCTAGACACACCCCCACCCTACCCCCTGCCTTCCCCATACACCCCTACCCCTACCCATTCCTCCCTCCAGTCCCCCCTTCCATCCCCCCACCCCTTCCCCTGCCCATTCCCCCCTCTAGTCCCCCCTCCAGACCTTGGACATCCCCCCACTCCCCCCTCCAGACCCTGGACACCCCCCACTCCCCCCTCCAGACCCTAGACACCCCCCCCCCACCCTGCCCATTCTCCCCTCCAGTCCCCCACTATCATCCCCCCCCCCCACTGCCATCCCCCCCCACCCAGAATAGACCCCCTGCCATCCCCCCTGCCCATTCTCCCCCCACTAGACCCTGGACAGAATAGTTGGAATAAAATATGGGTATACTTGAATGTATGTTACTGTGGGTAACAAAAAAAATAATCGTTATTGCTTATAATCCAAAAAATGACTCCTCAATTAAGAAAAAAGCAATTATCATAGTTGATACATACCTTAAAACAACTAAAAAACATAACATGATGATTTTGTATTGTTAGAAATAAAGAAGTTAGTGAATGGCACGCCTTTAGAGCTCCTCCTGTTCAACCCTTGAGTCTCTGCATGAGCTCATTTCAAATTCTCAGTTCCCTAATCTGCTCATTTGATCTATTATGGGCTACCAAGTCTTCAACATGATGAAAAGGAACACCCCATCCAAAATCAGTGTACCTTTCAACAAAAGGAAGATGAGGGATGGGATCATGGGGTGACATATAAATGAAAAAAACTAAAGAAAACATTTTTTATGAAAATTTCATCAGCACATGAACATGCAAGATTATAAACATACCAAACACTCTAGATTTTTTTTTAAAGGTAAAAGGCTTTTTATTGATAAGCAAAAAGTTACAAGAGGTGAAAAGATGGAATTATTTTATAATCTCTATCAAACAGAGATAAGAACTCAGCAAGTAAAGAGGCCAACCAAGTCATGGTCTGATGAATTCCTTTATTGGCAAGAGCATCTGCCACAGTATTCGCTTCCCGATAGGCGTGAGTGGATATGTAGTCAATACCATGTAGAGAGTTGAGACAATTCATCCAAAGAGTGGTGAGAGACCAAGCCAGATGAATGGTACCATTCCAGATGGCATGAATGATAGTACTAGAGTCACTTTCAATCCAGAGTTTTTTCCAGCCTCTTTGAAGGGAAAAATCAACGGCGTGGATGACACCCAGCATTTCAGCTTCCAGGGAAGAGGAATGTCCACAGCCAGCATAGAATCAACCCTGGCAAAGACCAGCCGAGTCGTGAAAAATAGCACCAAAACCAGCAGGACCTGGGTTACCCTTGGAGGCACCGTCAACATTCACTTTGATCCATCCCGACATCGGTGATTGCCAGAAAACTTCAAATGATTGTTTGGTCCGAACACTCTAGATTTTAGTTCAAATCATAGGGTTAAATCCTTTGTTTGGTGAAATGTTATCATAGTAGAAACCATTAAAAATGTTAATCTTTAGTCAAATAAAAGAAAAAACTTAGGGAAATAGCCCAATAAGAAACACATTTCTCATCAAAATCAAAATCACTAGAACACTAACAATGGGATCAGAGGCTTCATCTTTCACGCACATAACCCAAGGGACTCCAGTTTTCAATGGCCAGTGATTCCTCTTTTTTTCTTCCCTTCATCTCAGGGATGAAGAAAAATGAATTTTGAGGTCTGAAACTTGATACAGATAGAGTTCCTGCATCAATTGAAGTAAATAATGCTCTAATCTCTAGATTATTTGTTGTAGTCATGGCTGGTCATCAAATGGACCTTACTAATTCATTACTGTATTTACAATTATCTTGAGCAACTTCATCTACCACATGCAAGGTATGATATGCTTCAGATTCTTTCTTAGGTGAACATAATAAATTTAAACTGAGAACTTTCATAATGTAACATTTCATGACCACAGTATTGCATTGAATTTCCTCCATACAACACTTCACTTCAGGCTTCAATTGTCTGCAAAGAGATCAATAGTCATCCTAAGAAGAAAAAATAATTTATTTCTTTATTCTTACTAAAATACAAGTGGAACATTACATGTACAGCACAACTGAATTGTCATTTTCCCTCTTGGATTCTGCTACCACTCCCCCACAAGGTAGTTATGATATTGACAATTATATGCAATCAGATGGTTATAAAAACTTAATAAGAACAAACAATCAATTCAAACTTCATAATTCATTCCACTTTCCTTGTTTGTATCATAAACATAGGTTTTTCACATTTTTTTGGGGAAATGTTATCATAGTAGAACCCATTACAGGTGTTAATCTGCAGTCAGATAAAAAACATAGGGAAGAATCCCAATAGGAAACACATTTTCTTATCGGAATCAAAGTCACTAAAACACTACTAATGGTAATAAGGGCTTCATCTTGCATGGTAGATGATCCAAAGGACTCCAGTTTTCAGTGGCCAGTGATTTATCTCATTTTTCTCCATTAATCTCAAGGATTAAAAAATGAATATCCAGGGTCTAAACTTGATACAGATGGAGTTCCTACATCATTTGTAGTAAATGATTCCCCTATCTCTTAACCACTTGTTGGAGTCATGACTGGTCCTCAAATGCTCTTTTTCTGATTCATTACTATCTTTAGAATTATCTTCAGTGGATTCATCTACCACATGAAAGGTATAAGTTACATCAGATTCTTTTTTTGGTGAACCTAATAAATTTAAATGGATAACTTTTATTTGGGAACATTTCGTGATCACAATATTGAATTGATGTTCCTCCATAAAATACTTCTATTTAGGCTTCAGTTTTCTACAAAGAGATCAACAGATGGGTTGGGAATAAATAATAATTAATTTCTTTGTTCCTACTGAAATACAAGTGGAACATTACTTGTCCATCACAACCCAATTGGAATTTTCCCTCTTGGATATTATAGCCATTGTACCACAAGGTTATGGAAAGATTGTAATGATATTGACATTTATCTATAATCATGAAGCTGTAGGATCACCTGTGAGAAGATTCAGTGATATTAGATTTATTATCTGAAGTTGAGCCTGAGTGAAACCTCTAGTGGCCACCAGTGTAGTAACCAAAAAATACAAGGAATCTCTATAGATTTTTCCTATTAAGACATGTGAATTAACCAGTATCTTAGTGAATTATATACTATCGATGCCAAAAAAAATGACCAATAGTGTTGAGCACACAGACAAAAAAGGTATATGAGGGTGAAAAAGGTACTAATAATGTATAGAAAACGTTCCAAACCAACAATAGAATAAGTAATGGTAATCATACCAAAACATTGAGGTGGGGAAACTACAAGTATCATTATGAAATAATCAGCTGAACAACATGGATAAAATCCCATACAAGAGACACCTTAGAGATTTCATTGGATGCCTTCACTGCCACAACAATATTCTCAGCCCCACACCCACCCCCTTCTCCATCTTCCCATTTTTCTCTTCCCAAATCATCACCATCCACCAAAATGATATAAGAATTTCAGCATCCTCCATTATCAACTGCTCAATATGTCCCCTCCCTTCACACCCACCACATCATTTGAAATAAAGGTAGTGCTCATTCACTTTATCATTATAGTTGTGGCACTTTTGCACAATGTTGTTCGAAATCACACACCTTTGGCTTTGGGATTCTGTAACTATAGGATCTTCATGAATCATTTGAATTTCTGAAGATAGAGGCACTTTCAAACTCACTTTAATAATCTACCCTGCCCAAGAATCTTTCTTGACATTTAAATAAATGTTCTTAGTGTGTGACATGAATCATTGACCATATTTTCAAATGGTTTGATTCTGAAAAAGTATAAAAAATAGATCCATAACCTGATAAAGAATGTAATGGATTTAGTATTTTCCTTGAATTATCTTGGTGATGACTTGTAAGAAAGATATGTCTTCCAGCAAGAAGTAAACGTAAGAAGAAACAAATCCAGCAGCAGTTTTCACAATTTTAACAACACCAGCATCACCCTGATACTTCAAATCAGTGGGTCAGCGTTGGATTGGGATTCATAGTGATAAAAACCTCTTCCGTGTTAATAAAATGTCTGGTGAATCAGATCAGGACAATAGAATGAAGATGCGACAGAAACCATGGCTCCAATTCCTTATGAAACCCACTTAAAATCTGGATGATCTTCAAATCATAAAACATCAATAGTATTGAAAAGAATAAAAATTGCAATATGTAAAATAAGAGCACAATCAAAGAACATGAGTAAACCCAAACAACATGGAAACACTGAAAACCATTGTCTCTTCTTCTTCACGGTTGGACCCTAAGCAAGAAATACGGTGATGATATAAAATCAGAAGCTATAGGCGGAGATAGAGTAGGATGAGTTGGTGTAGCCATAAGCGGGGGAAGTGGAGTAGGTGGGGGCAGAGTAGGTAGGAGCAGAGCAGGCGGAGGTGCAGAAGCTGGAGGTGGAGTTGGTGGATGCGGAGAAGGTAGCGACAGAGAAGCAAGATTTGGAAGAGCTGGATCCGAACATGGAATGAAAAGGGATTGTCACAAAGTAAGTTGATGAATAATATTCAAGCATGAAATGGGCTGTAGAATCACCTTTTGTTTAAGCTGTAAATTATTTTTATCTTCCAAATGTTGAGAAAACTAAAGGTTTATACATTTAACAGATGATTATACCTAATCTTATTAGTTGTGTGCTCGAGGGCGCGGGAACCTAGGTGGAGCGGAGGACCCAGACATGGAAGAGCTAAAGGCGGAGTCATCAGTTGCAGAGAAGGTGTATGCTGAGTAGCCAAAGTCAGAGGATACGAAGGCGGAGGAGACGTATGAGGATCCAAAGGTGGAGGAGCCAAAGGTAGATCACACGTAGGTGGAGTCTCAACTGGGGAGGGAGTTTAGGGAGGGGAGTGGGAGAGGGTATTTGGGGAGGGGAGTGAAAGAGAGGATTGGGGGAGGGGTGCAGGAACCCTAGAGTGAGGAGAGTAGAATCAGGGAGGGGAGGGAGTAGTCATGGTAAATCCTGATCGGGGGTGGGATAAATAGAGTTTTTTTTGGGTTTGGAGGGATGGATACAAAATATGGGTTGACGTGGATGCATATGGAGTTTATATGTGGCGGAAAAAGCCTTCTTTAGTAAATATATAAATATAAAATTTCAATATCAATATCATCATAATAAAAAGAACTATTTGATAAAATTAAATGTATAAACCGAGAATAAAATTTACATCTAAAATGTACCTCAATATCAGCATCACCAGAACCATCATAACCCTCATCATCTCCTATAGAAACATCAACATCATTATCACCTCATCTCTAAAAGCACTACAAAAATATAAAGAACCCAAAAATTACAAAATCCATAATTAAAATTCGGTCAAAGAATAAAAACGAAATAAATCTTACCCAAATCCGATGTTGAACTCACTGTCATTGATGGTGGTGGATAGAACCAGCCTCATCATGAGAAACCACCTGTAAGGAAATAGTGGGAAAAGAAATGAGATATAACAACTTCTTATATATATGTGATCAGTGATGATAATTGATACATGAATCCATTACCATTATAGATTTTATAATTCTTTTCTATTATTACCACAATATCATCATTTAGTCACTCCCATTGGACTGATAATTTATGGTGGTTGTGTCAACACAAAACAGCTACAAACACACATATTTTTCATCATAATATCAATAATCATTGCATCAGTACATTCATAAACAATAGAAATAACACATCCATGAAGCATAACCCACCCCCCAACTACACCCCCACTGCCCCTAGAACCAGCCCTCCCAGCACCAGTCTCCCTACACCAACCCCCCTGCACCACTCCCCCAGCCCCCCAACACCCCCCTCCTGCACCATCCCCCAACACCCCCACCCCACGCCACCTGCACTGCCCCCCTGCACCTCCCCCCCACCTACGCCTCCACTGCCCCCCTACCTGCGCCTCCACTACCCCCAGCCCTCAACCCCCCCCCCCCCCCACACCCCCACCTCACTGAACCACTCTCCCCAGCCCCTCCCCAACCCTCACCCCCCCCCCCCCCACCTACACCCCCATTACCCCCCAGCCCCCCCCCCCCCACCTGCACCCCCCACCCCCCCCCCCCCCCAGCACCATCCCCCCAGCACCACTCCCCCAAGCACCCCCCTCCTGCACCAGTATTACTCTTCTTCTTCTAGGATATCTTTGGTATTATTTAGAATACCATTATTTAGAAGTTAGTATTACTCTTCTTCTTCTAGGATATCTTTAATTAAATGAATTCTAAGATTCCTTTTCTAAATTGACTCCATTTGTTACTTTAGCTCACTTCCATCAGTCATGACGTTAATGGCCAATTTTCAATGGTCTATGATATGGACTATTCTTCTATAGTGTAGGTAGTTCATCTCTATTTCAACATCCTATTCACTTCCATCAGTCATGACGTTATTATTCCAACATTCACTATACTTATGTCCAAATGTATAGTATCATTATTATTGACAAATAAATCACCTTCTCTTTCTATTTTATGTAGTATATCTAGTTTTTCTTGATTTCTATTTTTGGACAACAACAATATTATCTTCAGATTTATTTAGAGATCCAAGTATTTTATTCATACTTATAGACAAATTGGATGATATGGATGGATTCTCATTATTTAATCACACCTATATTTGTAAATAATTTGTTTTTAAACCATGGTTAATAGATAAATATGCATGAGTAACAACAGATTAATCAGGATAGTCTATTACATTCCTCCATGATCTTATAGTGAAAAAATTAGTGGATCAATTAAAGATATTTTGACACAATATATGAGTCTTTTTGTTAGTAATATTATCATCATTAGTTTGTGTGGTAGCTACTCTTATTTTTCCTAAAAACATGTAATGATTCAACTTAGGTGACTTATTGATTTATCAATTTCACCTCTTACTCCAATAATTATATATTTATATAATACATATCATATTCAAGAGATTTTAACATTTCTTCATATCCCTTTTGTAACTTTAGAATCAGATCTCCATACACTTTATTAGCCTTTATAAGAGAACTATCTAGTTCTTTAATACTATTATCTTTAACATCCAGTTATAAATTTTTTACATCCATAGAGGTTCAATATAGTTTTTCTAGTGTAAATACCACTTCTATAATAACAACCTCCTAAAAAACTCTCCTTTTCAATTCTTATTCATTTATAGACAATTTTACATTGAAAAGTGATAGAAATGTCTCCTTAGCTTAAATAAACACTATGATGGTGATACATTTACTTACCTTCTTAGTGAATTTATATTCCATTGACTTAGAATCTAAATATAACTAGGATTTATAATATTGTATCCCCCTTGGGAAATTCCATATTAGTGGTGACTTGGTCATTACAACACTTGCCTACTTGGGCAATTCCATATTAAAAGTCTAACCGCACTTAACAGGTGTTTTGGTTCAAACAACCATTTTAATAAAAAGAGGTCAACCCCCTACAAGGATATAAAAAGGGTCAAGTAAGATGTGTGCTTTACAGCTAACAACGACATCAAGTATAATGAAAACATCAATGCAATAATGTCAAGAAAGGTATACCATTGTGAGTTTTCACAGACAACGCACCTCTATTGGAGGGGTTTTATTACAAAACCATGACTTTTTTATCAAACAAAATAATTATCTTAACTAACACTTATTCAAGAATTGAAATTTAATATAAACAAGCATAATTAAGAAGGCAAATAAATGTAATTTAAAACATTCTTGAATTAAATAGGCTAGGAGAGGGACCCTGCCTCAGATGAACGAAGCCACACTCGGTGCTTGACACTTTTATCAGCGACAACTCTAAACTGCTTCATCCATCCTTCAGGCATATGCACCTTTTCATATACATAAGTATGCCATAACCCCTATGTACGTGTCTGCATTGCCTTGAACACACACAAGAGGATCCTTATATATATGCTCACATTCATAAGCCCATTATCACCCACACACATATGCATTTTCTATAGATATACATAAGCACACCTAGCCCCTTATATGTAATCACGCTGCCATGAATGGATATACATATAATGGGAGAACTTATTATATATATGCTTACCTATGCATACGTGGTGAGTCACCTTTTGACTCTGGTTGCCGCAACACACACGAAAAGGTCCCGAGAGACTTCAACAAAATGCCAGTGATCTGATGAATCGTCATTAATTGAACCTAAAAATTGAAGTGGGAGGAACATTATTACTAAGAAAGTCAATCTATCATATTAAATTACAAAACCCTACTCTCGTGTTATAATCCATCTCACCTCACAAGTCTTCACCCAAACTATCTGCAATACTACCCATTGATAATCTCCTGCATTGTCCCACATATAGAATTTCATCATAAGGGAATGCTCTAATTATATGATTTTTAGTCACTATGGTTATACACCAATATATCATATTAAAGATAAAAAATCCTCACATTTAATATTTTATTCCACTAATATTTTCTTACCGGAGTTAATCATTAAGGGAGAAAAGGAATCTATCAAGAATATAACCTCATGTCTATTAGTCGAATGAACCTTTGACCCTTGATCTAAATCATTCATCATTATATATCTATTCTCCAACAAGAAAGAGAACTTCTAGTAGATTCACATTAATTAACATGTAATATTATATTCATTGCATGGAGGATTAAAAGGGAAAATATGATTCACTATTGATGATCTTTATCATGATCCCCAAAGTCATCCATAATATCAAACTCTCATAAAGGTGGAATTATGATACGTGGGGTATTAATAAATGTCAATTCTATATCTATGGTATACCACTAAACCAAAACCCTTCTCAAAGGCTTCATACATAGACAATTTATATCATTCTATAAAATGAAAAAACTAAAATGGGGGAGACTTACTCTTCTCTTTTCCAAATATTTCATACCCTATATAGATTATTATATATAGGGACTATCTTCCCAATTTGGGGTTAATCCATAAATCAAAACAACCCATGTCTAACCTACTACAATTAACTCATTATCCTCAAGGTCGATTGTGAAACACTTCACCACCATTCAATCATCAAAATGTTTCTCACACTATCTGATGTCCATACCATGACCTAATCAAAATTGTGACTTATCACTCAAAAATACTTATTATAATCCCATTAATAATATCATTGTCATTAGGAAACCTAAGAGTCCTAAAATCCATCTCAAAATCTTATGGGAACCTTCTAAGTCCCCAAGATTGTGAGATCATTATGAAACCCAGTGGTAATCTCATCCTGGCCTAACCAGCCCATCTTATAGTATAAATTCATGACATCTAGATCATAAATAATCAAATAATAGTAAAAAATCATGGTGAAATCAACAAAAAAGTGATAATACACGAGAATATTTCCATTATAATTAATGCATCTACTATATGAGGTTAATAAGACCAATCAATTTCTAAAAAAACTTCCATTATGTTATATTAATAAATCAGTTAAGAAACACTTTTATGAACAATTTAAAGTGTCATCTCATGCCTACTATTAACACATGAGTTCCATGAACAAATATATTTAAAATAGCCTATGGAAAATCACAAAATTCAATTTTAAAAAATAATTTAAAAAAACTCATTTTAAGATGATTTCTATAATGAAATTTTATTTCAAAAAATCTTCACATTTAAAATTGAATTTTATAGTTAAAAAAATTATTTTTAGATAGCACAAAAAATCATCACCTCACATGACCTTGTGAGCTATATGATGGGCCATTGATAACTGTTCTACTAAGGTGGAACAAAATATACTATTTAGGAAGCTATGTATCCTTTGGTGACTATTAGTATAATAATATCCCATCACAATTATAGAGTTAGATAATGTCATAAAATTATTTCAAAATAATAGAAATAATAACATGAATATAAAATAACTTGTAGAAATTTCATAAAAGAAAAAGGATTAAAATAATCAATGAATAAATACAACTGATATTAATTATACATCCAATATAAATCAAAGGTCATACCAACCAGTTTCTATGACAAAGATCCATTATCTCTTAAAATTCCTTAGAAATATATATGTCATATATTTAAAATAAAGTCCTACACTTGGAAAAAATAATAGAATACTAACCATATGGAATAAATAAATAGAAACCATGAGAAATGTGGTGTAGAAAAATAATGGCACGCCATCACATACTATAAGTAGAATCCCAAATTTATAAATCCCAATAAAACATTGATTTCATGAAATGTTTCTAAAATACATAAATAAATGAGTCTGGTGACATACCTCTATTGAAAGAGTGTGCATCAATACACATTATTCCTCTATAAGTGTCCTTTAACTATTGCATTAAAAATACACATTATTAGTGTGATTGAATTAATGATATTGTGAAATTACATATTCAAATCCCCAGAAAAAACACCAAAATCATGAGATGAACAATATAAGGTAATAAATAGAGATGAAAGTAAGACTCTTAACAAGGATCGATGAGCTAGAACCATACTGATCATACCATTGACACATTTGTAGTAGGGAGGAGAACCTTGAAAATCACCCTCAAATGAATAGGTATGGCGAACAATCACTAGAGATTGGTATGAATTGATTGAGAGAGAAGTTGGCATGAAGGAGTAACCACAACCATCTTCTGTGACAAGGGAGAAGGGTTTCCATGTGGGAGATGAGTCGCGCTACCATGAGGGTTCGGAGGGTTGGGGATCGGGGTAGGAGCGGCGGCGTTCGGTGAGGAGGACGACACAAAGAGGTTGAGGGAGGAGGACGGCGTGGAGAGGTCGAGAGAGGAGGATGGTGTGGATCAGGGGAGGAGTGGTGGCGTTTGGTAGGGAGGAGGTCGCAGAGAGCCCAAGCGAGGAGGAGGTCGCGGAGAGCCCGAGTGAGGAGGAGGTCACGGAGAGCCTAGGTCATGGGAGGAGGGGTCGCGGATTGAGGGAGGAGGAGCCCGACACTTGTGGGGAAAAAATGGGTTGCCACAGTTTGTTAATTAAACTGTGGCTATAAAAATGCTATAGCCACAGATCTATAAAACTGTGGCTATAGATCTGTGGCTATAGCTTAAATTTCTAATATTGCCTTTTTGATAATGATCTCTTAGAAAGTGATGTCTTACATCAATATGTTTTGTCCTAGAGTGTGAAATAGGATTTTTTGAGATGTTAATAGCACTTTTATTGTCATAATTTATAGGTATATTCCTGAATTGATATCCATAATATAGTAATGTGTGTTTCATCCACAAAATTAGTGCACAAAAACTATCAGCAGCTATGTATTCAGCTTCTGTAGTAGATAATCAATCAAAGTTTTGTTTCTTACTACACCATGATACTAGTAACTTGCCTAAAAAGTGACATGCTACAGAGGTTCTTTTTCTATCTAACTTACAATCACCAAAATCAGCATCAGAATAACTAACTAACTCAAATAATTATCCTCTGGGATAGAACAGTACTAGATTGGGTGTATGTTTGAGGTATTTGAAAATTCTCTTAACATCATTTGAATGAGATTCCTTGGGGTTTTCTTGAAAATGATCACACATACATACACTAAACATAATGTCAGTTCGGCTAGCATTTAGGTAGAGTATACTTCCAATCATTCCCCTGTAAGTGGTTTGATCAACAGATTTTCCATCTTCATCAAGATCTAACTTACAAGTAGTACTCATTAGAGTGTCACTACTTTTAGTGATATCCAATCCAAAATGTTTTAAAAGATATTTAGTATATTTGATTTGTTTTAAAATAATATCATCATTATTTTGAAAGATTTTAAATCCAAGAAAGAATTTTAGTTCACCCATTAAACTCATTTCAAATTCATTTTGCATCTATTTAGAAAATTCAATACATAAAGAATTTCTTGAAGATCCAAAGATAATGTCATCTACATAAATTTGAACTACTAAAACATCATTGGATATTCATTTTATAAAAAGGGTAGGAACAACTATTCATTTTGTAAAACCTTTGTAAATAAGAAAAGTACTTAATCTATCATACCAAGCTCTGGGAGCTTATTTTAAACCATATAAAACTTTTTATAATTTAAAAATATTATTTGAAAAATTAGTATTTGTAAAACCAGTGGGTTTATCAAAAAATACATCCTATTCTATATACCAATTTAGAAATTCACTCTTAACATCCATTTGATATAGTTTTAAACTCAGATGTGCAGCATAAGCAAGCAGAATTCTGATGGATTCAAGTCTAGATAGGTGAAAAGGTCTATTTATATTAAATTCCTTCTTCTTGACTATAGCCTTGTTCAACCAATATAGCCTTGTTTTTAACTATGTTACCAGCTTCATCTACTTTATTTCTAAAAACCCACTTAGTGCATATGGTGAATGTGTCTTTGGGTCGGTTAACAAGTTTCCAAAATTTGTTTCTTTAAAACTGATTAAATTCTTCTTGCATATACATCACCCAAAATTCATCATTGATAGCATCATTAATGTTTTTAGGTTAAAGTTGTGACAGGAAGACTTGATGTTCAACCTGATTTCTAAGTGAATCTCTAGTTTGAGTTCCTTTATCTAAGTCTCCTATAATAGAATCTAAAGGATTGTTCTTAAGAGTTCTAACAGATCTAGAAAAAGAAGGACTAGTGATTTTAGTTTCTTAAATAGGTTTAGGTTCATTGTGACTTGAATCTAAATAATTTCTAGAACTGGAAGTTTTCACATATTCCTTCACAGGATGGTTAGAGGATTTTTAATTAATTTCCAGATTTGATACATCATCCTCCAAGTTTTCTAGAGTGGTTTTTGGCTCATGTGGATCTATTTTATCAAATTTTATATGGAAAGATTCTTCCACACATTTATTTCTTTTTTAAACACTCTATAGGCTTTACTAGAGATTGAATATCCTAGAAATACTCCTTCATCACTCTTGGATGCAAATTTTTCAAGATTTTCCTTAGTATTAAGGATATATACGTTTTAACCAAAAACTTTGAAGTATCTTACTTTGGGGTTTCTATTATTCCATAAATCATATGGTGTTATTTTAAGAATGGGTCTAATCAATACTCTATTGATAATATATAATGTTGTATTTACAGCTTCAGGTCAAAAATAAATTGGTAAGTCATATTCACTAAGCATGGTTCTAGAAATCTCTTGAAAGGTTCTATTTTTTCTTTCTACAACTCTATTCTATTGAGGTGTTCTAGGGGTAGAGAAATTATGACTATATCCATTTTGTGATCAGAAGAATTAAAACTCTTAATTTTCAAAATCACATCCATGATCACTTCTTAAGGATTTAATTATAAGTCTACTAATATTTTCTAAAATTTTGGAATATTTGGTAAAATGAGAGTAGGCTTCACTTTTTTGAGACAAAAAGAAAGTCCAAGTATATCTAGAAAAGTCATATACAAGAACATAAACATAGTGCTTCCCATTTAATCTAGAAACTCTAGATGGTCCAAACATATCCATGTGAACCAATTCGAGAGGTTGAGAAGTTGATACTTATTTCTTTGGTTTGAAGGAAATTTTGTGTTGATTTCTCTTTTGATAAGGATTACACACTTTATGATTTGGAAACTCGTGTTTGGGTAGGTCTTTGACTAAGATTTTTCTAGTTAACTTTCTAAAAGAGTTAATATTACAGTGTCTTAGTCTCTTATGCTAAATCCAAGACTCTTTGTGAAATGCACTTAAACATGAATCATTTTGAGAGACTAAAGAATATAAGTTAACAGAATATATATTTTCATCTCTTAATGTAAAAAATACTAATTCATTTTTAGAATTGAAAAAATTACAAGCATCATTTTCAAATTTGACATGAAATCCATCATCACATAGTTGTGAAATACTAAGAAGATTATATTTCAATCCATCAACAAAAAGTACTTTGGAAATTAAAACTTAGTTAGAGTTACCGATTTGGACAAGGCTAATGATCTTTCCTTTGGCATTTTCACTAAAGGTGACATGTCCGCCATTAATTTTTATTAAATTCTTGAAGCATGAATAGTCTCATGTCATGTGTCTTGAACACCCACTATCCAAGTACCATAAGCTTTTATAGGAGCTCTTTAAGTACATTTCCTACAAAATAGTCAAATAAAAATAGATTTTGGTACCCATATTTGTTTGGGTCTAGTAATATTAGTGACTAGTGCTTTAGGAACCCACATCTAACTCATAGGTTTCCTATAAGAATTATGTAAAGTGCTTGAAAAATAAACTCTATTTGGTCTAGAAAATCTTGAAATATTAGAGAGTGTATCATAACTTAAACTAGTTAAAGGTTTTCCAAAACTAGGAGTAAAGTTGTATGTCCTAGACTTAGAAACAAAATTACTTCTTCCAAAATTTATTTTACTAGGTTGATAGCCAATTCTAGTGGTATATTTATGAGCAAACTGTTAGCCTAGAATTTGTACCAAAGTATATTTAACATTAGTAAACCTTTCAAGATCCCTTTTAAATTGCTCATTAGATATCTTCAATTCATTGTTTTCTTTGAGTAATTGAGCATTTTTCTCCCTTTCTACAATAAGTTCAGTTTTAACAATTGAGGTAATAGCATGTTGTTTCTTTAAATATTTGTATTTATCTTTTAGTTCATTACATGTCACTTTAAGAATATTACAGTACTCAAACATTTCCTCATTAGACATATTTTCATAATCACTATCATCTAAAGAATAGTAGTAATTGTGTATAGGATATTCCAGTGTTACCTCAGATGTGTTTTTCATAAAACACATATTGAATTTGTTATTTTTTTCATCATGTGAAGATTATGAGTCACTTGAACTATCCTTAGAAGCACTCCACATTGATTTAATTTCCTTTTTATACTTTATATCTTTTTCCCCATACTTCTTTTTATACTTGATCTTGGGACAGTCAGACTTTATATCTCCCTTTAGATTACATTTATAGAAAACTATCTCATCAGACTTGTCACTTCTTTTCCAATATTTCTTCCATCTTCCTTTTTGATCATATCTTCCCTTAAAGTTGGGCTTTCTAAAAAAATTATTCTTCTTGTAGAATCTCTTAAACCTTCTGGATAATTGATCCATATCCTCGTCATTATCATGTGGTGATTTTTCACTACTAGAAATTTATATAGAGACTTCTAATTTCCCTTTCTCTTTGTGTTTAGAAGTAGTGGTCTTAAATACAATAGATTTTCTTTTGGATCCTCCTCTTCCTTGTTGACTTTCAACTCCTCTTCATACATCATTAGTTTCCCAATGATTTCTTTTATAGGTAACTTTCTGATGTCACATGACTCTCTAATAGAGATAGAGGTTCATCTCTATCTGTTAGGTAGGCATCTGAGAATCCTCATAATTTTTTCTTTAGAAGTTACTTCTCTTCCAAGAGAAATAATTATGTCGAAATTTTCATTGAACCTGAGATACATGTCAGAAATAGGATCATCAAGTTTCATTTTAAAGTTATCATATTTAATATTATAAGTATTAAGTCTCATTTCTTTCACACTAGAATTTATTTCATGTGAAATAGACAAAGTATACCAAATTTCATGGGCAGTTTTATATGCATAAATTCTGTTAAATTCCCCATCTCTTAAAGAAAAATATAAATCATTCATGGATTTAAAATTGTTATTGTATGTAGTCTTGGTAGGGTCATCCCAAGTTATTCTATTAGTAGTAGGAATCTCATACTCATCTATAATTGAAGACAAAATTTCAAAACCCATACTTTATAAATGAATTTTCATTTTAATATTCCATTGGGAATAATTGGTTCCATTAAAGAATGGTGCTCTGTTTGTTGCATCACCTTCTAGTCTATTATCCATAATAAGTAAATACTTTTAAAGAGACATAAATTTATAATTAACAAAAATTTACAAATCTTTAAATTATAACCAAAATCACAGTTGAATAGGGTCAAAGATAGAGTCTTAATAGGAATAACAAACAACCTTTGATACCAAATGTTGGTCAGAGTAGATTACTCAATAGGGGGGGTCAATTGAGTATCTATTAAAAAAAATTTGAAAAAAATTCTTAAAAAGGTTCCCAAATAAAAATAAATACATCCCATTTAATCAAATTAATACGGTTATGAAAGTTTGACTGTTTAAATAACTTCTCAAAAGATTGATTAATTCTCAGTAATCTTAATATCAGTTATTAATAATACTTTTTATGCTATTCTAATAAGGCAAACCAATTATAACATCTTTACAAGATTAACTATCAAAGCAAGTTTAGTGATTTCTGAATTATACAGTAAAAAAGAGTAAACTAAATTAAACAATACAGTGGATATAAAACAAGTGGTTTAGTCTTAGTCTGAGACCTAATCCACTCTACTTGGTGATCACCTACCACCAAGAAGTTTATATTAATAAACTTGATCCACACCCTGGATCGGGGTAAACAACAGTACACAGGACTGTCCAGGTTACACAACCTCTTCCACAGTTCTTCATGGGTATAAACTAATAGGTCACACAGGGACCTCTTCCACACTTATCTATGGGAGTAAACAAGGGTAAAAAGATGTGAGAGGAAGGATATCTTGTATCCCTAAGTTTAATGCAGGAGACAATGTGTGTTTTTATATAGACACACACACACACTGCTTGAAAGAAAAAAACAATACACAATATAGTAAAGATGATGAGATAAGGTTCGAAGTGAACTGAGTGTTAGTTTATGCAGCTCTGGACTTCTAGGATGAAGTATATATAAGAATCGAGTCCTCTTGCGAGAAACAGAGTATCACAAGTCTGGTGCTCTAGTTCAGATCTAGATCATGTTCTTTGTAGAGTCTGTATTGAAAAGATATTCTCAACTCTGATCAATGGTATCTCATCTTTTTGGATTCAATAATGCTTCATGTGTTCTTAAGATGTATTGAGTTTCATGTGTCAGGTTTTCTCAAGAATTTCCCTGCTTCTTCCTTATCGCGCTCTTTTGTTTCTCTATCCTCTGTTTTTGTTTCTGGCCACACTGTTCTTTTTATTCTTGGAGTGCATGTGTTGGAGCTGAAAAGATGCATGTATTTGGAACCTCATACCTTATACTGTTAGGTGACATGTCTATAAAGAAATATTAACTATGTCAGTGCATTTAAAATCTTCAAATATGAATGTTAGAGATTAAATTAAAAAATGACAAAACAGATTAAGAAATGGTGTCACAGTCTATCTGGAAACGGTGTCTCTATGAAATGGTGTCTCCTTGAAATGTTGTCTACTTTAAATGGTGTCTCCTTGAAATTGTGTCTTCTTGTTTTCCTTTGAGCTATGATACAGTCATGATGTCATAGTTGTATAGAGATTAGGAACCGGTAGCACAAATGTGGTGTCTAATCACAGTGTCTGGTCACGGTGTCTGCATGATCATGGTGTCTGGTCACGGTGTTTGGATGGTCACGGTGTCTGGTCACGGTGTTTGGGTACGGTGTCTGGGTCATAGTGTTTGGATCAAGGTGTCTAGGTCACGGTGTCTGGGTCACGGTGTTTAGGTCCTTTTCTAGAAAAACATAACTGGTGGCAGACTCATGGTTTCTCAGACTTAGCCAAATATATGTACACAGACTTAAACAATGATATTCATAGAATGGATTTGACTCAATCATTTATCAAGGAAATCCATTATAACACAAACTAAAAATAGTTTACAATAATTATTTAAGGCATAAAGAAACTAATCATCTGTACACATTATTTGAGACAGATTACATTAGATTAACAAGTTTTACAGAATGTATAGGATTTGTGATCATTAAAACATGATTAATACATGAGGAGTCCAACAATCTTTTCCTTGATCTATACTCCCAAAAATTTCTAAGATTATGAGTCAAAAATATTATGCCATCGTTCCCTCTTATCCACTTCTCTTTCTCAAGTTTCCTCTTGAACCCATCCATGTTCCCATAATATATGAACTAACAGCATAGTCTTTCCAAGCAACATTTTCTCATTGTGATTTAACACATGTATTAGATTCTCCTCAAAGGATTCATCGATCTCAAGATAAACATCATCAACATACCCAACGTGTTTCCTAGTTCAACATTGTTGCTCATCCTTTCCATCAAAAACCACCTAGAAAGGACATACATCCACCACCTACAAGGCCCACCTAGAATTTCTCTGAGGAATTTAAACATGAAACTTACAGGTTCCTCGTTGAAATTATGATGCCACCACTTTCATACCATGGTATTTCTCCACAAACCTACTACTGTAATATCATTCCCCGCCTTTGGATAATTGTTAACACCACTTGTCAAAAAATTCAACCGCCATGAACCACATCCCATAGTATTCATCGACATTTAGTCCCTCCCAAGAACCACATCTGTAAACTTTCAATGGAGTACCTCACACCATCAAACTCTACATATATACTTCTTCAAAATAGAAACCTCTAAGGGGCCCCATATCTAATCAAACCACATTTAGATATCTAGGAAAAAATCTATAGATTTCTTATCGTACCTGGGATGATATCAAGGTAGGGGACATGATTGTCACTAATTAAAAGTATGCTAAGAAGTTGCTGGTGAACACTGCCACAAATCTATTATCATTGATTTTATTTCCCACTATGGAAACTCCTTAACCTTAGGAATGTCTCCAGATTCTCTACCCACCAACATCTCACCATATGATCTAAAACTATATAGTTCCTCTCATAACCTATAATTGAGTTCTCAAACTATGGAATTCTCACTACCCAAACCACCCACTTCAAGGTCCAAATAAACAACACAAAGGATTATTATTTCAAACCATTATCACAGTAAACAAGAGGGATTTACACAAAACCATATAAGTCTTTCCCCATTTCCCCTCCACACGGTCAAAACCGAGGCACTGTCTCTACCCTTAACCATCCCACATCTAGGTCATGGTTAACAAAGGATAAGCACATTATCAATTAAATTTTCTCATTAGACACACATTTATTCTCATATTGCATAATTTTAAAATATTTATTAGTTTCAAATTAGGAACATTTTTCTATTTAATTTCATAAGCAAGGAAAAACAATTTATGTCCAGCAACTTACCCATAACCCATTTTCCCATACCTTCCTAAAAGTAATGCATGTCAAAACATAATCCTGAGTGCCTATAATGATGCATGCAGACTCAACTCTCGTTCCATACTGGGCCATGAGCCAAATCTCAAAAAACCTCAATAACAATAATCACATCGCACAACAAGTGAATCACCCAAGGTGAAATAATATTCAACTATAACATCAAACAAGAATAACAAAAATTCCCACCCTGAGTACTTGGGTTATTCCCCATACATGGGTTAGCTACTTCAATACAGAAGCTCATAACCAAGGCCCCACTCTTCCTAGTATCATGTATAAATTTCCCAAATAGTAAGATAAAATAAAAATAAAATAAAAATCCTATGATACCACTTTGTAACATCACATCCTGGGTTCCATGCACTAGTTCCCCAAACCAGTTGGTCACATGACCTCAAGCGCGCCTCCCTATATGCCAAAGGATGCCAACTAGAAGCGAGGGCTCCATATCAATCATGGGGAGACTTACCCTCTTTTATTCAGGTAAAACACCAGCATAAATAATAAATCAATAACAAAAATGAGATAACATATCCAGAACAACATCAACATCATAAGATGACCCAAAACTGGAAAGAAGATATCAAAACTGAATAGTAGATATGCAATGCTAAAGTGTGTTCCAAGTTTCAATATGAAAAACCCAAACTAAATAAAGATAATGACACCTCCTCCATGTGGGTCTTAAAACCAAGTTCAGTTCCCTCCTCATGATCCATCCCAATCAGCCCTCTAACAAATGAATTTTTACCTTAAACTATCCTATAATCATATAATATATTTGGGTACTGATTAGGCATCCCAAGTAGGGTGTGAGTACAACTTAGCAAGCCACCACCAATGACATCTAAAACAATATCCAGTCAAACAATAGTGTATGAAGTTATATAAATAAACAATTAAAATTTATAAGTAAACAAGTATCATATTATTAATTAATATTTATTTAACCACATAAACTTTCATGTTCTCATAGATGTCCATACCTCAATACCTACTTCGACTCATATTGGAGCCTGAAGTATTTTTGAGGTGATATCATACCTCAATACCCACTTTGTCTCATGTTAGAGCCTAAAGTATTCACAAGTGAAATCATATATCAAAATTTCATTGTTAACATTCTTGAATTCATACTAGAATTCCCATGTTAATATTCATACTCCACATAGTAAATTGACCATGTTCTCATTCTTTACACACAATTGAATGACCATGTTTCCATTCATACTTCATACATTAGAATGGCCATGTTCCCATTCTTTATACATAATTGAATGACCATGTTCTCATTCATAATTCATACATTATAATGACCATGGTCTCATCCTTTACACACAATTTAATGACCATGTTCCCATTCATACTTCATACATTAGAATCACCATGTTACCATTCATAACTTCACGATCAAATCACCATGTTACCATTTATCAAAGTATAATTAATTCAATAATTAGTTTTCCACATCAATTCCAATACTAACTAAACAATTAGTTAAACACAAAAATTCCATTAGTTGATTCAATAATTAGATAATCACATCAATAACATTAATTAATTAAATAATTAATTAATTACAATAATTCCTTTAGTAAATTAAAAAGTTAACTAAACACATAAATAACATTAATTAATTCAACAATTAATTAATAAAAATAATTCATTTAGTTAATTCAACACTTAAATAATCACATAAATAACATTAATTAATTTAATAATCAATTAATCATGCAATTACTTTAGTTAATTCAAAAATTAAATAAACACATCAATAACACTAATTAATTCATAAATTAATTCTTCACAACAATTCCTTTAGTTAATTAAACAATTAACTAATCGTATCAATAACATTAATTAATTTAACAATTAATTAATCACACAATTCCTTTAGTAAATTCAATAATTAACTAAACACATCAAAAACATTAATGAATTCAACAATTAATTAATCACAAAAATTCCTTTAGTTAATTAAAAAATTAACTAATTACATTAATAACATTAATTAATTAAAAAATTAATTAATCACATCCCATAATTAATTCAACAATTAATTTTATCTATTCACTATCTTAATATCTCGTAATTAATTCACTAATTAGTTATCTCAAATCAACAAACTCAATATCTCATAATTAATTATATAAATTATTCTCTAAAACACCATTCAATATTCCGATAATTATCTCAACAATTAATTATCTCAAATCAATAATCATAACATTATATCCATCGATTAATTCATCAATTAATTGTCCATGTTAATTCCATTCACTAATTCTCAATTAATTAATCTCATCAATCTCATTATTTAATTCAATAATTCAATAATCACATTAATCCCATTAATTAATTAATAAATTAATTATTCTAACTTAGAAAATTCAATAACCCAAATTAATTCATCAATTAATTATTCCATATCATTTAATTATATCAACTCAACAATCCCCAATAATTAATTCACCAATTAATTAATCTAACTCATTCAATTGCATTGACATAACAATCCCCATTAATTGATTTTCCAATTAAGTAATCAAAATCATTAAATTGCATCAATAATTAATTCTTAATAATGAAAATTTCCAATAATTAATTATCCCAATTTAATAACTTCAATATAACTATAATTTATTCAATAATTATTTATTCAATTTCAACAATCTCTATCTCTCCATAATTAATTAAATAGTTAATTATTCCAAATCAAAATTTCATAATCCCAAAAATTATCATTAAGTAGTTATATAATTAATACATCAAGTTCAAAAATCTAAATAACTCCATAATTAATTCATCAATTAATTATCTTAATTCAATCAATTAAATATTTCTATAATTAATTCCACAATTAATTATCTCAATCAAACAATTCAATATCTCAATAAATAATTCAATAATTAATTATCTTAATCCAAAACATTCAATAACTCTATAATTAATTCAACAATTAATTATCTCAATCCAAAAAATTCAATATCTCTATAATTAACTCAATAATTAATTGTTCAACTTCACAATTCAATATCAATTAATTATTTTAACAATTAATTATTCAACTTCATGATTAAATGTCATATAATTAATTAAATAATTAATTATTAAACTTTAAAATTCAATATTAAATAACTAATTCAACAATTAATTATTCAACTTCATAATTCAATATTCTGATAATTAACTAAAACATTAATTATATCCAAATCCCAATTCCTCAATTAATCAATTCACCAAATTAATTAATTCAATTATGAAATTCAATTGCTAAACAAATTATAGAAATTATACAATTACATACATGTAATTGAAATATTGAATATAGGGTTTGAATAATATACCACATACCTTAGTTCATTGATGAACAATTTCCCCCATAGGAATCACCAATTTGAGGAGAATCAATCAAGAACGTGACGATAAACACTATCTAGATCTGAAACCTAAATCCATGATTAAACTAAATATGATATTTTAAATATAGATCTAGATCCAACAATCAAAAATCTAGATTAAACAAATCTAGATCTTTATTCAATGAAATAGAGGATAACAACCCACCAAAGAATGGGAGAGATATGGGAAATCAATCGGGAAGAAACCACATACCTTAGGAGGTGCAGATCTGCCAACCAGGCTTTGAATCGCCAAGAACAGAGGTCAGAGGGATTTATAATCTATTTGGGAAGCTCTGGATTCAATATAAATCAATTAGGGTCAAACTAGGGTTATTTTGGTTTTAATATGGGGCCTCAGTAAATTTTAAACATATTTTCAGGCTAATTTAATTCTTATGCATGATTTTCTACTCAGGGTGAAAGGTTTCCCATAACTGTGTGCCTCTTCTAGAGGGTGCATATTTTCTTCTTTTAGGGTTCATGGTTTGACAAAAAGTGCACCATTTGGGAAAAATCCCTCTGTCCAGGGTTGCATGGTTTGTTGGGCTAGGGTGCACAGCTGGGCAAATCGTGCGCTGACCATGCACTGCCCAAAATTCTTCCAAAATTCCCCAATTTTTACCCAAATGCACCCAAATCAATACCCATACAAGTTATACTCAAAAAAGGAAAAATAATACCTATAAAAAAGCTCATGAAATCTCCATAAAAAGTTCAGGATCTTACAACACTAGTTCTTCTTCTTTATAACTATAATCACAAACTTCCTTTATGAATATTGAAATAATTAAAGATCAACTTAGAATCATCATAATTTATTCTTCTCTATTTGTTATAATGTTAGAATAATATTAATGTTTAGTATAATGGATATCACATAACTCTTCTTTAGCCTAAATGATATTAAACTGAATTTAGATTGGTCACTCTATTCTTATTCTTATGATATTTGATACTCAATAATATGCAGTAGTGTGGCAGTGTCATATTCTCTTTCTTTGATACACAATATCAATAATTTTTATTGTATTGGTTCTCTTCTATTCTTCCTCAACCCAAATGATAACTAACAAATTTAAACTCGTTCAACAATATGAGATATTAATTTTAGTTTCAAATTCTCAATTGGGTGTGAATTATTATTTATATAAGTGAAAACTTAATTTGAGTGTTTGTCACGACCCGTCCTCGGGGCCCGTGCTGTAACTACCCCAAGCCCGCCTTCCATAGGCCAGGGGCTGGCGACTAGCACCAAGGCGTAAATCCTGAGAAAAAGGGAAGGCATTGCCTTTGTAAAGTAAACAAACACCACAGAGCAAACAAGCAGTATAAGTAAACACTAAGTAAAAACAGAGTACAACTGTAAGTGCGGAAAGTAAGTGGGCCAGTATACAAACCCCAGTTGAAAGTAAAGTACAACTGGAAAGGGAAAACATCAACTGAAAAGTAAAGCCACAACGACGAGATGTCCACTGGGAATCCCACCTGAAGGGTGAGTACAGATGGCCTCCTCTGCTCCTCGGGTCCAGCTGACCGCTCCGAGTACGTCCTGCCCAGTGGTCCACCTCCAGGTACCATCCTGCTCCGCAAGCCTCAACCACGATCAGCGTTGTCCGTCGTCTGCAACCAACACAACATAGTGCGGGCATAGCCCATGCAGGGGTGAGTATAAGCTACTCAGTAGGGACCCCGAGACCCCCGAAGGTCTCCCAGAATCCACAAAGGATAATCCACAAAGGAAAGATACAATCACGAAGTAACATCCGACTCTGCTTAGGTATATGCCCATACATATACCTAAGTCATCAATTCTCGTTCGGCTCCAACATCCGAACCCAAGTACAACCCAGTCCACACAGGAAAGCAAAATGTAAATCCACACAGGATAGGACAACACAATCCACATAGGAAAGCAAAACAAGATTCAGCTCACACAGGTATACTTCTTCGAAAGACGATAGAGATGATCATTGATCCATCTAAGTCGTCGGACCCACAAAGGATCGATAGGAAACTAACTCCCGAAATGACCCACACAGGATCGGACCCACACAGGATCGGTAGCACTGATCCACGTAGGATCGCTGAGTGCTGTATTCGTTGCCGTCGAATCCGCTGAGGATCTCTGCACAGTCGTCTTCACAGTCACAGTAGCAGTCGCAGCCAGCTCTAGGGTTCCCGCACACAGCAAGCTCGTTCAGGAGGGTCCGCTCCACGAGCCGAGAGGCTGATACATCAACTGACACATAGTCCAGAGTTGATGTATCCAAAAGTTCCGTATCATCAAAAGGAACTCAATGTCGCAAACGGCGCGTCAATCGAACGCCCGGTCTGGGAGTTATTGGCTTTTTCGTCCCAGGGGCCCGGTTGGTTTTTAAGGAAAAACCAACCCGACTGTACTCCACCTACGTCCAAACCTTGGGTGGAGTAATCCAAAAGATCCGTCTCACTAATAGGAATTCATCAAAGTCGACGGCATGTCAATCGGACGTCCGGAACTCAAGCTATGAGTGTTTCCGCTCCGAGGGCCCGGTTGGTTTCGTGTACGAACCAATCCGGCTGAACCCAAAGTATTCTGAAACCTTGAGTGCAATATACCGAAACGACCGTCTCAATCCAAGGATCGCATCACAAATGACGGTGGATCGATCGGAGACCCGTAGCACAAGTTATGGTTATACGACCGGAAACGATTCGGTAAGAAGGGGTTCGGGTCCGGTCCGACCCGACCCAATACCCCCGGGGTCGACCCGAACTGGGTCAACCCGAACCGGGTCCGGGTCCGGCCCGCTTGGGCGCGGCCTGGCCCGGTCGGCCCGGCGCGGCCCGGCCTGGGCACAGCGCGCCCAGCGCGCTGGCCAGGCGCTCGGCCAACCGGCCGAGCCGTTTGGCAAGGGGGGGGGGGGGGGCGCCTGCCCCCCTGGTGTAACTGTGGCCCCCCATTTATGGGGGCCATTTTGTGCTGGCCGGCCGGGGGTTTGAACCCCCGGCTGCACACCTGTCCGGCCGGCCCGCCCCGGCCGGCCAGTTTCTGCCTCCACGGGACTCGCGACGGCCAGTCCCCTCCCTGCTCCAACACCGGCGGCCCGGAACAGGCCGCCGGTCACCCTACTCCGCCGCGGCCAGGAACCGGCCGCGGCTTGGTTTGTCCGACACGGTGCGACGGCGCCGTGCTCCTCCGCCGTGGCCCCGCTCCAGCCGCGGTGTCTTCGGTTCTCTTCGACGCGGCGCGACGGCGTCACGTCCTTGTTCAACTTCACGGCGCGGCGCGACGACGTCGCGCATTACTTGCCATATGATCCCGCGTGGTGTGACGGCACCACGCCATTCCGTTCCAACCATAATAGAAACAACATCAATAATAAGGGAGGAGGGTCGGCCGTGTTTATGCGGTCCGGCCCCCTCTCGTTAATTGAAAGCATTTAGTCGTGTATCTACAAAGAATGTCAAACTAGAATTCACGAACGAAAATAATTAAATAAAATAAACTCCTACATCGTGTGAGCTTGAACGAAGGTTCGTCGAACGAGGATTCGTCGCGGGAAACGTCGTCGCGAGGTGAAGCTCCGTAAGTTGACGGAGAACGTCCGAGGAGGAAGTGGCATCTCCTTTTCATTGACACGGGAAGAAGATCGAAAGAGGGTGCGTCGTCGATCTTCGGAAACACACCGGCTGCGAAGAGGATAAGAGACGGCACGTCGATCTCTTCTTACGGTGACAGTGTTCTTCATCGGAGTCTTGGTGTTCTTCGTGATGAAGATGAAGAGCTCTCCTCAATTGTCCACACACAACATCCAACCAAAAATAAAATAAGGATCACCCTTATTTTATTAAATTAAGCCACAATTCAAAAATTCAAAACTTAAATTAAATAATTGAATTGGGTGTTGGCATACTTAATGAGAGGAGAGGTAAAGTCGCCCAATTAATTGGAAGTTAAAAAGTTATAAGAGTTACACAACTTAAGTGGGGGTTTAAGAGGAGTTAGGGAGTTAAGGGATTTGAAAAGGTGGGGGCTCGTGTGGGCCCCACCTCACTTTTAATCCACTCAAGAAAAACTAACAAACAGTGGGTCCCACCCTAACTCCTACACTTAGGTTCTAACTCATGGAGAAGTGAAATAAAATTCTTAACGAAAATTTTATTTCACTAACACTTAATCCACAAATTTTAAACAACTCATAACGAGAAAACGCAACTCCAGGATAGGCATTCCTAGGCAATTACCGGTGCTGCGGTTCCATCGGTGCCCTTGGAATTCGATTCAGAGCACCGGTTCAAAAGATAGGAATTCCTGCTTGTTCGTTCACTGAACGTACCCGAGATAAACTTCGGATAGAAATTCTGGGCACACCGGGCCTCGGAATCAAGTTCCGTCTGAAACTGCGTTCTTTTAAAATTACAAAGAAAATTTAGAAAAAATTTCCCTTGAATTTTACGGGTCTTTACATTACTCCCACCTCAGGGATTTACATCCCCGTAAAGATACATCAAAAACTAGGGAAACAAATGTGGGTACTGAGCACGCATCTGAGCCTCCCGCCCCCAAGTGCTCTCCTGGAGGTTCTCATGCTGCCATCTGATGCGCACTCGAGGAATTGACCGTCCACGTAGGACCCACTCCTGTCGATCCTCGATCTCCACTGGGACCTCCGCAAAAGTCGCCCCATCATCAACGTCAAGCTCCCCATTGTCAATGATATGCGTCGGGTCGTGCACGTGTCTCCTCAGCTAAGATACGTGGAAGACGTCGTGCACCCAGTGCAACTGAGGTGGTAGAGCCAGGCGATAAGCCACCTTGCCAATCCTGCTGAGGACCTGGAATGGTCCGATGAAATGTGGAGACAACTTGACGCCTCGGCCAAATCTCCGTAATCCACGTCGAGGTGAGACATGAAAGAAGACGTGGTCGCCATCCTCGAACTCTAGTGGCCTCCGCCTCCTGTCAGCATAAGACTTATGCCGGCTCTGAGCTATCCTAATTCGCTCCTGGATGACCTAGACCTTTTCTGTCGTGTCCTGGACCATCTCTGGTCCCACAAGTGCTGACTCCCCAGGGTATGTCCAGCACAAAGGAGATCTGAAAGTTTGGTCGTACAACGCCTCGTATGGTGCCATCCCGATGGTGGAGTGGTAGCTGTTGTTGTACGCGAACTCCACCAAGGGTAGGTGGTCCTCCCAGCTGTGACAAAAGTCTAGGATACATGCGCGGAGCATGTCCTCGAGAGTCTGAATGGTCCTCTCCGTCTGACCATCCGTCTGAGGGTGAAAGGCTATGCTCAGACGTAGCTGTGTCCCAAACGCCTCCTGCAACCCCTTCCAAATCCGGGAAGTAAAGTGAGCATCTCGATCGGAGATGATAGATGATGGCACACCATGAAGCCGCACAATCTTCTGAAAGTAGAGACGTCCCAAGCTCTCCACTGATCCCTGCTCTCTGATGGATAAGAAGTGACCCGACTTGGTGAGTCGGTCGACAATCACCCAAATGGAGTCGTGACCTCTGGAAGTGCGTGGAAGTCCAGTCACGAAGTCCATAGATATCCTGTCCCACTTCCACTCCAGGACCTCTAAGGGCTGTACCAATCCTACTGGTACCTGGTTCCCAGCCTTCACCTGCTGGCAGGTGAGGCATCGAGAAACGAACTATGCCACAGCCTTCTTCATGCCAGGCCACCAGTGCTGTCGTCTGAGATCCTGGTACATCTTCGCCACTCCAGGATGTACCGCAAAAGGAGAAGTTTGAAACTCTCTCAGCACCTCCTCCCATAAAACAACTGGTACCAAGGTATGTCCTCTGAAAATGATGTCGTGATTTGCTCCAAAAGAGAAACCATCAGGTTCCTGTCCTGAGGATATCTGCGCACGCCGCGTCTCACAGTCAGCATCCCCACGCTGTGCCTCTCTGACCCGCTGCAGTAGTGGAGGAGTGACTGTGAGAGACTGAAGGAAGGCTGCTCCATCTCTATCCATGAAGGATATCTGCAAAGAGGCTAGCTGCTTTGTCGCCTCCTCAAGTAGCTGAATGCCCGTCCTCCTGCTGAGGGCATCAGCTACCACGTTTACCTTCCCAGGAGTATAGACTATCTCAAAGTCATAGTCCTGGAGGAACTCGATCCATCGCCGCTGTCTCAGATTCAGGTCCTTCTGAGAGAAGATGTATCTGAGACTCTGATGGTCAGAAAAGACTATAAAGCACTCGCCCATCAGGTAGTGTCGCCATGTCTTCAGAGCGAAGACCACTGCTGCTAACTCTAGGTCATGGGTAGCGTAGTTCTTCTCATGCGGCCTCAACTGACGTGATCCGTAGGCGATCACGGCCCGCTCCTGCATCAGGACACATCCAAGTCCGGTCCCTGATACATCTCAATAGACTACGTACCCAACTCCTTCCTCAGGTAACCTCAAGATAGGTGCGCTGGTCAATCTCTGTCTCAGCTCCTGGAGGCTCTGCTGACATCTGTCTAACCATACAAAGGGTTTCTCCTTCTTTGTCAAAGCTGAGAGTGGTTCCGCAACTCTGGAGAAGTCTGGCACAAATCTCCGGTAGTATCCAACTAGTCCCAAGAAACTCTGCACCTCCGTCACGCTCCTGGGTGGCTCCCAAGCTAGCACTGCCTCGATCTTCGTAGGATCCACCGCAACTCCCGCCTTAGAGATGACGTGTCCCAAGAAGTGGACCTCACGTATCCAGAACTGACACTTCGAGAGCTTACCATAAATCTGATTCTCTTGGAGTGTGTCTAGTACAACCCGCAAGTGGTAGGCGTGCTCCTCCTCAGTCGTCGAGTAAATCAAAATTTCGTCGATGAAGACCACGAAAAATCGATCGAGGTATGGCTGAAAGATCCTATTAATGAGGTCCATGAACACCGTTGTAGCATTGGTTACGCCGAATGGCATAACCAAGAACTCATAGTGGCCATACCGACATCTGAAGGCCGTCTTCTACACGTCCTCGTCTCGAACTCTGAGCTAATGATAGCCTGACCTAAGGTCTATCTTTGAGAACCACCGTACTCCCTTGAGTTGATCGAAGAGGTCATCAATCCTCGGCAGCGGATACTTGTTCCTCACTGTCACCTGGTTCAGGCGATGATAGTCGACACAAAGTCGCAAGCTCCCGTCCGCCTTCTTGGCGAACAAAATTGGGGAAGCCCAGGGTGAAACACTGGGTCGGATGAATCCCTTGCCCTGCAAGTCCTCCAACTGTACCTGTAGCTCTCGAAGATCGGTGGGGGCCATCCGATATGCTGGAGTCGATATCGGGGCTGTCCCGGGGTACATGTCGATATAAAAGTCTACCTCTCTGCGAGGAGGTAGCCCTAGAACGTCTTCAGGAAAAACGTCCACATACTAATCCACCACTGCAGGAAAACCAGGACTCCGCACGTCAACTGCTCCTAGGAAGAGGCTAGCCAACTGATGAGTGATGGGCTGTCCTCTCCTCTGTGAGAGTCCATCCTGTGCTACAAAGGATCCCTTCTCACCGGTAAAGGTGAACCTGCTCCCGTTGGTGCATACACATCGCACCTTGCGCCTAATACAGTCAAACTGTGCATGGAATGTAGACAACCAATCCATGCCCAAGATGACGTCGTAAGGCCTCGATGCTGCTACAAGAAGATCCCAGCCGAAGCTCTTGCCTCCTAGAGTAAGCTCACACTGCCGGCGCCAGTGTGTAACCGTCGAGTCTGCTCCCGTAGGAGTATTTAGCCGTAAGGATCGAGCCAACGGCTCTGTCGGAATCTCCGATATCTGAACAAGGGCAGCGGCTATGAAAGAATGACTCGCTCCTATGTCTATAAGTACTGCAGCAAGGGTGTAATAGACATAGATAGTACCTCGAATCATCTCGGGCGCGCCGTGGTCATAGGCCTCCGCTGCCTGGAGATGTTCCTGTCTCTGCCCGCCAGCTCCCTGTGGTCGGGGTGGACCTCCTGGTGGTGGTGGTGGTAGAGCCTCAAAGCATCTCCTACCACCTGTTGCTCGGCCACCTCCTCTGCCTCGTCCGCCTGCTCCCTGCGGACCACCATGGTCGACCCTCTTCCTCTACCTCGGTGGTCCCTCAACCGTCTGCTGCTCCTCGGCACTGTGGGTCGGGCAGTCACGAGCCATGTGGCCCTGCCCGCCACATGAGTAGCACTGCCTGCCTCTCGAAAGACTGGCTCCGTGCTGTGTGCCCCGCACTGCTGAGCCAGTGTCCTGAGGTCGTCTGCCTGAGGGTTTGGTCTGCCTGGACCCATGAGTCATCCATCCACTGCCTGCTGCAGAAGACTCTGCTACGTGCCGCCCTGCGGTGGGTCTCAGCGCTGGTGTAGACTCAGCAAGAAAGCTCTCGATCAAAAGGGCTCGCTCCAGTACTCCTGTCTGAGTCGGAATGCTGAGGGAGATCAGCGATGCCCTGATCTCGTGTCTCAATCCCTGCTCAAAGGTCTGGGCCCGGAATAATGGGTCTCGTACCATATCTGTAGAGTAGCGCGAGAGATCGGTAAATCTCGCTGGGTACTGGGCGACCGTCATGTTGCCCTGCCGCAGCTGAAGAAGCTCTTGGATGCGCACCGCAAGAAGGGTGGATGGGACGAACTCTGAGCGGAAGAGGCTCTCAAAGTCTGTCCAGAGAAGAGATGCCCCATCGTGCACCTGGAGCATCAAGCTCCACCATCGGCCCATTGTTGCGTGCAGTAGGCTCGCTGCGAGGATCACCATGAAGTCTGCTGGTGTCCTCACTAACCGAAAAACTTGTACCACTGCCTCCAGCCAGTCCTCGACTGCCTGGGGGTCCGTCTCCCCGCGGAACCTGTGCGGTCGCTGGCGCTGGAACTCATGAAGTGCACTAAGGCGACGTGCATCGTCAGCAGCTGGGGCTGGAAGCATCGGTGGATCGGCGGGTAGAGCTACCGCCAGTGCCACTGCTGACAAAGGGCCCTACACCGAGGCCTCATCACTCGGTGGGCTGTCGTCACGCTCAACTCTCGGAACCCTAGCTGGCTGCCATCGTGGGGCCATCCTGAAAAGGAAACAGGTGCGCCACGGTCAGAACAGTATACCTTGTGAGCTGATACAAAGTAATCACAAAGAAAACTTGAAACACACATGCAATCAATGTTTTCGTGCATTAAGTCGGAAATCAGAAGTCAGGGTCCTGGTGTACAGATACATCGGCCGCCGCACCAACACTGGACTCCCTGGACTGATAACCACACCCAATACGCTAAACACTATTGCTTCTCATAGAAAAAGATCAGAGTCCCAAGTTCTGCGGTAGAACCGAACTCCTCTGATACCAATTTGTCACGACCCGTCTTCGGGGCCCCTGCCGTGACTACCCCAAGCCCGCCTTCCATAGTCCAGGGGCTGGCGACTAGCACCAAGGCGTAAATCCCGGTAAAAAGGGAAGGCATTGCCTTTGTAAAGTAAACAAACACCACTGAGCAAACAAGCAATAGAAGTAAACACTAAGTAAAAACAGAGTACAACTGTAAGTGAGGAAAGTAAGTGGGCCAGTATACAAACCCAAGCTGAAAGTAAAGTACAACTGGAAAGGGAAAACATCAACTGAAAAGTAAAGTCGCAACGACGAGCTGTCCACTGGGAATCCCACCTGAAGGGTGAGTATAGATGGCCTCCTTTGCTCCCCAGGTCCAGCTGACCGCTCCGAGTATGTCCTGCCCAGCGGTCCACCTCCAGGTACCGTCCTAATCTGCAAGCCTCAACCACGATCAGCGTTGTCCGTCGTTTGCAACCAACACAACGTAGTGCAGGCATAGCCCGTGCAGGGGTGAGTATAAGCTACTCAGTAGGGACCCCGAGACCCCCGAAGGTCTCCCAGAATCCACAAAGGATAATCCACAAAGGAAAGATACAATCACGAAGTAACATCCGACTCTTCTTAGGTATATGCCCATACATATACCTAAGTCATCAATTCTCGTTCGTCTCCAACATCTGAACCCAAGTACAACCCAGTCCACACAGGAAAGCAAAACGTAAATCCACACAGGATAGCACAACACAATCCACATAGGAAAGCAAAACAAGATTCAGCTCAAACAGGTATACTTCTTCGAAATATGATAGAGATGATCACTGATCCATCTAAGTCATCAGACCCACAAAGGATCGATAGGAAACTAACCCCCACAATGACCCACACAGGATCGGACCCACACAGGATCTGTAGGCGCTGGCTCACACAGAACCGCTGAGCGCTGACCCACACAGGATCGGACCCACACAGGATCGATAGCACTGATCCACGTAGGATCGTTGAGTGTTGTAGTCGTTGCCATCAAATCCACTGAGGATCTCTGCACAGTCGTCGTCGCAGTCACAGTAGCAGTCGCAGCCAGCTCTAGGGTTCCCGCACACAGCAAGCTCGTTCGGGAGGGTCCGCTCCACGAGCCGAGAGGCTGATACATAAACTGACACATAGTCCAGATTTGATCTATCCAAAAGTTCTGTATCGTCAAAATGAACTCAACGTCGCAGACGGCGCGTCAATCGGACGCCCGGTCTGAGAGTTATTGGCTTTTTCATCCCAGGGGCCCCGTTGGTTTTTAAGGAAAAACCAACCCGACCGTACTCCACCTGCATCCAAACCTCGGGCGGAGTAAGCCAAAAGATCCGTCTCAATAATAGGAATTCATCAAAGTCGACGACACGTCAATCGGATGTCCGGAACTCAAGCTATGAGCATTTCCGCTCCGAGGGCCCGGTTGGTTTCGTGTACGAACCAACCCGGCTGAACCCAAAGTATTCTGAAACCTTGAGTGCGATATACCGAAATGACCGTCTCGATCCAAGGATCGTATCGCAACTAACGGTGCATCGATCAGATACCCTTAGCACAAGTTATGGGCGTCCGACCGGAAAAGATTCGGTAAGAAGGGGTTCGGGCCCGGTCCGACCCGGCCCGATACCCCCGGGGTCGACCCAAACTAGGTCGACCCGAACCGGGTCCGGGTCTGGCCCGCTTGGGCACGGCCTAGCCCGGCCTGGGCGCGGCCTGGGCACAACGCGCCTAGCGCGCTGGCCAGGCGCTCGGCCAACCGGTCGAGCCGTTTGGCAGGGGGGGCGCCTTCCCCCCTGGTGTAACTGCGGCCCCCCATTTATGGGGGCCGTTTTGTGCTGGCCGGCAGGGGGTTTGAACCCTCGGCTGCACACCTGTCCGGTCGGCCCGCCCCGGCCGGCCGGTTTCTGCCTCCACGGGACCGGCGACGGTCGTTCCCCTCCCTACTCCGACACCGGCGGCCCGGAACCGTCCGCCGGTCACCCTGCTCTGCCGCGGCCCGGAACCGGCCGCAGCTTGGTTTGTCTGACGCGGTGCGACGGCACCGCGCTCCTCCTCCGTGGCCCTGCTCCGGCTGTAGTGTCTTCGGTTCTCTTCAATGCGGCGCGACGGCGTCACGTCCTTGTTCAACTTCACGGCGCCGCGCATTACTTGTCGTACGATCCCGCGTGGTGCGACGGCACCACGCTATTCCGTTCCAACCATAATAGAAACAACATCAATAATAAGGTAGGAGGGTCGGCTGTGTTTGTGCGGTCTGGTCCCCTCTCATTAATTGAGAGCATTTAGTCGTGTATCCACAAAGAACGACAAACTAGAATTCATGAACGAAAATAATTAAATAAAATAAACCCCTACATCGTGTGAGCTTGAACGAAAGTTCGTCGAACGAGGATTCGTCACGGGAAACATCGTCGCGATGTGAAGCTCCGTAAGTTGACGAAGAACATCCAAGGAGGAAGTGGCGTCTCCTTTTCGTTGACACGGGCAGAAGATCGAAATAGGGTGCGTCGTCGATCTTCGGAAACACACCGGCTGCAAAGAGGAGAAGAGACGGCACGTCGATCTCTTCTTACGGTGACGGCGTTCTTCGTCGAAGTCTTGGTGTTATTCGTGATGAAGATGAAGAGCTCTCCTGAATTGTCCACACACAACATCCAACCAAAAATAAAATAAGTCTCACCCTTATTTTATTAACTTAATCCACAATTCAAAAATTCAAAACTTAAATTAAATAATTGAATTGGGTGTTGGCATACTTAATGAGAGGAGAGGTAAAGTCGCCCAATTAATGGGAAGTTAAAAAGTTATAAGAGTTACACAACTTAAGTGGGGGGGTTAAGAGGAGTTAGGGAGTTAAGGGATTTGAAAAGGTGGGGGATCATGTGGGCCCCACCTCACCTTTAATCCACTCAAGAAAAACTAACAAACAGTGGGTCCCACCCTAACTCCTACACTTAGGTTCTAACTCATGGAGAAGTGAAATAAAATTCTTAACGAAAATTTTATTTCACTAACACTTAATCCACAAATTTTAAAAAACTCATAATGAGAAAATGCAACTCCAGGATAGGAATTCCTAGGCAATTACCGGCACTGCAGTTCCATCGGTGCCCTCATAATTCGATTCCAAGCACCGGTTCAAAATATAGGAATTCCCGCTCGTTCGTTCACTGAACGTACCCGAGCTAAACTTCGGATAGAAATTCCGGGCACACCGGGCCTCGAAATCAAGTGCCGTCTGAAACTGTGTTCTTGTAAAATTCCAAAGAAAATTAAGAAAAAATTTCCCTTGAATTTTACGAGTCTTTATAGTGTTCATTATATTTTATTATCAATTTATCTAATCACAAATGAAGTCACCTTGTGCATGAAGTATTAAATCTAAAAGCTTATGTATGCATTCTCTTCATGCATGCATGTGCATGAAATGGTTTCTCCTTCATGTAAATGTTTTTTTTAAGAAACTCATTCTCTTAAGTTAATATACATAAGGCCACTACCTTTGTTCTTTATGTAAGGTTATTATATGCGTCTTCATTATTATTCCATTATCTTCATGCAAGTGAAACTACACAGAAAAATATTCTTCTCACAAGAAGGTTTTCTTCATGAAAAAAATCCTATTAGTGTAGATGAGTATAATGTCATCGTATCTTCTTCCATCATAAAAACCAATTGGATTCATGGGAATAAAAAGCTCCATCATGTAAAAACAGTGGGAGTATACAACTATTGATTTCCGCCAAATAAGCATCGACAAAATCACAAGGGAATAAATACCTGAATATGGGTATTATTTTCCCCACGAAAGGAGGTAATAAGGGAATGGTTGAATAATTGTGAATCCTATGAGATACTCATGATCATGTGACCATTTCAAGGTCACATGAAGGCCCCACACATGGAGTGTTGCCTGAGGCTAGTGTCATGGAGACCTCTTCAATAAACCTACCTCCTCTTGTAAAGATCCCCCAAACAACCAAATGTGCGCCCCCAAGCCAAATGGTTTTTCATTATAAAGTGCCTGAAAAACCATCCAAAATCCTTCGAGAATAAAGAGAGATGACATTCTAAAGGAAGAGACCCCCAGTGGTCATGAAGCTCATGTGACAGGTCATCATTAAAAAGAATAAAATCCCTTGGTGATATCTAAACAATATTTCATGACTATCAAGCCTTCACCACATAAAATGAAGGATACAAAGAGGAGGAGGTGATATGGGGGAAACCCTATATTTTTTTAATGATGAACGGATATATTTTTCCATGAAATGATCTCACACCCACAATGAACCATATTGGTCATGCGACAATTCTATAAAAAATAGAATAAATACCATGGTCAAAATACATGCAATTTTTCATGACTCCCAACCTTTATTACATCAAGACAAATGGGATTAAAAGGGGGGGTGAGAGGTACTCGCGGTCACTGAAAGGAATGCGACACACCCAGTGCACCCACAATGTTGTCCCATGAGACCCCAGGACAAGTCACCCAAGGTCTCGCGATTGTCTTCCCATAAGAATTTGAATCTTCCAAAGGCCCTTGAACATGTCAACATGATAACATGGAGTTCCTTCGACATGACCACATGATTGAAAAGGTAGTTTATAATCAAAAATAATCCAATAAAGGACGCATTGAAAAGGAGACTCGAGATCTCTAAAAATCAAGTGATGCGCGTGAAGCAGTCGACGACAGAGACTCGAGAAACCATGTGCCACCAGGCCCCTTCACTAACTCCATATTGGACTTGCGCCAGATATGACACACAAGATGGTGAGTATCAGGGGTGGTGATTCTTATAAATTCCCCACCCTAATATGAAGAAAGTATTGGGGGTTTGATCGACCGTGCTGCCAGGATCTATAGGATTTAGTTCTCGACTTCTGCGAACTTCTTGGGGCAACCAATCACATGACTGACCAGCTTTTCTTCAGGTAATATACCAATGGGTAGCCAAAGTAGTCATGCTCTAGACATAAATTGCTTCACGTGATCACTCATAGATCACAAGAAGGAATTTTGTCCGGACATACGAAGAATATACCGCATGACCTCCAAATCACGTGAGACTCAAAGAAACTAACACTGAACAGATATAAGGCCTTCGCAATAAAAGGGTTAGGACCAATATCAATGGTGAAAGGCCTAAGAAAAAATACTTGTTCGGTGACCCTCAGATTCTTCGCATATTTCACTCGAAGATGCGCAATAGCACCAGGACACATTTCATGAATATTGAGACACTCCTTCCACGTTCCATCTGGGATACACAAAATACTTCAGACATCTCATAACAAGTCACATGGTCCCCTTGTGGATGCCTCTTTGATCTCGTGAACCCTATGGGTCTCTCACTAAGGGCATGTGACGTCCTTTGGACACATCTCCTGACTCATATAATGACACTTTTTCACACCAGCTGGGTCTCACGAAGTCATATGGCTATGAAAACCAGGTGCCTGCGACACCCTCTGTTCACGTTAGCTGAGACTCGTGATGCCCTCCTGACATGTTGGCTAGGTCTCAAGGTGTCTCCTAGAGGTTTCAGCCAATACACGTGATGCATATTGGATTTTACCACATTGGATCTCACAAAACCATCCATATGTGTCAAGACATGTCATGAGATAACCCCCTAGATGTGCCAATTGGGACTTAGAACATCTTACAGACAGGAAGGCTAGATCACCAGGGCATCCCAAGACTAGACAATATTGTATATACTCAACATTTAAGCCCCTGTCAATAGGTAAACCTCAATGTGTAAGCCTTAACATAAAGATAAATATGACGACTTTGATTCCTGTCATATTCAGGATACATAGTCCACCTCTCCCTGAGGTTTGAGATCTATATTGATCATCCATGAAGGGACCATCATGTGATTCCTTTATCAAAATAAATGACATTTATTACTTATTATCCATTGTTTCTCACAAATGAGCATGGATCATGTGGGATTAGGGAGTTTCAATGGTCATATCATCTACCTTATAAACCCCTATAATGGTATAGGGAAACCTCAGTGTGTAAGCCCCGACCTAAAATGAACTATGAGAACTCTGATTCCTGCCATAACCAGGATATATAGGACGCTTCCATAAGGCCCAAGCTCTATACCAAACACCCCAAGTATTGTTCCAATATACAAGTCCCATATAAGGCCGATCATTTTCTCCCCCTTATTTCTCACCCTGAGCATGGCTCACGTGGGCTTAGGGGGATACAATAAACACCTAACTGGCATCATAAATATCTATCATCTAGGGAAAAATCAGTATATAAGCCCTGACATCAAGGGAACTATGATGAATTTGATTCCTACCATACTCAGGATGCGTAGGCTACCTATCTTCGAGGTTTGATCTCTATATTGATCATTAGGGGCGATCCTAGTATCTAAGTCCCTTACTCAAAGCAATAACATTTGTTACTTACTATCCCTTGTTTCTCACACCAAGCATGGATCATGTGATATTAGGTAGTTTTGGTAATCATTTCATATGCACCACATGTCTATATAATGACACAGGAAACTCCAATATATAAGTCCTGAAAGAATGAACTACAAAAATTCTGATTCTTTCTATATCTGAGATACATAGGATGTCCCTCCGGGACCTAAGGTTGAAGCTTTCCTAGAGCACCCATATAATTCCTTCTTCATGATGTAAAATTGCACTGGTTAAATGAACTATGTGGGTTTTGATTCTTGTAATGACCAAGATACATAGGAAACCTCATAATGGATCAATACTATCCTTGGAACATTAATCACCTCCTTATATGGGAGTATGTTCCAAAGCACTTGGTTATATGGTTTTAGTATATAAGCAGCCACCTGTTACCATATAATGATGAAGAACCCTAGACACATATAGATGGACTCACCTAAGAGATATCAATCTTTCACATATAAAAGAGAATTAGCCTAAAGTCATTTCTTTAGGTTAACTAGTCCCGTATCGATATTAGATAGAGATTCACAAACATATCTTAAATATATAAGAGATTCCCATAGTATGAAACAATTACCCCCTAATGGTGTGATGAGTACGACCTCCCATCCTCTCGACCAGTGCAAGTCCCTAAGAGTCACTGGGCCTGAAAACCCAGACGACCTCCAACCCTGGGAAGCAGTTCTGTATCCAGCTATGGATGGGGGAACCATTGGGATTTTCATAGAAAAGTGACAATGGAAATGCGATGAGCAAAACCCATTCCACACCACATTTCCTGAAAAAATAAAAATGGTGAACCCACCATGAATATCTCCAATGAAAAAATGATTGGGTTATAATGAGTCATGCCACTTTGTTTTGAAAACCCTATACAAAAAAAAGAAATAGACCAGCATAATCTTACAAATGATCCTCTATAGCCAAGGTTCTCATAAGTCCATCCTCATCTTGATAAATCCAAATGAGTGGAATGGACAAATCAGGAATAAAATAAAAAATGAGTTAACCATGCATATATAATCGAGAATATTATTCCTATGATATTGAACTAATTGGTAACCTTATTCTTTGTCATCTACATAATTGTAGATATTGCTTCAACAACCCAATTAGAGATGATTTCATCATTATACAGCTTTCATTCTGGAAAATTATCTGTAACTGAAACTTTCGTAGCTCATAAAACAATCTCACCTCCATGGTGACTTTAACGATAGGTAGAGAATACGATGGTTTGAGAGTACCAATGATATAGTACTATCCTAACCATGGAGGATACTTTTGAATTCCTTCAGATGTGACAGCCGATGAGCCTGCATTATTCAGGAAAGGATGCTGCTAAACCTGTGGCTCTTATCACCACAACCAACAGCTTTGGGAGCTTATCCCCGAAGTATAACAACTTACACATTCCATACCTAAGGAAGGTGGATTGGGAATCTAGATATGGCTCCATTTAGGTTCAAGAGTCTCCCAGGAGGGCTTCTACTAACCACCATCACTGACACCATCCCACCGACACCCCTTAGTCGCCTGTTGAGGGTACCATCCGACACGCAGTGCCCAATGAAACCCATGAACAGGCTGCAAGAAAAACTCATAAGAGGATAAAGGTGTCTAATATCTAGGATAGGGTACATATCCCCACTCCTAGTGATGATTATTGCATACGTACTCAGGTAGAGACCAACCAGCAGGCCTATATCCCTGCTTACTCTGAACAAGTATTTGGGAATATTCCTGCAACAAGAATGGGGGAGGCTCATATTCCTATCCTCGTATACAAATATCATCAGAATACCCTGATGGAACAAGTAGGATATAAGTGGGTTCATATCCACACTTCAATATAATACATTTTCCAATTCATCATGGAGATAGAAAATGTGTATGCTCATATCCCTACACACACTTCGCTAAAATGACAATACATTTTAACAACAGCTAAAGAACTCTGTTGGAATATTCTAGAACTGTTGTAGATGAAGTGAAAGATACATATTCTTATCCATACAGCCAAGATAGTACAACATGATGATCATCATGAACAAGTGGTGGTATTGGAGCAAGCAAACACTCTTGCTCTTGCCTGGGAGGATTATCAGCATATTCTGATGAAGGGTGAGGCATTGGATCATGCTCATATACCTATTCAAACTAGGTCCAACTAGGTGAGATCGGCACACACCTTAGGATAGGGGAACATGCCTATCGAATAAATCTGACAACATACTCCAAAGGCCTAGGATCGAGCACATATCCCTATTTTGGCTGAGGCTGGCCAAGTGGGAATGACACAAGCCTCAGGGTAGGCTCATATTCCTATCAATGGATCTATCCGACATATTCCAGCAGATCATTAAATCTAGAATCATATTCCTACTTTTTTCAATGAATGACTGCTCTGGTATCATTCTAAGGAAACATATGGGAAGGATCATATTCCTTCTCCCATTCTAGAGGTCAATCGGTATATTCCAACAAGGAATTCATATTCAAACTAGACTCGTATTCATAATCCAACTGGGGCCAACCAGGTGATAGCGGCACATGGCTTAGGGTATGCTCATAATTCTGCCAAGAAAGATCTATGTCATATACCAAAGGCACAATATCAGGCTCATACTCCCATCTTGACTGAGGCTCACCAAGTGAGAATGGTATATGCCTCAGGATGGGCTCATACCCCTATCAATAATGAGACAGATTATTAGCATATTCCAATAGCTTCTCAGTAGTGGGATCATACTTCCACATCACTTGATGGTTATATACAAGTTCCAAAAACTGCCATACAACAGGCATATACTCTTTCACAACTACAAAAGGAAGGTCGACATATTCTGACCATGATGAAAAACATGGTTGATACCAATAATTTTCTCAATAACAGTGTCCTTGGGGTCATTTGAGACACATTCTCAACACTAAAAGGGCATGTCGACTCTTCTATCAAAGTAGAAGCAGAAGACCTTCATTACCATGATATTCCTCCTTATAGTAGTGTGGAGATGGATTGTAGGGACTATACTCCTAACATCCACTGTGGTTAACCTCCCCACGAAAATATCTCCCATGGGAAATGAAATCATCCCTTTTCCTAAACACCTTTGTATAGATAGGTGAACCAAACCCTAACACCTTCGTACAAAGAGGTGCTTGAAACAACAGGTTCAACCATATATGGTTCCCCATCAACTTCCATCAAAACTCCATTTCTTCCAGCAAGTGACCATCATAGCCATATTCTATGATCTAACCAGGTGGAGGCATGTAATTCTAATGAGGATGAGTCCAACATTGAAATATGGAGATACTTATCCAGAAACTATCTCCCCATAATGTTCTGGCCCCTCGCTACTTCTAGCTATGAGATCCCAGACGAGCTAGAAAAGGAGTAAATTTCTTATCTATGCTAGAATATGTGGGATAATCATCAGCGACTAAAGGATTAATATATCTCTTATATTTGATATTAGTGTCACATTCAAACAATTAGGATAATTTGTTTCCATCTCAACCTAGCCACTATCTCCGTGGATCGGGATCCAAAACCAGAAAATCATAGCACAAAACTGCAACACGCTTGCCGCCATTGCATCATGATGCTTTGGCGGCTGATATCCAAAGCAATGTTAGGCATCCACATTTGAGGATGGGGATATTATGGAGTGTTACACTTCAACATTACCTTGTAATATCAGATCCCTTTAGATATGGCATCCTGTAATGTTATAGCCTCTGGCGAGATCAAGGGACCAGGAAATGCTCGGGCTAGTTGGTCACTGCAAAAGATTGCCTCTGCTCCAACAGTTCCCAAAAATTACAGACAGAGAGTTAGGATAGCCAAAATGAATTCAAACTGGAAACCTAAAAACAATAAGAATACATTTTGAACATAGAGACTAAATTTTTGATAATCCAGACAACTTCCCATGAGAAATGATTCTCATCACGGGTCTCCATCGCACCCAACTCATATGCGAGCACAATTGTGCCACATCAAGAAAACCGTTATTGCAGCTAAAGTATCATCCATCTAGGAGTATACCCAGCCTACTGGTCTAGGATAATATCTACCACCACCTATACCTATCATATCTTCAATTCCTGAGAGAATTTGGGATACATCGACAGAAACTGCAAGAGGACCCCAGCCCGCTAGGTTGGTGGTATTTATATCTCGATCACCATCCTCAAGTTCATCATCCCCTAATAGGACCCTGGAAACATTATTGGTGATCCTAGAACAACCCCACCCCACTGGGATGGGGGTATTTATATCTTCATGTATGTCCCATGAGTCATCAAATCCCCAACTAGAGCCATTAGATCCTCAATAATTTGACCAATTAGCACTAACTATGGCCCTGAATGAACCCCATCCTATAGGGTTGGGGTCATTTTCATCATCACCACCATCGTATAAGGAATCAGTATTCTTCATATTATGAGAAATGAATCAATAGTCAGCATCCCACTGACTATAAGACACACCTCTGCTGGTTGGGGCATGTTCAGTAGCACCGACCAGGAACTCCCTCAGGATCATTGTTCATAGACCAAATTGGGAGGAATGAATAGTAAGGATGGTTAATCACCGCTGGGGTCACAAGAAAAAAACACCCAATAAGGCCAATGGTTTGAATAAAGAACCTGATGGAAGTGGTGCAGAATCATCTTGTTGCATCTAGATTAATGGCATGATCACCATTTCCCAATATGCCTCTGTGAATATTATTACTGTCAACATGGTAGATATTGATCATGGCACAAATACAGGAGTTTTTGGCATTAAAAACATACCTTAGGAGGAGGGTGACTTGAATGCACCAAATGAGGCTACATGCACTAAGAACCAGAGGTGACTCCAAAACATGGAAAATCTAAATATCGAGTTTCCACCTCTTGACGAAATGATGCCAAGGGGAAGGGTAAAAACACATCACGATCACCTCCCAAGAGGAGCAAGGTTCCTTCCCATAAGGACCAATTTTCACAATATGAAAGTGAAAGAAAAGCTCTTCAAAAACTTAATGAGGAGTTACTTAGGGGAAATATTCCCACAGGGTATCATCTCTAAGTAGAGACAAATGATCTCCCTCTTGTAGTTGATCCATCATCAAGGGAAGCTCCTGAATATTAGATTGGATACCAGTCTTGGAAACCAGCCCACATGCATGAGGAAGTCAAAAATGATACTGACTTCCCTCTGTTATGGAAACAACCTCTTCCCTACAAGGATAATCATTTAGTCTTAGGAAAAATTAAAAAATATCCAGAGATAAAAACAGGGCCACCTCATCAACCCTTGTTGGCTCCCCATGGGTGGGAGATAGTCCAGGAACTAGTGTCCCTAGATCTCATTAACATCATTGAGTCCTTTGCTACTCGAATAGAATACATGGAAGGGTTGCACACACCTGTGCATCCTAAACCGAATCCATATCCCTAATGGGTCGATGACACCCCACCTCTATCCAACTTTAGAAATCTTACCTTATCCACCTTTGATGTTGTGGGAAACCCTGAGTATCATATCACACACTTCATGTCCCGATGTGGACTGATGATGGACCCTCAAGATCATTAGAAGGCAACCAAGATGATGTGTTTTGTATAGACTTTGACAGGGATAGACTTCATTTGGTATAGTAGTCTACTTGCAGGATCTGTTGCAGGATGGGAAGACCTTCATCGTCAATTACTTTATTAGTTCAGTTCAACACTGAGGAATAAAATGATCATCAACCTAATGAAATACAGGTATCATGAAAATGAGAGGGTTTTTTATTTCATAGAAATGTGGAAGGGTTTGACCTACTCACTCATCATCCCTCTCTCGCAAGAGTAGCTACTGGAACTCTATGCCTAAAATATTAGGGATGATTTATAGACACCCTTGATTCTAATGAAATATCCAGGTGAATTCCATGAATTTTCTGAAACAGCACAACACCATGAAGTGGTTATTCAGTGGATACAATACAAATCTCAGCTCATGTTCGCGGTATAGGGAAAAAATCCAGCCAAAAAAAAGCTACAACTATCACCCTCAAGCTGGTAAAGACACATGTCCAGATGCCCAGGCAGGCCCCAAATCACAGATCACCGCCTATTGAGAAGAAAAAACCATAGAATCTCCCTTTTCCAGAAGTATAGAGAAACTAGGGTCATTTGGGATTTTAATAATGGATGGATAAGGTGTACTTTTTCCGGAATGAATAGGTTCTTGATTACTTCTTAGTAGCCATGGAAAATAATCCGATCATACTTCTGCAACCCATGAAGCCCGATGTGGTCAACCTCACTAACTATCCTGATTAATTCCCTTTCCACATAAGGCTTGGTCATAATATCCAGAATTTTTTCGTCTTCAAAGTGTCCTTCAAGGCATGATCGATTCCAGCCAAGTAGTGCTGGATAATTCCACAAAGCAAGTGGCTTGCATAACCACGGTCCAACAAAAAGAATAGGATGATTTTAAGGTGGTCCTTTCCATAAATATGTGAAAATTCAATAGCTAGATAATTCAGAAGACAATTTATGGCATCCCCCCTTTTTATTACATAACTTTTTATTACATTTTACATACAGAGGATCTTTAAACTCTAGTGACATGGAAATCAGGAACATAATACATGAAAACAACATAAAACATTCTTCTAACCCACTTGTAAGGCTTCATCGTAGGTTCATCCTATGTACATTTACTGCATCTCATATCCTGGAGACAGACATCAAAGGAAAGGGTGAGCAGAAGGCCCAGTAAGGGTAAACAAGGGAATCAATGTACTTGTGATACCAATAAGAACTTGAATAAAAACATAAAGACATGAGCAATGGAAGAATAGAAATATCATAAAGAAAAGAACTTGGAACATAACTTGAATATGTGGCTAAAACATTTCATTTATACAATCATGAACATATCACCAAGGTCCATCCCCAAGGTGTCATAAAAATTACCAAGGTTATTCACCAAGGTATCGTAAAACTTGTCAACTCTAGAGATTAATTATTTACCCAATGAATTAGAGTGCTATCAGGGAGCACCCTTAATATTTATTTAATTTCATGTGATACACATAGATCATAATCAAACATTTCATAAATAACCCAAATGGAATCAAAGAAATGGGTTTCATGTCAAAATCGTGACGTTTAGAAGGAGCTTAAAAATAAGATCATTATGTCAGTTATAACCCATGGAAAGGGAGTGAGGGTTATATGTATGTCAATTACAGAATCAAATATATCATATTTATATATTTATAAACACCCATGGAAACAAAATAAGTCTGGGTATTCACATAAATGAACAGTATAATTTCTTGAGAGAAAGAGATAGAAATTTTGAGACGAAATTTCTGTAGCATAACGACTATATAACATGGTTTTAGAAAACATTGAAAAGAGAGGGGACACGGGTCACCCACTCATAGATAAATCATAATATAGTATGGGTACTGAATAAGATCATGGCATGGATATTTGAATGACATATCACATGAAAAAGGAAACATGAAAGAAAAGAGAAGATGCGATTTCTTTTACGAAAAATTCGGCAAACTAACGGCGTCACTTAAAAATTTAGAAAACAAATTTATGGGAGCGGAGAAGGTCTCTCAATAATTAGACATGAAATGGACAGAAATGAGAACATATAATAACATAACCTCAATGTAAAGAGATGGAAATTATAAGACACAACATAAAGGAAGTCATGACTTAAAAGAGGAGGTGAAAGGATCCCTTACCTTGAAGAGTAACTTCGAAAGCTTGAAGGTCGGGAACTTGGGAGGCTTGAGGGAACCTTGGGAGGACTACTTGGGAGGTAAAAAGACCAGAACTTTGTTGGGGAGGATTTGTAAATGAAATGAATGAGGGAATGGCTTTGTATTTATAGGAGAAGTGAGGGGACAAAGCATTAATTGTCAAGGGACACCTCATCGGTGGTATTGGAAAAACCATGGGATTTACCATGGTATTTTCCCATGGTATTGGCCACTTGGGACACCTCATACCTTATCTTAATATTCATAAGTCTACCAGAATTATTTCATAATTATTACATCCTTAGATGTCATTAAACACCTGAAACCCAAAAACTGTATTTTCACTATTCACTGAAAACTCAACTTTCTCAAAAAAATCCCAAAAATTCACCTTAACCAAATATCGATGCTCTGATTTCAAAAATAAACTAAATTTTATGAACATAATTTTATAAATATTTTTAATTTAATTTTTAAATAAAAACACTATTCACTGAAAATTCAATTGTTTCAGAAAAATCCCAAAAATTCACCTTAATCGAATATTGATGCTCTGATTTCAAAAATGAACTCCATTTTATGAAAATAATTTTCTAAATATTTTTAATTTAATTTTTAAATAAAAAACACTATTCACCCAAAAAAACTAATACTTAACCAATAGTTTCTGAAAAGGTTATTTACCTATTTTATTAAATAACATTACTTAATAAAGGTGCCTAAATTATATTATTACTTTCTTAAGTGAAGTTACTTAATCCATTTGGTCACATTACTAATCATAAGTGTAAAATCACTATTCATAATTTACTATTCATCAAAAATTATGTTGATCTTATTATACTATAAATTTCTTACTAAAAATAACTGTAGAAGACCATTTTTTGAAAATCATTACACATTATTAATTATTTAAGGTTTACATAAATATTTTAAAATATCCTTTTTCTAAAATTCATCAATAATATGCATACTATATTTATCCGTACATTTGAAAATTCACAAACTTCACCATAAGAAGAAATCACAATTTTTATTTAAATCAAAGGATTACACAAGGCAGTTATGGTATCGTTACATAGCCCCTTATAACACCAGCATAGGACCTAAGAGTAAGGTGTGCTAGGGTGATAGAATCTTGGGGCGGTTCATCCAATTTGCCTGAGTAGTGATTTCTATCATCTTAAACTTCTCACGAAGGCGATTCCATTCCAGCTTCACATGATGAAGTTTGGATTGGGTTTAGTCTAGAGCAAAGCCCAAAGGTGTTACCTCCTTCCCAAGTTCTGTCAGATGGGATTCGATTGGCCCAAGACTACTGGATGGGGCCATCGAATATTCTTTCTATATTAATTAATCAAGATCACTTGTATTTATAGACAATAATCACAACATTTAGTTTCCAACGATCATATTGACCAACGGTCATATAACAGTCGAAACCCAATGGTCTCATTTTAATTATACTCATTTTATTAAATGAAATAGTTTTGTTGAGCATAAAATAAAATAACACACAAAGTTAGGAAACAAAATTTATTCAAAATTTCGAGTCGTTACAATCTTCCCCCCTTAAGAAATTATGTCCTCGCAATTTTAAAACTAGGCTTGGAAATTTCATTGAAAGTCCCACATCGGAAAAAGAGTCAGTAAAAATATTACTTTAAAAGAAAGAAAAGGAAGTAAAAAGGTCACCTGAGTTAACCCATACTAGGATTCCATGTAGAAAAACATGGATATGGAAGAGAAAACAAAGGTTCAAGTTCTGATGGAGAGTGATAGAAAACATGATTAGGAGAAAATTAACCACAAGAAGATCACAAACTTTTGATGTGCTAAATGGTCTTTGATTACCCAGTAGGAAACGTAAACCAAAAACATTTTTGTTTTATGTTCCTTTTCATAATTTTGAGGAATTCATTTACTACATAGAATAAAAACATAAGGAAATATACTTACCTTCAAGTAGAGTTTCATCCTTTAATAAGTTTCCACCAAGACTAATATTTTCTCCAAACAATGTGCATTCAAAAATACTTGGTCTTATCAAAATCACAAGAATCATCTTCTAGAGAATCACATAATCTAAAATGAATAACTATATATTTCCTTTATCTTTATTCATCAACTAAAACTAAAATGGTTTGTACGAGATCGTATTATCCCCAAAAAGGATAATACTTTATAAAAAGAAATATGACTATTAATCTCCAAAATTCAAAAAGTACCCAAAGTTCCTGAAATACCATTCAATACACAATCATCCTTAAAATTCTTCAGATTAATCCAAAATAATATTGGAACCCAAAACTCAGATTTAATCACATAGTCTTCCCCAATAAATCTTAACATTTATCTCCAAATAAAATTGACTACTATTAAAGTCTCATACTAAAGTGTAATTAACCTAATCACATATTATCTATGCTAGGTTCATCATTTTCCAAAAATAACCCAAATCACCATATGTACACAATAAATACATAAATTTTTACAAAAAAAAAATCAACCATTCCTCCTCAATTTAAATCCTGTAGTATTTTATTTCCCTTAGGTATATAGTACTCCAAAAGAGAAAACATCGTCCAAAATAAACTTTATCATTTAATCACCAAATCATTTTCTTATATAAAGGATATCCATTTGATAAAACATAAGTTTCCAAAATCAACTTATTCTTGATCCATAAAAATAGCAGGTGCATTAGTCAGTCCGAAGGGCATAAAAACAAACTCATAATGCCCATATCTCGATTGGAAGGCAGTTTTTGGAATATCATCATTCTTCACCCTCAATTGATGATAACTAGAATGAAGATCAATCTTAGAGAAGAATTGAGCCCCACAAAGTTGTTCAAATAAGTCACCAATTCTTGGAAGAGAGTATTTTTTCTTCACTGTGATCCCATTCAATTCTCTATAATCAATGCATAGCTACATCGATCCATCCTTCTTCATCATAAAGAGAATTGGTGCTCCCCAAGGAGACACACTTGGTCATATAAACCCATTCTCCAAAAGATCTTGGAGTTGTTTCTTTAATTCCTCTAGCTCCACATTTTCCATCCTATAGGGGGTCTTTGACATCGGATGAGATCTAGGTACGAGTTCAATGGATAACTCTACCTCTCTTTCTGGGGGAGGTCCGGGTAAATCCTCAGGAAATACGTCAATGTATTCCTATACAATGGAGACATTTTCTAAAAGAATAAATCCTTTGTGAGAAACTTATTTTATTTACGAATCTTTTAACTAAAAAGGATTTTATGTCTTAAAACTTCATGCTTAGACAATTACATTTTTCTATAATTCCTTCGTAATGATTCATAAAAATCTCACGATTAACCAAACATATCTCACGGGAGTGTCGTAACCAATAGTTCATCAAGGCCCATTGTCATGTACCAGTTCCCATTTGAGTTTAGCTCAAAGCGGTGTTTTTGGGTTTTACCCCTATGTACATCTGTTCCAGAGCCACCTCTACCTGCTCGTGTCCAAACAGGGATGTATTTGCTTGATAAACCACTTACTCAATACTCACCAAAATACCAGGAAGATTTCCTATATCTAAACTCTTATATAGGGTTCTTCCTAAAGTTTTCATATCCAAATTTCCATAAATAACTAAACTATCCTTTGATACTAACTATGGAATCCTGCCTTTTTATTACATAACTTTTCATTACATTTTACATACAAAGGATCTTTAAAGTCTAGTGTCTTGGAAATAAGGAACATAATACATGAAAACAACATAAAACATTCTTCTAAACCACTTGTAAGGATTCATCATAGGTTCATCCTATGTACATTTATTGCATCTCATATCTTGGAGATATACATCAAAGGAAAGGGTGAGCAGAAGGCCCAGTAAGGGTAAACAAGGGAATCAATGTACTTGTGATACCAATAAGAACTTGAATAAAAACATAAAGAAATAAGCAATGGAAGAATAGGAATATTATAAAGAAAATAACTTGGAAAATAACTTGAATATGTGGCTACAAAATTTTATTTAGACAATCATCAACATATCACCAAGGTCCATCCCCAAGGTGTCATAAAAATTACCAAGGTTATTCACCAAGGTATCGTAAAACTTGTCATCTCTAGAGATTAATTCTTTACCCAATGCATTGGAGCACTATCAGGGAGCACCCTTAATATGTCTTTAATTTAATGTGAGCCACATAGATCATAATCAAATATTTCATAAATAACCTAAATGGAATCAAAGAAATGGGTTTCATGTCAAAATTATGACGTTTAAAAAGAGCTTAAAAATAAGATCATTATGTCATTTATAACCCATAGAAAGGGAGTGAGGGTTATATGTATGTCAATTACAGAATAAAATATATCATATTTATATATTTATGAACACCCATGGAAATGAAATAAGTCTAGGTATTCATATAAATAAACAATATAATTTCTTGAGAGAAAGAGATAGAAATTTTGAGATTAAATTTCTACAGCATAACGACTATATAACATGGTTTTATAAAACATTAAAAAGAGAGGGGAAAAGGTTCACCCACTCATAAATAACTCATAATACACTATGGGTACTTAATAAGATCATGGTATGGATATTTTAATGACATACCACATGAAAAAGGAAACATGAAAGAAAAGAGAAGATGCGATTTCTTTTACGAAAAATTCAGCAACCTAACGACGTCACTTAAAAATTTAGAAAACAAATTTATGCGAGCGGAGAAGGTATATAAATAATTATAAATGAAATGGACAGAAATTAGAACATATAAGAACATACCCTCAACATAAAGATATGGAAATTATAAGACACAACATAAAGGAAGTCATGACTTAAAAAGGAGGGTGAAAGGATCCCTTACCTTGAAGAGTAACTTCGAAAGCTTGAAGGTCGGGACCTTGGGAGGCTTGAGGACACCTTAGGAGGAATCCTTGGGAGTTAAAGAGAGCATAACTTTATTGGGGAGGATTTTTAAATGAAATGAATGAGGGAATGACTTGGTATTTATAGGAGAAGTGAGGGGACAAAGCATTAATTGCCAAGGGACACCTCATCGGTGGTATTTGAAAAACCATGGGCTTGCCCATGGTATTTTTCCATGGTATTGACCACTTGGGACACCTAATAACTTATCTTACTATTCATAAGTCGACCCAAATTATTTCATAATTATTACATCCTTAATGATGTCATTAAACACCCGAAACTCAAAAACTATATTTTCACTATTCACTAAAAACTCAACTTTCTCAGAAAAATCTCAAAAATCCACCTTAACCAAATATCGATGCTCTGATTTCAAAAATGAACTCCATTTTATGAAAATAATTTTCTAAATATTTTTAATTTAATTTTTAAATAAAAACACTATTTACTGAAAATTCAATTGTTTCAGAAAATTCCCAAAAATTCACCTTAACCAAATATCGATGCTCTGATTTCAAAAATGAACTCCATTTTATGAAAATAATTTTATAAATATTTTTAATTTAATTTTTAAATAAAAAACACTATTCACCTGAAAAAACTAATACTTAACCAATAATTTCTGAAAAAAGTTATTTACCTATTTTATTGAATCACATTACTTAATCAAGGTGCCTAAATTATATTAATACTTTCTTAAGTGAAGTTACTTAATCCATTTGGTCACATTGCTAATCATAAGCGTAAAATCACTATTCATAATTTACTATTCATCAAAAATTAAGTTGATCTTATTAGACTCTAAATTTCTTACTGAACATAACTGTAGAAGACCATTTTTAGAAAATCATTACACATTATTAATTATTTAAGTTTTACATAAATATTTTAAAATATCCTTTTTCTAAAATTCATCAATAATATGCATACCATATTTATCCAGACATTTGAAAATTCACAAATTTCACCATAAGAAGAAATCACAATTTTTATTTAAATCAAAGGATTACACAAGGCGGTTATGGTCTCATTACATATCCCCTTATAAAACCAGCATAGGACCCAAGAGTAAGGTGTGCTAGGGTGATAGAATCTTGGGGCGGCTTAGCTAACATTGCCCGAGTAGTGATTTCTATCAGCTTGAACTTCTCGCGAAGGAGATTCTGTTCCAGCTTCAAACAATGAAGTTCGGCTTGGGTTTGGTCTAGAGAAAAGCCTAAAGGTGCTACCTCCTTCCCAAGTTCCGTCATATGGGCTTCAATCGGCCCGAGACTACTGGATGGGGTCATCAAATCTTTTTTCTATATTAATTAATCAAGATCACTTGTATTTAGAGACAATAATCGCAACATTTAGTTTCCAATGGTCATATAATAGTCAAAACCCAACGATATCATTTTAATTATACTCATTTTATTAAATGAAATAGTTTTTTTGAGTATAAAATAAAATAACACACAAAGTTAGGAAACAAAATTTATTCAAAATTTTGGGTCTTTACAATCTTCCCCCCTTAAGAAATTGCATCCTCACAATTTTAAAATTGGGCTTGGAAATTTCATTGAAAGTCCCACATCGGAAAAAGAGTCAGTAAAACTATTACTTAAAAAGAAAGAAAGGGAAGTACAAAGGTCACCCGAGTTAACCCATACTAGGATTCCTTGTAGGAAAACATGGATATGGAAGAGAAAACAAAGGGTCAAGTTCTGATGGAGAGTGATAGAAAACATGATTAGGAGAAAATTAGCCACAAGAAGATCACAAACCTATAATGTGCTAAATGGTCTTTGATTGCCCAGTAGGAAACTTAAACCAACAACATTTTTGTTTTATGTTCCTTTTCATAATTTTTTGAAATTCATTTACTATATATAATAAAAACATAAGGAAATATACTTACCTTCAAGTAGAGTTTCATCCTTTAATAAGTTTCCACCAAGACTAATCTTTTCTCCAAACAATTAGCATTCAAAAAGACTTGGTCTTATCAAAAGCACAAGAATCATATTCTAGAGAATCACATAATCCACAAAAGAATAACTATATATTTCCCTTATCTTTATTGGGATGGGTTCACGGTGTGGACTTACAGACAGGGTTCGCGATCAAGGTTCGCAATCAGGGTTTGCGGTAGGGTCTTGCAATGGGAGAAATAGAGGGAGTTATATGAAGATAGGGGGCTGGTGGAATGAATTGTCCTCCACCCCCCCCCCCCCCCATATATAAGTAGTTCACAAAATACCAAAGGTTTCCTGGTAAACCAAACGTCACCTGAAGCACTGGTCTGTAACATCATCAATGGTTCTAGTAGGAATTATTTTTCCTCAGAACTGAGTCCTTATCCCCTAGGACATCACTCCTGAGGGGGACATTTTTTGATGCCTTCCAAAATGAAGAAATTCGCAGAAAAAACGGGATCGGGGGATTAAAATGCAAACCGCCTACCTCGCGGGCGAAACGCCGAAGCTTCGGGTGCAGATCGACGCCGACGATGCCCTGAAGCTAGATCCACTGACGAATGGCGCAGAAAACGGACGATTGGAGCTCGAATCGGTGAAGAAACGGATGTTGGAAGGGGGGTGTCGCCGCATGCGTGTGAGGGTGGAGGGAGGTAAGAAGGAGGAGATATTTCTTTTTTTTTAAACAAAAATATCTCCTATCTTTGGCTCCCGACTCGCCTCCGCCCGATGCCCGATGCAGACAAAGGTAAGGTCACCCCTAGGGTAAACGTGCTGTTCTGAATGCAATGGAGGACTCGGATTTGCAAAACGATACTCCGTTCAGAAGTTATTTGAGTCGACACTCGTAAATTGACTTTTCCACTTATTTATGAAAACGCCACTGGTGGCGCTTTCGACCGCGGGCCCGCGCCCGAAAAGTTTACACCTCGCCTAGGGTAAATGGCACGTTACAGATGCAAATGTGCCCTCATATTCCCGTTATGAGCTACCGTTTAGGAGATATAACACCCCATGCCACGTGCATAGTATAAAAATACTTAATATTTTTATAAAATTAATTCCGGTCACACCGGGCCTCGGAATCGCAGGCCGTCTTCGCGCCTAGCTCTGGAATTATTCATAGAAATATTCCAAAGTCTGACAGGGCCAAAAACCCATGTCGATAAAATCCCCTCGGACATCAATCCTGAGGGGGACATTTTTTGATGCCTTCCAAATAAGTATCAACAAAATCACAAGGGAATAAATATCAGAATATGTGTATTATTTTCCCCATGAAAGAAGGGAAGAAGGTGATGGTCGAAGAAATGTGAAGCCTCTGAGAGACTCATGATTGTGTGACCATTTCATGGTCATAAGAAGGCCCCATGCATAGTGCATCGCCCGTAGATAGTTTCACAGATCCCTCTTCAACAAACAAGCCTGCTCTTGTGAAGATCTCCCAAACAACTAAATGTGTGCCCCCAGACCACATGGGTTTTCATTGGAAAGTGTCTGAAAAACCATCCAAAATCCTTCGAGAATAAAAAGAGATGACATTCTAAAGGAAGAGACCCCCAGTTGTCATAAATCTCATGTTCTAGGTCATCATTAGGAAGAATAAAATCCCTTATTGATATCTAAACAATCTCACATGACCTTTGAGCCTTCACCATATAAAATGAGAAAGATTAAGGGGAGGGTCTGGGAGGGGTTCACGGTCACTGAAAGTCATGCGACGTGCACCCTGAGTAACCTGTGGGATGCCGCAAGTCCTCAGCAACATGTTTGTATCACCTCAAAAAATCCCCTTGGCTTGTCAGCCTCATTGAGCACAAATCCTCAACCATGTCTAGGAAACCCCATGGCGCTTTAAGATGAATGTATAGATTTTTCCATGAAATGATCGCACACCCCTATACGATCCATATTGGTTATCCAACGCATCTCTAAAAAATAGAAAAATACCCTGGGCAACATACATGAAATATCGCATGGTTCTCAACCTTTGTTATATCAAGACAAATGGGATTAAAAGAGAAGAAGATATAGGTACTTGTGGTCTCTGAAAGTCATGCGACGCACCCATTGTACTTGCAGTGTTGTCCCATGATACCCCAAGAAAAGTCACCCAAGGTCTTGTGAATGTCTTCCCATAAGAATTTGAATCTTACAAAGTCCCTCGAACATGTAAGCATGAAAACATAGAGATCCTTCAACACGTCTGCATGATCGAACAATTCTTTGATATCAATAATTTGATAAAGGGCACATTGATGAAGGAGACTCACGATCACTAAAAATTAGGTGATGATCTTGAAGCAGTCCACGGTAGAGACTCGTGAAACCGTGTGGATCTAGGCCCCTTCGCCGACTCTAGCCTGGACTTGCGCCAGATACACCGCACGAGATAGTGAGTATCAGGGGTAGAGATGCCTATAAATTCCCCACCCCAACATGAAGAAAGGGCTGGATATTTGATCGATTGGACACCCAAGCTCTAAAAAATTTGGTTCTCAACTTCGGAAGACTTCTTTGGGCAACCAGTCAGCTTTATGTCAGGTAATATACCAGAAGGCAGAAGAAGTAGTCATGAACTAGACATAAATTTCTTTATGTGATCACTCATAGATCACACCAAGGACTTCTGGCAAGACATGAGAAGAATATACCGCATGTCCTCCAAATCATGCGAGATTCAAAGAAACTGACACTAAATAGATCTAAGGCCTTCACAATACAATGGTTAGGACCAAGATCAAAAGCTAAAGGCCTAAGAAAAATACTTGTTCGATGACCTAAAGACACTTCGCATATGTCACCTAAATGTGTGCGACAGCACTAGGACACATCACTTGGATCTTGTGACACTCCTTTGACATTCCATCTAGGAAATTTGAAATACTCCAGACATGTCAGAACAAGTCACATGGTCCCCCCGCAAATGCCTCTTTGATCTCATAAACCCTTTGGGTCTCTCACCAAGGTCCATCGATGTCCTTTGAACACATCACCTAACTCATATAATGGCACATGTTCACGCTAGATGAGTCTCATGAAGGAATCTATATATTACGACCAGGACCTTGTGACACCCTCTATTCACGCCATCTGAGACTCAAGATGCCCTCTATACATGTCATTCAGGTCTCACGGTGTCTCCCAGAAGTGTCATCCAAGACACGCAACACCTCTTGGACTATTCCACACTGGCTCTCGCAACACCATCCATATGTTTCAAGTCAGGTCATGTGATAACCCCCTAGACGTGACAACAAGAACTTGCAACTTCTTCTAGATAGGAAGGCTAGATCATCAGGGCATACCACGATTAGACAATATTGTCTATCCTTGACATATAAGCCTCAATAAATAGGGGAACCTCAGTGTGTAATCCCCGACATAAAGGGAACTACAACAAATATTATTCCTATCATATTCAGGATGTGTAGGCCACCTTCCCCTAAGGTATGAGCTCTATATTGATCATCCATAGAGGGACCATCATATGAGTCCTTTTTCCAAATCAATGACATTGATTACCTTTTATCCCTTATTTCTAACAAATGATCATGGATCACATGTGATTAGGGAGTTGTAATGGTCATGTCATCTACCTTATAAACCCATAAAATGGTATAGGGAAACTTCAGTGTATAAGCCCTGACATAAAATGAACTGTGAAAACTCTAATTACTTCCATAAATAGGATATGTAGGAAACCTCCATAAGGCCCGATATCTATACCAAACACCCTAAGGACTATTCCAATATACAATTCCCATACCCACACACTATGAGGATGATAATTTTCTCCCCCTTGTTTATCACCCCGAGCATGGCTCACGTGGGCTTAGGGGGATACAACGAACACCTCACTGGCATCATAAATATCCATCATCTAGAGAAACCTTAGTGTCTAAGCCCTAACATCAAGGGAACTATGACAACTCTAATTCCTTCTATACTCAGGATACATAGGCTACCTCTATCTAAGGTTCAAGCTCCATATTGATCATTCAGGGTGATCCCAGCATCTAAGTCCCGTAATCAAAGCAATAACATTGGTTTCTTACTATCCCTTGTTTATCACACTGATCATGGATCATGTGAGCTTAGGGAGTTATGGTAATCATGTCATATACACCACAAGTCTTTATAATGACATAGGCAACTCCAATATATAAGTCCTAAAAGAATGAACTATGACAAATTTGATTCTCACTATATCTAGGATACATAGGAAGTCCCTACGGGACCCAAGCTTGAAGGTATCCTAGAGCACCCATATAAGTCCTTCTGCATGATAAAAAAATTTATGGGTTAAATGAACTATGTGGGTTTTGATTCCTACAATAACCAAGATACGTAGGACTCCTCATAATGGCCCAATCCCATCCTCAGAATATTAATCGCCTCCTTATATGGGAGTATGTTCCGAAGCACTTGGTTATAAGTTTCAGAACATAAGAAGCCTCCTATTATCGGGGAATGAATAAGAACCTCAAACACATATAGATGGAATCACCCAAGAGATCTCGGTCTTTCGCATATAAAAGAGAATTGGCATAAAGTTTCTTTTTCAGGGTAACCGGTCCCATTTCAGGATTAGGAAGAGATTGATGAACATATATTAAATATATAAGATAGTATCATAGTAGGAAACAATTCCCCCCCCCCCCCAATGGTGCGATGAGCCTGAACTCCCGTCCTCTTGACCAATGCAAGTCCCTAAGAGTCGTTGGGCTTGAAAAACCAGATGGCTGCTGACCTTTGGAAAGCAGGTCTATACCCAGCTACAGATGGGGGAACCATTGGGAATTTTAGGGAAAAGTGACAATGAAAATATGAAGAGTGAAACACATTCCATGCCACATTTCTCGACAAAACAACAACTCAGCACTGGCTCACAGAACAATTCATCACGTTTCACTTCAAGTGTGGAAACACAAGTCGAAGGACCGTGGTATCTTCTCCTTTATATAGGATTAGTGTAGAAGGTATTCTTCTTCATGTCAGCATAATTATATGTGGTTATTCTTCATGCTATGGATGAGCATGAAAATACCCTTCTTCACGTATCCAAGTGGCTCATAGATCCTCTTCATTTCACATAAGATAACACATGGTTATGCTCTGTTTTTATGAAAAATAAGAGCTCATAAGAAGAAATAGCGCAAACCCTCTAACTCACCATAGTATTTATAGAAGAGAATCAACACCTTCACTCTAATCTTACATTGATTCGAATGTCTGGTTTTTATGTTGTTTTAATCACCATGTTTGAATTCCTGAAGATATCAGCACTTGAAATCATTAGATGCGGGATTCCTTTGAATGTGATATTGAAAATCATGGAATCACCTCCTTTACAATCATCTTATCTTCGTGTATAATTAGAAAATGATCACATGATTCATCCACTACCTTGCATAAAAATCATAAGCAATTTTATTGTATTCTTGTTACATGATTGTAGAACGTCTTCAGATGACCATTTTCATGAAAATTGAATCCTACATGAATTATGGTTCATGATCTCATCATCTCGAGATCTATTTGATCGAGATCAGCTTTATGATCACCATATATAGAGGATGTCGATGCCTAGAAATAGCGACGTCGATTTTGAGCTTTTCCGTAGCATCTCGAAGGCTGGAGGTTGAAGTCGACATGGGATAATTGAATGGTTCTTCATCATTTTATCGAGCGACATAGGTTATATATGTATTTTTTAGTATAGTAATAGTGTTTGTGTCATGCTGGTATCCCACATTGGGCTTATGTTTGTTCTACGACTGCTTAATAATACTCTACCTCCCTTCCACATCTCATGTCAGCACTAAGGTTGGCACCATGATACACAACACACATATACATGAGGTGGGTTGACCTATTAACCCCTATGAATGTCTGTTGCATGCTTCATGTAGGTTCTATGTGACCTCTTCACATGCTCACCTACGATTGGGTTAACCCATGTCACTATGCATCCTGCTTGGTGTTGTCCCTCCCTTGTGGTTAATCATGATCCCATATATAAGGTTAGTTCGAGTTAGACCCTTTCAGCTTATATAAGTCCCACTATAAAATACTTAGAATTATTTCAAGTATAGAATATAATTTCAATCCATCTTCAAAATGTTTCATCATGAATAATATATATAAGTAATTATATTTTTTCATGGACTTTATGAACACTTCCACATGAAAATAAATATTTGCATGGTCTTCATAATTCACTTCATGAAATAATGTGATACTTAATGACCATAATTAAACTTCCTAAAACTTTATCCAACTCTAAACACCATTGGATGGATCTTCTTCATTCTTCAACAATTCCTCATGCAAAATATAAATATATTTTTACATGTTATTCACATAAATTTCTCATGCATTGTGAATTACCTTCAAAATACTTTCTTAAAATGTTGTAACAATGTGAAATATTCAAACATATCTTTCACATATATTAAGAAATAGAATTAGTTCAACAATCATCAGACTTATAAACTGAAATTATTCAAAATATGTTTCTTGAATTATCAATACTTAAGGACTTCTCTTATTATTTTCTTCATTTAATCATCCAATATATTATTGGATTCTTTACTTATAGTAACTTATTTATTTCTAAATTCTTTAACATATTTAAATCACTAAAATATTTCTATTTCATTGAATACTATTGAAATCCATTAAAACCATTAAAAAAGAATAAAACCCATACAAAAAGTAGTATCTTCAAGGGTATTCAATATAATTCTCAAGTGATCATCATGATCTTCCTTTATCTTTTAATATATAAGAATATCATCTATAGGTACTACCACAAATTGATTAAGGTAATATCTAAAGACACTATTCATTAAATCCATAAAGATTGTTGGGGCATTAGTATGATCAAATAACATCACTATAAATTCATAGTGTTCATACCTTGTATAGAATATTTTCTTGGGTATATCCTCCTTATTGAACCTAAATTGATGATATCCATAAAAAAGATCAATCTTGGGAAATTATTGATCTCTATGCAGTTGATCAAACAAGTCATCAATATGAGGCAAGAGATAATTATTATTGATTGTGATCTTGTTTAGCTCCTGATAATCAATATAGAGTCACATTGATCTATCTTTCTTCTAAATAAAAGAACCAATGCACCTCAATGTGATTCACTTGGACAAATAAGTCCCTTTTCAAGATTATCCTAGAGTTTCTTTTTCAATTCTTGCAACTCAATCAGGTCCATTCTATACGGAGTATTTGAAATAGGTGTAGTACCATGTATGAGTTATATTGAGAACTCAACTTCACAATTTGATGTAGGAATATGAAACTAATATAGAAAGATATCAACAAACTCCCACACAATAGGAATATAATAAATATTGAGTTTCTCCCCATCCATATGAGATAAACACCCCTTTTGAATATGAATCAAAACCCATATAGTGGATTAAATTTCCATTAGAAGTTCTTATTTATCATCTCTTTGATAGATTATCATAGTTTGGTTTAGAATTTCAAATGTGACTTCCCTTCCTCAGAAATTGATGCGGTATTTATGTAGATAAATTCAATCCCTGAGTAATATAACATAAAATTCAACCAAAGGGTGAATAAAATTATTTTTAGGTATCACATTCACACAAAAATTCAACTAAAGAAGAATCATATGCTTGATATGAAATCATCATACCATCATGGGTTTTTAATACTAATTTAACATCTAATCATTGATTATATGGGTTAACATTCCTTGTGATTTTCCTGATATATAGGAATTGATATAATAAATCTCAAAAATGGTACATCAATATTTTTATATACCTAATACCACCTCAACTTCATCATTCTATCTTTAATACCAAAATAAAACCAAAATGGTTTGCATGATCATTGATTATAGTTAATTAGAGTGATCAATCATATAGGATGTCTAAATTATGACACCTCTCTCAATCAATGGCTCTTTAAGTTTAACTTAGGTTATCCTTGATCATAATCTATTCAAATCCTTCATAATGGTTCATAAAGAAAATTTGAATTAACCCTAGAATATCCCATGAGAGTGTCAAATCAGGTGTATAGTTAGGGCACACCCACCATGATCCAGAATGATGGATGAGATATACTAGACTAACTATTTTCAAGGTTATTGACCATAGATGAATTTGTGGTAAAACCACATCTACTTATAGTATCTTGATAGGGATACTTTGCTAGGAAAACCATACTTATTTATTTACCATAACTCAGGATGATCTCCTATACTTAGGATTATCCTAATGGTTCTCACTAAATTATTTTCACCCTAGTTTCCAAAGTTTAACAAAACCTTTCTCTACTACCAATAATAGTAAACCACACTTTTTATACATGGATATTACATATTATTAGATGAATATTCATTATATTACATAATGATCCATTATAGAATCATTTAGGTCTAGTGTATTTGGAAACTTGGATATATAAACAACTAGTTCATAAGATATCTATGTTATCTCCCACTAACTTCATCATAACTAGCACCCTTCTTAGACATATCATGCTTAATCCCTTTCTTCATAACTTGGGGAAAGAAAACATAAAAAAGGTAAACTTGGATGCTCAATAAGGTTAAAAAGGGTAGATATCAATGATCACTTAAACATAACAAGAGAATAAGGGTTTTAGAAAATAATAATGACATTTTAAAACCATACCTTTAATATTAAAGATCATAATTAGAAATTATGTCATAAAGCCTGGAAGTTCATAAGACATGAATCCTAAAGGAAACAAATAACATAATCCATGAGAGCATAACATTTTCTTAAGACATAGAATTTTAATGTACACATAAGCATAAAAAATAAATTCCTTAGTAGTCAAGTCTCATTTACAAGACTATCATATTAGAATAGGTTCACTCCATAAACCATCATAGTATTTAAGGTCCACTCCCAATACTATCATAGTGGATAGAGTCCCTTATTTAATAGGGTTTACTCTATATTATAGTCATGTTTATCTCATTATATATACATATTTATCCAATGAATTTGAGGGATATATGATTTCAGGCCCACCCAGCACATAATGAAAATCATACAGATGTGTGCCACAAGATCATAAAACATTCATCATATCATAACCTATGAAAAATAAGTGGGTTTTATAAATATTTTATCATGTAATAATATATACAAAATAAATGAGCTTCATGAACATTTCATAAATTAATTATATCATAACCCATGGAAAAGGTACAATTTTCATAAAAATATTGTCATCATAATCATAAACCATACTAATAAATGATAAGGATGGTTTCATTGAATCATGTCCATGGTAAATCATAAGTAAATTCAAGGTTTGTTTCCATTTATGAATAGAAATTATATTAAATGATCATTAAAATAATCTTGAGGAAAATAGACCTTACACTTTTAAAATCACCTTTTTAAAACTAAAAATTTCTTAAATATTAAAGAAAATTTTTTCTTTGAAAAAAAACTTAGAAACATGTAAGAGAATATTTAAAGTTGTGAGTAGTCATGGTGGTGGGAAATTTTAGTCGTGTCGTATATGTTAAAACAAATATTTCGTTCATATTTTTTGTAAAAAATTTAATATACCTCATTTGGAAAACAAAAAAGAAGATTCATTTTAAACCATTTTTTAGAAAAAGTAAAACATGGGTAAAAATGGATTTAAATGATAATTAGATAATAGTAAAAAATTTATTTAAATTTTTTTTAGAAAACATATACATTGAAGAGAAATGATTTTTGATCAAAGAGAGATAAAGTTGGTTTTTATTAAAAATAATATTTTGGTCTCTTATATATTTGAAATTGGTCCCATGATTGGATTGATTCTGGTCTTATATTTTTTTATCCAATTTTTTTCTTGGTCCTTTGGTGATAAAGGAAAGATCCTCATTTATCTAACTCAAGTTGTTGTGGTGGGAACATGGTTTCAACAATGTCATTGAACTCCTTGACATAAATGTATGGAATTTTTAAGGAAATTTTTAATTTATATAAATAACCATAGGATAAGAATATTAATGTGATTATTTAAATTTTTATCATAAAATTTCATCATTATAATCATAATCATAAACAATACTAATAAAAAACGGGATTGTAACACAAAACTGTTATCGCTTTGGTAATTTTTGGATCATATGCCCCATGAAGGAAAGAACCTCATATAGAGACATAAATCCCCAAAATTTTCATAATAATAATCATAAAATACATTATTTTTCATTATGTAAACCACATAAAAGAAACAAGTGGTGAATATGGCATGTGTCTCATAGAAATAAAAGTGAGATGAAAATCTCTTACCTCAGGTATTACTTCTTTTATATATGTTTGAACCTCCTATATAGTAAATATAAATTTATTATAAATATATTATAGAAACATTATAATATATATCATACCATATATGATTTATTTATAACCTTTTATCACTGGTTTATTAATAATTCTTTATTAAAATCATTATTCTGGGTGATAACTGCTTCGTTTTTCAAGTATGTTTTGGTTCAGTAGTTTTGGTCCTTGTAATTTTATTAAGGTTACATCATATACAGAATTTTAATATTGATATAAATATCATATATATTCATAATATTAATATTTATAGTCATCCATGAAATTTAGATATAGAAAAATAAATTACACCATTCACGGAGAAGGTAGGTCGTACGTGCGCATAAACGATGTTTTCATTTTTTGGCGGATGGAATGAAAGAAAGTAAAATAATATTTAATTTAAAAAAAATATTATTATATCATATAAATAATATATATTCATCAAATTCATCATTATTACCATCCAAGTAAAATGTAAATGAAAAACAATTCACATCTCTTCGTGGAGGTGGTTGTCCACACGTACGCACAAGCGACGTTATCATTTTTCAATAGATTGTAAGGTAATGAGGTATATGTGATATTATGATTAAAGAGGTATAATTATGTCATAATTATCATATATATTCATTAAATTCATCATTATATCCATCCTTGAGAAGTGATGATAGAAAAAAGATTACATTAGTTCGCAAGGTGGTAGTCAGTTGTACACACGATCGACTGTTTCATTTCCCATTTGATGAAATAAGAGATGGATATGTGTTATTTAATTAACATAGTAACATATTAGTATATGTAATATATTTTTTTTATTATTTAATTATATTTTAATAAGGTTTTTATGACATAGAATAATAAATAAAACAAAAACATGTGGTTAAGAAGTATACCTTTTCTTTGGACAACCTCTTTAGGTTTATACCTAAATCCTTCTTAGGATAGTTTTTTGATAAAATAAGGGAGTATATATAATTTTGAGGGACTTAATTAATGTTTTTTGGTATGTATTAAATGAACCAAAATTCTCTTGAAGTGTGAATAGGATAGTAGAGGGGTGCCCTTTTATAATTGATGTGAGTGACACACTTGTAATTTTTCAAAGTTTTAAAATAATGTAAAGTCACTTTATTTGGAAAATGGATCCAAAATGAACCATTACTGAATATTAGATGATATAAGGTTTAAATATGGATATAAAATTGGGTGTAGACAAGTTTTTAGTTTATTTTAACCCTTATCTCTTTAGTTTAATCCCCTAGTAAACTTGTTTTAACCTTAACCTTAGTAATAGATCTTTAATATTTTTAATATTAATTATGAAAAAAATTAAGTTTAAATTATTATATAATATTAATTTTTCTAATTAAAAATATTTAATTAATTTTAAAAAATTCAATTCACATAAGTGGAGGGATTTAATTTAAAATTAAACCCGCGGACGCGATGAAAAAGTGGGTTTTCAAAGAAAAAGTTTTCATAAGTATAAAAAGTTTTTATATCAAAATTGAACATAAAATTGATTAAAATGGCCTAAATTATATTAATAATAATATATTTACCTAATTTTACTTTTAAATCCATCTTAAAATAAAATGGAACTTGTGAATTCTTTAAACAAAAAGATAATTTTTAATAAAAATCAGTATTTTTCATTATTCATAAAAAAATTAATCTTTTCAAAAAAATCTCAAAAATTTAATCTAATATATTTTTTTAAATTTTTATTTAAAAATTTAAGTTCATTTTTTCAAATAAATTTTCTAAAATTAATAAAAATTAATTTTAAAATAAGTGCACAAAACGCAACAAAAGCGTTTTTTTGAAAAATATAGTTTTTAAACATAAAACTATATTTATTATTATATAATGACGTTTAGAAATATTAAATGAATAATAAAAAATTTTATTGAATATATAATATATAATTTTCATAAAAACTATTCACCAATAGTGACAAATTTAATTTATTAAGATAAAAATACATTGTGAACATAAAAAGAGATTTTCATAAAAACATTTCTTTTACTTTCAAATGATTTTTATTTTCATTTATAATCAATTGATAACCAATTAATTTATTTTATATATGTTTAAACCATATAATTTTCATAATTCAGTTAGTTTTATTCATACCCACAAATTTAATAGTTAGTTTATAATGGTATAATATATTACGGTTCATTTAGACTCACGGTTGCATGTATCGCAAGCTATTGAAGAGATTAAATTTATTTAAAAAGAAATATATAATAAAATATTAGGGTCTTACACAAATTAATTTCAAACATCAAAATTCATCATGTATTCTTCATCCACTTCTCATTCTAACAAGGAATTGGGATGAGATATCGATGGTATTTATCATTGGGTTTCTATGTATACCTCATGGAAAGAAAGTGATATGGGTGGTGATTAATAGATTGACCAAATCAACTCAATTTATTCCCATTCATGACTCAACCAAAGTTTAGGACTTGGGAAATCTGTATGTTCATGAGATCATAAAATTTCATGGAGTTTGATCTTCCATATTTTTAAATAAAGATCACCAATTCACTTATCATTTTTTGAGAAGCCTCCAAAAGGAAATGGGATCCTTGGTAAAATTGAGAATGGTGTACCATCTTCATATGGATGGATTGGTGAAACAATCCATACATATTATAGAGTACATGCTTCATGTTTTTATTCTTGACTTTTTAGGTGTTTAAGATTTCCACTTTGGGCTGGTCAAGTTTACCGATAATAACAGTTAATAGTCATCCATTAAGATGGTACCCTTTGTGGCCATGTATGCTCATACATGTAAATCTACACTTTATTGGTTGGTGATTGGTAAATCTTCCCTAGTTGGACCCATTTTGGTCTAAGATATAACGACAAAAGTTCTATTGATTCTTCGGAGAATTGTAACAAAAATGAGCCATTATAAATCCTATGTTTATCATTGTTATCGTCCTTTGGAGTTATGAGTTGTTGAAATAGGGTTTTTTAGAGTTTCACCTCATTTGTGTCATGGACAGCTTAGAAAATAGATAAATTTAGAACCAAGATATTTGGGACCGTTTCATTTTGTTGAGCAGCTTGGGAAGGTGGATTACCATTTGGATTTACCACCTCAGATGAAATTGATCCATAATGTGTTCCATGTGTCACACCTTAGAAGGTATCTCTCTAAACCATATCATTTCTTGATCTAGGAGGGACTTGATGTGGTGCCTAATTTATTTAGGACCAATTAGTCGGTTCAAATTATTTATTTTCATATAAAGGTTCTTTATGGAAAATATATCCTCTTGGTTCTGGTGTTTTGGAAGAATGGTCTTAATTCTCATGAGACATGGGAGCATAAGGCTTTAATGATAGAGTAGTGGCCTCACCTATTTTTAATGGAGTCTTCTTAATAGGTTTTTTTGGGGAAGAAAGCATTTATGGTGGATATATTATAACATCCCATTACCATATTTTAGGTATAGAACACATTTCATTATTGTTTCTCTTTGCTTTCATGTTAATATTTAATTGTTTCTACCTTTTATTAGTTATGACTATTTTTTCTTGGTTTTCCCCATTGTTTGAGATTTTATAGTTGTGTGGAAGAGGGTTTGGTACTGTTCTTAGGGGTTAGGAGGTGTTTGGGGATTTTAGTATGGGAGTGGGAATGCTCCTATAGTTGGAAAAGCTAAAGGAATCCCCCAAACTAGTCTGTGAGGGAGACTAGTCAGCCAGTGGGAGGCTGGGTAGTGGGGATTACTACATGAATCCCACCATATTTCTAATGACACTTTGAGTGGGTATGGAATTTTTTTAGGTGCCACTGGGTAACTGGTGGAGGCCCCCAGCTATCCATTTTCATCGATGGAGCCTAGAAACGGTCAGGTAATATCGTAACTTCGCATTTTTTTTAATCCTTGGTTTAATTATAAATCATATATCTTGAATTTAATTTGACCTTAAACTCTATATTGACTCTCTAGAGATAGTATTTTTTTCTCCTAACCTTGTTCCTTCATGGATCAATGTGTTGTTTGATGCATCAGATCTCTTTTGGTAAGTGTAAACTTAATTTGATCATAGATTATCCTTTCCTCCTCTCTCTCCATCTTCAAGATTGACGAATCCTCATGTAATTGATGGATCTAGATCTTGAAAAAAAATGAATTTATATTCTAGGATTCTTCTCTAATAATTTTAGCCTTCAACTCTCTATTGGTGGATCTCGTGTGGGTTTTCATTGATCTTGATCGAGGTAAGTGGTTTCATAAGACAATCACTATCACTTGAAACATTTGATGTTTGTATAATTTAACTTATTTTTTCAATTGATTTATAAATATAAAATTTAATCTATTGATTAATTATTTGAAATATCATGGTGTGTGTGATGAAACCCTTTGACAGTGGCTTTTGAAATTAAGTGTGATTTTCAAAAATATGATCTTGATTTGAAAAGAATGGTTTGAAAAATTATTTTAATGATATGAAAGGGCATGAAATTTATTAAGATGTGAAATGAAATGATTTGAAATGAAGGGAATGAGTTTTTGATAAAAACCATTTGATGTTGGTTTTTTAAATGAATGGCATGTTTTTAAACTTGAGCATAGGGTTGTTTGAAATGATTATTTGAAATGGTTGAGATTGATTGAATCAAATGATAGACCCATAAAAATTTGATTTACCTTGAATCACATGGGATCCTGGGTAGTTGGGTGGTAAGAACACATGGATTTATGATGATAATACTAACTAAACTAGATTGAGGATATGGATTTTATTATTTGGGATTTTATCATATTCTCCCTAGGCTTGGGATTTACGGAGTGTGTGCACTCCTAGAGCTATATTTCACTGAAATATTTGAGAATACCTATATTAATCTAACCTCGTGTCTTTTAACCATGGTGTTTTGATTGAAAATGATTATACATACCAATGATTGATTAAAATTATTTACTCATGTCTATTTTGATATAAATGATTATTCATACATGTTTTAAAGAAGAAGATTATACCTGATTGATTTAAATGAAATGCATTTTTATACCTTTTTTATTCTTTTTATTGAAATTTTTTGTAAAGAATGGTTTGATATGAACTATAAAAATATTTTCATTCCATGTTTTACTCAAAATTGAGAAAAGTTGTTTTATTTGTTATATATTTATTATGAAATACATGGTGAAATACTATTAGTATTTATTACTCACACCCTACCTTTTCCTTCAGGAATTTTTAGATTTTCTTATGTCAGGTCCAAGAAAAGGGAAATCACCACTTGTAGGTGGTGGGTGTAATTGATTAGTAGGACCTTAGGAGTTAGTGGTGACTAGTGGAACATATAATCCACTTATTACATGTAAATTATAGGATGTTGTCTTTAATGGTTTTATTTAATGTCTTTGGTTGACATATTATTTTGAGAGTTGTATCTATTGACTTGTGGTATTTTCTCTCTTGATGAGTGTTTTTCATGCTAATTGTTAATCATTTTATATTCACTTATTTATCTTATGAGTTATTGTTATGGGTAAATTGTTCACACTTTCTTGTTTTCATGCTTGGGAAATAGTCTCCAACCCATGGGGATCAAGAATTCAATTTGTTCTATGTCAAGACTGGTTTGTGTACCATTTATGTAGTTTATCTGGGTTGGTTTGTGATAGATGGTCTGGCACACTCACACACTACCTATCAAGTTCTGATAATCCTAACTTATATATATCAATAACCCCCAAACACAATAGTTTAATACACAATAATGAATATAGGCTTTAATGATAACCTCCCTTTAATACAAATTTGTAATAGCCCAACCTGATTTTACCCATAATATTACCCGAATTAGCCTTCCACAAGGCCCAAAGCATATTCCCAATTGTAATGGGTTGGAGAAAAGTACTTAGGTATCTTACAAAGAAACATGGGAATGGTTTTATCCTCCAACATACATATGATAAGATGGAAATAAATAGATCATCACAGAAAATTTCCATAACACATCATATGTAAAAACAACTAAACCATAAAGGTAACATCCAAAAACTGGATAATAGGGTCTAAATGAAAAAAAACTAAATACTAACAACATGGAACCTGAAGAAACCCGTAGGTCCATCTTCATGTGACCATATGTCACTGCCATGCCAACCCACCATAAGGCAACATGAACTAGGGGAGTCTTCCTCTATATGATAATATTACCTTTACCTATATCCTACAAAACCAAGTCTGTATATGCCCAAATGTATATATAGGGTGTGAGAAAAATGATCCTAGTAGGATACCACCATGAATATATACAATTTATATCCACATGAAACCATTAGTTCTTATATAAAATAGATTTCTAAAATATTTCAAAATAAATAATTTTCCATATAAAATAATCCTTTGGTTTTTTTTCAAAAACATGCCATGTTCTAATAAGTAAAACAATAATACATAACATATATACATGAGTCATATGTAGATTAATAAACTCAGTTTTCATGAATCAATATCCATATCAAGTGGGAAATGGGCATATCAAATAAACATTCATGTAATTTATTTACAAAGCACCAAAGGTAAATCCATGACATGAGGGTGTTCACAACTTAGAGAAATAAGAAACACTAGCTAGAATAAGTGTATCCAAACTCTTTGAACCTCGTTTCCCCATTAAAGGCTACCCACTAGGTCCATGGAATGATCACCAACCCTACTAATAGCTTATTCCACTAAGGCTTACATGTGTATAGTGTTTCCCCTTACCCAAAGGTCATCACACTGTGTTATCACATCCTCATTACATCCAAGAAACCAAATCCATATTCTATAAACATTCCCAAGGTACTCCATTTCAATAAACATTGTCCAAGGAAAATCTATTTCATTTTCATGCCCACATTTCATAAAAACTTTTTACAAGGAAAATACATTCCATTTACATGCATGAAAACCCCTTTTTAGGTCAAATTATTCATTGATTCAATTTATTAGTCACATCATGTGCATAAAAATGGTTTTCAAAAAAATATTTTTAGAAAATATTTTCATGTCCATCAAAGATCAAATTTACCTCTCATGGATTTCAAATCATTAATTTCATAAATCAAAACCAAGGGATATAACCAAAATAACACAATCATGTCGAGGGATAGACCATAGGATAGATACAACTACCTCGATAATAGAGGAAACATCAACAAATTCAAATCTGGTGATGGGATAGGAGGAGATCTAGCCCTCTTGATCCTATATCGATAAAAATAAATCCCAAAAAGAAGGGAATCAACCTAATTTGCTGCTAGATATAAGAAGGACATCCAAAACCACTTCCTAGAACACGCTCAATCAGAAATATGAGTTAAAGGAAAGATAAAATTGGTTTAATAGAGGGGTTTTGATTCAAAATATGCATTAAAACCCCTCATTAAGGTTGCATGTAGCTGAAGTAATCGCCCCTAGAGGATCAGATGTTATTTGGGAATTTAAATTTTTTGAAACAACTATCACCATGACCTAGTGCTTCCCACCACAGTGTGGTGTCTTCTCCCAAGTGATAAACTATATGGACCAACCACGATGTGGTGTAGAAATATAATAAATTTTTACCCACCATTCCCTCCACCACAATGTAGTAGTGACCACATTGGTCATGGTGTACAGAGGGACTCCAAGTGGTCCTCATTGAAGACCACACCCAACACTGGGAGTGGTGTCTCTGGATGTTTTACACAAGAGGCTCAAATACACACCACAACATCCACCATGGTCATGGTCCTACTCATTTCACACTAAAATTTCCAAAAACTAATTTTAATCCATATATAACACCCTGATATTTTGAAATAATAAAATTATATTATACAGTGTAAAGGATATGAAACACTGAGTTTATCTTGAATTACACACAATACTATGTTCATCTTTCATTTCATACATTACTCGTTTTATATTTTGTTTCACACAACCCTGAGATTTTTATGTTCGTTAGTGTATTCAACACACAACACCAAACTTAAACAACCCACGCTATATATTACCATTATAACCTAGCTGTTAAATTGAAAGGTATGAATAATATTAACTAATTTACAATATATATATATATATATATATGACTTACTCGATATAAATTATTGATAAAATTTTAGTAAATAATTAATCAATTTTTAGAAAAGTGATTTTATTCTTCAAACACATATTTTCTTCAAAAATGATTTTTATTGATTTTTATAAAAAAATATTATAATAAATTTTTGGAACATTAAGAAAATTTATTTTATAAAATTAACTTCATTTTTTGAATTGGAATATCAAAATTAACATTGGGATGAATTTTGGGATTTTTTGGGAAATGTTGATTTTTCAGTGAATAGTGAAAATACTAATTTTTATAAAAAGACTTTTATTTTCAATAAATTGATCAATTTAAAAGTACCAATATGTTTTAAATATTTTTAAAGTGTCATAATTTATATTTAATCCGCTTAATTACTTTTAATCAACTTTATATTGGTTTTTAGTATATGTATGTTTTTTTGGTTTAAAAACAGGTTTTTCTAACAAAACTATTTTAAAATGCATAATGTTTCTCCATTTTTAATTAATTAAAATAATAAACAATGGGGAATATTTTAAATGAAATTTATATATTATATATATTAAATATTAATTTAGTTTCATACAAATATTATTATTATTCATAGTGTTAATATAGAAATATCCTTTTCTAAAAAAGTACTCTTATTAAAAACTCATTGTCTCATCACATCTGTGGGATTAATGTTAAATTAAAAATTTTCATTTCTATGAATTGAATTTGAAAAAATGGGTTATATATTTTTAATAATAATAATTTATAATTTATAATAAGTTAAACTTAATTTTTTACCACAATGATTAGTGGAAACAGTTAAAATTAATTATATAGATAAGGGGTAAAATAGCCTACCAACTTGTAAAACAATCATTTTATGGAAATATGTCGAACCTTATCACCTTAGGATCAATTTTTATGATTTATTGCGATACTATTAAATTAAAGTGACCTATATAATATGTTAAGTAAAGAAAAAGACAAAAAAGGAACCTTCCTTTCCTTTAATAATTATAAAGATTTGTGATATGGAAAAAACATCATATGTTCAGTTATAAATATTTTTTTGAAATTTAAATAATTTTTTTATCATGATAATCTATTTAATTTTTTTATAGATGAAATAATTACTTTAAATTCTTAAGAAACGCCAATGTAGGAATTATTTAGTTAATAATTAAAGAAAATATATGATACTAAAAATATTAAAAGTGTGGTAAATTCAATGAATTATTTTATTACATTAATTTTTTAGATGAATATATCATGTTACACATTTATGAACTTAATATATTCAAATTACATCATTGTATTGATATTTTTAAATTCATATTAAATAAATAATGTCAAAATTGACATTAATGTTATTTTATAATAAATGATATTTTATTAAATGATTTAAAATTACTAAAAATACTATATTTAGACAAGTGATTTTTAAATGTTAATAAATATAAAATATATTCCATTAATGGACCAATTTATCTTTTATATTTAACCTATTGACCCCTAGATAATAAAAACTTTGTTATCACGGTCAGAGTTAAAGTTGTGTTTTTACACGTTACATGTCCTTATATTAAAATTAATTTCCAAAAAACATGGGTTTTTTATTTTATAAATTATATATCATATTTATAATTATTTTTTCTAAGTTTTTTAATAATTCTCACTTTAATTTAGTCTCAATTTATAAATTACCTAGGTTAGAAAACTAGTTACCATGGTAAAAATAAAAAAGGGTAAAATTGTGTAAAATTAAAGGCTAAGAAAAAAATTATAAAAGTTATTTTTTTTATTTTTTGGAAGTTTTTCTAGAATTTATCAACCCTAACCTCATTTTTTATTCAATTTTTTATCCATGTGAGGTAAGGGAGACCTTCCAATAGTGAATACTTTTGGGTATTTACAAGAATGTCACTCCTCCTCCATTATAAAAGGGTATTCACTCCCCTTACTTCTTCACACATCAAAACCTTGAAAAAATCACTTCTAAAACTAAATCCTCTCATAATATAATCCTTAATTTTTGTATAAATACAACCAATTAAGGCCTTTGGTACAAACCAAAAGGAGTTACCTGATGAAGAGGTAACGTTCATCAACGAGCATTTTTGTTTTATTTCTTTCCCCACCCTATCGATTATTCTTATAACATGAAGATATAACAACATCATTGTGTTAAATATACTGAGGTTTTTTATGTTAATTATTTTACCTACAACCACACACACTTCAATTAAATGGGTTATGAAATCATCATTTGTGTGTACAGAGGACTACCACCTCGCGAAACGATGTCATTCGTTTTTCCATTAGCACCTCTCACGGTTGGGTATGATGATGGATATAAATTTTATATATTATATTTATAACATAATTATATCTATTTATTAATTATATAATATATACCATTTTTTTATTCCAATACGCAAGGTATACGATAACGTAGCTCGCATATACGGCAGACTACCGTCACGCGAAGCGATGTGATTCGTTTTCACTAACATGTTACAAGGAAGGTAATAAGGGTAAAAATAATGTATATATGTGATACACATGAAATATTTATTATATTAATGAAATATTTATAATTATTTAAATATATTATATCATTTTATTTTTACCTTTTCACTCTAAAAAAATGATAACGTTTTTTGTGGGCATGTAGACTACCACCTCCTCAAAATGATTTGATTCTTTTTTTTCATCACCACATCACAATACTGATATATATTGGTATATATAATTAAATATTAGGGAATTTATGATATAATTATAATTATTTAAAGATAAATTTTACTTACCTTCTTTCTATAATGGTCACTGAAAAATAGAAATGTTACTCATGCGTACATACAGCCTATCATCTCCATGATCGTAACGTTAGTTCATTTTTCATAACCATATTACATGAATTATTTTAAAAGTATAATTAATGTGTAAATATTATAATTATTTCATTATTATTATTTTACATATTTTTTAATAATGACCCCTTTGACCTTAGTCAACCAACCTAAGTCATTTTTGACACACTAGCTGAATATGGACAAAACATCTGACATAAAATTAATCGATTAAGTAATTTTATATAACATGTAAATAAGTTAAAAAAACTAATAATAAACTTGAAAAGGTTTCTCAATAAAGTAAAAAATTAACATAATTTTATTATTCATGAAGATAAATACAAGAGTGATAATTCGGACTGAAGGTAAGGATTTTTCTCATCTCACTTTTATTTTGATGAGATAAATTTCATATTCACCACTTATTTTTGTTGTGTGGTGTATATAATACCCATGAATGTATTTTATGATTATTGTACTTAAATTTATAAGTATTTACATGTCCATTTTAGGATATATATTTCATGGGGTTTACGGTTTCAAATTTACCAAAGCGGTAATGTAATTTTGTCACAATTTTCCTTCTTTGAGACTTATATCATATTATGCACATATCTTCTTTTATGATGTTTATATACATCCCCTTTGAAATTTAATATCATGAATTTATTTATTATCATGGTATTTTAAGTTTCATGTAATGTAATCTTATCATGGGTATTGCGATTCAAAGATACCAAGTGGTAAGATTTTTAGGTTATGATCTCGTCCTTTATCACGATTGTTTATGATTATGCTTCCAATGTTGAAATATTATGATCTAGATCTCAATAATTCTCATGAATTTTCTTATAAAAGTTTTATTCATTATATGTTAAATAAATTTTACCATTTTACCACTCTTTGGTACTTAAAAAGTTTGAGAAATTGTTTTCAAGAAAATATTACTTCATTTCTCTCTTCAGTCGGAGATCTATTTTCTTCCAAAACTATGTTTTCTAAAAATGTTTTCAAAAATGTTTTTAAAATTTTCAAAATGATTTATTAAATAATTTTAACCATTTATATTTTTTAAAAAAAATTCAAAGGAATCTTCTTGTCACTTTCTGACCAAGGAACTTTTCTAACCTTTTTACTATGAGAAAGGAGTGTTCTTTATGGAATGTATGGAATAACCTGACGACATGACTGTAATTTATTTAAAGCATCCTTTTAAATTTTAAAATATTATTTCTAAAGAAATTTTTTTCTTAATATTATGGACATTTTGAGTTTTTAAAATTGGTTTTCAAAGAAATTGATTTTAAAAATGTTTTATGTTTTATAAAGTGATTTTCAAAAATAAAAAGTATATTTTCCTCAAGAAGGTTTTTAATAATATTTTAATGGTATTTCATTCATCAATGTCAACAAAAATTGTTTTTACTTATGATATAATGGTCATATTTTGTAATGATACAATCCTCATTCTTTCTCTGGATGGATTATGATTGTTTCAATGAGATTGTTATGGAACTCATTTCTTTTCCACAGGTCAATCATGTTTCAAAGAGATTGTTATGAAACTCATTTCTTTTCCATGGGTCAATCACATTTCAAAGATATTTACATGAAACCCATTTATTTCCCATGGGTTAATCAAGTTATAATAGGAACAATGATTGTTTATATGATTTTTTTGATGAAATGAAATATCTATGTAATTTATTTGTGGTTAAAGGAAAACTTATATGATGGGGAAGCCTAGATAAAGTTTTGTGATCCCATTATATCCTATATTATAGGGAAACATAGATAGTTATAGGTGAGATCATTACATCTAATATGATGGGGCGGCCTAGATAGCATTGGGTGAGCCCGTTATAGCATAAATGATGGGTGTGCCCAGATAGTTCTCCAATTCATTGGGTAATGATTATATTAGAAGTAGGGAATATGGTTATCCCAATTAAAAAGGTTTTATGAAAATGATTCTCCAAGTTATCTAAAAGGGTTTTAATTGCTTGTTATGGGTTTATAATGTTTCTTATGATTAAGATTGATATCACATGGCTCATGATTATTGATTCTAATGACTCTTTAATTTTCCATGTTTTCATATTTTATGATCTAGGTATTGATGGTTATGAGTTATTTTTATGATTCTATCATGCACTCTGATTATATCATTATACCCTTAAGAAATTCTTATGCTCATTGATGACATTAAATTACTAATGCTTATGTTTACCCTTAATGAGCATTTGATCTCACCCTTCTTATGCTTCATTTTCCTCGGGTTATAAATAATGATGTTTAATGAATTATGTCTAGAAGGTATTTTTTATCTATGATGATGATAACTTAATTTGAATTAAGAAAAAATGGGTTAATTGGGAGAAATACTTATTTAATTATATGGGTATTGCTTATGTAGAAGTTTGTCCTAATTATCTAAAACTATAAACCTAAAAGTTCTTAGAGAATATAAGTGATACAATTTTTCATTTTTATGTTTAAAGGTTGGATGAAAAAAATTGGTCATAATTATCAGAATCAGAGCTAGAAATGTAAATTTTACAATTTCAGCACTGAATCTGGGAGTGCAGATTCTAGGTTTTTATAGTTGGTATTAAAGGTCGGTTTAGATAACTTTAGATATTATTATGTTTTCATGTGATTTTATCTTAAGATTCATGGATACCATCATATTTATATAAGCTTAAGGATGGTCATAATTTCATAGTCTTAAAACCCCCTTTTAGTTATTAAGAGATGAGATATTAAAGTGATTAATGACATTTTAAGAGACGTTTTAATAGGTTAAAGTATTTCTAAAGCTATATTTTAACATGAATAATGAATTTAAATTTTTTTGAAATTAGATTTAAGTTATTTATAACCTTTAGGGTTTATATAATCTTGGATATTGAGAGCACATTTTTTATTGTATAGATAACCATAAGATTGAAAAGTGATTTGGTGATTAAGTGGCTAATGTTACTTCAAAACATGATCACCATATTTTTGGGATCGAAATATGAAAGTTATGAGATAACTTTTGAGGTTAAAACACTCTTTAAGGTTATTAAGGTTATTTGGGATACAGGTATATGGAATGATTTAGTGTGAACTTTGGGTATTACTATTGAATTTTGAAGATTAATTTATCATATGATGGTTTACTCATTTTGGGAATTATATTACCTTGTGCTAACCATTTTGGGTTTGGTTAATGTATAAGGACATAATGAATATCTTATTATGATTTTGGGGATTATATGTCCCTTTAAAAGTTTATTTTAGTGCTTCAGGCACAAAAAATCATCTTGAATACACATCATTTAGAGAAAAAGATAATATTATGGTGTAAATTGATTAAAGGATGAAATTATACTCATAAAGTAAGTATATTTCCTTTTTCTCTTATTCTATATGGTAAATAAATTCCTCAAATCTAGGGAAAATGATCATGAAATAAAAATGTTCTCCCAATACTTTTAATTCTAATGAAATAATGGTCTTTTAAATCACCCAGATTTATGGTTTTGAGGCCATTAACTTTAAATTGATCATTTAGTTGCTTGTGATCAATAACCTCAATCACTCTCTATAATTATTTACACTTTTCTTCCATTCTCACCTATGTTATCCTATTTGGTAACCTAGTTATGTGTTATTCTATATGACCTCTGTGCCTAACTTTCTTTATTGTTAAGAGGATGTTTTATTATCCCTTTTTATGATGTGTGTTTATAAAAAAAATTATATTTAAATTTCCATCCTTTGATTACTGAGATAAATTTCAAATTGTAAGGATGCAATTTATTAGTGGGAGGATATAAAATCCCAATATTTTGAAAGAAGAAAATTATATTCAACAGCATAAAGGACATGCAACACTGAGTTGATCTTCCGTCACATGCAACACTATGTTCAACTTACATTACACACAACACTAATTTTATCTTGTGTTACACACAACCCCAAGGTATTTATGTTCGATAGTGTATTCAACATGTAACACTTAACTTAAACAACCCATTATATATATTACCGTTATAACCTAACTGTTAAATTGAGGGGTATGAATAGTATAAACAACTTTATAAAATATATAAATATATATATAAATTTCTTACTTAATATGAATTATTTATAAATTTTTAGTAAATAATGAATCAATCTTTAGTATAGTTATTTTATTCGACAAAAATATGTTTTCTTCAAAATGATTTTTATTTATTTTCATGAAAAAATATTATAATAAATTTTTGGATCTTTTATAAAATTTATTTGATAAAATTAAATTCTTTTTTTAATAGGAATATAAAAATTTACTTTGGGTGAAATTTTGGGATTTTTCGGAAAATATTGATTTTTCAGTGAATAGTGAAAAATACCGATTTTTTGTAAAAAGTCTTTTATTTTAAATAAATTAATTAGTTTAAAAGTACCAATATGTTTTGAAAATGTTTTAAAGTAACCTAGGTTATATTTAATCCACTAAATTACTTTGGATCAACTTTATATTGGTTTTTAGTATATGTTAGTTTTTTTGTTTAAAACGAGTTTTTCTAAAAAAAATAGTTTTAAAATGCACAATGTTTCTCCATTTTTAATTAATTAAAATAATTCATAATTAGAAATGTTTTAACTGAAATTTATAGATTATATATCATAAAATATTAATTTATTTTCATAAAATGATTATTATTAGTCATAAAGTTAATATAGAATTATCTTTTTCTAAAAAATACACTTATTAAAAACTCATTGTCTCGCAGAGTTTATAGGATTAATGTTAAATTAAAATTTTCCATTTATTTGAATTTAATTTGGAAAAATAGATTCCATATTTGGAATAATAATAATTTCTAATTTCTAATAATTTAAACTTAAATTTTTACCATAATTATTAGTGAAAATAGTTGAAATTAATTACAGTGATTGAGGTAAAAATGAGTTTATCAGGGGATTAAACTTATTAGATAAGGGGTAAAATGACCTACCAACTTGTTAAAAGAATATTTGATGGAAATATTTTGACCCTTATCACATTAGGATCTATTTTTATGAGTTATTGTGATATTATTCCATGAAAGTGGTCTATATAATAAGTTAAGTAAAGAAAAGGACAAAAAAACTTTCCTTGACTTTAATATTTATAAAGATTTAGGATAGAGAAAAAACATCATATGTTCAATTTGAAATATTATTTTTAAATTTAAATGAGTTTTTTATCATGATAATTTATTTTAATTTTTTTATAAATTAAATAATTACTTTAAATGCTTAAGAAACTCCAATACAATAATTATTTAGTTAATAATTAACTAAAATAAATGATACTAAAAATATAAAAATAAGTTAAATTAAATGAATTTTTGTATTACAATAATTTTTTTGGATAAATATATCATTTTAAATTCATATTAATTGGAAATATTAAAGTTCCTTCACTATATTGATATTTTAAAATTCACATTAAATAAATAATGTCAAAATTAACATTAATGTTATTTTATAATAAAATACATTTTATTAAATGATTTAAAATTAATAAAAATACTATCTTATGAAAGGTGATTTTTAAATATTAATAAATATTAAATATGGTCCATTCATGGACCAATTTATATTTTATAATGAACATAATGACCCCCTAGATAGTAAAAACTTTGTTAGCATGGTTAGGGTTAAACTTATGTTTTTACGCATTACAGGCGCTTCTATTAAAATTAATTTTCAACACACATGGGATTTTTATTTTATAAAATAGATATAATATTTATAATTATTGGTTCTATGTTTTCTAAAAATACTCCATTTAATTTAGTCTTAATGGATAAATTACCTAGGTTAGAAAACTAGTTATCGTGGTACAAACAAAAAAGGGTAAAATTGAGTAAACATAAAGACTAAGGAAGAAAATGATAAAAATTCTTTTATTTTTGTGTTTTGAAGGTGTTTTTAGACCACATAAACTCTCCCCTATATTTTTATTATATTTTGGATCCACATTAGTTAAGTGAGACCTCCCAATAGTGAATACTTTTGGGTATTTAAAAGAATGAAAATCCACCTCCATTATAAAAGGGAATTCACTCCCCACACTTATTCACACATCTCAAGACATTTGGATCATAAAAAAACTACCCAAATCACTTCTAAAATTCCTCATCTAATCCTATAATCCTTAATTTTGTAATAAATCTAACCAAGGAAGGCCTTTGGTGTAAACCAAAAGGAGTTACTTGAAGAAGAGGTAACGCTCATCAATGAGCATTTTTGTTTTATTTATTTCTACACCCCTTAAATTATTCTTATACCATGATGATATAATAATATAATTGTCTTAAATATAATAATATTTTTTATGTTAAAGTTTTGAAATAAAACCACACATACTTTCAACAAATGAGTTGCAAAATCATCATTCATGTATACGGCGAACTACCACCTCACAAAACAATGTCATTTGTTTTTCCATTACCACCTCTCACATTTGGGTATAATGATTGATATAAAGTTTATATATGATATTTATAACATAATTATACCTATGAATTAATTATATCATATATAACCTTTTTATATTATAATACGTAAAGGATGTGATAACGTCACTCATGTGTATGATGGATTACCGCCTCACAATGTGATATGATTCGTTTTCATTAACACATTACATAGAAGGTAATAAGGGTAAATATAATGAATATATGTGATATAAATGAAATATTTATGATATTGATGAAATATTTATAATTATTTAAATATATTATATCATTTTATTTTTACCTTTTCACTCTCTGGAAAAAATGATAACGTCATTCGTGGACGTATGGACTACCGCCTCCTCGAAGCGATGTGATTCCTTTTTTTTCATCACCACATAAAAGAAATGATATATATAAGTATATATAATTAAATATAATGGTATTTATGATATATTGATCATTATGAAAAGATAAATGTTACTTACCTTATTTCTATAATGGTTATTGAAAAATAGAAACGTTATTCATGCGTACGTACGACCTATCATCTCCATGATCATAATGTTAGTTCATTTTTCATCACCTTATACCATGAATTATTTAAAATTATAAATGATATATAAATATTATAATTATTTCATGATTATTATTTTTCATATGTTTAAATAATGACCCCTTCGACCATATCCAACCCACCAAAGTCATTTTTGACACACAAGCCAAATATGGTCAAAACATCCGACGTAAACTAAATTGATTAAGTGATTGTATATAAAATGTTAATAAGTGAAAAAAGTAATAATAAAATTTAAAAGTTTTCTCAAGAAATTAAATAATTTTCATAAGTTTATTATTCAGGAAGATAAAGACACGCGTGACAAGTCGAACTCAAGGTAAGGGTTTTTCTCGTCTCATTTTTATTTCAGTGAGATAATGTCATATTCACCACTAATTTTTGTAATATGGTTTATATAATTAAAATAAATGTATTATATGATTATTTTTCTTAAATTTATGTGGATTTACAAATACATTTTGGGATATCTCTTTCAAGGGGTTTACGATTTCGAAGTTACCAAAGCGGTAGTAGATTTTTTTCACAATTTGTCTTCTTTGAGACTTATGTTGTGTTATGCACATATATTATTTTATTAGGTGTATATACATACCATTTTACATTTAATATAATAAATTTATTTATTATCATGGTATTTTAAGTTTGATTTAATGTAATCCTTTCATGGGGCTTATGATTCAAAGATGTCAGGTGGTAAGAGTTTTATGTTACAATCTCATCCTTTATCAGGATTGTTTATGATTATGATTCTAATGTTGAAATATTATGATATAACTCTAAATAATTATTAATAATTATATTATAATTTGGTTATTCATGATATTTTCAAGTAATTTTACCATTTCCCCAATCTTTGGTACTTAAAAAGTTTGAGAAATTTTTTTTAAAAAAATCTGACTTCATTTCTCTCTTCGGTCAGAAATTTTCTTTCTTCCAAAAACATTTTTATAAAAAAAATTAAAAAATGTTTTTAAAATTTAAAAAATTATTTTTTAAAATATATTTTTACCCATTTTTTATTTTTTTTTTAAAATCAAAGTGATCTTATTCTCACTTTCCAAACAAGGCACTTTTCTAACCTTTTTATTGTGCAAAAGGAATGTTCTTTAAGGCATGTACGGAATTACCTACCGACATGACTATCATTTATTTGAAGCATCATTTTCAAGTTTACAAGATTATTTATAAATAAAATGTTTCTTAATATTATAGAAATTTATAGTTTTTAAATGTGGTTTTCAAAGAAAAGGATTTTCAAAATGTTTTATTCTTTATAAAGTGGTTTTCAAAAATGAAAAGGATATTTTCCTCAAGAAGGGTTTTAATGATATTTTAATGGTATTTCCATTCATCAACATCAACAAACCTGGGTGTTAGTTATAGTCCAATGGGTATATTTTTTAATGATACCATCCTCATTCTTTCACTGGATGGATTAATATTTTTTTAATGAGATTGTTGTGGAACTCGTTTCTTTTCTACAAGTCAAACACGTTTCAAAGAGATTGTTATGAAACCCATTTATTTTCCACAGGTTAATCATGTTTCAAAGTGATTGTTATGAAACTCATTTCTTTTCCATGGTTCAATCACATTTCAAAGAGATTTATATGAAACTCATTTCTTTTCCATGGATTAATCAATTTATAAAAGGAATAATGATTGTTTCTATGAGTTTTATGATGAAATGAAATCTCTATATACCTTTTTTTTTGTTCTTGGACATCTTAAATGACAGGGAGGCCCAAATAGTGTAGGGTGAGCCCATTACAGGTGATATAATGGGGTAGCCTAGATAGCATCGGGTGAACTCGTTGTAGCTTATATGATGGGGCAACCTGGATAGCACCAGGTGATCCTGTTATAACTTAAGTGATGGATGTGCCTAAATAGAACTCCAATTCATTAGGTAATGATTATATTAGAAGTCCTCTAAAAGATTATTTCAATTAAAAGGGTTTTGATATGGTTTTATGAAAATGATGCTCTAAGTTACTAAAAAGGGTTTTAATTGTTTGGTATGGGTTTATAATGGTTCTGATGATCAAGATTGATATCACATGGATCATGATTATTGATTCTGATGACTCTTACCTTTTCCATGTTTTCATATTTGATGATTTAGGTATTTATGGTTATGATTTATTCTATAATTCTCTCATGCACTCTGACTATATCATTATACCCTTATGCACTTCTTATGCTCATTGATGAAATTCAATTACTAATGTTTATGTTTACCCTTACTGAGTATTTGAGCTCACCCTTATTATGTTTCTTGTCCCCTAGTTTATAAAGAATAAGGTGAAATGAATTGAGTATAGAAGGGATTTCATATGGATTATAATGACTTAATGTGAATTAAGAAAATATGGGCTAAGTGGGAGAAATGATCATTTAATGACATGGGTATTATTTATATAGGAGTTTTTACTAATTCTCTAAAACTATAAACCTAAAAGATCCTCAAAAATATAAGTGATCCAATTTTTTATTTTTATGTTGTAAGGTTTGGGTGGAAAAAAACTGAGTTACAATTATCGGCATCAAATCCAGAAATGTAAAGTTTACGATTTCAACACCAGATCCAGGAGTGTGGGTTCTGGGTTGTTACACCATCATTTACCTCTAACACTTATAAAACCAAAATTAACCAACTTAATGCTCAAAAGAAAACATAATTGTGATCCAGAGGGTGTCATAATTTTTCACTATTCACCCAAAAATCAATTATTTCTGAAAAATCCCAAAAAAATACCCTAAGAAAAATTCAACCTTATGAACTCAAAAATGATATCCAATTAATCAAATTCAAATCCATAAAATTAGAAATTTTAATTTTAAATATAACCATGAAATGTTTCTATTGTAATTTTTTCCTGTTACAGGGCAATCTTGAGTTTTTCAAAGATAGAGATAGATAGCGAGTGATAGAGAAACACATAAACACGTAAGAATTTTTCAAGATTTACACACTCTTGTTATTGAGTGGCTACATCCTTGGTGCTTAGCAGTTTCGATCCTGCTTCACATGCTTGTGTTTTATTATCAACAAAGAACAAGGAAAATGAAGTATAAAGATGATCCTAAACTCCTACAAGTATCTTAAAGACAATACAAAGGAATATGATCAAAAATTAGAATCAACAAGATTGAATGATCTTCCTTTCCCTTCCTCAAGTGCCTTTAATGAATGGATGATGTGTGTGCCTTCTTTGTATCTCAAACACAGCCCCAAAAGTCACTAGAATTCTAACAAGATGGTATAGGTTACTATTTCTTTTCTTCATCATACCTCTCAAAGTGAATCAAAAATTTTATTTAAAGATATACAAAACCACAATGTGTTGGAATAAACCACATCGTGGTTTGTCTGGTCAACAACATATTTGAAAACTATGAATGGAAATCTCAAGCATCCTAGAATTTCAGAGGATGATTTTAATATTCAAGATATAACTTTGACCAATACCATTATGTGGTTGATATTAACCATGACATGATGTCTTAGATTTAGCTCCGCGATCAACTACTCCATGATCATTTTTCCTTCAGACCACAACATAGTTTCCCCAAACCACGATGTGGTTTCTCTGAGCATGGAATCCAAGAATTTTTCTTTAAACCACGATGACTGCAGTGCTCATTTCTTGTGACTACGACATAGTGCTAAAAACCATGATGTTTCCACTCCTCATGGTAACACAAGAACTCCACCCTTCAATCTCTAAAAACTACAACTTTATAAACCATGGGAATTTTCTCCACAAACAGTGATGTAATATGATATGGTTTGCTTCCCTCTGGCCACCAAAAATCTTTATAGAAAAATCTCCATGAACAATGGGCACTAAAACGGCCATTTTCCTCCAAGCTCTTTGTAAGAGGTTTTTCTATAACACCAACCACCACATGTCTTGTTGAACACCATGGTGTGATTTGTGTTTCCTTTAAATTCATTCATTCCATTGCAACCTCTTCATCCAACTGATCTTCCATCAATTCATGAGCCTGTTGATAATATATACAACATGAAAACATATCCAAACTTATGTATGATCATCTCAAGAAACTGGTCATGGAAAGCTCCCAATGTGGGAGTTATCTAAACACTACACCATTGGATAGAATAATGTTTTTAAGAGTTCTCTAACCCTTGGTGTAAAGATTAATACTATATTGACCAAGTCTCAATTGAGACCTCACAACTCCTCCTTTGTCAACTCACTCCATGAGGGTTCTTCAATCTCTTTGATGACACTTCCATTTCCCATGTCTTTAACCACTTCTAGAATGCATCAGCTACATCTACTCCATAATAAGAAGACATAACTTTAACAAAACTAAGAACATTTACTATACCTTCCATTTTGAATCAATGAAATTTTCAACGATGACCATATACTCGATTGTTTGACGACTTGATTTCCATATACCAGTTGTCAAGCTAATGCTTTTTACGTTTTTCAACAAAACTTTTGATTTTTTCTTCGCTTTTTGATAAATTGTCTGCAATTACTTTTTTGTTAAAAATCCTCGTAAGATTGCTTTTTTCATATTTTAATATAAAAAATAATACTTCTTCTTCCACAATGTTAATGAATACTCATGCATTAGAATAGACATTTCGGAAAGTTCTCTCATTCTAAACTGGTCATTACAAGTGGATGGACAAGGATGTGTGAATTGAACAAGGGCTAATTGAAATGGTCAAGTGTCTTTCTTTTGTTAAACAATGTGAGGTTTTTTTAATGCATTTATATAGATATATTTTCAAGTGATTGATGCTCGACTCTCGTCCACCGTAGAACTAGGGCCAACCTAGGGGAAAGCTCCACAAGCCTCTGAGCTAGGAAAATACGCTGACAAGACAAACTAATACACGGACAAAGGCAAAAAAACGACCCTTTTATTGCAACCACCTATAAAATGAAGAGCAATATTTATGATGATGGTCCTAGGCAATAAAATCTGTGAGGCTGATATTGCATAGAATGTTCTTCTTTGTAATGAAAGCAAGTAAATTCATCATAACATAAAATTACCGATTAATCTAATTTTAAACTTATTTACTTGGAAGTTTAAAAAATCATTTTTGTTGATGTCACTTGGAGTTGCTAGTAAATAAGAATTAAAAATAGACGTAAATATAAACCTCTCTTCTTATAACTATCTAATAAGTCACTCTCTTTAAATTATTCCCAAAGATTCCTTTGGTTATTTTGTACCGTTGATTCCTTATGTGCTTTGTGACAGTCAATTGCTCCTTGTGTACGGTTGGCTAAATATAATTTCCTTCCACCACTTGCTCATTACTTTGCCACCGACCAGTAATTCGGCCACCCGGTCCTGTCCGACCGGGCCGACCGGCCGTTTTTATGGACGGTTCCGATCAACCTCATCGTATAAACAGAACCCTAAAACCCTCGACGGATCCCTGGAAACAAGGAGTGACGAAGGTAGGGTTTATCCAGCTGACACTGCCTTTTGCTGACTCATTTTTTTCGCTATTGTTCGAATCTCCATTTTCTCTGTAAAGCAGAAATGGACAAGGGGCCTGGTCTCTACATGAAAATCGGGGGAAAGGCGAGGGGTAATGCCTTTTGTCTTTCAACTCAAACGACTGTGTTGCTGCAGCCTGTTGCTCATACTTTCTCTTACTCTCTGTTTTACCGAGCAGCTGTGAGCGCGGAAATTTCTGTTTGCATGCTTCTCCCATTTATTTCTTGTTTTTCTTAATTAATGCTGTTATTGTTTTAGATCTTCTCTACAAGGATTACCAGAATGACCACAAGTTCATGGTTACGACCTACACTTTCGATGGAGCCGTGAGTTGCCGCTAAAAATTTTACTTTCAAGTTCCAATTCTCCTGCGAAGCACCAATGGATTGCATGCCATTGCTTATGCCAATCAAAGTGGAATGTTGATTGGTTCACCATTGCTTCTTCTATGAGTTTATTTTATCGTTTTTTGCATTGATCGCAAATGTATGAAATTTCATTTTGCTCATCTCTGCAACTCACTTAATCTCTTCGGTAGTCTTTTTGAGTTTCAAATGCGTTAATGATATTTGGATTCTGTTTTTTAATCTAAAATTAACCGACGGAATTCATATGCCAATTGATGGGTCTATTCCCATTGATTGTGCCTTCTTCTCTTTGGAAGTCTTTAATTAACTTGCAGTTGTGGGAATTTTTCACCATGCCACACAAACTTTTAGTTTTAGGAATTCAACATTTTTGTTTTAGTCTTTCAAATTCCATGATAGTCTCTTTAGAAGTTAATCACTTCACATGATGTGAATGATCTATACTGTATAGAGTATTAAAAATTCAGTTGGTGGTCATACTGTTTTAGGAATTCTAAATCCTGACTAGTGTTATTGTTGCATGTGTCAGGCCATTACTACATCCGGTACGAAGAAAGGTGAAATATTTTTAGCCGATGTCAGCACGAGACTGAAGAACAAGAACATCACCACTGATATGAAAGTGGACACAAAATCTAATGCAAGTCTCATAAGCATGTTACTATTCTTGCTAGTTTAACTTAAAATTTCACTGATTTCTTTTGCAAGTGCGTTTCTCCAATTTAAAACAACATAGCATTCCTTAGTATGTTTCTCCAATTTAAAAAAACATAGCATTCCTTAGTATGTTTCTCCAATTTAAAATAACACAGGATTCGACTGTCTCAAATTGTATGATACATTGAATATTTGGCTGACCTGTCATGAATTTTGTAGCTCCTTGCAACTGTGATGGTTGATGAACCTGCACCCGGACTCAAGGCAATCTTTAGTTTTGCTGTTCCTGATCAGAGATCAAGCAAGGTTAGCAATTTCCGGTGTTTCTCTTTTTACAGTTAACAATTTATGCAGACTCACTTATTCCTTGCTAGATTCATGTTGGTCAGATGGCCAGTGCTGTTACAAAGAGGTAGATTTTTAGAAAAAAAAAAGCTTGTTTTCATGTTTTCAGAAAAATGATAGTGCTTGGATAGGCAATTTCTGTACGCCTTTGTTTTTCCGTCAATTTGGACAACATTTTATAATACATATTTGGAAAATGAAAACAGGAAATGTTTTCCAAAACCAAACGCAGCCCTAGTTTCTTTCTGCATACTGCTCACTTTATGTGATTTGTGGGAACAGGTAGAACTGCAGTATTTACATGAGTATGCTGGAATTAACACGAGCATCGGGCTGACGGCAAATCCCCTTGTCAATTTCTCTGGTGTAATGGGAACCAATGGCTTTTCGGTTGGCACGGACCTTTCATTTGACACCGCCACCAGAAATTTTACCAAAGTAAATGGCGGGCTTAGCTTCACATGTTCAGATCTTGTTGCTTCGTTAACATTGTGAGTATGCTACATTTGTTTGTTTTCACAATTGTTAGTTGCCTAATTTTTCTTCCTTGAGTTCTAGTGTTTCCATTGCAATCATCTTATGTTCATTACTTTGCATTAGAGGTGGAAATTGCGGTTCATTGATTGAGTTCGTGTCTGGTTGGGGGTTGGGCATCCTGTAAATCCATTTAAGCTCAACCATAACCCCATCTATTTAATTAAACGGGTTAAACCTGCCCAACTCTTATGAAGGGGTCAACCCTAACCGATTAAATATATAACCGTCATGACATGTCCAACTAGTTAATATGAGATAAACCCAATGTCCTGACTAAAAAATAACCTAAACACGTGTCGTCCATGTTGCAACTCAACCCTCTTTGTGTCTGATTCAAATCCGTTTTAACCGTGTTATGTCTGGTTCAAAATTGCCACCTCTGCTTTGCATCGTTGTTACTTGAGACTAACACATTGTTTCATGGACAAACATCATCATATGAGCACATTTTGTGTCAAATATAATATGGGTCACGTTATTCTGATACAGGAATGAGAGGGGGGACTCACTCGGGGCATCATACTATCACTTGGTGAGCCCATTGACGAACACGGCTGTGGGCGCGGAGCTGACCCATGGGTTCTTGAGCAACGAGACCAAACTCGTGATCGGCACCCAACATTCGCTGGACCCCCTTACCAAGTTAAAGGGTCGAGTGGACAGCTGCGGCAAGGCCAACGCGCTCATTCAACATGAGTGGAGCCCAAAGGCTCTGGTCACTGTCTCCGCCGAGGTCGACACAAAGGCAGTGGAAAAGAGTGCGAAGATTGGATTGGCTTTGGCCCTCAAGCCATAGAACTAGACCACCCAGCACCTGCATTTGGTTGGAAAGTTTTGATACATGTTGCAAAGCAATGATTTAGGGTTTGGAAGGGTTTTATTGCACTCCAAATGGTTCTTCAATAACATTTTCTACACCATTTCTTATGTCATGTTTATTGTGTGTGTTTTTTTAATTTTTTTATAAAGCAACTTTTTAAAATCTGTGCATAAGAATGAGGTATAAAAACTATATGTTTTTTTTTGTTGAAACACACTTTTGATTGTATTTTTTTTAATTTAAAACATGGTATTAAAAAGAAATATAAAATGCTGATAATTTAATTTAAAAAACAGGAGAACAAAAATATTCATTGAATAAACTTTGTATTTATTTCTTTTCTCTTTCCAAAAACACAAACATAATTATATTTTATTTAATTTAACTTTTTTTGTTTTCTTGAAAAATCATTAGTATTTTTTATTTTTTATTTTGTTATATATATATATTTTTAAAATATAAAAATCAAATATTTACATTGGTTTAAAGAGGAGTACAAATACTAAGAAAATCTACCCGCACCTACAAAATACTTAGGAAAACTTGATCTTCAGATTTCAAAATCCATCAAAAGTGTAACCATTAATCTATGCTCTTATGGCTCAAAAATTTATGGACCGATCAAGTGAACCAGGTTTTCAGGTCAGGCTAGTGCGATTCAACCTTAAAAAAATTAAACTATTATGATAACTAATGAAATATAGTTAATGGTTCAAATTACGTAGATTTTTTATTAGAGAAAATAACACTCATGGTTCAAAATTGAGAATTAATCCTAAATTAGGACAGAAAAACATAAACCAGATGAGGGCATCACCCTTTTTATTTAAGTAGGTTGCAAATAAATAAAATTACAAAAATATCCACTTTGTCAAATGGACTTCTTCCATGGTGATCTCATGAAAATCTTCATCTTGCTATGCTCCCCCCCCCCACAACATCCTTCCTATCAGTGACAATTGTTTTTTTTAAGATCCTAAGCACAGACTCATCGCGCTTACATTACGGATATGCATCTTACTTGTGCCCTTGCTTTCTGTTGCCCTCATATGTCTTCATATCTCAAGAGAGACTGACCTAATTGTGTGTTGCTCAACCTATAGTTCATGCTCACCTCGTTGGGTGTCAGCCTTATTTCACTGACAACATATAATAGGTTTGTTATATCTAGAAATTTGTATGAATAACTATTTTCTTAGTTGCATTTGTAGTGTTAAATATTTTATGGAGAAACAAATGTTGTTAACATGTGAATATGAGTTGAAAAGGGAATGTATCTTGAATTATATTTGCAATTGTTATAGGTTGATGCGTAAGTGGTGACAATAAATTATTTACAAAAAGAAATGTCATGTTATTTTCATTTTGGAGGAGTTGCAATCTTTGATTTATTAGGAAAAATACATTATGAAGGCATAAGATCGCCGAGTAGAATGCTAAAAGAAGGAATATCATTTTGTGAACTATCAATATTTGCATCCGCATTTTATGGAGCGTGATCTTTAGATCAGAGTAGGATAAAATTGCAAGAAGAGGGTGGATTGCCTTTAAAAATGATTTTAAAACGATGCTATAAAATAAAAGTGATTATCATGCAATCAATTGATTTAAGTATAAAATAGTCATAGTAAAGTGAGCATAGAGAAAATTAAAAATCTAAGCGCAACGAAAAATAAATTATGAAAATTAAAAGGCACACTTTGATAAATGAGTTTGACAATAGCTCAATAATGAGCCCATATGTCTCCTCCCCTCGAGAAATGTTTGAGAATGTTATATTGCTCCCTTGACTTTAAAGTTAGTCAATAAACCAAAGAAGGATGAGATCCCTTGGTTTTAACAGAAATCAAGAAACCAAAAAAGAAAGGAATCCCTTGGTTTTAACAAAAACCAAGAAACCAAAAAACTCTCACTTTAATGGTGGCGAACACCTAAAGAAGAAGATGATGAAGAGAGAGGTTTGTTTTTATAAACCCATTACAAAGCACTCAACTCTCTTAGAAGATATGAAGAACATGAAATATGGAGGGGGGGGGAGATAGAGAGATGATAAATGAAGAGCCTTATGACATACAACAAGGGAGCCAAAGGCTCGAAGAGAAAAAGAAAAAAAGGATTGAAGAAGTTGAAGGTTAGTTGCCTATGATGATTAGAAATTGAAGATCACTTGGAGATCTCTTGAAAATGATCATCATGAATCGATCTAGAATCATTCAGTGGCAATTGGTGTTCGTAGATGAGATCCAAGCCTCCCTTGATGTCTATTTATAACCTTTATAGGTGTCGAGGTCGAGCCAAAGGAGTTAATGTGTCAAAGGAGTTGTTGAAGACCATCATAAATGCATATTTTTACTTTCTAGATCGGCTCCACCAACCAGCTGGATGATCTCACCGGCTAGCTGGTGAGACTCCTGTAGCCTTCTAGGATCTTGCTGACTCCATCGGGTACTCGGTGGGCTTCACAGTACTGCAGATGCTTTTGTTTGTTCTACTGGCTGGTCGGTGGTCTTCTACTGGGTAGACGGTGCTGCCAGGTAGTGAGGGTCTGGGAAAGAGTCTTCCATGCTCCTCTTGATGCATTTGTTTAGTCCAATGACTCCCTTTGAAGATGTTTAACCAATATGAAAAAAATAAAGTCAAAAAACAAAGGTTGGAAACACTTTTAGTGATTATGATCATAAAAACAAATTAAAAGTTCAACAATCTCTCCCCTTTTGATGATCACAAACACTAATTTAAGATTAAAAATAAAAATAAAAAATAAGAAGGAGGTGAAAAAGGAAGAGGAAAGAAGAAGAGAGAAAAGAAAAAAGATTTAGAAATACCGTTTCTGTGAAACCATATGTCTCCCCCTTGAATCAAGATCATTCTCTTTCTTTGAAAACATTCCATTATTAAAGAGAGATCTTCCTTCTTTTTGAAACATTTCTCCCTCTAAAACAAAAACTATTTTTGTTTTTTTTGGAAATTTTACAATCCCATATACATTAGACGAAGAATTTTCTCTATATATATTAGACTTTTCTCCCTCTTTTTTGCTAAAAAAAAATTTAAAAACCAAAAGGGTTAGATAGATAAGAGATAAAACATACATAAGATAATCAAACTGATCATAAAAAGGATTTTGAACATTCGAATAATATGTTTTTAAAAACAAGAAAATAAAATATTTTAAAAAACAATCAATATTTGGAAAGAGAAAACATAGATAAGAAGAGATAATGAAAAAATAATTACAAGCATACTATTCCTAACTCCTTAATAAAATTAAAATTTTCCAGAACAGGGGGTTTTATGAAGATTTTAGTTAATTGAAGATCTGTTCTAATATATTCTAACACGATATCTCATTTTTGAAAGTGATCTCTCAAAAAGTGATGTCGAATATCAATGTGCTCAGTGCATGCATGCTGAACACAATTTCTAGAGATGCTTATGGTACTTGAACTCTCACATTTAATTGATACATGAAGAAATGTTAGCCCAAAATCTTATAGAGTTTGTTTGATCCATATAATTTGGGTACAATAACTCCTTGTGACTACATATTTCACTTTGACCATAGAAATAGAAATAGAAATTTTCTTTTTTACTTATCTAAGAGATTAAGGAATGTTCAAGATGGTGACAAGTGTCGCACCCGGGTTTTTATATTCGACCCTTTATTCTGGTTCATTTTTGGATCTTGGTTTTTCTCTCAAGTTACAGGTGTGGCGGGATTGAATTTTGGGGTGATCTTCTATTTATCTTTTGTATCAAGCTTATTCCTTAGTGTCCATCGGGAGTTCTCGTTGAAAAATTGTTTTTTGATCTTGAAAATAGGTGGCGCACGATTGACACATGATTAGAGGAAACCGTGTGGCTCAGTCCAGGAAACTGCGTGACTTAAGGTTGATGTTTGAGGCATGGTGCATGAATTTCACACGATTTGTCAAACCGTGTGACAAGCGTGCGGGGAGGATCTATCTATGGACATAAAAAATTTTCATGGTTGGTACATGGTTTACCAAATCGTGTGGCCAAACCATAAGAAGTGCCTAGTGTGTCCAGTAAGGGGCACATGGTTGGCACATGGTTTGGGAAACCGTGTGGCCTAACCACGCGCAATGTCCAGGTCATTAAAAATATGAAATGAATCTTATAACCTCTTGGGATTTTAGCCCCAAATTGCCCTATTCTACCCTATCCTAGTTCGTGCGATTCTAAGAGGCCTCCTCCCTTGTTCTCCAAGGCTCTCCTCCTCTCCCATAGTGTGGATCTAGTGATTTATTCAACTTTGGGGCAAGATTTCTTAGGACAATCCTCTCTTCTCCTCTCCCACTTCCCCTTTCTTCAATTTTCTATAGAGTTATTCTTATTCCTTGGTATCTTGGACCTAGGGTTCATGTTTTCCCTTGGTTTATGATGGGGTTTTTTCTCTTTTAAGGTTTCTCTTGGTTGATCTTGGATCTTGGATCCTTCACAAAGTGGTTTCGATGTGCGTTGTTGAAGTGCCATAAGTTTGAGGTAGGTTTCCATTTGAATTTGACTTTAAATTTAAGAATCGTTGATTTCATGCTTTTCTCACCTTCATTACATGTTAAATATTGATGTGTGGTCTTTGGAATAATTTTTTGATGTGAAACGAGGTGTTTTGCATGGTTGTTTTGAGGTATATTCCACTGTTTTGTTATGTGATGCACACCAAGTCTTTGATAAAATGCACCATTGGATTTTGTGAGTGATCTTTGATACCTAAATCATGGTTTGTCTTTGTAAAAATATTTTTGACATCTAAATGGTGGTTTTGAGTTTCTCAAATGGATTTATAAATGGTTTTGAACTTGAAAGTGTTGTGCGTTTGGTTCTTGAAAATGGAATGACATGTGATGATGATGTATGGCCCATTTGACATTTTAATGAAAGTGGATTTGGTTTTCACATGGGGTGAAAGTAATTAAATGAGATTTTGTAAAATGAATGTAAAATAGAAAATGGAATCTTTGTACTTTTTTGGAAGGGTGGTTTTGATTCCTTGAAAGGGAATGCTTGAGGCCCGTTTGGCACTTTTGCGAAACTTGTGAAAATGATTATCATGAAAACCCTCCTTGGATAATCTTCTCACTTTATTTATATTTAATGGTTGGGATGAAATCACCATGGAATCCTCATGATTCATTGTGTGAATGGGTGGGAATTCCTCACTGTGGACTCCTCATGACCTATTTACTTTGAAAAGAATGGGAGATCCTCGGTGTGGACTCCTTTGAGATCTATTTGTTATGGCAAGAGATTAGTCCTTGGAGCGACTTAGGGTGATGCTTGTTGTGTAAACTATCATATATGATATATTTTCTTATGATTGGATTCTTTTTTAGCATCGGTTGGATTCCCCCCTTTATACTCTTAACATGAGAACCTGACATAACTAGTGAATTTTTTTGAGAACAATTTCTACACTAGTTAGGATTATGCTTTGGCTAGTGGTCCATAGTAGGGGATATATTTTGTTTATTATTATCATGGGATAGTGCCCATCGGTCAGGCCATTTAAGGTGTGATTGAGTGTGTGGATGAAATTTGATGTCATTGAGTGAGGCATGCTTTCCAAGATGAGTCAAGATGTATAGTATGTTCTGGATTATTTCACAAGATCCCAAGTTCTCCCATGTCTATTGAAATTTATTTTTTTGTAGTGGATGATTGAGATATATTGTTGGTTGGTTATACTTGTATGTTTATTTCCATTTCCCTTATCATGTGATTATTTCTATGGATTACTTGCATGGTGTACCCCTTGGGTACAAGTTGTGTGTTGGATTTCAAATGTTTATGGGAAAAATGTTTTGGAAATGTTTACACTATCTTTTCCTATTTTAAAAGAAATCACACCTCTATCCTTAAAAATGTTAATGTTTATTCTTGGCAAAGAATTGAGATTTGAGATAAAAAAGGGGAATGGACTATGTTTTTATTTTAAAGAAAAAATGTGTGGAAAGATTTTGATTTTATACATTGTATTTTAAACATGGAATTGATGTTGCTTTTATTTAAAGGAAGTGGATTGGGAATAGATTTGTTTGGGAATGCATACTGAGTTTTAATACTCATGCCTATACTTATTTCTTTTTTTTAGCTTATGGTGATGGTTTCAGCTTGGTATTGATCTTCGTGGGTGATGGTTGGTCTTGGTATTAGAGGGTGACCCTCAGGGTCACATGGAGATGTGGTAGTCGTCTAGTTTAGTTGGTTTTTGGTTGTATAGCTTTGTTGTATTTTCAGTTTATATATAAATAATGTTCAATTTGGTTATTTTTGTATTAGGATGATTTGGTTATTTTTCGCTGTTAAGTTGATTTATTTTATTAGGGGGAATTGGTCCTTTAGTTACTTTGATGATGCCTAGAAATAGTTACCAGTCTGTGGGGATCAGGAACTCCCTTCGGGCCTTCCCACTGATCAGCTCGGGTGACCAGTTTAGGGTCGACCCGGGTTGGTTCATGACAAAAAGTACCACTTTTACTTTTCCAATCTAATTGACATCACCCAAAATCAGCATTAGAAAAACATGATAGATTAAAAGAGGTTACTTTAGGATAAAACAAACCATTATTTTTAGAACCATTTAAAAGAAAAAAAAATAATTTTAAGATATTTTAAATGCAATTATTTAGGATTGGATTGAAAATGAGCACAAATAAAAACACTAATCATAACGTTTTTCCGGGTCATAGTAAGATAAAGAAGACTCCAAATCATACTCCTATAAAGCTTGTTATAAACCGGTTTACCGATGTCATCCAATATTAGCTTGCTGGAACTACTCATAGGTGTGTTAATATCCTTAGCTCAATTCATTCCAAAAAGATCTATAAGTTCATTAGTGTATTGGATTTGGATTAAAAAAGTGCCATCCCCATTTTGAGAGTTTTGAAAACTAAGAAAGAATTTTAACTCACCCATAAAATCCTTTTCAAATTATTTTTTTCATATGATTTGAAAATTCATTACAAAGAGATTCATTTGTTAAACTAAAAATTATGTCATCAACATATATTTGAATGATTAAAATATCAATTTAATTTTTTTTTAGAAATAATGTTGAATCATATTTTCCCATTTTAAAATAATTTGATAAAAGAAAACTTGTAAATATTTCATACCAAGCCCAAGGGTATTGTTTTAAACAATATAAAGGCCTATTTAACTTGAAAATAGAATTTGAAAATTTTGGATTTTCAAAACTAGGCGGTTAAAAGAAAAAATATTTTAAAAATAAAACCATTTAAAATAGATTTTTATATCCATTTGAAAATTTTAGTAATTTAGATGAGAGAAAAATTTCAACAAGATTCTAATGGATTCTAGATGAGAAATGGGTGTAAAGGTTTCACCACAATCAATGTCTTCTTCTTGATTATAGCCTTTGGCCATGAGTCTAGGTTTGTTATATGTGATGTTACCTTGATCATCTAATTTATTTATAAAAACCCATTTTTTTACCAATAATGGGACGATGGTTAGGTATTTTAATAAGAGACCAAACATTATTCATTTGGAATTGGTTTCTACCTTCTTACATAGAAAAAACCCAATTTTCATCATTAATAGTGTTGGTTAAAGATTATGGAAATAGGGGGGGGGGGGGTGAATTTCCTTTTTCAAAATTTAAAGTGGAATAAAAGATTAATTCCAAAATTAAATGATTATGAAATAATAAAGTGATAAATTGAATACATGATAGGCAATAACATCAATTAGAGTTTATAAATAAAATATAAAAGTAATTAAAGCATGTAAACATATGAAAAATATATATAAAAGTATTCAAAATGATGTTTAATGATGAAATTTGGAAAGCTAAATAGAGGAAAAACAAAATTGGTAAAGAGTTTAGCTAAAGCTCGATGTGATCCCTTATGTCTCCACCCCTAACTCGAGAGGTCAATGGTATAAATCCATTAGCCTCACTGGTGACCAAGATAATATCCCTCATAATTGTGGCTTATGAGCACCCTCTTGAGCTTCACCAGTATCCAAGTATCCCATACTAAAATTTTGAGGAGTGTGAACTATTGGATAAAGTATTTTAAGGAAAGAAATGTTTGGTTTAGGAAAACTTGTTATAAAGTATCTCAAAAATCTCTTAATGGAATAAGTATAATGGAGTATGAGAGATTTAAGAGGATTATAGAGATCCTTTAAAGTATCTAGCAATTAATAATTGATTTTGATCAAGATTTTTGTTTGGGAGAAAGGTAAAATTACCAAGGAGACAAGGGAGTCCACTTATAAGCTATAAAAGGCTCATGAATCTTCTATAATTCACTAGGTACATTGAACTTGGAAGAGACTGCCATAAAAGACTTTTTGACCATAATAAATTCTTCTTCACTGGACATTGCCCGATGCCACTGGGTACCTGATAGCCTCCACTATGTTGCTGGGGGTTGGTAGAAGACCTCCATCAGTGAGCCACTACTGGATAGTGGTTGGCAGGGGCCTTCTGTTAGAACTGTTGCATATTTAATAGAGCCATTGGTTGGATAGTGCTCATCTACCAGTTATTCGATGGTTCTGCTGAAGGCGAGACCTACTACCACCATTTCACCAGGTAGCTATTGAACTACATCGGGTAGCCCGTGCACTATGTTTCTACTTATCTTCAAGGAGGGATTCCTCTATTCCACCTCAAGGTATTATATGGGTCTTCTATGGTATTTCAAAGACTTTGAAGAATAAAAATAGATGTTTATACTTCATCAAGGATTTAAATAAACTTGAACATGTCATGAATTACACCATGTTGAATTTAATAAACGACATTGAAACTCACTTATAAAAGAGTTATATAGATAGGTAAGTGTTTGTGATCATGAAATAACTATGATAGATAGGTTCAGCAATATCTCCCTTTTTGATGATCAAAAAAACTTAACTTAAAAAGATAAATTAAGCATAGATCAAGAATGGAAGAGATATGAAAGAAATTCAAGAGATTAACATGATATTAAAATAGTTCAAGAAGAAAAATTATAAAGAAAAATTTAAAAATTATAAAGAATAATTTGAAGATATTTTAAAATCACCCTATTTGTAAAATAATTTAATCATGATAGAGAGGGGAAAAAAATTTATGAAATTTAATGAAATCTCCCCATTTGTAAAAATATTATCTTTTAAGAAATTTCTACCCCTTTGTGTTTATCAAAAAATAAGACCATTAAAAAGATAAAAATAATGGTAAAAATAAAAATATTAGGAAGGAATTTTGAAGAAAAAATCATGGGAGATTTGAACAAACAAAAATAATATTGAAAAAAATGTTTTAAAGAGAAAAAAAATTTGTAAACAAGAAAAAGATTATGAAAATAAAAAAATGATTTGAAAACACCTTTTAATTTCCATAACTCCCCAAATAATACAATTATTTAGAGAGTGAGAGGAAAGTAAAATATAATAATAAAAAATAGAAAGAGAAAGAAGAGAATTTAAAAAACAATTCCTAACACCCAATCTCCCCAAATAATAGGATCATTATATAGAGAGAGTAGATAAAGAAAAAGGAAAAAATAAGTATCAAAGGAAAAAGATAAGAAAAATAAGGAATCAAGGGGAAAATAAATAAAAAGGAAAAAAGAGGAGAGGATTTGAGAGAAGAAAAGAGATAAAGAAAAAATAAGATTAAAAGAAAAAAATAATAAATGTAAAAATGGAACATACCTTTTCCACAACACATCAAGGAATAATTTCACATTCTTTGACAGATTTACTCTTTGAAAGAGATTGTAAGGGTTATTACTTTTAAGTATAACCATTATTTGAAAAATATGTCTCTAATTTGGCATTTCAATAAAAGAAAACTCAAGATAAACGTTAGAGACAAATATAGATAAAGTATTTTTACTCATCATTAATTTTATTTAAGAGAGATAAAATTGAATTTTTGATCAAAATAATAAATACATATATGTGTTTAAAAAATAATTTGTTCAAAAAAGTTTAAAAAATAAAGGTACCAAAGATAAGTCTAAAGGATAAAATATAGTTTTAAAATAATAAAAATAAAAATTACATTACTTGAAAATATGAATTTGAAAATTTTAAAATAAGAGAATATAGTTTGAAAAGTAATATTTAATTTGAGAACAAAAGATTTATCTTAATAAAAATTTAATAATTAAAGATATAAAATACCCCAACTCAAATGATAACCTATTTGAGATAAAGGAATCATATTCATCATAAAATAAAATAATAAAACAAGAAATTAATGTTTTAAAAACAAGTTTTTTTAAAATGATTTTTAAAGAGAACTCAAGATATCCATAGGTCAAATGAAGGCTGTCACAAGTGATTCATTCATAATTCACCTTTAATTAGTTTGAAATTATCAAGGGCTATATGTTTGGTGAAAATTTCAGTATGTTAATATTCCATTGGGATAAAATCCAATAATATACCACTTTTTTGGAAGTGATCTCTTAGGAAATAGTGATGAAGATCAATATGTTTGGTGCGAGAGTGATGGATATGATTTTTATAGATATTTATGGAACATATATTATTTCACTTGATAGGGATATGGTCAAATGTTATCCCAAAGTCCAATAGATTGTATTGAATCCATAGAATTTGAGCACAACAACTCCCAGTGGCTATGTATTCTACTTCAACTGTAAAAAGAGAAACTTAATTCTGTTTCCTATTACTCCATGAGATAAAGGATTTTCTTACCAGATGGATAGTTTCACTAATACCTTTTCCTATCTAGTTGGCATCCATTGAAATCAAAATCAGAGAAAGAAGTTAAATCAAGAGTGGTTCCTTTTGGATAAAACAAACCGATATTTTTGGATACATTTAAATAACAAAAAATCATTTCGATAGATTTGAAGTAAGACTCCTTTGGAATTGATTGAAAATGAGCACAAAGAAAAAAACTGAACATGATATTAGGCTAGATCACTGTAAGGTAATGTGGACTACCAATCATACTTCTATAATTTTTTTGTCTACCGTTTTATTATCTTCATCCAATATTAACTTACAATTTGTACTCATGGGAGTGCTAATTTCCTTAGCATGATCCATTCCAAATTATTTTAAAGGTTCATTGGTTCATTTTCATTGATTTAAAAAGATTCCATCAAAATTTTATGAAATTTCAAAATCTGATAAAGAATTTGAGTTCACACTTGAAGCTCATCTCAAATTCCTTTTTATTAAATCAGGAAATTTAATACAATGTTTTTTTATAGGTATAGATGAAAATCATATCATCAACATAAATTTTAATGAGTAAAATAATGTTTTATATGTGTTTTAAAAAGATATTTGAATAATATTCTCCCATTTTAAAGCCATTTGAAGAAAGATAATTTGAAATACATTTATACCAAGCCCCATGGGCTTGCTCTAAGCCATAATGAGATTTGGTAAATTTTAAAACATAATTTGGAAAAATATTATTTTAAAATTTTTTTTGTTGTTCCACAAAAACATTTTTATAAATAAAACCATTTATAAAATTATTTTTGACATCTATTTGAAAGAGTTTAAAATTTATACGAGAAGTTAATTCCAACAAGATTCTTATGGATTCAAGCTGATCTACGGGTGAAAAGGTTTCACTATAGTCAATTCCTTTTCCTTGGTTATAACCGTTGGAAACTAAATAAGATTTTTTTCTATTAATATTACCAGATTCATATAGTTTATTTATAAAAACCCATTTAAATCCAATAACTTGATGATCATTAAGTCATTACATAAGAGTCCATATATCATTTCAAGTGAATTGATTAAGTTCCTCTTGCATGGAAGGTTCCCAATTTTTATTGTTAAGGTTTTGGGGTTCAAGGTGAGAGACAAATGATAGGTGTTTAATATCATTTAAGACCTATCTACGAGTACAAGTTACCACTTGTAAATCACCAGTGACATTTTCAAGGGTACGATATTTAGATTTTTTGAAAACTTGAGGATAATAATTTGAAGGAGATTATTTTTCTTCTTCAACTTCTTTAGTTTTAAAGGGTTTATTTAAAATAAAAACTTTTTTAGAAATTGGTTTTAGAAAATTTTCATAAAAAATAACATGGATTGATTCTTCCACCATTTTTGTGTTTTTGTTAAAGACATAATAAGTGTTTCTTGAGTTGGATTACCCAAGAAAGAAAAATTCATTATATTTAGAATAAAATTTTCCAATATTGTATTTGGTTTTTAAAATAAAACATTTGTAACTAAAAACATTGAAAAATCCCACCTTATATTTTTTATTTTTTCAAAGTTCATAAGGGGTTTTATTAAGAAAAGAATTAATGAGAATAAAATTAATTATATAACATGTAGTATTCACGACCTCTACCAAAAAATATTTTTGAAGAAAAGAATCATTTAAAAGATTTCGATCGATTTATTAGATTTTTTGATTTTACCCATCTACTACCCCATTTTGTTGAGGGGTTTGAGGAGCATAAAAAGAATAAATATTTCCTTTTGAAGAACAAAAATCATTAAATTCTTTATGTTAGAACCAATAGGGGCCTATATATACCCTGATAAGGGAGGTGAATCATGGTATGGATATTATTTTTCAAAATCCTTCCTACCCCACTAGATCTTGACCTCTTTATTACAAGGGTCAATTTTTTTTCACTTCTATGTTTATTATGACCATTTTTTTCTTTATCTGATGATGATGCTTTAAATGCAATGCAGGGAAGCAAGAAGGTAGTCACAAATATTTGTACTTGGTTCACCCTCACTGGGCTATGTCCAAGGAGCATACAACGGCGATGTGCCATTGTACCAAATCCACAAAAGCTCAATGCCAATAATGTTTAGGATATATCACTTCTATGCCTAGGATCACAACCTTTATAATGTTTAGGGTCAGATCACTACTTTCCCAAGGGTCACTCCCTATTTCTCTCTCACTTGCTCACTACTGGTAGAAAATATTACCTTCTTCCTCTTCCTTGTCTCACCACACTTGGAAGGGATCCACTCACAGCTTATAGACCTGTAGGTATCTTCATTATCACTACTGAATGCATCCTCCACTATATGTAGATGCTCTGTTGAAGTCCAAATTTCATCCACTGATGAATACCGCTTTACCACAGATGTTCTGGGCAATTTCTAACTTTCACGCAACCCTAGGGTGACTTGTGTGCCCCTTTAACTAGTGCACAACCTCTGCCTTCGTTGAAAAAAAAACCAACTTGAGCGCCACACTTGCGCGCCACACTAGCGTGCCAAACATGCGCTCCACACAGCTTGCGCGACACACTTGCACGGTACACTTGCGCGGTACACTTGCACGGTACACTTGCATGGTACACTTGTGCGGTACACTTGTGCGGCACACTTGTGTGCCCCACTTTCATGCACACTGAACTTTTCACGTCACTTTCACTTGCGCGTTCAGAGCTCAGATTTCCTCCAAGTGTTGAGGTCGTTGATAAATGAGGAGAGGAGCCATCTATTTATAGGCATTTTGAGGACTTTCAAGCCACACTTGTGTGCCACACTTGCGCGCCTCTTTCTTTCCTTTTTCATATTTTGATACGATGATCTTTGAAATATGAATTGCGTGCCACACTTGTGCACCACTTTAGGACTTGCGCGCCACACTTGAGTGCTACTTTTGGACTTGCGCGCCACTTTTCCTTTGCCAAATTTTTGATGTTCTGAATTCGAAAAATTCCTAGCATAAAAAATTAGAAACCTCCTTAACACAAGAGCACAACTCCCTTTTCCAAAAACACTTTTCCCCATTCTCCATGAAAACCCCCTTTGTCAACAGTTTGAGTCATTGAGACTATCTTTGTCAACAAACACAACATGGAGTCCTGCATTGTCAACAAACACAATCATCTCAAAAAAGCTTCAATGATACCTTGAGGGATTTTTTTCCCAACAATCTCCCCCATTGGGTTTGTTGAAAACTCTTCTCAAAACTCTTCTTCATTCTTTGATACCTCAATAAGGCTTTATTCATCTTCAGCCACCATTCGCCTCTTGCGATACAGATAGCGATCAAAGATTTATTCAACACATACTCTAAGCCCACATGAGCAATGCTCGATGTGAGAAACAAGAGTATCATGAAAAGTTGATCTATGAGTCAATTCCTTTCTGACACCACTGTTGATACCAACGTGACATCAATTGAAATTTTCATACCAACCTGATACCAACCACACTTCTGCTTTTATCACAATCCTCAGCTGTCGTGATATATATTCTTCGATCGATCACATCTAGCATCGTCTGATTTAATTTTCTCCCCTATCTCATTGCTCCCCCTATCTCACTGATCCACCTGTCAGCTTCTCCCCGTGTCTTGACTAAGATATTTTCTCCCCCTTGAACAATCACATTTTCTCATGTTTTCTCCACCTTTGTCAATGAACCCAAAGGGCACTTCTTTGCAGTCTATAGTAGGGTAAAAACACATATAAGAACATAAGTAAAAAACACACCATACCTCAGGGAGAGCGGGGTTCCACATCCAAACTCTTTTAAGTTCGGGGAGTCAACTGAACTCCCAGAGCCAGTCGATGCCTTTCGAACGCTTCCTTGGGTAAGGAATTTGTCAGAATGTCTGCAACCTTTAGTTCTGTAGGCACATACTCCAACTTCACAATTCCTTGCTCAACCTTCTACTTGATAAAATGATACTTTATCTCAATGTGATTTGTACTTGAGTGATGGATGAGATTTTTTCTAAGATTTATAGCACTTGATTTATCACACTGGATTCTGATCGGAGACGTCAATTCAATGGCCATATCATCAAGCTGCTGCTTCATCCACAATAACTGTGTGCAAGCTTGAGTGGTGGAAATATATTCAGCTTCTGCTATGATCAATGAAATGAAATATTACTTCTTACTTATCCAAGCAATAAACAATCCACCAAGATAGAAAGCACCTCTTGACGTTGATTTTCTATCATTTGCTGAACCAGCCCAGTCTGCATCAGTATATCCCAGTAATTCTGACTACGATTTGTCACTATATATCAATCCAAAATCAACCGTGCCCTTGATATAACGAAGTATTATTTTCACTACAAGAAAGTGGCTTTCCTTGGGATTAATCTAATATCTTTCTTCTTGGAATGTGGTGAAGACAATGTCAGGCCTTGTTGTAGTTAAGTACAACAGACTTCCAATGATTTGCCTGTATTCTGTGATATTAACTGCCTTCCCATCCTCATCTTTGGAGAGTTTCATCTGGGTAGCAACCATAGTATTCATCTCCTTGTAATTCTCTATTCCAAACCTTCTCAGAACCTCCTTGGCATATTTGGATTGAGAAATTAAAGTTCCATTACTTCCTTGTGTCACCTGTAAACCAAGGAAAAATGTCAGCTCCCCAATCATTGACATTTCAAACTCACTTTTCATGAATTCAGAAAACAGTTTGCACTGAGATTCATCTGATCCACCAAATATTATTTCATCGACATAAAAAAGCACCATCATCCTTTTATTACTGTTGTTGTTGAATTAGAGATTGTAATCAACTCCACCACGTTGAAATCCAAGCTTTTTTAAATACCGATCCAGCCTTGAGTACCATGCTCTTGGTGCTTGTTTCAACCCTTATAGTTCTTTCTTCAACCGAAAAATTTTATTATCATCTTTATGAATGAGAAAACCATCTGGCTGCTCAATGTACACCTCTTCTTCCAAAAACCCATTTAGAAATACAGATTTGACATCCATATGGAACACTTTGAACTTTCTTTGCACTACTATGGCTAAAAATAATCTGATTGTCTCCAGCCTTGCAACCGGTGCAAATGTCTCATCAATATCAATAACCTCTATTTGAGAGTATCCTTTCTACACTAGTCATGATTTTTTTCAAATAACTATGCCATCTTCATTCATCTTGTTGCGAGAGACCCATTTAGTCCAGATGACATTCTTATCTGCTGGCCTCAAAACAATCTCCCACGTCTGATTCTTTTCTGAATCAGAATCAGTCACTTCTGCTCCCCCTGTGTTTCTTTCTTCCTCAACCCTTTCATCAGGAAATTTCTCATTATTTCATTATTCAGTATCATCAATTCTTTCTACTACTTTTCTGATCTTCTTGTTGAAACATTGTTGATACTATCTTACAAATTCTTGGTATCCTGAAAACTGTCAGCTAATACCACTTGTTAGAATGAAATAGATAAGCATGATATGCATGATTATTTCTGATTCTACCTATGTTTATTTCTTCCCTCGATAGGCAACACCTGAGCCGAGTCATCCAATTGTTGATTTGATGGATCTTGCATTTGATTTTGTTATTGAATGACCCACCTATGTTATGAAACACTTCCTGGGGTTAGGACCACTGTTTAGACCCATAAACATTATTCTTATCCTGTATCATTTATTCTAATCTTCTACTTAGCATTGAGCCATTAAAAAAATCTCTAAGCCTACTAAGTCAGAAACTCCATGTAGGAAACAAGAGATAAAGTTAATCACACAATCTCTTCCTATTGTGCTCTATTACTCCCTTTCTTCTTCAACTTTATTACCTGATTTGAGTCAATTGAAACTCTGAAGCATATCACTTCTCCACTTTGCATCTTTAGATGCAACTTCCCCTTTGATCGTATCTCCCTAAATCCTAAAACATTTGAATCATTGGTTAACAACATTTATATACATAGGGAGAGGGGGTGTTTCTGTAATCCTCAAGGTGAGGTTTGTGGTTAATCCTGATGGGTCAAACCATTGATTCTTTATTGTAGAGCATCACACTCATTCCTTGCTTCTTCTAGCTGCCCAGCTAACTTCAAATTCTCTGGCCATATGACTAAGCATTCATTACCCGCATGCTTAGTCTTTCTCTGATATGTAGATTTTACAGGCCTGACCTTTCTCAACATTTGGGGTTTAAACCCACTAGTACACATTTCCTTCTCCGAGGTTCCACCAAAATTCCATTTTCCTTGATTCCTTCTCTGAGCAGGAAAATTTCTACTGGTCATCCGCTCTTTCTTCTTCATCCATTGGAAGGATCTTCCTCTTTCCTTAACTTATTGTTGTGCCACATGACATGAAAATTTTTCAATGCATTCTTTGTTTATTTTTATTTTATCATATTTCTGAGTCACCACACTATTTTGCATTGGTGTTAGGTCCTCCACTAAACAAACATTCTTCTTACTCACAACTGTAACGTTTCCTCCCTTTTTCTTCCAGATTTGTTCATGTTCTTTCTTAGAGGGAGGCTGTGAGTGTGACAGAGGAGGTGACAGATACACCTTTCGTTCATCTCCATGTGATTCCCCTAAGTCTCTAAGCCTATTCTTCAACCTACCACTTTCTCTTCCAATGCAAGATTTCTCATTATACATCACTGGAGTGAAGAATCTACTTTTTTACTCATTTTACTTCCTCACTTTCTTATTGCTACAATTTCTTGCCAAATTCCCATGATCAGAACATATAAAACATCTTCTATTAAAGGAATACCTCATTTCATCATTTCGAAACTAATATGTTGATTCATCTTGAGCTTCTCTTCTGATATTGAGCTCCTGAGCTTCCTGACACATACTCATTGTGTGTCCCTTTATTCCACAGTAATAGCATCTAATGAATATTTTCCTCTAGGAGACTCTTCTCTCTGATTTCTCATGACGCTTCTTCTTATTCTCAGATTTAGTACAATTTCTATTTTCACAACCTGAGATGTATTCCAGAGCCTCTGAACAAAATCTTGATGTGTGTCCATGAATCCCACAGAAATAGCACATGTCGTCACTACTTATTTTAACTGTCCTCTTAGGCATATCTTTCACACCGACATGATTTTCTCCACTTCTGGAACTATTCACGGATCACATTCTATCATGCATAGGAGAGGATTAATCAAATACAATCCCAGTTTTTCACAAACTATATGGTCTTTGTGCTGAGAAAATATGTTATTGTTTCTCTTCAGAAATAGCATATTTGTTCTTCATTTTTTCAACACTTGTTAAAGGGAAATCGAATAGTAAGTGCAGTGCATCCTTCAACTTAGGTTTTCCTTTGTCTTTTGATATATCCATTTCTTTCTTGGATGATTCTATCTCTTCCTCCAATTGTTGAATCTTCTTATATCTTGATTCAAGTTGAGCATTGAGTTATTTTCTGAGATTCTTCCCGCTACTCATCTCATCTTCCAGTTCTCTTGTGATCTTTTCTACCATGTCACTTTTCTCCTTCACTTTCAAAATTTTCTTCTTCAATATAATTATAACAACATGCATTATCTTGTTGTAGACTTTGATTCTTCTAAACTAGTTCAGATATGTGTGTAGAAAGATCAACGTTTACGAATTTTAAATTTTGAATCTCATCTGAGTTCAGATTCTTTCCCTTGACATCAGCTTTTGATTTTTCTACCTTTATAGATCTCTTTCGCAGTTCTTAATCTTGAGAATCATTCTTCTCCCTCAGATCAATAGCTATTTCAATAAGACTTTGATTCAAACCTCTTAGCTTGTTGATCCCAGTTTCTAGTTCTTGGATCTGAATATCTTTAGATTTAATTTCATCAATGAATTTCTGATCCAGTTCTTTCTCTTTGTGTACAACTTCCACTTTTCAACTTCTTTGTGTTTCTTCATCATCAGTAGTTCCAACATCACTTATAATTTCAGGTTCTTCACTCATTCCTTCTGCATACTTGAATGAGTAAGTATTTTCACTATATTATTTATCCAAATAATTATTCTATTCACTACTTGATTCCTTTAACTGAATCACACTCTTTCCGTTGACACTTCCACACTGGGGAATTTCACCATACTTCTGCTTCTTCTTTGAGGTTCTTCCTTTTTCCATGACACACCAAGATAAGAGAAGACTGGATAGTTAACTTAAGAAATCAACTAAACCAAGTCAGAGCAAACAAATATGATAAAATAAACCTCCCCTCTGATACTAATTGTTAGGACCAATAGGGGCCTATATATACCCTGATAGGGGGGGGGGGGGGGTGAATCAGGGTATGGATATTCTTTTTCAAAATTCTTCTTTCCCCAATAGATCTTGACCTCTTTATTACAAGGGTCACCTTGTTTTCACTTGTGTGCTTATTATGACCACTTATTTTCTTATTTATATGAAGATGATGCTTTAAATGCAATGTAGGGAAGCAAGTAGGAAGACATAGAGATTTTTACTTGGTTCACCCTCACTGGGCTATGTCCAAGGAGCATACAACGACGATGTTCCATTGTACCAAATCCACTAAATCTCACTACCAATAATGTTCAGGATAGATCACTTCTATTCCCAGGCTCATAGCCTTTACAATGTTTAGGGTCAGCTCACTAATTTCCCAAGGGTCACTCCCTGTTTCTCTCTCACTGGCTCACTTCCAGTAGAAAAGATTACCTTCTTCCTCTTCCTTGGCTCACCACACTTGGAAGGGATCCACTCACAGTTTATATACCTTTAGGTCTCTTCATTATCACTAATGAATGCATCCTCCACTGTATGTAGATGCTTTGTTGAAGTCCAAATTTCATCCACTGATGAATACTTCTTTACCACAGATGTTCTAGGCAATTTATAACTTTCACACAACCCTAGGGTGACTTGTGTGAACCTTTAACTAGTGCACAACCTCTGCCTTTGTTGCGGAAAAACCAACTTGTGCGCCACACTAGCGCGCCAAACATGTGCGCCACACAGCTTGTGCGGCACACTTGCACGGTACACTTGCGTGGTACACTTGCACGGTACAATTGCATGACACACTTTCATGACCCAATTGCGTGCACACTGAACTTTTCACGTCAATTTCACTTGTGCGTTCATAGCTCAGATTTCCTCTAAGTTTTGAGCTCGTTGATAAATGAGGAGAGGAGGCGTCTATTTATAGGCATTTTGAGGACTCGTGCGCCACAATTGCGTGCCACACTTGCGCACCTCTTTCTTTCCTTTATCATATTTTGATACAATGATCTTTGAAATATGACTTATATTCCACACTTGCGTGCCATACTTGTGCGCCACACTTGCGCGCCACTTTTGGACTTGCGCGCCACTTTTCCTTTACCAAATTTTTGATGTTCTGAATTAAAAAAATTCATAGCGTACAACATTAGAAACCTCCTTAACACAAGGGAACAACTCCCTTTTCCAAAAACACTTTTCCCCATTCTCCAAGAAAACCCCCTTTGTCAACAGTTTGAGTCATTGAGACTCGCTTTGTCAACAAACACAACATGGAGTCCTGCATTTTCAACAAACACAATCATCTCAAAAAATCTTCAATGATACCTTGAGGGATTTTTTCCCAACACTTTATTATCTAATTATCCACTTTGATTACTAAGAATTGAAATAATTTTAAATAATTTTTCATTTTCAACCATTTTAGAAAACTTTATGAAGGATTCTCAAGCTTAACTTTTATGAGTTAAGAAATAAGCTCACGTGAATCTTGTAAAATATTCCAACAATATAAGAGTATAGAATTTTACTCGCAGACTTTAAATTTTATTAGGAAGGTCAAGATAAATAATTTCAATATATTTTGAATTGGAAATGAATTTTTTAGATTTGAAAGAGGATCCATGTTTCTTACAATGTTAGCATACATTAAAAACCATTTCATCTTTAAAATGAAATTTGGGAGGATCTCATACTAGTTGATAACAATTTATTTTAATAAGAGAATGTGAGCTAGAAAAAATGAGGTGTCTATGAAAAATAAATGGATCATTCACTTGTGTACTTAAACATTTTTCATTTTATCAAGCAAGATATTTTAAATTAATTGTATAATTTTTTTAAATCTTAAAGAATTAAATAAAAGTTTTACTTTTGAATTTAAAAATTCAAAAAATAATTTTTGAAATAGATTTTAGTATCTCTATTACACAATTGACTAATACATAGTAAATTTTGTTTCAATCCTTTTATGAATATTTTTTAATTAAGAATGAGTTAGAAAAATTGATGGTACCTTCACCAATTATCTTACCCCTTGAATTATCGCTGAAAATGACATGACCTCCTTCAACTTTATTGATTTGATTAAATTTGGAGAGGTCGAGATAATGATAATATTTTCATAAATTTTATATATTTTTCAATGATTTAATCCCTTCCAATTAATCAATTTCAACTGATTTTCATCATTTTAGTATTTTTGGTGAATTTTGGGCTTAATTGTGAAAATTGTTTAATTCTAGAAATTTAATAGTTTCATGGATTTTCAGTATTTAAATAATAACATTTACAATTTTGATCCAATTGAAGTGATTTTATTTTGCAGGATTCCTTTGTTTGTGGTATTCAACTTTGTATTCTGAACCTATACCTAATTCAAATCCCACTAGCCAAGAAAAATCCATCAAGGTGAGCAATTTTTCTGGCCGACAGAATGCAAACCACCTCAGTAATGGGGGCATATCTATGTCTAGAGACATCAAAGTTATGTGATTCCAACTAGATTAGAAATAAAAATTAGATTCTAATTTTCAAATTAAATTTCATAAATAATTTTTTTCATTCATGCATCCATTTAATTCTCTAAATTTGAGGGAGTTGAGGAGTCTCCTTGGGGATAAAAAGTATTCTTCATTAATTTGAGCATAACTTTTTTCCCACTTGTTTAAATAATTTGAAATTTTGTGGAAGAATTAATAAGAGATAGGAGAAAAAATTTTACGAATAAAAATTCCTGATATTTGGACAAGTAATATGCTAAATAAACCTAATATTTATGAGGAATGAATCTGGAGGGAAAATTTTTCACCTCTCATCCCTATAAATATGTGTGTCCACTTCCATTAAAGGGTGTTGAAGGTGGAGAAGGAGGGCATGTGATAGAGGGAAGGAATATTGAAGTGATTTTTATTTTTCATTTTATATTTTCTTAGTTTTACAATGCTCACTTATTCCCCATTCAACTCTATTACTCTTCACATGGAAGGGTAAAACTCTCGAGTGATCGAGGAAGGGGGAGTTTTCCTTTTGTAATGTCAGAGTCTTGTGATTTAATGTAAAACTATATAATTTTATAATGATTGATTTCTATTTTTAGTGGTGTCTAATTCTCATAATGCGATATTATTTATGGTTTTGGTTTCATTCATTATTTATAGCTTCGGTTGAAGATTTTTGAACTCCCTTCACCTAGTGCAGTTTGTCTCGATTGAGTAGATTGTGATAGGTTATGAGTGTCTAATGATAATTGTCATGTGTGTGGAATAATTTATTTTTTCTAGATTTATAAGGATAAAAAATTACTGATCAGGGCTTTCCTCACTTGCTTGAGAATGGTTTATTAATTTTTATGCACACAAGAGTGGTTACCATTGCTTCCTTCAACCAAGGGTGACTGACAACAAGATCAAGGAGTCATTCATTTATCATTCAATAGGAATAGAGGAGAATAATTTTTATGACCATGACTATGTTGCATTAGGTGATCATACCCTGACCCTATCACTTGCTTCATCAACTAGTGTTCAAACTTCATTTTAATTTCTTTCTTTCTTTTTAAAATTAAATAATTTCAAAATCAATATCACTTATTTCACTAATTTTAAGTGAAAAATGTAATTCTTGCGTGATACTATCTAGAGAAAACCTAGTTTGACCACTATACTACATTTTAAATTAGGAAATATTTGTTTTTGTCACACCCCATGATAGGAACATGTCAAAACTTGGCACTTTTACTGGGGAGGTGGTGACAACAATATTTTTATTCTTCTTTATTTATTTTCTCTTCAAAAATGCATGACTAGAACCTCAAAAACTAAACCTTGAACCCTAGATCCTGAAATTGAAAGAATCTTGTTGAATAGACTTAGAAAACTTAATTTTCAATCTGAATTTTAGGAAATTTATCTTGTAGACTTGAGTGAAACTTCAATTATTCACTCCAAGCCTATCATCATGGATAAAAATCAGAACCCAACCCTTATAGATCTATGCTCACCACAATTACTTAATCAAAATAATCAAATTTCCATGATAGTGTTACAAAATGATTTTGAGATGAAACCTAACATGATTCAATTATTCCAAAAATTTCATGTATTGGAAGGAAAAGACCCAAACAAACATATTAAATATTTCACACATGTCTTCTATACTTTCAGACCCTGAGGAGTAGTTGAGGAGTAGGTAAAGTGGAAGGTATTCATATTCTCATTAGAAGGAGTTTCTAAAGAAAGGTTGTATGGACTACAACTAGGATATGTGATTGATTGGAATTACTTAGTGAGATGATTCATGCAAATATTATTCCCCAACTTCAGAAGAACAACCATTAAGAAGGAAATCTATGACATCATATAATCATATGGAGAAACCCTTTATAAGTATCGATAAAGGTTTAAAAAGATATGTGATAGCTGCCCACTTCAAGAAATTTAGGATCATCACTTTCTTGTCTTCTTTTACCAAGTCTTACTAGATAATGATATAAACCTTATGGATTCATCATCTAGAGGCACATTGATTGAAAATTTACCAGAATAAGCCAAGGGCTTGATTGAGAAGATTTTCTAGAACTCACAACAACTTGGTACAAGCGATACAGGTACAAGAGGAATTCATGAGGTAAGAAATTATTATCCATCACCTTTATAGGAAACTGATATTGATGAGTTAACTAGTATGGTGAGATAGATTTCCTTGAAACAAGTGGGTGACCAGCAAGCACCAGCTAAGGTACATGTTTTATGACAATCACCTGATCATTTCACTAACCAATGTGTTGAAATACGGGGAATGGAAACTTGTGTGACAACATTTCAGTCGAGGCAGTTCTAACAAAATCAAGTATATAGAGAGCCTAACCAAGTTCAATATGGATTTGTAAATCAACAAAATCAAGCTAGACCCCCATACCAAAACAAGTTCCAAAACCAAACCTCATTCCAACAACAATTCCAAAATGCACCAACATTTCAACAAAATTAATCTTTTAACTAGCCTTATTACCACCAACAACCCACTTTACAAAGACCCTATAAGAATCCATCCACTAGTGCATAAACTTCAATTAAAAACCAATAATAGATATATGAGATTGTGGGGTTGAAAGACACTGTAAAATATTTTTACAACAAGTTTGAAAGTCTCATGAACATCCTAACCAAAAATCAAAGGAAACCATCTTCCTAAAAAATCCAAAATCAAAAAGATAATGCTATCATGATAACAAAAATAAGTTGAAAAGAACTCTCACCACCAGTAGCCCATGATCCTAAAATAAGACCACCTGAGCTGAGGGTGAATGAAGTTGAAAATTCTAAATTTTTTGTGAAATGTACCAAGAAGAAAAAAGGAAAGAGGAGGAGGAGAAGGATCAGACAAGGAGGAAGAGATAAAAAACACCATTGAAAATGAAAAAAACATAGAATAAAGACTTACCCCCACCATTTACATCAAGGATGATTGAATCAAAGAGATTATAGGAAGAATCACTTTAAAAATAAATTCTAGACAACTTCTATAAAGTAGAAATTAATACCCCCCTGCTTGAAGCACTTAAAAAAATTCTAATGTATGCTGAAATTTTGAAGTATCTATTCAAAAAGAAGAGGATACTTCAAGGGAATTAAAGGATCAACTTGGTAAGGAGTTTCTCATCCGTTATCACACCCCAATTTCCAACAAAATTTCAAGATACATGGACGTTTTCTATTCCATATACCATTAGTTATTTAAATTTCTCTAATGTTTTGTGTGATCTAAGTGATTCAATTAAGGAACAAAAGGTCCAGAAGAAGGGCAGACCCCCTCCTACCAAATTTTATTAGTGAAAATAAAAGTCACAACATCACAAGAGGGGTTTACAAAGTCTAGTGAAATTTGTGCCACAGGCATCTGCAACAAAAAGATGTGAGACTTGAAGCCCATAAGAGTGGTGGTCCATCTTCAAAATATATCCATAGTCTTCCCTGTTAGAGTTTTGGAGGATTTCATTATGAAAGTAAAAGATATTGTATTCCCAAATTACTTCTATGTGATGAATATGGAAGAAGATAGGGGTATTTCATACTCAACCATCATTTTGGGGAAACCTTTCTTGAAGATCCCCAAAACCATCATCAATTTCCATGAAGGGACAATCACCATGGAGTTTGGAGATAGTACTATACAATTCAACATTTTTGAATCCATGAGGAACCCATTAGATGATCACTAACTCTTTAAACTATCCCATGAAGTTGGTGCTGATCTAATTGGAGAATCAGGTATATTCCATGAATTCTTAGCCTTAGGAGAGAATTTCTCCATTGAAAATATCACTGCACATGTGGATTCCCAAATTGTTAGAGATTTAGATTTTATGTGAGAAGAAGATGTAAAATATAATTTATTTTATGATTTTTTAAATAATGAGAAAGACGATATGATTTATTGTGTGCAGGAGGTCCAAATTTTAGAAGTGTGTCATGTAATTTTAATTTCATCCCTTGATCAACCCCCTGATCTAGAATTAAAACCACTCCCCACTATTTTGAAATATGTGTACCTTAGGGAGGGAGAGAAATTTCCAGTGATGATTACTAATAATCTATCTAAAAACCAAGAAAAATATTTTATTTAGATTTTTAGAGATAATGTCCAAGAAATAGGGTGGATCTTAGGTGATATCCTAGGAATAAACCCAAAAATATTCTTACATAGAATTGTTCTTGAGGGAGATTCCAAACATGTCAAACATCTCTAAATGAGGAAAAATCCCACCTTGATAGAGGTTGTGAAGAAATAGATTGAGAAGCTCTTGGAATTTGGGATCATCTATCCCATTTCAAATTCACAATGGGTTAACCCCATTCATGTAGTTCCCAAAAAAATGGCCCAACCACTATGAGAAATGAAAAGAATGAATTAATCCCTATGAGAATTCAGAATAGTTGGAAAGTGTTCATTGATTTTAGTAAGTTGAATCAGGCCACTCAAAAAGATCATTTCCCCATCATTTTTATTGACATGATGTTAGAGAGATTAGAAGGGATAAATCATTATTTCTTTTTGGATGGATTTTTAGGGTGTTTTTAGGAACCTATTACTCCCTAGGATTAATATAATATAAACTTTACTTCTCCCTTAGGAACCTTTTCATATAAAAGGATTATATTTGGATTATTTAATGATCCAGGTACATTTTAGAGGTGCATGGTAAGTATTTTTTCTAATCACATTGAATATTTCTTGGAGGTTTTCTTAAATGATTTCATAGTTTTTGGAAATTCCTTTGACCATTTTTTGAAAAATCTAGAATTTTTTTTGAAAACCTTTATTGAAAAGAATCCTATTTTAAATTTTGAAAAGTGTAATTTTATGGTTGAGAGAGGAATTTTACTTGGAAATTTCATTTAAAAAAAGGAATTTAATTGGATAAATAAAAAATTAAAGTGATAAATTCATTACCTTACCCATATTGTGTGAATCATGTTAGATCATTTTAGGACATATAGAATTATATAGGATATTTATCAAATATTTTATTAATATTGATCTCCCTCTATCTAGATTTATTTTTAAAGATGATGATTTTGATTTCAATAGTGCATGTAGGTAATCCTTTGATGAGCTGTAGAGGATATTTATTACACCACCAGTGATGAAACCACCAAATTGAGAAGAACCATTTGAGCTACTTTGTGATGCTTCAAACCAACCATTTGAAGTAGTCCCTTTTTAGTGAATTGAGGGAAGGAAAAAAGTCATTTCCTATTCCCTGAGAACATTAGATGTTGCTCAATTCAATTACAAAACCAAATAAAAATAATTTTTAGTAGTTGTTTTTTCTTTAGAAATATTTAGATCATATCTGATTAGAACTAAATTCAATGTTTTTTCTAATCATTTAGCTCTTAGATACTTGATAAAGAAGGATAAAGATAAAATAAGGCTAGCGAGATTGATGCTACTGCTGCAGGAGTTCAACATAGTAATCAAGGATAAGAAGAGATCCGAGAACCAAGTGGATAATCATTTAAACAGACTACCCAACACTGTTGAAGCTGAAATTCTAGACAAAGAACCACTGAATGATCACCTCTCAGGAGAGAAGTTGTATTGATTGAAGGAGAAGTACCTTGGTATGATGAAATGGTCAATTATCTGGTAACATATTAGGTACAATCTCATTTAAATTCCCATCAAATTCAAAAACTAAAATATAATTCCAGATATTACATTTGGGATAATCCATTTCTTTGGAAGATTTGTAATGACCAAGTGATAAGAAAATGTTTTTCTGAGAGTTAAATTGGTTCAATCTTTGAGGTTTGCCACACTTTATCTTGTGTAGAACAATTTTAACCTCAAAGGATAGTAATGAAGGTTTTAGAATCTAGATTTCATTGGCCCAAATTTTTTAAATATGCTCATGAATTTTTCAAAAGGTGTAAAAAATTTCAGTTTTATGGGAATATTTTAAATAGAAAATAAATGCCCCAAAATATACTATTTTTTATGAGATTTTTGAAGTCTGGGGGATAGATTTTACAATTCCTTTCCCAATTTCATTTGTAAATTATTATATCTTTCTTAAAATTGATTATGTTTCCAAATGTGTGGAAGCAAAAGCCACCAGAACTGACGATGCTAAAGTTGTTTGTGATTTTGTTAGGGCTAACATATTTTTTAGGTTTGGAGTGACCAGAGCCATTATAATTGATCATAGGACTAATTTTTTCAATAATAGAATATATTATTTTCTGAATAAGTATGGGATGAATCATAAAAGATCAACTCCCTATCATCCACAAACTAATGGTCAAGATGAATTGTCCAACAATGAAATCAAAGGAATTTTGGAAAAGACTATTAAACCAAACTTGAAGGATTGGAGCTAAAGGTTGGAAAAAAAATTATGGCCTTACATGATATCCTACAAAACCCTGATTGGAATGATCCCATATAGGTTGATTTATGTTAAAATTTTTCATCTTCTAGTGGAATTGGAACATAAGGCGTATTGGTCTATGAGAAAGATGAATTTGGATCTTGAAAGCACTGAGAACGAGAGAAGATTACATCTATAGGAGTTAGGGGAAATTAGAAGGGAAGCTTTTAAAAATTCTAGCATTTACAAAGAGAAAACAAGAGTGTCTCAAGACAAGTTTATCCAACTGAAATACTTCCATCATGAAAAAAAGTGTTGTTATTCAAATCAAGACTCATGCTGATGCCAAGTAAATTTCATTCTAGATGGGAAGGTTTATTTATAGTTACTCATGTATATCCTTTCAGTACTATATAGATTTTTAATGATGGAGAACATGAACCATTCACTGTTAATGGACACGAGCTGAAGAAATTACATGGGATCATTCCATTAGATCTAGTGGAGGAGATCACACTCCTCCAACCTATTTATAAATAAAATCCATTAGGTTGTACCTATCATTTAAACTTGCTTGCTTACTATGATTAATTTTCAAATCTGGTTACATGGTAAAATCTATTTGAATTTATTTAGGAAAATGCATCATTTAAGTGTGGGGGATGGAATATTTTTAGTTTAGTATTTTCATTTTTTGTTTATTTTTTTATTTTTTTTTTAAAAATTATGTTTTTCAAATTTTTGTGTGTTTCTTTTTCATTTTTTATGTGTTTTTGAAAATTTTGAGCTGAAATGATTATCATTTCCATTTTTGAAACCCATTTCAATGAGTTAGAAAATTTATTCCTTGATACTAATCTTAAATGAATTCTAAAAATGAATTTTTTTCAATTTCAAATATTTGAGAATTTCATGAAAATTACTCTAATTTTTAAATCTCATGCCACATATAACTATATTTATCTTTGAAATCACATTCCTGTGAGGCTTATGAACTATTTTTGTCATATTATTTTCATTAAACTCACTTATTGAGAGATACAAACCATTCTTGCTTTAACCATAATTTGATTTATTCCTATCAAAACTTGAGGGTTTGAGGTACTTGTGTTTTAAATGATTGAGGTATTTCTTTGGTTTTAAATCCCCCTTTTAAAAATAATCCTTTTAATTATGGAATTACTTGTACATTTAATAATTGTATCCCATAGAATCCATGAACAACCTGTTAGGTTAGCCACATTATAAGCCGATTTTCCCTATGCAACTTGCTCTTGAAGTGAAATTTCATGATCTAGTTGAACTTAAGTATGGGGAAACTGTCTTGTGTTGTGATACCTGATTTGGTGAAACTTTGGGTGGAAAATAAAATGATTAAGAGATGTGTTTTCTAATGAAAAAAATCATTATATTGAAAGTTATTCCTTTTATCTAGATTTTGTGATAAGATAAGATATTCCTTTCTGGAGCTTCCAATGGAGAAATAATGGTGTGAATTTTCTGGAGCTTTTAAGAAAAATTATTTTTAAGATGATTGATTTTTTTTCTTCTCAAATGATGAATGATATGATATTTCCTTGATTTTTATTGATGATGGATCTAATTTTATACTATAGGTAGCGAGGAGGAGACCATATTTGAGTGAAAATCAGAATCTTTCAATTTTGATTCAAAAATATCCAAGCCCTCATCATCTACCCTTATATTTTTTTGACATTTAAATCCTACCAACCATAAGACACAAAACAACCCTATAAAGTAATCATGATAAAAACATGTCCTTGACTCACATCGTGTGGAGATGTAGGAATTTATCAATCCTATGGTGACCCTTTCATGAGTTTTCATGACAAGATCCTTGTTGAAAATTAATATTTATGAGATGATAGAAAATTCATGTGAGGTAGGTATTTTGTGTGAATTGGAGGAGAAATGAAGAGGAAAAATATTTAGTGATATAAATTAATAACTTGAAATAATAGTTTTTTATAAGGCATTATATATATATTTTCTTGGTGTGGAATTGGTTAATCTCATGGGTATGTATTTTGAATTTGTTTTGATTTGATTTTGATGCTGACTTGTACAAGAGTCCAAGTAAGTGTGGGGGAATTGATAGAGATAATATTTTAATAAATTTTATATGTTTTATAATGATTTAATTCCTACTAATTAATAAATTTGATTTTATTTGTATGATTTTAGTATTTTTTTTTAATTTTGGTGTTAATTATGGAAATTTCGTAATTCAGGAAATTTCTTAATTCAGGAAATTTAACAGTTTTCTAAAGTTTCGGTATTTCAAGTATAAATTTTACAATTTTGATCCAATTTAAGTGATTATTTTTGTAGGATTCCTTTTTTCATGGGATTTAACTTTTTCTTCTATACCTATACCCAATTCGAATCCTACCAGCCCAGAAAAATCCATCAAGGTGAAATTTTTTTATGGACAACATAATGGACCCCACCTCAATAATAGGGGCATGTCTCAGTCTAGATACACAAAAATAACACAAATCTAGCTGGATTATAAATAGGACTACAATACTCATTTTAAAATTAAATTTTATAAAGAAATTTGTTCATTCATACATCCATTTAATGTGCCAAATAGAGGGAGTTGAGGAGTCTCCTCAGTCAGAAAAAGTATTATTTAGTAATTAGAGCATAAATTTTTTTCCACATGTAAAAATAAGATGATATTTTGTGGGATCATGAAAAAGAGATAGGGGAACAACTTTTATGAAGAAAACTATCCTATTTTCAGATATTTAATATGAAAAATAAACTCAATATTTTGGAGTAATGAATCTAGAGGTAAAATTTTCCACCTCTCAACCCTATAAATATGTGTGTCCACTTCCATTCAAGGGTGTTGAAGGAGGAGAATTAGAGGATGTTCTAGAGGATTTTAATCTTGAAGTGATTTGTATTTTTCCTTTTCTCTTTTCTTAGTTTTACAATGCTCACTTCTTCCCTATTAAACTCTATTACCCTTCACATAGACGGGTAAAACTCTTGAGTGGTCGAGGAAGGGGGAGTTTTTACTTTGTAATGTCAGAGTCTTATACTTTAATGTAAAACTATATCTTTTTATATTTATTGATTTCTATTTTTAGTTGTTCCCAATTCTCTTAATGTTATCATATTTATGGTTTTTGTGTCATTCATTGTTTATATCTCTGGTTGAAGATTTTTGAACTCCCTTCACCTAATGTAATTTGTTTCGACTGAGAAGATTTTTCTAGGTGGTGAGTGTCCTTAGATCATTGACACATGTATGGAATAAGTGAATTGTTTATAGATTTATAAGGATAAAAAATAACATATTGGTACTTTCCTTAGTTGTTTAGGAATGGTTTATTAATTTTCATGCACACAAGAGTGGTTACCATTACTTACTTCAACCAAGGGTGACTGGAAACTCAATCGAGGAGTAGTTAATTTATCATTCAATAGGAAGTGAGAGTAATTTTTTTATGACCATGATGACATTTAATTAGGGGATCCTACACTAACCCCATCAATCTCTTCATCAAATTCTGCTCAAAAATCATTTTAATTTCTTGCTTTCTTTTAAAAAACAAACAATTTCAAAAATAATCTCACTTATTTCTTTAATTTTAAGTGAAAAATGTGATTTTTGTGTGCTCCTCTCTGGAGACAACCTAGGTTGACCAATATACTAAATTTTAACTTAGGAAATATTTTTTTTTGTCACACCCCATGAAAGGCACATTTCAGGTCGCCACACATTTTTATCGAGCAACCAGAATCTTGGTACCACATTGTTTCTTGGGTTTTTCTTATAAGACACTTTTCTTAAAAAATTAAATGATTAAAGGTTTTGGTACCCACACAAACTTGGGTCCACTTATGTTAGAAAATAATGATTTTGGAATCCATTTTTTTGTGGTTTTATTTTTTGAAATATTGGAATAGAGATGAATTGAATTTTGTCTTCCATATTATGAATGTTTACAATCATATTCATAGATTAAATGACTGTTTCTTTTGAAATAATTAATTTTTTTTTGGAAACACCTATAAAAAATAGGTTCTCAATTATTTTTTTGAATATTTCTCAAAATTAGCGTATAAAAAGATGATATGATCTTTTCTATGTTTTTAAGATCCTAAAATTTTATTTAAATTCTATTAACCCTGAGTGAATTTTAAAAGGGTGTTTTTGGAATCTTTAATGGTGGAATCGAGTTTGTCGATATCCAGTTGATTTTTTATTTTCATAGATAATTATTTTTTTTCTTATATGAGAAGATACTTTTCTTTCTTAGGATTAAATTTTTCTTCAGTGAATTGATTATATTTCTTTTAAATTTCAAGATATAAAGAATAAAGTTGATAATTTCCATTTTTGATATTACTTTAGGAATATTTCAAATCTTCACAATTTAGGTGATTAGAGGAGAAACAAGAATAAGAGATATGAGAGGAATAATGAGGAGAAGAATAAGAAGAAGAGGAATTTTTATAGGGAGCACTAACCGCTATGCCTTCATCAACATGTTCCATGAGGCACTTCGGGCTTGAGTCACTTGATGTGGATGGAAAATTAGAATCCATGGAATCATCATTTTCACTACACATAAATACTTTTAATTTTTTTTACCTTTATTGTTTTATTTGGTATTTTTCTTGTATATGGTACACTTTGGTTTGATGTAACCATTATTTTTTAGATTCATAGCACATCATCTCCAGTTCCACCCTTTGATTTGACTTTTTTGATTTCTTGTTGAAGTTATTATTTTAGAAGTGATTGAACATGTTACTAGTAAGAAGAGAACAATCAAGAACCTCATCTATGGATTTTTCATCATTGGTATCTTTGAAGGTGATGGTTTTCTTGACTTATTTTTCTTTATTTTCCTTCTTTTCCACTTGTATTTTCATCAGGATTTCATATGTCATTACAGAGCTGTTGATTTACTCTACTTCTATCTTTTTCATATCTTTGTCTTCTTGGATACCCATCACTTTTGGAGTCTAGGAGATAAGTGACACCCATAATATTTTATTTACGAGTGTTTCTATAGATAATTCATTATCAAGAGACTTTCTACCATTGTAGATTTTATTAAATCTTATAAAAATTATTATAATAGATTCATCATAATGAATAATAAAACTTTCAAAATCTTTATGAAACATATCAAATATTGTATCATTTACTTTATTTGTTCCTTCATGGGTTACTTCAAATAATTTTCATATTTCATAAGTATTTTTTTCATGTAGAAACATGATTAAACAAATTTATATCAAGACCATAATGTAAGGCAATCATAGATTTGTTATTCAATTAAAAATTCTTAATATATTCATGATTCCATTTTTATTTATATTTTTTAGTGTGAATATACTAATAAAATACCATTTTCTAAATAGGATAAGAAATACTACCAAGTAAATTTAACATCAAATTATTCCAATATAATTAATCAAAATTGTTAAAAATAGGAGCATGTGAATCAGAAATAGATTCTATAATAAAAATATAGCTTTGAAACCAGTTAAATATTTTAAAAAATTATAATAAACAAAATTTTGAAAAACAAGGGTTTTTTTGATAGAAACACGAAGTCTTATTTGATACCAATTATTGGTCAAATATTATAGAGGGGGGGGGGGTGAATTTACTTTGTAAAAATTTAAAGTGGAATAAATGATTAATTACAAAATTAAAAGATTAATAAATAATAAAGCGAGACATCAAATATGTGATAAATGATAACTTTGATTCGAGTTTATAAAGATAATATATATTTAACTAAAGCATGGAAACATTAAAATAAAAATCATTCAAGTATGTGAGACAATGTTTAATGATGCAATGTGGAAAAGTAAATAGAGGAAAAACCCAACTAATATGGAGTTTGGATAAAGCTTGGTGTGAGCCCCTACATCTCCACACCATAACTTGAGAGGTAAATGGTATAAATCCCTCAATATTAATGGAGAATAGAAACCCATACCTAACAATTGTGGCTTATGAGAAACATATTGATATTTTCTAGCACCCAAGTAACTCGTCCCACACTTTTGTAGAGTGTGAACCATTGGGGAAAGGATGTTGAGGAAAGAGAGGGTTTCTTTAAGAAAAAATGTTACAAAGTAACTCAAAAATATATTTATGGAAGAAATACAATGTAGGATGAGATATTTAAGAGGATGGTAGAGATAATTTGAAGGATCTATCACTCTATCATTGATTTTTATCAAGAATGTTGTTCAGGATCAAGCTGATACTACAAAGGATCCAAGGGAGTCCTTTTTTAGGATCATAAATACTTGGTAATATTATAGAATTATCAGAGTACATTGAACTTGGAATGTACCACCATAAAGGTCTTTTTTACCATAAAAAATGTTTCTCTACTAGACACTTCCCAATGACAATGGGTACTTGGTAGCCTCTCCCAGGTATCCAGTGGACTAGTTATAGTCAGGGGATACTGGAAGACCTCTATTGAGGAGCCACTGTTGGCCAATGGCTATCCGGTGGCCTACTGTTAGAACTGCTTCATCTTTGTTGAAGACACTGGTTGGATGGTTCTCCTCCATTGGGTAGCCAATGGTCATGCTTAAGGTGAGGCATTCTTATACTATTTCACCAGGTAGTCAGTTCACTCTATTACTGCCAATCTTCAAGGAGGGATTCCTTCATTCCAATTCAAGATCTTCTATGGATATTATAAGGTATTTAAAAGACTTTAAAAAATAGAAATATATGTATCCAAGCCTTCATCAAGGATTTAAAGGAACTTGAATATTCCATGAATTCCACCACATTGAATTCAATAATAAATATTAAAACTCACTTAAATGAAAGAATTTGATAGATAGGTGAGTGTTTGATATCATGAAAACATTATCAGAGAGAGAGGTACAAAAATTACCATCATCAAGGTTTTGAGGTACTATAAAAGAAATAAAAGAATGATTATCAACTACATTTAAGATAGAATATCTAGTATGAGTACCGACTTGTAGATCATCAATAATATTTTCTAAGGAATGGTCTTTATATTTTTTTAAAGCTTTAGGTAAAAGAATGATATGAGATTCATCCTTGATATCATATTTAGTAGAATTTTGATCATTCAAAGTAAAATTTTCAAGTTCATCTACAACATATTATAATTTGGATGAAGGTTTAGTAATATTTTCATCAAATTTTATATGAATGGATTCTTCAATGGTTTTGGTTCTTTTATTGAAGACTTAATAGGATTTAGTTGAGTTTGAGTAACCAAGAAATATTAATTCACTAGATTTTGGATCAATTTTCATTAGGTTTTATTTAGTGTTAATAATATAAAATTTACATCAAAACACTTTAAAAATACATTACTACACATATGGTCTTTCACAGTGCACAAAATGGCCTTTAACAGCGCAAAAAAATCACTATTAATCACATTGATGATAGGGGGGGGGGGGGTTCCCCTTTATCAATGATAAAAAATCTTTGATAAAGGTGGTAATTTATCCGCACTAAATAAATGATAATAAAGGACCCCCTTTATCAGCAATTTTTAGCACTGATAAAGACCACCTTTATCAGTGCTAAAAATAGTGTTAATAAAGGCCTAGCCGCCGACATCCGCACACCCAAATACAAAAACCCATAATTTCTCTGTAATTTCAAACAATTATATAATTTCAAACAATGATATATATATATATAATTGACATCATGAATAAAAAAATTTCCAGCCATGGTATATACAAAAAACACTGCTATTTACATTTCAAACAAAATGTTTTATATAATTACATTTACAATTGTCCAACAAACATTATAAAACATTAATATTTCATCATTTAATTCCCATGATCACCACTCAAAAATATCCTCCCATGGTATCAGTTTATAAAAAAATTATCTCAACCAAAGAAATAGATTCTACCTATACAAGAAAACAAATATTATATTAGTAATACTATAAAGAAATAAATTAAACATTAATATAAAAGAACACATTAATAAAATGTCAATATTTATTAAAAATGACACATTTTTATTTATAATAGTCACACTATGCATCCTTTTGAGGTTTTTTGATTCCTAAAAATTAAAAATGAGTTATGGATCGTTGTCCTAAAATATCAAAACAATCTGAATGCGTTTGCTCAGTTTTGAGTATGTCACTTGTTATATTACTAAAATTAATGTTAATTTTAAATAATGACATATTTAGAGTTACAACAGCCACATCATGAATCATATTGAGGTGAAGATGATTCTTACCTATCAAAAATTACTGATGGATCATTTTCCTGAAGTATCATAATAATTCGAATGCATTTTCTCGGTTTTTAGTATGTTAGTTATGTTTTTTTACTAAAATGTCATTTCAAACTGGAAACACACATTCTGAGTCATACTGATCGAATCGTGTGTCATTTTGATGCAATAATTATTCCTACACATCAAAAATGACTTATGAATTACTGTCTTAAATTATCAATACAATCAGAGAATTTTTTCTTGGTTTTTAGTGAGTGACATGTTTTGAACTAAAATGTCAATTTTAAACGGATAAGAGACACTTTTAGTAATACTGGTCACACCATGAATCAGATTGAGGTTAGGTTGATTATTTCACATCAAAAAAGACTCATGTATCATTTTACTAAAGTATCAAAACAATCCGAATGAATTTTCTCAGTTTTCAGTATGTCACTTGTTGTTTTTACTTAAATTAATATCAATTTTAAATAAAATGAGACTCTTTGAGTTATACTAGACAAACTATGTGTAATATTGAGGTGAATATTATTCCTACATGTTAAAAATGATTAATATATAATTTTCCTAAAAGATCAAAACAATACGAATGTATTTGATCGGTTTTTAGTATGTCACATGTTGTTTTTACTTAAATTAATGTCAATTTTAAATAAAAAGAGACACTTTGAGTGATACCAGACACACCATGTGTCGTATTGGGGTGATTCTTATTACTTCATGTCAAAAATTACTAATATATTATTTTACTAAAATATAAAAACAATCTGAATGCGTTTTCTCAGTTTTCAGCATGTCACCTGTTGTTTTTACTTAAATTAATGTCAATTTTAAATAAAAAGAGACACTTTGAGTTATACCAGCAACAATGTGAATTGTATAAATATTATTATGGTAACTAAATGCCACAAATTACTAATATATCTTTATCCTAAAATATTAAAACAATCTGAATGCATTTTATTAGTTTTCAGTATGTCACTTATTGTTTTTACTTAAATTAATGTCAATTTTAAATAAAAAGAGACACTTTGAGTGATACCAAACACACCATGAATCTTATTGAGGTGATAATGATTCCTAAATGTCAAAAATTACTAATATATATTTTTCTTAAAATATCAAAACAATCCAAATGCATTTTATCAGTTTTTAGTATGTTACTTGTTGTTTTTACTTAAATTAATGTCAATTTTAAATAAAAAGAGACACTTTGAGTTTTTATGGACACACAATTCATCATATTGAGGTTATGATGATTCTTAAACATAAAAATGACTAATATATTATTTTACTAAAATTTCAAAACAATCCGAATGTGTTTGCTCGGTTTTCAGTATGTCACTTATTGTTTTTACTTAAATTAATGTCAATTTTAAATAAAAAGAGACACTTTGAGTTATATCAGCCAAACCATGTGTCTTATTGAGTTGATTATGATTAATACACATAAAAAATTAATAATTTATCATTTTTATAAAATATCAAAATAATCCAAATTCATTTTCTCAGTTTTCAGTATGTCACTTGTTGTTTTTACTTAAATTAATGTCATTTTTTAATAAAAAGAGACAATTTGAGTTATAATAGACAAAATGTGATTATTATTGAGGTGAATATGATTCATATATGTCAAAAATTACAAATATATCATTTTTCTAAAATATAAAAACAATCCAAATGTGTTTTCTCAGTTTTTAGCATGTCACTTGTTGTTTTTACTTAAATTAATGTCCATTTTAAATAAAAAGAGACACTTTGAGTGATACCGGACACAACATGAATTGTATTGAGGTATAGATGATTTCTAAACATCAAAAATGACTAATATATCATTTTACTAAAATATCAAGACAATCCAAATGTGTTTTCTTGGTTTTCAGTATATCACTTATTGTTTTTACTTAAATTCATGTCAATTTTAAATAAAAAGCGACAATTTGAGTTATAACAGACACACTATTTTTATTATTGAGGTGAAATTAAGTCCTACACATCAAAAATGACTCATGGATAGTTTTACTAAAGTATCAAAATAATCTGAATGTGTTTTCTTAGTTTTTAGTATGCCACTTGTTCTTTTTACATAAATTAATGTCAAATTTAAATAAAAAGACACACTTGGAGTCATACTGGTCACACCATGCATTGTATTGAGGTTAGTTTTAATCATAAAAATATAAAATGACTCATGGATCATTTTAATAAAATATCAAAACAATCCAAATTTTTTTTATCGCTTCTCATTATGTCACTTTTTGTTTTTTACTTAAATTGATGTCATTTTTAAATAAAAAGATACTTTGAGTTATACCGGACACACCGTGTATCATATTGAGGTGATGATGATTCATAAATGTCAAAAATAACTTATAGATCATTTTTCTAGAGTATCAAGACAATCCAAATATTTTTTCTTGGTTTTCAGTATTTCAGTTGTGTTTTTTTACTAAAATGTCATTTCAAACTGAAAACACATATTATGAGTCATACTGGTCACATCATGCATCAGTTTGATGTGATACTACTTCATACACATCAAAAATGACTTGTGAATCATTATAATAAATTATAAAGATAATCAGAGTGTTTTTTCTTTTTTTAGTGAGTGACACGTTTTGAACTAAAATGTCAATTTTAAATTGATAAAGGACACTTTTAGTCATACCGGTCACACCGTATATAGTATTGAGGTGTGGTTGATTCCTAAATATCAAAAATGACTCATGGATAATTTTAATAAAGTATAAAAACAATACAAAAGAGTTTTATTGGTTTTTAGTTTGACACTTGTTCTTTTTTCTCAATTTAATGTCAATTTAGTATAAAAATACACACTTAAAGTCACACCGGCCACACTGTGCATTAGATTGTGTTGCGGTTGATTAATGCATGTCAAAAGCTACTCACGTATCATTTTCCAAAAATATAAAAACAATACAAATGTATTTTCTCAGTTTTTAGCATGTCACTTTTTCTTTTTACTAAAAGTAATGTCAATTTTAAATAAAAAGACACACTTTGAGTGATACTGGTCACTTGTTATTTTTGATCAATTTTAAGTAGGTCCTTTTCTCTAACACCAACTATATTGACCCAAAAATTTCATACATAGATATCACAACTTAGTATATTAATATTCCTTACATAACATAATGATCCATGCCATAATAGTTTAGTCTAGTGCTTCTGGAAACATGAAAACATAAAGAACTAGTTCATAAGAGTCTCTCAATAAGTTATTATTTACTATAAACCTTCTTAGACATATCATTTCTAAAAAAATTCTTAATAACCTAAGGATATGAAACATAAAAAAGGGCGATCATAGATGCTCAATAAGTGTAAACAAGGGCGATATCAATGATCATATAAGGATAACATGAGCATACATATGTTAGAAGGTGATATTAATATTATAAATTCATACCTTTCATACCATAGATCATAATCACGAGTCATGGATCAAAGCATGGTAATTCATAAGACATTAATCTTAAAGTATCAAAGAATATTATAAACTAAAAACATACACTTCAAGTCATACCGACTACACTATGTATCTGATTGAGGTGTGGTTGATTGAGATGTAGTTGATTAGTACATTGTTTAGGAAAATATTCATGAAATATCTTTTGGAAGTAATATTTTCATTCAACTACTGATAATTTATACTTTCCATTCAACATGTTCTCTCTTTTTTGGGTTTTTGTAAATAATTGAAAGGAAAATATGACTTCCCAAAATATCTGTAAAATAAATAAATAAGTATTAGATTAAAATGATAAGGAAATTAACTTACAAATAGTATATAAAATGATTACAAAATAAATTAATTAAATAATTAGTATCAATTAACCTTTATACATTCTTGAACCATTTAATTATTATCATTATCTCAGTTTAATCTTCAAAGTCTAATCTCTCACAAGCATAATCATCTTTGAACAAACCTCCCCGACTCAAACAAAGGAATCCACCAATATAAGAAAAAAAAATTATTATGTGAGTAATATTAAAAAAAAGTATATTAAACATAAATATGAAACAATCTAATAATTTTATGGAAGACACATTTTCATATTATTTGTGTACATTATTCCATCAGGTATGCTTCCCCTTCGTTTCTGAGCACATATATATCGTCTTATGAATACGAGTCTTTTTGACAGTCATAGTGGTACTAGAAAAATATAAATACACAAAGGATAAATAAATATTTTAAATGAAATAGTAATTATCTTTGAAAATACCTCTTCACAGATTCTAGTTTGTTTATGAAATATGATCTCTCTCATAAATTTTAAAATACAATAACCATAATCTTTTAAATTGGTTTGTTTCAGACACTACATAAACATTGAGTGGAACAAGTAATTTGTTTTGATAAGTATTTTTATAGTGAAATATTATTATATATACCTTGATACTTATCCAGTCATAGAACTTTTCTCTATCCTTGTTCTTATCCCCTAGCCTCATTCCTTTTTTTTCATGATAGTGATGCACTGACTTTTCATAACATAATACTCATTAAAAGATAATATAAATTATATAACTTGATGTTTAGTTCTAAAAATTTGGATATAGTGTATTAAAAATTGACAAATTCCATCATGTGTGGATAGTTTTTTAGATATCCATGCATTTAATCTAGGAAATAAATCTTTAAAGTATCCAAATTTATCGCAATGAGCATCCAATGATTCCTAAAAACAAAAAAAGGAATACGTAATGAAAGAATGAAAATATATTTGATATGATTAAATTTTATAGTCTTACCTCTGCATTGTTGGTATTAAACAAATTCTGTCATCCAAAAATTTTATGTAAAACTATTTGATCAGGCTTTCCACTATTCCACCCTTTTTTATATCAATTTATTTTTGTTCTGTAGAGGTTATGTGAGGAATAACGAGTCTGGATTTTTTTTTCATGGGAAAATACCTTCAATTGTTTTTCATATATAAACCTTCCAAAAATATGAAATGTATTTAGTCATAATTAGTACAGTATATCAGCTTTTGTAAAATCAAATCATGAAAACAAACCTCATGTATACATTTAAAACTGAGTCGCATATCCATTCAGAGTTAAGGATTTTAGTTACACTCTCAAAACCAATAAAGTATTGATCTTTCTCTCTTTATATATTTTCTTCAAAATCAACTATGTGATTGTGTCCATCTTTTAACTTTGTATCCACATGAACCTTCAATGATAGTAAATGTGGATATAGAATCAGTAGGGTAATGGTGCTTTCGGTAGATCTTTTTGATCAGCTGGTTGATCCTTTAGATGGTTTTGAGATGCTATTTTGTTTCATTTCCTTCTCTTGGTACATATGTAATAAAATTCATTGGTTCATACCCTTTTTCATTAATTTTTAAAGGTTAAGCTTGAAAATAAAATTGGAAATGAATACCCCCTCGTCGACATGATTTTTTATAAGATGTGATGTCCATGAGATGAATGCTACAATATTTTTTCGACCATATTAATATCATCCTCATGAATTAGAATAGGTATCTATGCACTCGGCTCGTGGGATACACTAATTGACACTCACACATGACCTATTAGAAGTGGTCTATTATGTATCATGTCATTTTGAATATTGAACACTGTAGCCCTCGCCACAAGGTGATGGGTGAGTGTTGCTAGATATAAATCATAGTCATTATAACCCTATAGAATATAAGTACACGAAAGGTATCAATGTCTTTTTGGTTCACATTTCACAGAAACATTTATTAGAACATTTATTACCTCTTATAAGATATCTCTTTGAGGGGAATGGCTAGCCTCATAGCTGGTGGGGGGGTGGGGGAGGGATCTCCACATGGTGGATGTTCTTGAGTTAATTATTCTCTTTGACTCTCCCACATTAAAGTTTCCATAATCTCTCTCTGCCATTGGAATTTTACTTCAAGGGTAGATATTATTTCTCTCATTTATTTTATTAATTCACATTGATTGTCCTCTTATTTGTTTTCTCAAAATATGTTTGAGGGTTCACCCCAAAACCCATACCTCTGACGTGACCATACTGTTTTGGATACTTCAAGGCCATAGATAGTTTGTGTTCACCTGGAACAGGTTTTGTTGATTCTTGTGACTATGTCAGATAGAAAATATAGGAAAATAAGTGATCATTATTATGTAATAGTGATTTAAAGTAAATTTTTTTATTATGTAATTATTACACATGTTTCTCACACTTTTTTTCATATTTTCATCTATTAGTTTCCCATATTTATTTACATGTGCCTACTTCCATAGAACATGGAGTAGGATGGAAGTGGATTTTGATTTTGAGTCATCAATCTGCATATAAATAGAGGAACATAATTATGGTGTTGTTTCATGTCACATAAAAGTATTACGATCGATTTAAAATACATACCAATTTTTTTTTCAAGTGAAGCGTACCCCATAATTACTTTATGGTAGGGGTACACTGGTTTTTCTACTCATTTCTTATTTCTATCACTCAGTTGCTGTTTCATAAATAATTTTTTTAATCAAATTTATGAATACACGTATCATCAAATAATGTATTACTAGCCACAATGTACCTAAAAAGGCACATCCGTACGACATCCAGTAAACACATCCCATGACTCTTGGGTTATAAGGTGTGCATAAATAATCGGTGGGTGTGGGTTTATTTTCCCTTCAACATCTTTAAGATGACGTCTTGTTAGAATTGTGCAAAATCTTCTATGAATCCTTCCAACAAGCATTAATACATACTTCTTGTGGGAGTCATATACTATAAATGCACTCTTTAATGGATGATGAAGTGTAATTAAATGTTTAATTATTTTATTTTTTAGTAAAATAAAAAAATGATATCATAATGTTACCATAATATCTTCCCACATTAGTGTCTACAGCCTGGGCACAACATGGTGCCACAAATCTACGTCAATCAACATGAGTTGTTGAGTGAAAATTCCAATATAATTGTTGAAACATGGCCTTGTTGGGGTTAACATACTGACCCTATGCATTCTATCCCACCTCAAATTTGATACCTTTGACTTTCACCTTAATGATTTTTTCTAACACCTTCAAACTACGATGCTCCTGTTTTTTTTTGCGATGCCGGTCCTTCATCACCACCATTTCCCCAGAATCAACATCATCAATATGTTCCTCTAGAGTGGTAGCATTGGCATGTAGAGATGGTTATTTTACCTCTTCACTAGGAGCAGAAGCAATTGAGAAACCCATTGTTCCTCATGAATAGGAGCACCAACACATATAGAAGGTTGTTCCTCTACAGTGCGAGTAGCAGCAAGTTTAGATACATGTTGTTCCTCAGGATTGGGATCACCAACATGTGCGAAAGTCATTATCTGCAGAATTGGTTTAACATTTAATTTAGAGTACATAAATGCAACAGTAAAAGAATAATAACATGAGGTAACACGATGTATATTACAAAAAAATATAACCTGATTATTGAACTCTCTTTTTCTTTTTCAAATTCTAAAGGTATTTGACCCCTCTATTGATGATCCAAATCCCTTTATTTTGGTCTCCTATGACATAAAAAATGCCATCTACATTGGGATCACTATGAAATGATTGTGACATCCTAATGAAAGGGTCATCCTTGATTGAGTTTTCATCTTACCCTTGAGTGGTTTTGATCGATAACAGAACAATTGACCACTTTTGGTTTTCAGGATTTGAAACATTAAATAATTATACTTCCTGTGATTCCATTATAAATGGTTCATCTTTGTAACCTTTCTTACTGAAATCAACTTTCAAAAATAACAATTCATCTATTTTAATAACACTCCTATTATCAACCCACTTTCATTGAAAAATCAACACTTGGAATGTTTTATAATACAACTCCCATATTTTTTTATGATGCCAAAGTATGACATATTTATATAAATTGGATTTCTGTCATTAGTACCAGAAACATGCATTGCTTACACCATGAGTGTAACTCCACTATTTTTCATGGTACTTTATTCATCATGATCATTTTTATAGAATGTATAACCATTAATTACATAACCTTGTAATATAATACATATATACTTGGTCCTCTGGATAACTATTGAAGTTGTTATGAAATTAAATCTGTATTTTCATTGGACTCTTTAAAAATATGGTCCTGAAACCATCCTATAAACCATTGATTATATGTATTTGATATCCATATTTCATCCCTTGATGGATTCAAATGACTAATAATTTCTTTGTAGATTTTAACATATGGGGAAACCTCCAAACTATTATGAAAAATGTAAAGGTGGGTCTACCCTCGATCTATAATATTGATTGTGACAACATCTCTTCCAGAAATTCCTTCACCCGCAAGCCACTTAGTGTGATGAGATTTTGGTAGACCAATGATTTCCACACCAGATAGGTATTCGGTACAGAATTAAAATGATTCCTCAACAATACATCTCTTCAAAATACAACCCTCTAACCGACTTCGATTTTTAACATACCCTTTCATAATATTCATACACCATTCAATGGGGTACATCCATCTATAGTGTAAATGACCACATAGGTGAATCTCCTTCACCATGTGAACCATCAAATTAACCATTATATCAAAGAATTTTGGTAGGAAGAACACTTACAATTCGCATAATATGATAAAAATTTCACTTTCCATAGTCAACAATTTCGCTAGGTCTATAACTTTATTGAATATAGATTTGAATAAGAAATAGAGTTTGGCTAATGTATGATGGATATTCTTAGAAAAAATGTAGTATAAATCTATAGGCATTAAATCTTTCATCAAAACATGTAAATCATGTTATTTCATACCCTTTGACTTTAAATCGATAATTGAAACGATATTCTTGATATTCGATGAATACCTCTCTAGAACTTTTACATCATTTAAAAAGTTTCAAAACTGATATCTCTCCTATCTAGAAAGATTGTAAGCAGCCAGAGGAAGAAAAATTCATTTTTTACCCTTCACTAGCACCAACTATTCTTGTATTCCAATGTCAACCATGTCCAATCTAGCCTTAATTCTATTACTTGTTTTACTAGGTGCATTTAGAAACGTGCTAATGACACTACCAAAAATATTTTTTTCAACATGCATAACATCAATAAAATGTGTAATGTATAGAAAATTCTAGTATAGTAATTAAAAAATCTGATCTCTTTTTCCAACCGGTTTTCATAAGGTTTTTCAAAAATGGTTTAACAAAAGGAGTGTCCACATATTTTACTTTCTCAAACTGTTGATCACCTATTAGTGGAGATGGTGATTTATGTTCTTCTAAACTTACATAGAATAATGTTTTCCAATATCAGTACTTATTTCATTGGGGTAGAAATCTGTGATGTCTTAGAAACATGATTTTCAATGAATGTTTCAACCTAATTGATTGTGTACCTTGTTCGCAGACGGGACACCCTCAAGTACCTTTAATGATATATCCTAACAAATTTCCATAAGCATTAAAATAATTTATCATCCCATACAATAGGGATATCAATTTGAAATATTTATTTATGTAATCATCATACTATGTAACACTTGAATCCCACAATAATTTCAAATCCTTAATCAATGGAGCCAAATAAATATCAATATCATTATCTAGTTATTTTGGTCATGATATAAGCATAGATAACATGATGTATTTTCATTTCATACATAACCACAATGGAAAGATATAATTTACCAACATAATTGGCCATATATTATGAGTGCTTCTTTGAAAACCAAAAGGATTCACTCTATCTGTAGATAACACAAGACACGGGTTTCTTGGCTCATTTCCAAATTCAAGATACTCATGATCAATTCTCTTCCACTATGGAGTGTTATCCAGGTGACATAGTTTCCAATCTTTATTTCTTGTGTCTGCATTCCATTTCAGTTTCCATATAGTCTCCTCACTTCCATATAGGTGCATAAACCTTGGAATGATTGGAAAGTACCATATAACTTTTGTAGGACCAGATTTAACTTTCTTGTATCGAGAAGCACCACACTTTGGGAATTATCTAATTTATTTGTGGTCCTTGTGAAATAGTATATAGTCATTCAGGCAGAAATATATTATTTTAGAGATCATACCCATCATGAGTAGCATTTGTTTGGTATCGCATGTTCGGATCGGGAGCTCATTATCTTATGGGAGCATGTCATTTAAGAGAGAAAGTAATTCCGTAAAACTAGAATCACTCTATCTATTTCCTACTTTAAAATTATACAAATTTAGTACAACTGAAAATGTTGTATATTTAGTACAACCACCATATAATGATGTCTTTTCACAACTCTTTAACTACTCAAACAATTTTGGTCAATCACGAAGTTCATCTTCAACTGTCCTTTTCATTTTATCAATATGATCATCATCATCATTCACATCTGTAATCACGTCCTTGATATGACCTTTTTCAATGTACTCACTTGTAATCATATTAGATGATCCATAAAATACAGTTCTATCCTAGCCACTAGTTACATTCAATTTTTCCTTATGTTTATTAGAACATTTATAAATTCGATCTATTCCATGATAGATCAAGTGCTCTTCTGACTTCTCTGGACTAACTTGTCTTGAATAAAAATAGCGTAAATACAGAAAAATGATTTGGGAAGGGTCATATACATTATCTTTTGCAAACATGATGAACTATTTATAAAATAAATACACAAAAGGGGACTTTCAAATAAGGGTAACTCAACATTTTAATGATAGTTATCATTTCATTTCATTGCCTAGGAATCATCCCCTTAGAAGCAAACAACAAATTACTTTGAAAAATATTTATAAAATCACACTTGAAATCCCATTAAAAAACCAAACATTTACACAAATTTATCTTTAAAACAATACACCCTTTTTAAAATGAAACCAGCATTAAATGCGCTTTCAAAACACTCACATCCCTTTATGAAAGTAAATCGGCCGAGTTGAAAAACACTTGGCATGAAACCTAAGTCCATGATAAGTGTTTAAATCATTTTAAAGCTATTTAAAACCAAAATAATGGTATGTTGAACATATATAATTTTTTAAGAAACATTTCAAAACACTTGAATCATTTTAAAAGATCCACTTAGGCATTTTCACAAATATATAAATCCCAAGAGAGGCACTTTATAATAGATATATGTATAAAAAATAACCAACATTTTATAAAATATAAAGCTATAAAAGTTTTATCATGTATCTCATGACAAAATAGTATTAATCCTATAGTTTACTCCTGTAATACTACCAAGGTGTGAATAAGTGATAGATAAATACATAAGTGTCACTTGGCTATGATAATTTTGAACATAAAGTCACATCTCTTTAAAGTGGGAAACCATATTCCAATCGATGCTTGAATCATGTAATACCTAAGCTTGATCCTTCCAATACAGTACATTAGAAATTTTTTTCCCCTTCTTGAGGATATACATTAGGTTAAAGTTAAAGGACTATAGGTACTCAAACCATCTTTGCTATCAATGGTTCATTTTACTTTGAGATTAAATATATTTCAAATAATTTTTAGCATATTCCAAAAATATCTCACCCTAAAGATAATACCAATAACACCTCATGGAAATCCCCACTATTTCCAAATATAGGAAAGGATTTGGGAAGTTTATATTATTTATCCTTAACTGTATGGACCCATAAGCAACCACATGACCATCATGGACTATAACTATTAAAATATTGAATCCTAATACAAAAAAATATAAGCCATACTCACTACCCAGATAATTTATGGTTAATATTGGTGTTTTCATCAATCTACCATTAAGATATTAAAAGTATATCTCATGAACATCTAATAAAAGGAACCATACTAAATTCTTGGTTAAGGCCTTCTTAGCACTTCCAATCAGGAAGAATCCTGGTAAAACCTCTGGTAATAACTAAAAATTCTTAGCCAAATCCATAGTGTCTGAATGAATCATTTACTACTCTCAAATCTAATTAGGGTGGTTCTTCAATACTAACTTGTATCATAGAGGTTTACCATATATGGATTTGGGTTTTTGGGTGATGCATCTACAACAAAACCATAACTAGGGAATTGGCTAGTGAGATAGATTAATCATCACCGTGAACTAGCCTAAGAAAAGATCTTGGTTATATGATGATTCAACAGGGAGGTGAACCAAATAGATTATCATATCATCAGTTATGAACTTATAAACCTAGAATAAGGAAGATTTATTCCAAATATTGGTGCCCATAGTTATGACTCTATACTAAAAATTACATTATTGACCGATGATTGGGTTGGGCTTCGAGTTGGGATCTATGCCCTGGAGGTGTTTCCCGCATGGAATGCAGTTAAACCTTCAAGGTGCACCAGAAACATACATATTTTGATAGGAGCTCAGGGTACTTGAGTTATATTAATTGTTCTAGGTATCATAGTATTTATTTCTTTTCAACAGGAAATTCATATCAGACCTAATCAGTAAGTGAATCAAGTACATGAACATGTTCCACCTGGAGCATGAAGTGGTTAGGATAAGTCTTCAAGAATAGTTTCATCATTAATTCATTAATATTTCCCTATTTTTATTCCTATATCCATTCCTCCTCTTCTTCCTTAGTATTTTTATCCATACACCTCCATTTTCACATTTTTGTAGTGTCCTATTTTTCATTATTCTACTACTCCAAATCTTATAGAGAATATTTTTCATGGGTTGGGGTTGGTGGTGTAGTGGATGAAATTATATTACTAGATGGGGTAATTCCTTTGGATGATAACTAATCTTGTTTATTATCCATGGCTATAATTCTATCTATAATACACTCCTCCAACATGGACATGAAAGTTGATGATTATGGGTGATAGTATGATGAGATGTGGCTAAAAGTATAATTAAAAAAATCTTAAAATAGATGAATTAGTTCACTACTACCCCAAGAGTGTACATCAATTCACTAGGGATGGTGCCTATCACTTAGGGTATTGGTTTAATATGTGGGGCACAATTTTCCCACTTTGAGTAAATTGATAATCTATAATCTAAATATCCTAAGAACCGACATGAAACATTAATATGCATACATTCTCGAGAAAAATAAACAATAAATTCCTCTATAATTGAATAAAAACATAAAATAAACACCAATATCACTATATTCATGCAGTTAGAAACAATAAACCATATCTATATGTAAATAGACAACAAACAAATGTGAAACTACACTGAAAAAACATAACTAAAAATGGATAGGTTATATTCTATGACATGATCTCCAGACAAACATGGCCTCCATTCTCAAAATCACCTAAAAACAAACCAATTCTTATTCCACTAAATATCAATTGGGTAACAAGCATCCAATAGCTAAATATATACTTATTGAACCAAAAATATATTTAGGGCATTACAAGAATACTCACAGTGGTAGTACCTGAGGAGTTGGATTCATGGTGGAGATGGGTTTGCAAATGAGGAGGGATTCATAGTAGAGGTGGGGTTCGATGGTAGAGGTGGGGTATGTAGAGGAGAGATTTTCATCGGAGAGCTTCACAGCGGCATATGAGGGCTTTGAGGCGGTAGGAGTCAGCGGTAGAGGAGGAGGAGGAGGGCTTCACAACAGTGGAGAAGGGCTTTGAGGTGGTAGGAGTTGGAAACAGAGGAGGATGAGGAGGGCTTCACGGTGGTGAATGAGGGATTCATGGTGCTAGGAGTTGGTGGTCGAGGAGGAGGATGAGGGATTTGCGGTGATAGAGGAGGGCTTCGTGATGGCAGGAGTTGGTGACAGAGGAGGAGGACTTCGCGACGACAGAGGAGGGCTTCATGGTGGTAGGAGTTAGTGGCAAAGGAGGAGGATGGGGGCTTTATAATAGTAAAGGAGGGATGCGTGGTGGCAGCAGAGGAGGAGGTGTTGGCGGCAGGGTTTGGCTTCAGCGAGAGCTTGAGTCGTGCAATAAGAGGAGGATACTGGTAGATTTTATTTATAAAACCAGGTAAACCTTTTATTAGTGTTAGCTAAAAAGCGCTCAGAAGGGTACATTTTATCAGCGCTAAAATAGAAAGCATTGATAAAATATATCTTTATTAGATTTTTTTTAACACTGATAAACGTCTTTATGAGTGCTAAAATTTTAGCGCTGATAAAGGCCAATCTTTATTACCACTAAAAAAGCATTGATAAAACTATAATGATAATAAATTATTTATATTTTTATATATATTTATAAAATTATATGTACAATAAATATATATATTTATAATAATAACTATATATATATTTACATATTTTAAAAATATACATTTATTTATAGTTATAAACTTATAATAAATATATTTATTATATTTATAATGATATATAATTAATATCTTTATTATAATTTTATAATTATTTAAATATATCGATATTTATTTCGAATTATATTTGTATATATCTATTATAGTTTTATAATTATTTTTTTAACTAGAAATTTATATATATTTATTATAAATATATATTTATTACATATATATTATAAATATATATTTATTACATATATATTTTAATTATAGTAAAAAATATAAATAAATTTATATATATATATTTAAATACTTATGAAATTAAAATAAATCTATTAATTATATATAGTCATAAAAATAAATAAATATATATATATTTAAATACTTATGAAATTAAAATAAATATATTAATTATATATATTTTTTATAATTTCATAATTATTTAAATAAATATATATTTATATTTAAATAATTATGAAATTATAATAAATATATTTATAATAAATATATTTATTAGATATATAATTATAATTATAAATAAATATATATATACACACATACATGCACACACACACACACACACACACACACACACACATATATAGAAAAACACACACACCTAGAAAGTTTAGGATCCGAGTATACTCGGTCCTAAAAATTTATTAAGGAAAATACAAGTACATCAACATCAGTGAAAAAGTGTGACACAAGCACCACCAAATACAAGGAATCAAGCCAAGATCGCCCACAATACAACTAGACCAAAAGACCCAACATCGAATAAAGAAACAAACGCAAAGCCCACAAATAACATCATGCATGAAGGCCTAAATTTGAAATTTAATGGCCACTGATTAGCCAATAAAAACACATATTTTAATTACATTTTAATGGTATTAAATGTTCATTTTTGATCTTATGGGCCTGAGTTAGTGGATTTTGATTTTGAACATTCATTCTTATCATTTGTGCACTTCATGCCTAATGTACACCAATTTAGGCCCAACGAGTCATCTGATTCTAAGGAATGTAATTATACATATTTTAATTTTATATTTTCGTAAATTAATCTACACTTTAATATGAACATTTTTGATTCAGGTATCAATGGAGAATTCATGGAAGAAGATGGGGATATTTTGTGATGAAAGGAAACAATTTTGGAGAAGTCAGATTGGACACCAGGCCACTGATGAGACTGTGGGGCCCAACATATAGGCCCAATGAATCCCAAATTTAGTGGGATGATAGAATAAATGTATAGGAACAAATAAATATTTATTATCCAATGCTAATTATACCTCCATGATTGTTATTTAGGCGGCCCAAATAGTATATCAAAATCTGGGCCAAAATCTGCGGCCCATAAAAACAGCCCATATCTCAAAAAAAATAACTTCTTTTGGGATGATATTTTATAGGATATTAGGGGACATCATGATATTAATTTAAGTCTTCTATGGACCACCCAAATTAGGCCATCTAGAAGGTGTTTCATGCGCCTCTGTTTAGTGGATGCAAGCTGGATGCCTTTTCGGGTCAAGGGTGGAAAGTCTTCTTTCCACAAACTTTCCACCACCCTATGGCCTACCACAATTAATTGAGAAGACTTGAACTATTTGATGCTCTACCCAAGGCTTCAAAAATTACTATTTAAGGCAGTGGTGGTGGAGGAGTTTATAATCTTTTAGCTTTCTTTCATTGTAATGTTATGCTGCGGTTTTGTTGTCTCAAATTTATCTTCCACATGTAAGTTGTTTTAATTCATCCTTGTTTCTTAATAAAAGTTCTTCTTCTCTTATTATTATGTTATTCTTCTTATCACTTTGATACTATTGGTTCAAGGTGTGAACTTTTTCATACCAAACCTTGTGAGATTATCACACAACGGTGGAGTGATTTTTATTTTATTGCGTTTTTTTACTTCTCCATTTCCTCCCTCATGAGTCTACTTTCCGCTTCCATTAAAACCATAGAATAAATGGAGGGCTAAAACACTTATGGGTTGATCCAAGGGAGTATCAAGGGGCTTTATTTGATGTTATTTATCACCCCATTAATTTCTAATCACTTCTTTTAATTGAGATTTTTATTTGATGATTTTTAAACTCCATCGTCCTTGTTGAATTTAAGGCCACACACTTCAAGTGCTAATACGAACCTTTACCTTGAAGTGCTTAAAACTTTGATCCTTCAAGTTTATAGGTGATTAGTATTAAAGGGTGTAGGTATTAAACCAGTAAGTGATGATGTTTTTTGATCTTCTTAAATGAACCCATCTCAAATATAAGAAATTGAAATCATTGAAAAGGAAATACATCCAATCCACCCCGAGCGATAACCTAGGATCAACTCATTATTTTAAATTGAATTCACTTAAGTCTATTAGATTTCACTTAAACCCATATAAAATCAACCCAAGTTGTCCACTTAATAGCCAAAAACAATCCATATAATGTACGTGTCTATATGTTACTTCTTAGGTCTCTGAGGATTCGACAACCCAAGCTAGACTACAAAAACCATCCTACCTTATTCTTTTGGGTAAATTTGAGCGAGAATCAAATTTTGGCGCCATTTCTGGGGACCTAAGTAAGTTATCTTAGACACTATTATCCTTTTTTTCATCCCTCTTCTCTTTTCTCACCCCCTCACTCCTATGGAAATCAATTTTTAATAAGCCCAAACATGGGGAACCTCTACCTACATTGATCACCCCACACCAAGTGTGATGTACAATGACCATCCTCGTTTCTACTGGTGGGATAACCAACAACCAATTAAGACACAATATTTTAACTTATATTCTCCACAAAACATTCCAAAATATAATGAGTTTCAATCCCCATAAATCCAATTTGAACATCCTCCTATGGAAGTACAACAATATAGTTATCCTCCTGGAATAGACCATATGTCTCAACCACTTATCCATCCTAATCCACATCCATTACTTGAAAAATTGTGTAAAAAAATGGAGATAATTAATTTTGAGGTTTCATTATTGAGGTTAGAACTACAAAGCATTAAAAATTGTGAGGAACCCATCCATACACAAACCATCCCTTCCATAACCTTATGTGAAGTGTCTAGTTTCCCACAAACCTCTCATAAATTTACTAAAGAGAAAACCTTTGGATTTGGGGAAGATGAAGTGGATAAAGAAATTTTTGATGGGTCTTTAAATCAGGAGGAAATTGAATTTTTGGATTCAAAAGAGGAGAATTTTACATCATGGATTGAGTCTCCTAAGTATAACTCCATTGATGAATTTTTAAAAACACAAACCATTGAACCATTGAGAGAAATCACAAACATTGAGTCGATACCCATTCCTAAAATTGATCTTTCCAATTTTTTGGATGAATCTTATATTCAAAAGGAACCAATTCTATTGAGAAATTTTGAAACAGAAATTGGGTTGGATTTAAAATCTGAACCTGTGTTTAAATTTCCTATCCAAACCGAGCTCAAAATTATTATCCTTACTTACCCACTCAAGTATCCCTTCATAGGGTATAACCATGACCTTTTAGTTGGAATTCAAGATTATATTGAAAAATAAAATGTATGAATGATTATTGATGTCTTAGGAAAAACTATAGAAGAAAATATATCCACCATTTCTGATATTCCTTGGATTTACCCACTAATTTTAGAACATAGGTTTGTTAATGAAACAAATTATAAACATAGAATCAATCTAAAACTAGTTGAATTAGTGAAACATGTGGTCCTTAAAATGTTTAAAGTTGGTATTGGGTAAGTTAGGGGGTTCATGTCGAGCTAGAGACATTAAACCAAAGCACTGCATGGGAGGCAGCCCGTGGTTTTTATCTTTGCGAATCTTTTTTTAAATAGAATTAATAAATAATTTTGATATTTAAAAAAAATAGACTGCTGAACTGTTCTTCTATTATGTGTATGGATGGGTATGAAAGGGGATCACCATATTCATCCGTGTCACGTGGTGTGATCCTTGAGTAATACCTTACCCAGAAATTCAAAAAGAAGACAATGTATCATCAGTTTATTTTATTTTATATATATACTTATATTTTACTTATATATATATATACTTTTTTGTTTTGTTTTTTTGTTTTCCTTTTTCCACTAGGGAACTCTGCAAGTGACATGGATATCAAAGGACTAAATTGGAGTGGAAAAAACTTCAAACTTCAACCACCAGCTGACTTCATTCCATGATCCTAATATTTCAATTTTCTTATTGAACTTCCCTTTTATTCCTCTACCCCATTCTAAATTTTCTTTTTACAAAACTAGGGACAGTTTCATTCTAAGTTGGGGGGGTGTGGAAACAAAATGTTTGTTAAAAAAACAATGATAAAAAAGAGTAAAATTACTTTATCATTCATATAATAACATCTTTTCTCACATTAAAACTACATAGAAAATAATTTTTATTTTCTTGAATCTTAATTTAATTCATGATTAAGTTTAAAAGCATTGATTTTGGAAGTTTGGTTGTCCAATGAGAATTTTCATCTATTAAATCAAAATGCCACAATGCACGTCCTCTAGATCGTGGGGTAATAATTTGAATTCTCAGGGTCCCATAATAAATAGCATAGGCTGGTTTTTATTTTTATGAATAATATCAGTATTCAAAAAAATAAAAATAAAAATAAAAATTTGCGTGTAGAGCAATGGATTGATAAAATGCGAGGCTTTCGGAACTTGGGGATCGTGACTCCAGAGTTGTCTAGCCCTGAGTTTTTCACTCTATCTCTATTTATGGTAATATGACTTTGTTTTTGATCAAGTTAACTCGAGATGATGCCCGAGTATGTGGGCTTCACTTGGTGCCCTAAGGCCTTTGAGCATGGGAGTCATCGGCAAAGTCTTGCTACATGGGTTAATTTGATTAACTGCAATCTTAATTACTATGGAAACATTGAAAAATCAAAAAAAAAAAAAATCAAAAAAGAAAATAATAATAATAATGAATACTTATATTAGAATTAAATATGATTCCACCTAGTGGTTCCATGATTTCCCCTTGAATGAAAATGAACCCCCATATCTATTGTGATTCACAACATATCATTACACCTAATTGAGTTGGATGAATTATGATGATGGATTTGATCAAAGGAATGGGCCTGGGATTGAGATATGCTTTTAAATTTATCTTGTTCTAAATTATTTTGATAGGTTATAAAGATATATTTGTGTGCAGTTTACATTGTGAGCACTATTTGTTATAATGTGTTTGAAGAAAGGAATTCAAATAAAATCATTGAATTATTTACTCGGGACTAGAAAATATCAAGTTGGGGGGGTATTATTAGCCAATAAAAACACATATTTTAATTAAATTTTAATGGTATTAAATGTTTATTTTTGATCTTATGGGACTGAGTTAGTGGATTTTGATTTTGAACATCCATTCTTATCATTTGTGTACTTCATGCCTAATGTACACCAATTTAGGCCCAATGAGTCATCTGATTCTAAGGAATGTAATTATACATATTTAAATTTTATATTTTTGGAAATTTATCTAAACTTCAATATGAACATTTTTTATTCAGGGATCAATGGAGAATTCATGGAAGAATATGGGGATATTTTGTGATGAAAGGAAACAATTTTGGAGAAGTCAGATTGGACACCAGGACACTGATGAGACTATGGGGCCCAACATACAGGCCCAATGAATCCCAAATTTCGTGGGATTCTAGAAGACATTTAGAGGAACAAATCACTATTCAGGATCCAATGCTAATTCGGCCTCCATGATTGTTATTTAGGCGGCCCAAATAGTATATCAAAATCTGGGCCAGAATCTGCGGCCCAGAAAAACATCCCACAAATTAAACCATATCTTGAAAAAAGTAACTTCTTTTGGGATGATATTTTACAGGATATTAGGGTAAATCCGGATATTAATTTAATTATTCTATGTCCCACCCAAATTCGGCCATAGAGAAGTTGTTTCATGCGCCTCTATTTGGTGGATGCAAGCTGGATGCATTTTCGGGTCAAGGGTGGAAAGTCTTATTTCCACAAACTTTCCACCACCCTATGGCCTACCACAATTAATTGAGAAGACTTGAACTTTTGGAGGATCGAACCAAGGCTTCAAAAATTCCTATTTAAGGTAGTGGTGGTGGAGGAGTTGATAATCTTTGAGCTTTCTTTCATTGTAATTTTATGCTACGGTTTTGTTGTCTCAAATTTGTCTTCCACATGTAAGTTGTTTTAATTCATCCTTGTTTCTTAATAAAAGTTCTTCTTATCTTATTATTCTGTTCTTATTCTTATCACTTTGATACTTTTGGTTCAAGTTGTGAACTTGTTCACACCAAACCTTGTGAGATTATCACACAACAGTGGAGTGATTGTTATTTTATTGCGTTTTTTTACTTCTCCATTTCCTCCCTCACGAGTCTACTTTCCGCTTCCATTGAAACCATAGAATCAATGGAGGGATAAACCACTTATGGGTTGATCCAAGGGAGTAGAAAGGGGATGGATTGGATGTTATTTATCACCCCATTAATGTCTAATCACCTCTTTTAATTTAGATTTTTATTTGATGATTTTTAAACTCCATCGTCCTTGTTGAATTTAAGGCCACACACTTCAAGTGCTAATACGAACCTTTACCTTGAAGTGCTCAAAACTTTGATCCTTCAAGTGTATAGGTAATTAGTATTAAATGGTGTAGGTATTAAACCAGTAAGTGATGATGTTTTTTGATCTTCTTAAATGAACCCATCTCAAATATAAGAAATTAAAATCATTGAAAAGGAAATACATCCAATCTACCCCGAGCGATAACCTAGGATAAACTCATTCTTTTAAATTCAATTCACTTAAGTCTATTAGAGTTCACTTAAACCCATATAAAATCAACCCAAGTTGGACACTTCATAGCAAAAAACAATCCATAGAATGTACGTGTCTATAGATCAATTCTTAGGTCTCTGAGGATTCGACAACCCAAGCTAGACTACAAGGACCGTCGTACCTTCTTCTTTTGGGTAAATTTGAGCATGAATCAGCCACTGCCTGAATCCAACCCTAATCCTGCCAGACTATCTCACAAAGTTGGCCACATCTAAGAAGTGACAAAGCACGACTCAGCCCTGAGGTCACCTAGCACAATGAGACCGCCAACCTACAACCTGAAAAAATGCACCTATCAGGCCCCATTGTAAAACTATTGTCGCCAATATCTCAAGGTCAACTCAAGACCCAAGATTCATGCAGATCTGCTCCCCGCTTGTTGCCACCGGCCTACGCATCCAAAATTTCCTATAGTCATCGGACTGTGCCTGCATCACTGGCCTGCCGTCGTGATCCACCAGACTTCCCCTCTCATCGTCGAGGCCACCATCAGGGTGTCGACTGGTACCCTAGGCATCGCCCCAACACCGTCGCAAGCCGTCGTCGGCCAGAACACTCGTCGTCCTTGGGGTTCAAGCCGCCTGGATCCCAAATCTGTATCACCAACACTCCTCCATCACCCACGCAGGTCGTCTCGAGGTTTCCACCTTGCCAATACATCACCAGCCAGATCTGGGATGATTGCCCACAGGCCAAAGCCAACATACCATTCACCGCCTTTGTCACATCCCACAGTCATCTCTGCCTTTGTATATATTCATAAGTATATTTTTCTAATTATATATATTTATAAAATTATAATTATTATAAATATATTTATTATAATTTTCTAATTATTTAAATAAATATATAAATAAATAAATATATAAATATATATATATATATATTTATAACTATAATTATAAATAAATATATTTATAAATATTTGTATATAATTATAAATATATTTATATGTATATATATATGTATATTAATATATAAATATATATATATTTATAAAATTATAATAAATGTATTTTTCGTAATTTTATAAAAAGTGTATATATAATTATAAATATAATAAATATATTTATCATTTAAAAAAATTAATATATATATATATATATTTATAATTATAAATAAATACATTTTAAAGGTATTTATATATAATTATAAATATAATAAATATATTTATCATTTAAAAAAATTATTGTAATTTCATAACTATTTAAATAAATAAATAAATATATATTTAGTTATGTATAATTATAATTATAAATATATTTTAATAATTAATTATATATAACTAAATATTTATAATTATAAATATAAGAAATATATTTATTTTTTAAATATATTTATCGTGATTTTAAGTATTTATGAGAACATAATAGCTTCATGAGAACATGAATGAATCATATACACCGAGTAAAGTATAGAGATCATAAAAAATGAGTCACCATATATATGGAAAACATGAATAGTAATAAGGGTGTAATGTATAAATGAATATTCATGATAAATACATAACATATGAATGTCAATTATATTCATGCATCAATTGACCAAATTCATTGCAAACATATATTTATTTAAATAAATAAATAAATATTTATAATTATAATTATAAATATACATATTTTAAAAGTATTTATATATAATTATAAATATATATATTTAAAAAGTATTTGTATATAATTATAAATATATAATTATAAATATATAATTATAAATATATAATTATAAATAAATAAATATATAAATTTAATAAATATAATATATATAACTAATATATTTATTATTTAGTGAAAATTATTTTATATATATTTGAATTATTAAAAAACATATATTAATTATAAACATTCATTTTTTATTAAATGTATACAAATAAACATTATATTTGAATATAAATATAATATTTTTATATACATTAATAATATTTTTTATTAAAAACTTTTATCAGTGCTAAAAATAGAACTGATAAAGGAAATATTTATCAGCACTTTTCACTAACACTGATAAAAGTCCCCCTTTTATTAGTGTTTTTTGCTTAGCGCTGATAAAAGCTAGCACATCCCTTGCCCGTATCTGCAGTAGTGATCCAACTTTTATAATTTTATTTTTCCAAAGTTTATAAGGGGTATTTTTTAGGATGGGTCTTATGAGGACACAATTTATGATACAATAAGAGGTATTGACCACCTTAGCCTAAAACTACTAAGGGAGTTTGAAATCATACAAGAGGGATATTTATATTTCTTAAATAGTTCGATTCCTTATTTTGATAAACCTGGTTTGTTGAGGTGTTTTAGGAGTGGAAACATTATGATTATAACCTTTTAAATCACAGAGTTCATCATACTATTTTTTATCAAAACCTACCCCATGATCACTTTGAATGGAAATTATTTTACCCTTTTTATTTTCAACCTTCTTGGTAAATATTATGAAGAATTTGAAAGCCTTATTTTTATGTGTCTAAAAAAAGACCCAAGTGAATCTTATATAATCATCAACAATAAAAAATGAATATGATTTTACTCTAATAAATTTGAATTCATTTTATCTAAAAAGATAAAGGTGAACAAGATTAAGTGATTTAGAGGTCTATATTTCTTATTTAATTTTAAAAGAAGTTTTTTGTTGCTTACCAAGTTGGAAATGTTTACAAACAACATTATATTTGAAATATAATTTTGGTAAATATCATACTAGATGATGTAAGTTGAGCTTAATGAGTGTGCATGTTCTATAGTGATAAGGGTTTCTATTTCAAATACAATACTCACTATCTAGAATTCTCAAACATTTAAAATTTTGATAAGAAAGATATTTTAAATTGGTAATATAAACATTTTGAAAATGAAAAGTAGTAAACAAAAGTTTTCCTTTGAAATTAAAAACATTGCAAGAATAATTTTTGAAATGGATTTTAAAACCATTATCACACAATAAGATAATTCTTAGAAAATTGTTTTTTAATCCACAAAATAATAAAATATATTTTATAAGTGAGGAATTGAGAAAACCGATTGTACCTATACTGATGATTTTACTTCTTGAATTGTTACCGAAAGTCGTATACACTCCATTGAGTTTTTCAAGGTGATTAAATTTGGAGGGGTCACCACACATGTGTCAAGATCATCCAATAACCAAGTACCACATTACTTTTTGGGATTTACTTTTTATATACATTTCCTAAAAAATTAAAAAATTGAGCTTTTGGTACCCAGATTTTGTGTCAAAAAATGTTAGATAAGAGGGATTTTTGGTACCCAAATATATTTTGAATATAATTTTTGAGATTTTATATGGGGTGAAAGTTGAATACTTCTTGGTTTACCATATTGAGTGTTTTTTCAATTATATTCATAAATTAGATTCTTGGTTTTATGATAATAATTACAATTTTTTTTGAGAAACCCATTTTACAAAAATTATCTTTTTGGTAAAACTAACAATATTCTAAAAACCAATTCCAAAATTATTATTTTAATTGTGATGTAAACCCAATATTTTTTTTACATTTTTTTCTCATTGGGTAAATTTTAATAGATTTTTTTTATGATCATCGATAGTCAATTGTAACTCATGAACATTCAATTGATCATTTAATTTTTTTTATTAATTAATAATTTTTGAATGATATTTGAACCTTTTATTTAAGAACTAGATTATACTTATTTTTAATCCCCTTGAACATTGAATTTAGTTTTCAAAAAAATTATTCAATTTGATCACAAAAATATTTCATATCTTCATATATTATGTGATTCTAAGAAGAAGAAGCGGAAGAAGAGGAATTTGAGTTGGAGGAGGAAGAAGAAGAGTTAGAGTTTAATTCATTACTAACATCGACATCAGCCATGATACACTTAGTGATTTTATTTCTTGACATTCTTGAGGAGTGGGAATCATATTTTTCACTCCAGGTTGAAACCATTACGAGTTTATTGATTTATTATTCTTCTCCTTATTTTTATTTTTGATCAAGGGTCATTATGACTTTATCTGTCTCTTATTTTTTGCATTATAAGAATGTTAATTCTTGTTCACTTTGATTATTCTTATTTTTAGAACATTGGTATGATTTCATTATTTTGAAGAATTTTTACATATTCTTGGATAGATGAGTCATTTCATCATCATCATAAGAGACATCATTAATTGATTTAAAAGCAATTATCCTTTTTTACTTAACTCACTTGGATTCCTTATCATATTGTTACTTCATTATGATATCATATATAGAGACCCAAGTATTTTTAAACATATTATTACACGACTGTTAACATAAATATCCATTTAATACAAAATAAGGATCAAATGGCCTATTGTAGTCAGATAACTAGGTACATAAAATATCAACATGAAAATAAATAAGATTTATTTTAATATTCATAATGAGCTCCTAAATCCATTTTATCTCCTAAAACTTCATGGGATAACCTGAGGAATACATAGATAAAAGGGTTGAGCTAAAAAGTATATTAAGGGAATAAACATGACTAAGAAGCATAAAGTGTGAGTCAAAAGTATAACATGATATCATAAAAGAGGTGGATCATGAGTAATCATATGAGATAATAACATAAAGAACATAGTATCATAATATCATGGCAATTAAAAAATTTCGTACCAACACAAAACATGACATAAGAATAAGTAAAGACTAACTTCTGAGACAAAATCACATGGTGGGTAGAGTCCCATCGTGGATTAGGTTTACTCCGTAATCCCATACATAATATCTCATGAAACAAAAAATTTACCTAATGCATTAGATAAATATCTAAGTGAAACCATAAAAACATGTTCATTATTATGCGTGCTAAAAAATGAAATCAATCATAATTCATAATCATAAGAATTACCCATGGAAAGAAATGGATTGCATAACCTTTCCTCATATCATAATCAAAGGAAATTTCATAAAAATTACAAAGAGAAGAAGGAATTGAATATTATAGATGTTTATATTTGAGTAAAAAATCATAGGTCTCAAAATAAGGTGTTAATTTTGAAATTAAAACTTTAAATGAGTATTATATAAAATTATTAAGGGATAGAAAATTTCCTCTTAATTAGGTTTTTTTTAAAGAAGGAATTCGAGAAATGAACTTATGGCATGTATTACCCCATCAAATGAAGGGACAATGAGCTAGGTATATATATTTAAGACACACACACACACATATAATTTAGAATAAATCCATAACATTAATGGGATATATAAAGTGATTTATAGAGATAATGGTCATAACCTGAAGAAAAAGGGTGGTTTAGAGAGACCCCTTACCTCAAGTCATGCATTTCTTTATACACATATAAAATCCTATATAATAAACATATATTTATTATAAATGTATTCCAAAACCATAATCATATATATCATACCACATATGATTTACTTATAACATCTTACCACCTCTTTATTAATAATTCTTTATTAAAATCACTATTCTAGGTGATAATTGATTCGTTTTTCATGCATTTTTTGGTTCAAAAGTCTTGATAATTATACACTGATCATAGTTCCATCATCTCTAGAATGTTAACCATAATATTAATATCAAATATATTCATTATATATATATATATATATCCATTAATGGTAGATATATAAAAATGAATTACATCATTCATGGAGATGGTAGGCCATATGTACACATGAATGATGTTTCCATTTTTTATAGATTGAAATAAATAAAGGTAAATAATAATTAACCTTTAAAAAATCATAATAATATCATAAATAATATTTATATTTATTAAATCCCACATTATAAATTTATGATTATACACTGAATGAGGATAATATTCATTGTTAATATATATAATATTCATGTGATTTATTATTCATAAACACCATTTTAGTGAATTTTACACTTTGAACATCATTTCACATTATGATTGTAATTACCCCTTAAAATGCACTATTACATGGTACAATTTTGAACTCCTCCTAAAATAAAAAATGAAATTGATTTTATTTTAATATTTTATTTTCAGGTCTCTCATGCTACAAAGAACAATTCGTAATTTTTAAGTATTCAAAGATTCACATTAGAAGACCACCAAAATGGGCTTTCATGGCAACACATTCTAGGAAAAGTAAAATGGACAAAAATCCAATAAAGAGATTGTAGAGTCCAGGATACAAGACTAATGATTATAAAAATTTAACTGAAGATAGAAGACATCATGGGGAACATTTCATTCAATAGTGTAAAAATCTAATTCTAATTTTTTTAATAGAGTTCCTTGTGGCCCAAGTTGGAGATAAAATTCTAGGCCAGATTCTGTGGTCCAGAAAAACAATCCACCATTTTACACATATCTCGCGAAATATAAATTATTTTGAGCTGAAACTTTACATAAAGTTATTTAAAATCCTGAGATTGATGTTTCTCTTCTATGGACCACTCTAATTCGGCTATCTAGAAGGTCATGTAGGTGCATATTGGTGGATGCAAGATGGATTCCACTTTGGGTCAAGAGTGGAAAAGTCTAATTTCCACAAAATTTACACCACCCTAAGCCTACCATACTCAAGTGGAATGAATTTCAATATTTAAGGATCTACCCAAGGCTCCAAAAATTCCTATTTAAGGAAATGGTGTTGGAGGATTTATTTATTTTTTGTGCTTTGTTTAATTGCAATTTTATGTTGTGATATTGTTGCCTGGAGTTTGTCATTCTCTTGTAAGTTGTTCAATTCACTTTAATTTCTTAATAAAAGTTCTTATTCTTATCTGATTATGTTGTTCTTAATATCACTTTGATACCATTGGTTCAATTTGTGAATTTATTCACACTAAACCTTGTGAAATTATCACACAACGGTGGAGTGATCATTATTTCATTATTTTTCTTCTTCTTCAATTCCTCCCTCATGAGTCTACTTCCCGCTTCCATTGAAACCATAGAATTAATGAAGGGATAAACCACTTATGGGTTGATCTAAGGGAGTAGAAAGGTGCTATATTGTATTTTATTTATCACCACATTAATGTCTAATCACTTCTTTTAATGGAGATTTTTATTTGATGATTTTAAAACTTTTTTGTCCTTATTGAATTTTATGGCTACATACTTCAAGTGATAACACGAACATTTACCTTAGAGTGATCATAAATTTGATCCTCCAAGTGTATAGGTGATTAGTATTAGGGTGTTTTGGTATTAAACCTGTAGGTGATGAAGTTGTTTTATCTTATTGAATAAACCCATCTTGAATATAAGAAGTTGAAACCATTTAAAAAAGAATTTCATCCAAACCACCCCAAGCGATAACCTAGGATCAACTCATTCTTTTAATTTGAATTCACTTAAGTCACATAGTGGTTTCTTAAAACTATAAAAAATCAACCCAAATTTTTCCACTTAATATCCAAAATCATTCCATAGAATGTGTGTGTCTATAGGTTTCTTCTTAGGTCTCTGAGGAATTGATAACCCAAGCTACTCTATATTTGACCGCTTAACCCTAAAAACTTGGGTAAATTTGGGTGAGACCAAATTTTGGCGCCATTGTCAGGGACCCAAGTAATTCATCTCAACACCCATTCTATTCTCCCTCATTTATTCTATTCTCATCCAAATTCTCTTATCTTTTCCCTTTCTCATTTTTTTTCCTTTTGGCACATGTCCGCCTACACCCGTGACCAATCAAACCGTTTAGTTAGGGTGGATAGTCCTGGAGTTCGGGAGTCAATTACACCAATGGAAAAATTTACATTAGATCCTAATATTCCTAATACTCTAGAGTCAAAAATTGAGCCCATTTAAATGGAAGCCCTTCAAATAAACCAACTAATAAACCCGGGTGGAAACCAAAATGGAAATCCAAATGAGGCAGCCCCAAACTTGGGGAATGTAGTCGATCAAACCATGAATTACTACCTCACACATACTTGGACCAATGAAAAATATTTGATGAGGCATGATTCCCTAGGATAACCCCACTATGTTTTCAAACCTCATGTCCTAAACCACCTTCCAACCTTCCATGGGATTGATTCGGAAGTTCCATACCTTCATGTCAAAGAGTTCAATGACATTGTTGAAACCATGTTCCCACCACATCAACTTGAGTCAGATAAGATGAGGCTGTTTATTTTCTAACTTAAGGACCAATCATAGAATTGGTTAAAAAAGATGATACCTGCATCAATCTACTCATAGGACCAATTACAAAGATAATTCTACAAAAAATACTTTCCCCAAAACAAAACAATTGCACTTAAAAAGAGCATCCAAAACTTTTTTGAAAAAGAGAGAGATTCATTCTATGAAACATGGGAGAGGCTCAAAGACACTCTAAACATGGTTCCACACCATGGTTTTTCTATTCCTGAACAGGTGAGAATTTTCTATCAAGGGTTGGGCCTGGGGAACAAACAATTCACTGACATGATGTGTAATGGGACCTTTAAAAACAAAGCCTCAAATGATGCTTACGAGTATCTAGAAAACCTTGATGAAAAAAACCAAACATGGAGAACATCACATTATTCTAAAAAGTCACAAAGAACTACTATAATGCATATAATTAGAGAAGAGGAAATCCTTAGGGAGAAACTCACACCACTCACTAGGAAGGTTGAAGAGATCGATCTTAAGAAGGTCCATGAAATCCAAACTGTAGACCCTATTTGCATAATTTGTGACAAACATGACCACAAAATAGAAAACTGCCCAACCATTCCAACCATTAAAGATGTTATTCTAGGAGGAACACCTACTAAAGTCAATGACCCAATCTTCCAAAAGTCCCAATACCAAAATACATTCAACCCAAGGTATAATGACCACTGAGGCTTCTGCTGGAAAGATAACCAACAACCTATCCAACCACAAGGACCAAACCCCTACCCTACACAAAATTTCTAAAACCATAACCAATTACAACCACAACCAGTACAATACCAATAAACTTATTTCCAATACCAACATCCCATCCAACAACCAAAGTATCCTCCTGGGATAAACCAACCAACACAAGCCCCTACCCAATCTATCCCTCTACCAATCCTTGAATAGTTGTGTAAAAAAATGGAGAAAATGAACTCAGAAGTCTCATCCATTAAACATGAAATAAAAACAATAAAAATTGGGAAGTAACCCATGAATAATCAGGCGGTACCATTCTCAACTTTAAAGGGAGAGTCAAGTTGCACTCAAACAACTCATGAACAACTAAAGGCTGTGACAGTTTTAAGAAGTGGGAAATCAATTGATAAACCTGAAAAAATAATTCAAAAACCATATGAAGCTTAAAACTCTAATGAAAATTCAAATTAACCACATGATCAAACTAAAAAAACTAATAACAATGTGAAATAAACAACTCTTCAACAAACAATCCCACAACCTGCACCATTTCCTTAACGCATGAGGGGAAAAACCAAGCCTGAATTGAGTAAAACATTGAGGGAAATATTATCAAAAGTCAAGTTGAACATTACACTCCTTGATACCATTCAAACCATTCCTTAATACTCAAAATACCTTAAGGAACTTCGAACATTTAAAATGAAATTCTCACATAAGAACCAAGTACTTCTGGAAGAAAATGTTAGCACAATAATCCAAGGAACCCTTCCACCAAAGATGAAAGACCCAGGATGTCCTTACATCAATGTTGAACTAGGAGAGATTTTTTTTTCAAATCCTTGTGTGACCTAGGTTCTAGTGTCAATCTCATTCCCTATACTGTGTACTTCTAGTTAGGCCTAGAAGAGCTCCAACTCACATCTGTGACACTTCAACTTGATGACCGTAGAATTAGGGTTCCAAAGTGAATTTTAAAGGATGTTCTGGTAAAATTACAAAACTTCATCTACCCTGCTGACTTCATTTTCTTTGACAAAAATCCAAACTTAGGAAATAAGGAACAAACCCCAATCATCCTTGTCCATCCCTTCTTTTCAACAATCAACTCTGTTATCCTAGTCTGAAATGGGAACATGACCGTAAACTTTGGAAACATGAGTCTAGACTTGAACATCTATAATGAAATATCTCAAATTGGGGGATGATTAATAGATACATGAGGTTAATTGGATTGGTAGTGTTGATAGTGAACTCTAGTAACATCAAGGGATTACTGAAGGATGTTTAAGTCAAGAAGAGATTGATTTTCTTTGTTCACATGAGGGAAATTTGTCTCCTTTTCTTGAATCTATTTCAGATAGATCTATTGATGATTTTCTAGAATCACCAATCAATGATAGCATGGGTGAAATCAATAATATTGAGTCCATACCCATTCATGACACTACTCTGGCTAATTTAGTGGATGAAAATTCTATTCACAAGGAACCAATTCTGTTAAGAAATCTGAATAAAGAAACTGAGTTCAATAAAAAGTCTCATCCTTTCTTGGAAAGTGATAACCAATATGATCTCAAATTTATGGTCTTACCTTCATCACTCAAGTATGAGTTCTTAGGGGAAAATCTATCCTTTACTGTTTTCATTTATTCCTCTCTTGAATCCAATCAAGAGATGATGCTTCTGGATGTCATAAGAAAGCATAAGAAAGAAATTGGATAGACCCTTTCTGATATTCCTGGGATTAGCCCACTCATTGGAACTCATAAGAATGTTCTTGAATCTAAATCTAAACCATGTCATCAACATCAGTGGAGACTAAATCCAAATCTTATGGATGTGGTAAGGAAAGAACTTCTTAAGTTATTGAAAGTGGGTATCATCTACCCCATAGCTGAGAGTGAGTGGGTAATCCCAATTCATGTTGTCCCAAAGAAAGATGGAATTACTGTGATCACCAATGAGGATGGTGACCTTCTCCCCACAAGGGTCAGTAGTGTATGAAGAGTCTGTATTGACTATAGGAAGCTCAACTCTTGTACCAAGAAAGACCATTTCCCCTTTCCCTTTATTGATCATGTCCTAGAGAGAGTGGTGGGTCATCAATTCTATTGATTCCTAGATGGATTATTAGGGTATAATCAAATCGAATTTTCCTTAAAAGATCAGGGAAAAACAACCTTCACTTGTCTATTTGGTATTTTTTCCTTCAAAAGCATGCCCTTTGGGTTATGTAATGCCCCTGGTACCTTCAAGTGGTGCATGATGGGAATATTCTCAAACATGGTGGGGTATTTTTTAGAGGTCTTCATAAATGACTTCTCCATATTTGGGGATACTTTTGAGGGATGCCTTCTGAATGTTGAAAGGGTTTTGTCAAGATGCGAGGATAAGAAACTAATCCTTAATTGAGAAAAATTCCATTTCATGGTAAAGGAAGGACTTGTTCTAGGTCATCTAGTATCTGGTAGAGGGATTAAAGTTTATAAAGCTATGGTTGAAATCATTCATCACCTTCCCTCTCCTAAAACTGTTAAGGAAGTGAGGTCCTTATTAGGACATTCTAGTTTTTTATAAAAGATTCATTAGGAATTTCATATTTATTTCTTGACCACTTTGTGCTCTATTGGTAAAAGATGCTCCATTTTTATGGATAGAAAGCTATGAGGAATCATTCTCTACAATGAAGTCAGCTCTTATATCTCCACCTATCATGAAATCTCCAAATTGGAAACTTCCTTTTGAGATCATGTGTGATGCTTGTGACTTTTCTGTAGGAGAAGTATTAGGAAAACAGTGTGAGAAAACTACATGTGTCATTTCTTATACAAGAAAATATTTAAATTATGAACAAATAAACTACACCACCACTGAGAAAGAGTTGCTTACTTTTGTCTTTAACTTAGATAAATTCAGGTCCTATCTCTTAGGATCACCCATCATTGTCTTTACAGACCATTTAGTTCTGAAATAACTTTTCTAAAAATAATATACCAAGGCTAGATTGATTAGGTGGGTCCTTCTTCTTCAAGAGTTCAATTTAACCATTAAGGATAAAAAGGGTGTTGAAAATGTTGTAGCTGATCACCTCTCTAGGATGGAATTCAAAGACAAATCACATCACATTTCTGTGTCTGATTAATTTCTCTATGAGCACCTATATTCTGTGAGTGATTTCCCATGGTATGATGACATAGAAAACCATTTGGTCATAGGTGACATTCCAAAATTCCTAGGGACCCAAGCTAAGATGAAATTACTTGATGATGTCAAACACTGTGTGTTTGATGATCCTTACCTCTTCAAGTTTTTTCCTGATCAAATCATTATGAGATGTGTTCCTGAGTCTGAGAAAGAGTCCATTCTAAAATTTTTTCATGGAGAGGAATGTGGAGGCCACTTTTATACAAATAAAACCACTGAAAAGGTCCTCCAAATTGGTTTCTACTAGCCTAACCTCAATAAGGATTACTTCCAATTCTACAAAAATTTTACTCAGTGTCAGAATTTTGGATCCATTACCAAGAGGAATCAAATGCAACTCACTCCAATCTTAGTGATTGAAATATTTGACTACTGGGGAATCGATTTCATGGGTCCCATCCCAAAATCTAGGGGATATTTGTACACTATTTTAGCTGTCAATTATGTCTCAAAATGTATTGAGTCAATTCCTAAAAAATCCAATGATCATAAAACTGTGATTAGATTTATCAAGGAAAACATCCTCTCTAGATTTGGAATACCTAGGGCTATCATTAGTGACTGTGGAACTCATTTTTGAAATCGTCCATTCTTAGCACTCATGGAAAACTATATAATTTCTCACAAAGTGTCCACTTCTTACCACCCATAGACCAATGGTTAAGCTGATTTATCCAATCAAGAAATCAAAAAAATTCTTGAGAAAACTGTTAATCCATCTAGGAAAGATTGGTCGAGTAAACTCTTAGATGCTCTTTGGGAATATAGAACCACATATAAAACTATTTTAGGAATGTCTCCATATAGGTTGGTTTATGGTAAATCATGCCATTTTCTAGTGGAGATTTAACATAAGGCCTTTTGGGAAATTAAGAAAATGAATTATGACCTCTCATTAGATGGAACAAAAAGGAAATTAGATCTCAATGAGCTTGAGGAACTTAGGATGGAGGCTTATGAAAATTCAAGGATAAATAAAGCTAGAGTACAATCCTACCAATCTCGAAATCTTAAAACCAAACACATCATACTAGGGAAACCTATTCTCTTGTATAGTCCAAAACTTCATTTACACCCAGGAAAGTTAAGGTCTATATGGTCATGTCCATACATAGTTCATAAGGTGTACCCCCATGGGGTTTTAGAAATTCAAGATCCCACCAATGTTAAAACCTTTAAATTTAATGTTTATAGAGTCAAACCATTCATTGAACCATTAAAAAAACATGAAGTTGATGAAAATTGGTATGAACCAACCTTAGATGAGGAAAATACCTAAAAAATTAAGGGTCTAAGTCAGGATAGCAATGTTAAACAAAAGAGACTCATGGGAGGTGGCTCTCCTCTAGACCTAGTGCCTACTAGATCTTCTCCTTGGCCATGTCGGTCAACAGTCCCCTTCAAGGATGCGCTTTGCGACTCTCTTTGTGGCTTTCAACCTTCCTGTTTCCTGAAGGATCCCCTAGTGGTTCTGTCAGTTTTGAGGGATGGCTCTAGCCTCTCTTTGGATATATCTGTGGCGGATTTTGATTCGGATATTTATGGCCTGAAATGGACCCTTGTGTCCAAGTTTGGGGGTGGGAAGCCCCCCATGCTAGTTTCCAAATGCTGTGTGGACTCTTGGGGACTGTATGAGCCAGTTTGTATCTCCGTGATTCACCATCCCTCCTTCAGTCTGGTCTTCTCCTCGGAGGCCAACTTTATCTATGTGTGGTGTAGGTGTGTTTGGTGGTGGAGTTATAGTCGTGAACGGTGGTCGTTGGATGCTCACAAAGGGAAGGAGAGCCCAAAAGAGGTAATTTGGATCATTCTTCCAGGGATTCCATTTCCCTTTCAGAATGGGTCCTTTATCAAAGCCATTGGAGATTCCCTAGGATATTTTCTCTGTGTGGATGAGCATACCAGTTGTGGTACAGATATGTTGGTTGCCAAAATGTGTGTTGAGCTTGATCCGTCCTATCATATCCCAGAGCATCTATCTCTAAAGGTCCAGAACTCAAAGTTGTGGATCCAGGACATTGTGTATCCAGTGTTTCCCAGGTTCTATTCCTATTGTCTTCACTAAGGTCATTCTCAATAGATGTGTAATCAGTGTCATCACGGAAATCTATGGGGTGAGGGTGGGTCAGAACCGGGGCGCGACTCCTCTCCTCATAGGTCAACTGGTTCATCCTCCTATAGGGTTCAAGAGGTTCATCGGTTCGATGGGTCTCTTTTAACTTCAACTAATCCTTCTTGAAACCCTGACTGTTCGAGTGTTCTGGTCGGTGTTGATGTACCTAGAGGAGATATAGTCCCCCTTGCTTGAAGGGACCCTCCTTCTTGGATGGCTAAGCTCACTGGTTGGGCTAACGGTCCCCACTAGATCCTTTCTGTGGGTGGGTTACTGGAACACCTGGTGCGATCCTCTGTTGGTTTTCAAGAGCCCTTGGCTTTGCTTCCCCTTGTTTATGTGGTGACCCCTAAAGAGGTTGGGATGTTCGAGTTTGGAGGTAAGATTGATGCTTCCCTCCCCCGGTCGGGAGTAGGCAGTGCACTTGGTGCGGCTGGGTTGGATGGGCATAAGGATCTAGGTACTCAAGCATTTCGAGATAAGGGTAAGTGCCCAATGGAACTATCTACCCCAATTTTTGTGAGAGTGAAGACAATCAATCTCCTATATCGCTTGCACTCCTCACCTCCCAATATTCTGTACAATAGCCCTGGTGTGTGTACTCATGTGAAATTCAAGCAACAAAGGTCATAGATTAGGGAGTGACTCTCCTACTTCCATCTTAAGACCACGATGCATGGGGCCAAAGCCAGGCCAAATGTTGATCTATTATTCCAATCTTCATTTGGAATTCTCATGGCCTTTGAGTGAGGGTGAAGTCCGACTTCATAGCTTTAGAGATCAAGAAAAACAGAGTGCTCATTGCTGCTGTCCTGGAACCCAAGTAGGACCCAACCAAGCTACAAGAGTTTACCCATAGGGTCAATATGCATGAGTCCATGCAAGAGGCTCCAACTAACCAACATATATGGATCTTTTTGAGAAAAGACATTTCAGTGGACCTGCTACAGACATGGGACCAGTTCATCATGACGAGGGTGACTAAAGGCTTTATCACCATATGCGTATCCTTTGTCTATGGAAGCTGAAACAGTGGCAGAAGGGAAGTTCTGTGGTAGGAGATTAACATGTTTGATCCAGGAAGTGACCCATGGTTCGTTGGTGGGGACTTTAACATCATCACAGAACCATTGGAGAAAAAAGGACATGGGGTGTTCCTGCATCGTGATAGCATGGATTTCGTTCAGTTCATGGAAACCAAGGGATTAATGGATCTAGGGTACACTAGAGATCTATTCACATGGTGCAACAACCAAAAAGGGGATTGACATTATTGGAGTCATCTTGACCATTGTGTTGCCAATGTTCATGCAATAAATATGTTCCCAAATTCCAAGGTGGATCATCTAGTGCGTGGTATATCGGATCACTCACCATTTCTGGTCTCTCTGTCCTAAAGGAATATCCATCAAGGTAGGTATAAGTTCTATGTTCAATGGATTCGGAATCCAGAGTTTCTTCACTTGGTGAGGGATTCTTGGGGGGAACCGGTTCAAGGGTTCTCCTCAGTGGCTTTGCATAATAAACTAAGGTAGCCTAAAATGAGGTTAAAGGATTGGGTAGGGGATCTCAACTCCATCTACCAGGGGATGGAGGATCTCAAATAGGAGATCGAGTTCTTGGAAGCTAGTCTGGAGGAAGGCTGGAATGAATATACATTTGAGGATCTATCTATTAAGAAGAATAGTTTTGAGGAAATTTTCCTTAGACATGAACGGGTGGCTTAGAAGGAATCAAGGATAAAATGATAGCATGAGGGAGATAAGAACACAACCTCCTTTCATGATTGCATCAGGGAGAAAAGACACCCCATCAAACCCAATATCAGGATCGAAGATGGTAGTTACATAGATGATAGAGATGTCATGGGCGGAATGGAATATTCCTTATTCAAAGACATCCTTGTAGGGCCTAATGTTAGGATGGCCAGTGGGTACCTGAGTGGAAATGCAGAGCTTTGGGAGGCAATTCCAAACAGGGTATCCTCCATGGAAAATGTGTGAATAAAAGGGGTTCTAGATGAGTCAGATATTCATCAATCCATGATGAGTCTCAACCCAGAGAGTTCACTAAGACCTAATTGCTTTCCTAGTTCATTTTACAAAGCTGCGTGGGAATGGGTTAAAGGCGACATCATTGCAGTAGTACAAGACTTTTTTAGAGGAGGATCTCTCCCACGAGTTGCAACTGCCATGACCTTGGTACTAATACTGAAGGTCAAGGACCCCTCCTCCATTATCTACTACTATCCTGTGAGTATGTGAAACTTTACCTACAAAATCCTTGTGAGTATTATTAACACAAGGCTGGCCATGCAGTTACCCCGCTGGACTTCCATGGAGCAACATGGTTTTGTGAGAGGGCACTCAATATAGGGGCTATAGCCCTGGTACAAGAGATGTTGAGGGACATAAATGTTAAAACTCACAGTTCCAACATGATCATCAAATTGGATATGAGCAAGGCATATGACAGACTTGAATGGGATTTTGTGAACATGGACTTAGCTTTAATGGGTCTATCTTCTAAGGCCTCTGACATCCTATTCAGATGTTTTAGCTCTCCATGGATGGATGTATTGTTCATGGGGAAATCACATGGCTTCTTTAAGTCCACCCATAGCTTACGACAAGGATACCTGATCTCCCCGATCCTATTCATCTTGATGCAGGATGCGCTTAGCCAACTTCTGAATAGAGAAATCCTCACTGGTAATATACTTCCTTATCGAAGGAAAAAAGAACCTTCCTCTCATCTCACACTTGATGTTTACAGATGATATGATTATTTTCTCAAATACAGGAAAGTGATCCGCACGAGACATTAAGAAGATCATTGAATATTACTGCTATTAGAGTGGAAAGGTGATTAACTACTCCAAAAGTAATTTATATATCTAAAAAAAGTGTGGATATAGCTAGGAGAATCTTCTTTGTAACATCATGGATATGCAGTCGGTCACTTCCCGATGGAATACCTTGGGGCCCCTCTTTCATTAGTCAGAACGCGTATTTAGAACTTTGATCAGGTAGTGAGTAGGATTACGGGTCGCATCCTCAACTGGAAGAGACACTTATTATACTTTGGAGAGAGTATTAGACTAGTTAATAGTGTCCTAGATACTATAATGGTGCATGCGATGGATTCCACTTTGGTTCCAAAGGGGGTGATCAAAGAAATTGATAGGGTCCAAGCTAATTTTTTATGGGATGCGCTTTCAGAAGGGAAGAGACACTGGGCCACATGGGGAAGAATGGCTCATCCCATTTCGGCAGGGGTTATTAATGTTATAAGTTTGAGGGATACACTTTAGGTCATGCACACAAAACTCGCATGGGATGTCATGGAGGACCGGTCCCTTTAGGGGAGGATTATGTCCTATAGCTACGATAGTAACATGGAAGCCGACAGAGTGCAGGGGTCCCCTCTCTGGAAATCAGTTTTCTCCCTCATCTTGAGCCTCCAACAACATTCCCAGTGGTTTGTGGGAGAAGGCAATATACTTTTCTAGAAATAGAACTTGGTGGGATCAGTGCTTGGCTTCCTGGGGTGTCCGACCCCAATGATTACCTTTAAGGAGGGGAGTTTTCATCCAATTTTCATCAAGGTGGTGTTTGATAAGGAACAACATGACGTCATTGATTATGTTCTCATTAACTTGGAGCCGGACCAATGCATTTTCACCCCCTATCAGTTTGGTAAGTTCAATACTAAGGATTTACAAAGGATATCAACCCTCAGGCTCAATAGGATAGATGGAATGATATTGTGTGGTATAATAAACTCCTGAGCAAATATAACTTCCTGGTTTGGAACATTAGGAAATCCATGATTCCATTAGACAAAGGAATCAAGATAATCAGTATCAAACTTGCTTCGTGCTATCAGTGTTGCAAAAACAAGCAGGAAGAAACCACGATCCATATCTTCTTCGAAGGGGAGTGGGTGAAAGATGTATGGAATTACTTTGGAGATTTCATGGTGATCCATTTGCCTCACCATCATGATCTATCATTATTGGAGAGGTGGTTTCAGGGGACTATGGATAAAGGACCTGAGAGAGCAGCGAGGTCAATTATCCTCAATGTTGGATGTTAGTGTCTCTGGCAGGCTTAGAACATGTCTATATTTGAGGGGTCTTCCTCCACAGGACGGTCTGTCATTATGAGAACCAGGATCTTATTGATTGATATGGTCACTCTTGTTCAAAATTGGCATGAAGCTCCCTCCTTTTGTATCCTGTAGACCTAATCCCCTTTGGCCAATCCCCTCATGGACAGAGTGCGAGGACGTTGGATTAAATTGGTTCCAGTAACAAATGGTTTTAAACTAAACATTGACGGATCATGCATCGCAGGAACCATGCGTGGTGGCATAGTGGTTCGCAATCCAGGAGGGAGTGTTTTCCTTACTTTCATGGTGCACTATGGTGATAGAAGTGCTCTTCAGGCAGAGGCGAATGGAGTTCTCACCGGGATAAATCTATGCAAACAGAAGAATATAGCTCTATCCGAGGTGGAAACAGACTCAAGGATTATTCATCATTCCCTGCTGGGTAGAGGTTCCACTCCTTGTTTAGTGTTATAAATTATCATAAAATTCAAAAAAATCCTCAACAATTAGCCTTGAGTCACCCATACCTGGAGAGAGGGGAACAAAGTTGCAGACTTTCTCGCCTCTCTCACAGCCCCGGGCTCCTCTGTCACTTGTCTTCCCAATGCAATCTTCCTTAAGCTGGAGGGGGTTAATCTTATTCAAGAGGACACCCTCAGTCTTCACAATTTCAGGCCCCCTAACTAGGGGTCCTATATCATTTCAACCACCCTGTTTATGTACTCTCACACTTGAATAAATATATAATGATTTATGATGATGATGTTTCTTATTATTGAGAATAATCTTTATTTTTCATTTTCATATTTAAAAAAAAATATTTACCTTAGACTGTTGGCCTATTATTCTTTTATGAGTAAGGATGGTTATGACAGGGGAGCACCATATTCATCCATGTCATGTGGTGTGATCCTTGAGTAATACCTTACCCAGAAATTTAAAAAGAAGAAAATGTATCATCAGTTTATTTTTATTTTTATGTGTTTTTCAGTTAAAAAAATACAAAAAAAAATAATAATTTAAAAAAATTTAAAAGGACACGTTCTAGGTCATGTGGCAAACCCCGTCACAACCAGCGAAGCCGTGAGGACTCAAACCTGGAATCGAAGGGAGACAGGGGCACATGCTTACCACTGACCTACGACTTATAATGCTTCCTTATTCTATAATTTTTGTATATATACTTATATTTTAATCATTTTATTATATAAATAAATAAATAAATAAATATATATATTGTTTTGTTTTGTTTTATTTGTTTGTGTTTACTTTTTCCACTAAGGAACTCTACGAGTGACATGTATATTAAAGGACTAAATTGGAGTAGCACGAAATGCGTCTTCAACCAACAGGTGAATTCATTCCATGATAATCATTTTCAATTTCCTTTTTGAACTTCGCTTATCTACCTCTACCCCCTTCTAAGTCTTCTTTTCTTCAAAAACTGGGGATAGTATTATTTTAATTTGGGGGGAGATGAAATAAAAAAAATTATTTTATGTAAAAAAATTGCTTTTGTGTAAAAAAATGATTTGAAAGAAAAATATTTGTAAATGGAAGGAAAAATTACTTTAAATTTAAACATGATAATTCACATTGAAATATTTGAAACTGAATATAAAATAATTTATCATGCCCTGATTCTGATTTTAATCCATGTATAATTTCATGATCATGGATTTTGGAAAGTGTGGTTGTCTAATGTGATATTTCATCGTTTATATCTTCATCCAAATAAAAAAATATCACAACGTATGTCCTCTATATTTTGGGGCATTAGTTTTAGTTCATGGGGTCCCCCAAATAAATAGCATAGGTTTGGTGATCATTTTAGTTTTAATATTAGTATTAAAAAAAATCAAATAAAAAAATAAAAAAAACAATAAATTTGCACGTAGAGTAATTAAATGACCTAATACGTGGCTTTCAGCACTTGGGGATCATGAATCCATAGTTTTCTAGCCCAGATTTAGTAATCTTATCTCTATTTGTGGTAATTTTAATTTGTTTTTGACTAAGTTAACTCGATATGATGCCCGAGTATGTGGGTTTCACTTGGTTCCCTAAGGTCTTTGAGCTTGGGAGTCATCGGAAAAGTCTCGCTACATGGATTGACTCTATTGAGTGCAATTTCAATTACCATGGAAAAATTGAAAAAAAATAATACTCATCTTATTATTGAAATGTGATTCCACCTAGTTCTTATATCATTTCCCCCTTGAATAAAGATGAACCCCCCATGTCTATTGCAATGCACAACACATAATCATGCATAATTGATATTGGATGAAATATGGAAATGAAATTGAATAAAGGAATGAGCTTGGGATTGGGATATACTTATGAAACTATCTTGCATTAAAAGGTTTTGATGAGTTTCATGATTTTTTGGTATAAAGGATTTTGGTGATCATTGTGTATTAAAATGTTTTTGGAAAAGGGAATTCAAATTTCATATTGTTGAGATATATTTTGCTCGGGACTAGAAAAACTCATGTTGGGGGGTGTGATTAGCCACTGAATTAGGCTACTATTCATTTTTATTATATATAATATTCATGTTATTTATTATATATAAACACCATTTTAGTGAATTTTACACTTTGAACATCATTTCACATTATAATTTTAATTCCCCCTTAAAATGCACTATTACATGGTACAATTTTGAACACCTCCTAAAATAAAAAATGGCCTTGATTTTATTTTAATATTTTATTTTCAGGCCTCTCATGGTACAAGTATCAATTAATACATTTTAAGTATTTGAATATTCACATTGGAAGACCACCAAAATGGGCTTTCATGGCAACACATTCTGGGAAAAGTAAACCAGATAGCAGACCAATAAAAAGACTTTAGCAGCTAGTATACAAGCCTGATGATTCTCAAAATATAACCTAAGATAGAGGAAATCATGGGGAACATTTAATTAAACAGTGTACAAAGCTAATTCAGATGTTTTAATGGAGTTCCAGGTATCCCAAGTTAGAGATAAAATTTTGGGCTAGATTCTATGGCCTAGAAAAACAGTCCACCATTTTACACATATCTTAAAAACCATAAGTTATTTTGGGATTAAACTTTACAGAAAGTTAGTGAACATCCGTACCTTCATGTTTCTATTATATAGAACACTCGAATTCGTCTATATAGAAGGTAATCTAGGCACATCTGTTTGGTGGATGCAAGCTGGCTTCCACTTCAGGTCAAGAGTGGAAAAGTCTAAGTTCCACAAACATTCTACCACCCTAAGCCTACCATACTCAAGTGGGATGACTTTCACTATTGGAGGCTAGACCCAAGGCTTCCAAAATTCCTATTTAAGGTATTTGTGTTGGATTATTTATTGATCTTTGGTGCTTTGTTTAATTGTAATGTTATGCTGTGATTTTATTGCCTTGAGTTTGTCATTCTCATGTAAGTTGTTCAATTCACTTTAGTTTCTTAATAAAAGTTATTATTATTATCTTATTATCTTTTTATTAATATCAATTTGATAATTTTGGTTCAAGGTGTGAATTTATTCACACCAAACATTGTGAAATTATTACACAACAGTGGAGTGATCGTTATTTCATTGTTTTTTTCTTCTTCAATTCCTCCCTCACGAGTCTACTTCCTGCTTCCATTGAAACCATAGCATCAATAAAGGGATAACCCACTTATGTGTTGATCCAAGGTAGTAGAAAGGGTATGGATTGGATGTTATTTATCACCCCATTAATGTCTAATCACTTCTTATAATGGATATTTTTATTTGATGATTTTAAAACTTCTTCATCCTTGTTGAATTTTAAGGCCACATGCTTCAAGTGGTAACACAAACCTTTACCTTGGATTGCTCATAAATTTTATCCACCAAGTGTATTGGTGATTATAATTATGGTGTGTTGGTATTAAACCAGTAAGTGATGAATTTGTTTGATCTTATTGAATAAAACCATCTCGAATATAAGAATTTGAAACCATTAAAAAAGGAATTTCATCCAATCCAACCCCAAGAAATAACCTAGGATCAACTGATTATTTTAATTTGAATTCACTTAAGTCACACACTATTTTCTTAAACCTATCAAAAATAAACCCAAATTTGGCCACGTAATAGCCAAAATAAGTCCATAGAATGTGTGTGTCTATGGGTTTCTTCTTAGGTCTATGAGGAATCAATAACCCAAGCGACTCTACATTTGACCGCTTAACCCTAAAAACTTGGGTAAATTTGGGTGAGACCACATTCTGTGAAAGGCGGTGATGGAAAATGAATTACATCGGTTCATGAGGTGGTGGTCTTCCATACACATGAACGACAATTTCATTTCCCATTTGATGGAAGCGAAGATGGATATAGGTGATTCCATTAAAATAATAAAATCTAAATATATGAAAGATAATGGTGTTACTATTTCAGTATATTTTAATAATATTTGAAGGAGTTATAAGAAGAAATATGACTAAAACATTAGATAAAAGACTATACCTCTTATTTAGACAAATTATTTTTATTTATACCTCAAACCCTCTAAGGATAGAATTATTCCCAAAATAATACCTCTATAATATGGTGAGGGATGTTAGGAATTTATTTGTTTAGGTGCTGGGTGAACTAAAATGATTTTGAATTATGAAGAAAAGAGAAGAGGAGGTTCCCTTTTATACGTGAGGGAAGGAGTACTCTTGGAATTACAAAAAATATTAAATTAATATAAATTAATTTTTATAGACCAAAGGCTCAAAAATGATATAATTTGAATATGGGATGAGTATTGGTCAAAATAATATCATTTAATAAAATTTGGAAATGTTTATATTAAGTTTTTACCCTTATCTTTTTGTTTTAAACTACGCTAACCCTTTTTGATAATTACCGTGATAATGAATTTTTTACTTGGTTGAAGATAAGTTCTTAGGAAATTAAAATCATTTAATAAAATTTAATTTATTATAAAATTACATTAATGTAATTTTTGAAAATATTCATTTAATTTGACTTTAAAAATTGCATGAAAATAATGGAATTAGAATATAATGTATTAAAAAATTTCTAATATTTTATTTGTATCTATAAATTAATGGGAAAAAATATTTTATTCAAATTATATTTATTTTAAAATTTTTAAAATCATTTATTTTATTTTTTATTAGTTGAATTAATGTTGTGTTGGTGTTGCGTAAGCATTTAAGATAATTATTTCTCCATTAAAAAAGTAAAAATAAATTTCCATGATAAAAAATAAAAATTTACCTTTGAAATAAGTATTTATAATCTAACATAAGTTGTCTTTATTCATTTCAAAAAATATTATAGATATTAAAAGCAATAAAGTGACATTTTTGACTTTCTCTTTTACTTAAATATTATAAAGGCCAAAATCAAAGACATATAGAACCAATTATACCTATTTTAGTAACTTGGATGGAAATAGATGAAATAAAATCATCAAATATCATAAAGGTAAGTGTTATGGTCAATTTTTAGTCCTTATCATATTATTTTAAACCTCAATTACCCTATTTACCCTTACCATGGTGACAATTATTTAATATGGTTACTATTCATAATGACAAAAAATAAAACAGATCTATTCACCAAATTTGGAACTCATGATTCAAAATATAAAATCTATATTTAAATATTTAATTTATAAAAGTGGTAGAAATTAATTTAAGATAAAATGCAAAATGCAATGAAAAATAGTTTTGTCAGAAAAATACCTTTTAAGTATTAAAATGTTTTATACCAAATTCAAGTATAACATTTATTAAAAAGACTATAATTGGATTATTTTTACTCAAAATAAACAAATAAAATTTTAAAATTAACCCAAAATAGTATTTTACTATGTAAATACTTGAAAAGAAAAAAATAGTTTCCAATAAAAATATGTATTTTCTCTATTCATTGAAAATAATAATCTTTTCAAAAAAATCATAAAATTTACCCAAAGTTAATTTAATATGATGATTTGAAAAAATAAAGTTATTTTTATCTAATAAGTTTTCTACAAGTTTCAAAAATTAATTATAATATTTTGTCACAAAAATCTATAAAAATAATTTTTAGAGAAAACATATTTTTTGAAGAATAAAAATGATTTTACTAAAACTTGAGTGCTTATTTATTAATAAATATTTAATAAAATTTTATTGAGTAGGATATATATATATATATATATATATATTTCATAATATGGTCAATCCTATTCTTACCCACCAATTTAATGACTATGTTATACTATAATAATATTTCATGGCTTTTTAAGCTTGGTATTAAGGATTTTATATTCTATCAAACATAATGTTTTTTTTGAAATCTAGGTGTGTTAAATCCCCCCCTTAAGAAATTTCACTGTAAACATTTAATATTACATACTAAGGTGAAAATAGTTGATGGTACTTCTACTTCATGGATTCCTATAGTTCCCATGTTGCCTCTTAATATTTATGATTTCACCATAGTACATTGACTATGTGAGTTATCTTATTGAATATAATTTTATCTCTATGATCTAAGATATTCACTGATTAGTCCTCATAATAGAGATAATTTTATAACTGTACCACCTCTGAATTCAGTAAATTAGAGGGATCTGGTGTAACACCCCAAGTAAATAAAGAATATTACATTTTCATATTTATCCATATTTGTGAATAAAATATTAAAATGACATTAAAGGGGACGCTATGCTCGATGGCGTACCCAACACGCAACAACGAGTTTCTTGGGAATCTTACGTTGCACTCTAATAATAAAATAATATTATTTTAAATGGTAGTTAACATGTAGCCGTTGTATTGGAGGGAATGGATAGAAATAAATAAAATATGATTATATATGTTTTTAAATGTTTTTACATTTATCCAATAAAAGATAAAGGCTTAAAATATGGAAAGAATTTAATTTTAGGCGTATATGCCCTAGTTTTCACTAAAGGTTCACTTATCGCCTTTTGATGGCGAACCGTCATTAAATATAGTTTTGTTCACTATTATACATTCTATTGGACCAAATAAAACTCTTCTTAATAATTGGGACATCAAAATTTACTTTGTGTAAATGTTTGGTATCTTTCCGATAAAGTCCTTTTTTTAATGAATAGTATAAAATGTTGTATTTTAATTCAAAACCTTTTTTTAATCTAATTTATTTATATGATTATATTATCTTTTGAATTTTTTTTAAAGGGAAATTAGAATATATTTTTACCATTAAATCCAGTAGTGGTCGTTGGAATTAATTTCACTTTGAAATCAGACTTAAACTAATGTCAATCTTTTGATACTTATTGTTTCATAAAAACACGCTATTTGCTCTGACAGCGGGAATTAATTATTAAATTAATTAATGTGACATATATGTTTTGAATTTTGTAAAATAGACTTCATTTTTGAATTCGGAATATCAAATATATCTTAGGGTGAATTTTTGGTATTTTTCTGAAAAACTTCAATTTTTGATGAATAGTGAAACCACTAAGTGGTACTTATAAAAACCGATTTTCCCGTTTAAATGAAATTTTGCCATCTTTGTGTTTTGAATTTCAAAAATCAGACATACATGGTTGTAATTAAAAATTAAAATGTGGTTCAATGGGATAAAAATAATTTTTTGGTGAATAGTAACTTATTAAGTTTTTAATCACGATTAGATGTAATTAGTGTAGTTTATGGTAAGAACAACGTTTTAATAAAATTAAATGACCTAGACACATGTCATACCCTCATTGGATGTGTCATGGACGACCAAGAAAATCCATTGGTCAACTTGGGGACCCCATGGAGCCACTTTGGTTGGAAAATGACATAAATGTCTTTTTATTTAATGTTAAAGTAAAAATTACACAAACATGAGATGTTTTACTAAAACAATTTTTACATGAGGTTATACAAGTCATATTTTTCACTATAAATAGTCATTGGAAAGATAAAAAGATTTCCTACATCATAGTATTTTTTTTATAATTTTTAGACATTAAATAAATTAAATTATTTATGACATCATGATGATGCAGCGATGACCTCATTATTTAATGATTTAAATAAAATGGAAAGATAATGTAATATATAATACCTACACATGTCAAAAACCTATTGTATGAGTGGATTTATAACCCTTATCACCTTATACTTGAAATACATCAATGTGGGACCTTTAAAATCCGAAACTCTTTTGAAAATAAATTAACATTTTGTAACTTTACAAGAGTGCCCCCCCTCTCCTCTTATAAAAGGCCCCAACCTCTACCTCCTTACCCACACTCCCAAAGTCTTTAGCTCGGCCAAACCCTGCCCATTTTATCTCTCCACTTCCCTCTCTTACTCCTTGAAGCCTCACTTTGGTCATAAGTCTTCCCAAGGAAGCCTTTGAGCTCAAACCAAAGGGAGTTACCCGATTTTAAGGTAATGTCTTCACTTGAGTCCTTTTGTTTTATTTTGCCTCTCCAACCCCCTAAAATCTTTTTATTCATTTATTTTGTAAAAAATACAGTATCTTCAATATACTAGGATGTTTTTATAAGAATTATTTGAGCTGAAATTACACACACATACATCTAATGGTTAAAGAACATACTGTTTCCGTGGATGGAGAATTTCTGCCTCACAAAACGATGATTGTTCAACACTCATATAACACCTTAAAAGGTGGCCATTAAGATGTCACTATATTTATATATGATATATAATATGTTTATGTTTTACTTAAGCTTCTGTATTTTTCATTTTTGGCTTACCTTTATGGCTTCCATTATGGGTATACGCGATATCTTCATTTTAGGAAGTGCGGACTACCGCCCCCTCAAAGTGATGTGATTCGTTAATGGCATACGTGGGACGTATAAAGGATGGATTTAATGTTATTATATATGATGTTATACTGTAATTATAATATACCTCTGTATCATTATTATTTATTTCCATTAAAGTATGAGATAGAAATGAAAGTAGCGTTCATGCGTACGTACGGCTTACCGTCTCCATGAACGGTGCATTTCATTTCTTATCCCCAAATGTAATGTACTGTTATAAGTACATGTATATAATTGATATATATGGTTAATGATACATATAAATGATGAATATAATTCTGTAATTAAAATATACATACCTCTCATTTAGTTTTAATTCCATTAATATGACAAAGAAATGAAAGTAGCGTTCATGCGTACGTACGGCTTACCGTCTCCATGAAAGGTGCATTTCATTTCTTACCTCTAAATGATTATGTGATATTATAAATACATGTATATTCTAGATATATATGATATATATGATATCCAAATCAGGAATGTCATTCTGGATATAAAGAACCTTTGACCACACGAACAACATGTAATTGTAAGAAGTCCACTTTCGACTTAAGAACCAAATATCGACAAAACAAAAATTATTAACTTAAATGATTACATAATGTTTATAACATGGAAATAAGTGATATAAAAGGAATAATTAACTTGAAAAAGGTTCTTAAGCAAATAGAAGTTAACTCAAGTTTATTATTCAGGATGTTAAAGAACGATCAAGTCAAGTCGGACCCGAGGTAAGGGATCCTACACCTCTCTTTCTTTTTAAGTACACCCTTTTATGTCATTCCTTTTATGCTCATATTTCTTATGATTGGGATGTTCTTTTATATTACTCCTACTGCACTTATTATGTTCATATGATGAGATACCCTATTTCCTCTCATCAATCCATTTTTGGAAGTTTTGAGTGGCGCCGTTAGGCTGCCGAATTTTCGTAATAGATCTAACCTCTCTCTTTATTTTTAAGTCCTCTCCTTTATGTAACTTCTTTTAAGCTCATCTTTGTTATGTTTGGGGATGTTATTTTATATTCCTCTTTCTGTAAACTTTATGTTAATATGATGATAGAACTTATTTGATCTCATCAATCCATTTTTGGAAGTTTTAAGTGGCGTCGTTAGGCTGCCGAGTTTTCGTAAGGGATTTTTTTCATCTCACTTTTATTCCCATGAGATTTATGCTACATTTGCCACAATTTTCTTTGAGTGGTGTATGTACTGCCCATTATTTTACTCATTGTGTAATATAATTTCTTTTATGAGTATTTACATCAATGTTTTATTGTCCTTCTTTCACGAGGTGTATGTTTCGAAAGATACCCATGTCGGTAAGGGAACCTTTCACCCTCCTCTTTTTAAAAGACTTATTTTGTTGGGTCTTTTAATTTACATATTTTTATATTGGGATATGTCCTCATATATCCTTATTGATGTAAATTTTATGTCCAAGTGATGAGATACCTTTTTTTATCTCTCATCAACTCATTTTGATGTGACGCCGTTAGGCTGTCAAGGGAACTTCTTAACCCAATTTCGATTTCTTTGGGTTCAACATGTAGTTATTGAATATGTGTTAATGACCTTTGATTATTTTACACTTAATATCCAATTATATTTTGTGTATTCGTTTGTCACACATAATTATGTAATTGATTTATCCTTAAACCAAGGATACCATATTTGTATGGGACTTCGTCTCAATCTCCTTTCATTGAGAAATATTTTGTTTTATACACAACCTTCTTTTATACGGTGTATAAACCCCTTTGACTTTTACGTTTGTCCAAAAGGAATCTTTTTTATACGAAGCGTTTTACTAAACGACAAAAGGGAATGTTTTTGTCATACGTATGCGGCGACAACGACCTCTCCGCCGCCGTGACCATTATTTGAGTTTCGGCTTCCTCTACAAGCCATACCTTTTTTAAAAGAAAAATAAATACCATGTTTTACTTTTCTTTTATTTTGGTATTGAAAATGGTTTTCATAATTTTTTTATATCAATTTGTTGTATTGATATCTTGTGATTGAAAGGTGGAAATGTTATGTTTCCTTTATGCATGTTTTATGTGATACGATTATGTTGAGGTTCTTGGGAATTATTATGAAGACGGGTGGTTCCATGATAGACTAAGGGCGGGTGAGCCCGATATAGCTCTCCAATGCATTGGGTAACGCGAAGGAGTGAAACGTTAAGGTTTCTACGAAGAGATTTAGGGAATATACTGTGATGGGTATTCCAAACGTAACCAAGCGGGTTACTCCCTACGTAAGAATGTTATGAATGCCTCAAGTTACCTTTTATGTCTTATGATTTCTATGATTTATTCATGATTTGATGAGTTATGTTAAAGTGCCTATGTTTTATGGGTAAAGTATGATTTCATTCTTATGTATACATGTACTCATGTTTCCTTTCCATATTTTTATATCCCTTACTGAGCTTTTTATGCTCATCACAAGTTTTTGAAATGTGTTTCACTGGTCAAGGGAAGGGTACATGATATGATGATAGTGTCAAGGATGTGTCAAGAAACAATCCATGTTTTATTTTAAATATGTTTCCATTGATGGGAAGAATGAATAATATCTTTTATGTAACCACTTTGTTTAAATGTGGAATGTAATGGAAGTTTCATGATCTAATTCTCTAAAACTCTAAACCTGAAAAGATCCTCAATGAGTAATCTTGTAATAACTAAATATTAAGTAAGGTTTAAGGCTGGGGCCTTATAGTTGTCATCAAAGATCGGTTTAGATAACTTTAGAGGTTAGGGTATTCTTTAAGCATAAGTAACATTACCATAATGGTTAAGATTTCAAAAAGAGTCCTAGTTTTGGATAAAGTGAATGAGTAAGTATATCTTAGTGTTTATCTTCTTCATTAGTACATGATGGTTTTTTTGATATACTCACACTGACCTTTTTGGTTTTAGTAAATGGATGGATCTAGCAGGCACCAAAGTGACAATTGGTTTGAAGGAAACTGTGGTGGTTCTCTGATTAAGAGACTGGATGAAATGGGGTATTCAATGAGGAAACTCGTGGTTGTTCTAAACCAACTATCAAGGAGTCATGATCAACCACTTGAACCTTGGTATGTTCTATAATGCATCATATACGACAATCGATGTGGAAGTTCAGGTAATAATTATAAAGGTAACCATTAGGGTTTATATGATCCTTACTTTTGAGGTAATTATGGGTTATTATATGATATGCTGGAAAATGAAAGGCATGAGATAAACTTGAGGTTAAAATATGTTATGATCATTTTTGATGATTTTATATCTTTTTGGGGAATGATTTAAGAATTATATAGTTTTTTAAAAAGGACAACACGCAGACCGTGTGACAACCCGTTGCGTCGGACAAAGCTATGAGAATCAAACCCACAACCAAAGTGCAACTGGTATTTATCGCCTACCACTGTACTACGTGAAGTCCCTGGTTAGTTTTACTGATTCCTTTTAGTTAGATGATTTTATGAATTAAGAGTAAGTTGATTTTGGGTTATTTATGAAAATTATTAACCTATCATGGATGATATGTGATTAGGTTAATTACTTTTCAATACGAGACTTTAGGAGCAACTGATGTTGTTTGGAGATAAATGTTACGATTTAAATTGGAAGACTATGTGACTAAATCCTTCAAATATTTGGGTTTCAATCTTAGATTGGTTTACTTTAAAGAATTTTATGGACAAATTGGTTATCGAATGGTCCTCGTTGAACTTTGGGTTTTGTTGGACCAATTTTGAGATTAACAATAGATTTTCTTTTTATAAAGGGTTATCCTTTTTTGGATTATCTGACCTTGTACTAACCTTTCTGGTTTTGGTTTTGGTTAAAGCCTAAAGACATGGGATGTATATAGTTCTCTTTTGTGGAGTAGGTGGTTCTCTATAAGTTGATTATAGTACTCTTAATGCGAACAAGTCTCCCTAAATACTCGTCTTTTGGAAAAAAATATGAGTTTGATTAAGGAATCTAGTAAAAGTTGGAAGTCAACATGACAAGTAAGTATGTTTCCTTATGTTTTATTTAAGCTCAAAAATAAATTCCTCAATAAAAATTAACTTAAAGAAAAAATGTTGTCTATTAACTTTTCCTACTGGGGAACCCAACACCGTTTAACCCATCACAAGTTTGTGATTTTCTTATTGTTAACTTTCTCTTAAACATGTTTTCTATCACTCTCCATCAGAACATGACCGTATGTTTTCTCCTCCATGTCCATATTTTTCTACATGGAATCCTAGTATGGGTTAACTCGGGTGACCTTTGTACTTATATTTCTTTATTTTAAAGTGATTGTTTTACCGACTCTTGTTCCGATGTGGGACTTTCAAGGATGTTTCCAAGCTCAATTTTAAAAAAATTGCGAGGATGCAATTCCCAAAAGGGGGGAAGGATGTAACACACCAGGTAAATAAAGAATATGACATTTTCATATTTATCCATATTTGTGAATAAAATATTAAAATGAATTTAAAGGGGACTCTATGCTCGATGGCGTACCCAACACGCAACAACGAGTTTCTTGGGAATCTTAAGTTGCACTCTAATAATAAAATAATATTATTTTAAATGGTAGTTAACATGTAGCCGTTGTATTGGCGAGAATGGATATAAATAACTAAAATATGATTATATATGTTTTTAAATGTTTTTACATTTACCCAATAAAAGATAAAGGCTTAAAATACAGAAAGAATTCAATTTTAGGCGTATATGCCCTAGTTTTCACAAAAGGTTCACTTATAACCTTTTGATGGCGAATCGTCATTAAATATTTTTTTTTTCGCTCTTATACATTCTATTGGACCAAATAAAACTCTTCTTAATAATTGGGACATCAAAATTTACTTTGTGTAAATTTTTGGTATCTTTCTGATAAAGTCCTTTTTTTAATGAATAGTATAAAATGTTGTATTTTAATTCAAAACCTTTTTTTAATATAATTTATTTATATGATTATATTATCTTTTGAATTGGTTTTAAAGTGAAATTAGAATATATTTTTACCATTAAATCCAATAGTGGTCGTTGGAATTAATTTCACTTTGAAATCAGACTTAAACTAATGTCAATATTTTGATACTTATTGTTTCATAAAAACACGCTATTTGCTCTGACAGCGGGAATTAATTATTAAATTAATTAATGTGACTTATATGTTTTGATTTTTTTAAAATAGACTTCATTTTTGAATTAGGAATATCAAATATATCTTAGGGTGAATTTTTGGGATTTTTCTGAAAAACTTCAATTTTTGATGAATAGTGAAACCACTAAGTGGTACTTATAAAAACCGATTTTCCCGTTTAAATGAAAATTTTCCATCTTTGTGTTTTGAATTTCAAAAATACGACATACATGGTTGTCATTAAAAAGTAAAATGTGGTTCAATGGGTTAAAAATAATTTTTTGGTGAATAGTAACTTATTAAGTTTTTAATCGCGATTAGAGGTAATTAGTGTAGTTTATGGTAAGAATAATGTTTTAATAACATTAAATGACCTATACACATGTCCTACCCTCATTAGATGTTTCATGGCCGACCAAGACAATCCATGGGTCAACTTGGGGACCCCATGGAGCCACTTTGGTTGGAAAATGACATAAATGTCTTTTTATTTAATGTTAAAGTAAAAATTACACAAACATGAGATGTTTTACTAAAAAAATTGTTACATGGGGTTATACAAGTCATATTTTTCACTATAAATAGTCATTGGAAAGATAAAAATATTTCCTACATCATAGTATTTTTTTTTATAATTTTTAGACATTAAATAAATTAAATTATTTATGACATCATGATGATGCAGCGATGACCTCATTATTTAACGATTTAAATAAAATGGAAAGATAATGTAATATATAAGACCTACACATGTACAAAACCTATTGGATAAGTGTATTTAGAACCCGTATCACCTTATCCTCGAAATACATCAATGTGGGACCTTTAAAATCTGAAACTCTTTTGAAAATAAAGTAACATTTTGTAACTTTACAAGAGTGCCCCCCCTCTCCTCTTATAAAAGGCCCCCACCTCTACCTCCTTACCCACACTCCCAAATCCTTTGGCTCGTCCAACCCCTGCCCATTTTGTCTCTCCACTTCCCTCTCTTACTCCTTGAAGCCTCACTTTGGGCAGAAGTCTTCCCAAGGAAGCCTTTGAGCTCAAACCAATAGGAGTTACCCGATTTTAAGGTAATGTCTTCACTTGAGTCCTTTTGTTTTATTTTGCCTCTCCAACCCCCTAAAATATTTTTATTCATTTATTTTGTAACAACTACAGTATCTTCAATATACTAGTATGTTGTTATAAGAAGTATTCGAGATACACTTACACACCCATACATCTAATGGTTAAAGAACATACTGTTTCCGTGGATGGTGAATTTCTGCCTCACGAAACGATGATTGTTCAACACTCATATAACACCTTCAAAGGTGGACATTAAGATGTCACTATCTTTATATATGATATTTAATATGTTTATGTTTTACTTAATCTTCTGTATTTTTCATTTTTGGCTTACCTTTATGGCTTCCATTATGGGTATACGCGATATCTTCATTTTAGGAAGTGCGGACTACCGCCCCCTCAAAGTGATGTGATTCGTTAATGCCATACGTGGGACGTATAAAGGATGGATTTAATGTTATTATATATGATGTTATACTTTAATTATAATATACCTATATATCATTATTATTTCTTTCCATTAAAGTATGAGATAGAAATGAAAGTAGCGTTCATGCGTACGTACGGCTTACCGTCTCCATGAACGGTGCATTTCATTTCTTATCCCCAAATGTAATGTACTATTATAAGTACATGTATATAATTGATATATATGATAAATGATACATATAAATTATGAATATAATTCTGGAATTAAAATATACATACCTCTCATTTAGTTTTAATTCCATTAATATGACAAAGAAATGAAAGTAGCGTTCATGCGTATGTACGGATTACCGTCTCCATGAACAGTGCATTTCATTTCTTACCTCTAAATGATTATGTGATATTATAAATACATGTATATTCTATATATATATGATATATATTATATCCAAATCATTAATGTCATTCTGGATAAAAATAACCTTTGACCACACGAACAACATGTAATTGTAAGAAGTCCACTTTCGACTTAAGAACCAAATATCGACAAAAAAAACATTATTAACTTAAATGATTAAATAATGTTTATAACATTGCAATAAGTGATATAAAAGTAATAATGAACTTGAAAAATGTTCTTAATCAAATATAAGTTAACTCAAGTTTATTATTCAGGACGTTAAAGAACGATCAAGTCAAGTCGGACCCGAGGTAAGGGATCCTACACCTCTCTTTCTTTTTAAGTACACTCTTTTATGTCATTAATTTTAAGCTCATATTTCTTATGATTGGGATTTTATTTTATATTACTCCTAATACACTTATTATTTTTATATGATGAGAGACCCTATTTCCTCTCATCAATCCATTTTTGGAAGTTTTGAGTGGCGCCGTTAGGCTACCAAATTTTCGTAAGAGATCAAACCTCTCTCTTTCTTTTTAAGTCCTCTCCTTTATGTCACTTCTTTTAAGATCCTCTTTGTTATGTTGGGGGATGTTCTTTTATATTACTCTTTCTGTAAACTTTATGTTAATACGATGAGAGACCTTATTTGATCTCATCAATCCATTTTTGGAAGTTTTAAGTGGCGTCGTTAGGCTGCCGAGTTTTTGTAAGGGATTTTTTTCATCTCACTTTTATTCCCGTGAGATTTATGCTACATTTTCCACAATTTACTTTGAGTGGTGTATGTACTGACCATTATTTTACTAATTGTGTAATATAATTTCTTTTATGAGTATTTACATCAATGTTGTATTGTCCTTCTTTCACGAGGTGTATGTTTCGAAAGATACCCATGTCGGTACGGGAACCTTTCACCCTCCTCTTTTTAAAAGACTTATTTTGTTGGGTATTTTAATTTACATATTGTTATGTTGGGATATGTCCTCATATATCCTTATTGATGTAAATTTTATGTCCAAGTGATGATATACCTTTTTTTATCTCTCATCTACTCATTTTGATGTGATGCCGTTAGGCTGTCAAGGGAACTTCTTAACCCAATTTCGATTTCTTTGGGTTCAACATGTAGTTATTGAATATGTCATCCTTTGAATATGTGTGAATGACCTTTGATTATTTTACACTTAATATCCAATTATATTTTGTGTATTCGTTTGTCACACATAATTATGTAATTGATTTATCCTTAAACCAAGGATACCATCTTTGTATGGGACTTCGTCTCAATCTCCTTTCATTGAGGCATATTTTGTTTTATACACAACCTTCTTTTATATGGTGTATAAACCCCTTTGACTTTTACATTTATCCAAAAGGAATCTTTTTTATACGAAGCATTTTACTAAACGACAAAAGGGAATGTTTTTGTCGTACGTATGCAGCGACAACGACCTCTCCGCCGCCGTGACCATTATTTGAGTTTCGGATTCCTCTACAAGCCATAACTTTTTTAAAAGAAAAATAAATACCATGTTTTACTTTTCTTTTATGTTGGTATTTAAAATTGTTTTCATAATGTTTTTATATCAATGTGTTGTATTGATATCTTTTGATTGAAAGGTGGAAATGTTATGTTTCCTTTATGCATGTTTTATGTGATACGATTATGTTGAGGTTCTTGGGAATTATTATGAAGACAGGTGGTTCTGTGATAGAATAAGGGCGGGTGAGCCCGATATAGATCTCCAATGCATTGGGTAACGCGAAGGAGTGAAATGTTAAGGTTTCTCCGAAGAGATTTAGGGAATATACTGTGATGGGTATTCCAAACGTAACCAAGAGGGTTACTCCCTACGTAAGAATGTTATGAATGCCTCAAGTTACCTTTAATGTCTTATGATTTCTATGATTTATTCATGATTTGATGAGGTATGTTAAAGTTCCTATGTTTTATGGGTAAAGTATGATTTCATTCTTATGTATACATGTACTCATGTTTCCTTTCCATATTTTTTTATCCCTTACTGATCTTTTTATGCTCATCCCAAGTTTTTGAAATGTGTTTCACAGGTCAAGGGAAGGGTACATGATATGATGATAGTGTCAAGGATGTGTCAAGAACGAATCCATGTTTTATTTTAAATATGTTTCCATTGATGGGAAGAATGAATACTATCTTTTATGTAACCACTTTGTTTAAATGTGGAATGTAATGAAAGTTTCATTATCTAATTCTCTAAAACTCTAAACCTGAAAAGATCCTCAATGAGTAATCTTGTAATAACTCAATATTAAGTAAGGTTTAAGGCTGTGGCCTTATATCTGGTATGTAATTCCTCAAGAGGGATATGTGGAATACGTCAAGTACTTGAGAAGTGGTTGGAAGGAGTACTAGTCAATAGGCCAAAACTACAATGCGATTGATAATATCACAAGGGATGATGTACCTAGGACTTAGCTTACCCTTCCTCCCAAATATCATGACTCTCTTCCATGGAGATATGTGGATAAAAACTTTAACTCTAACCTCAAACTCCAAGTCTTGTTGACGATTGTTAGAATCACTCTTCTATCAAGTCTAAGCATCCTTGATGTGTTTTTTAATGGTATTGACCTTTTATACTATTTCCTCAACCATTACAGGTACAAATATCTTGGTTCCACCAACTTCATCCCAAAACACATGTATTCTAAATATCTTCCTATAAATGGATTCATAAGGATCCATTTGGATTCTGAAGTGAAAGATATTATTGTATGAGAACTCTACCAGAGGAAGATGTTGATCTCATCCTCCTTTGAAGTCCATCGAGCATGCTCTCAATATTTTTTTCAGTTTTTGGATAGTTCTCCTATATTGGTCATTAGTTTGGGGGTGATAATCCAAACTTAAGTTCAAATAAGTATTTATAGAATCCTTGAGACTCTTCCAAAACTTAGAGGTAAATCTTGAATCCCATACAAATACAATTGATAATGGTGTTCCATGTAGCTTCACCACCTCTCTAATGTATATCCTTTCATGTTTATCAAGTTAGAATTCCTATCAAACTGAAATGAAGTGAGAAATATTTTTTAGATGATCCACCACAAACCATATATAATTATTTAATCTTGATGTGTTTGGAAGACAAGTAACAAACTCCATTGCGACATTTTACCATTTTCATGTGTGTATGGGTAATGGTTGCATTATCACAATAGACTTTTTCCTTTTGTATTTCACTTTTTTAAATACAATACACTTTTATATATAATATATGATATCTTTCTTCATATTATCCCATAAGTAGTTCTCTCAAATATCTTGATACATCTTAATGTTCCCTAGGTGGATAGAGAAGGTCGATCTATGTGAACCATTAAATATATCCTTCTTTATATTAGGATTTTATGGTACACATAGTTGTGATCCAAATATTACAATTCCTTATTCATCAATTTTCTACTATGAGAATTTTTATTTTCTTATAGCTTCTGCATTATTATAAATTTCCACATCTTCTATTTGAGAATCCTTTATCTTCTCTAGAAGGGACGGTTAAGAAATAATTTGAGAAAAGAATAATGATGTTCCTTTACTTATGATTCCCATGGATATACTTTTTAAGTATAATAAGATTTTATACTTCTCAATTCTCATCATTAATAAAGTTTATGAATCCTTTATACTTATAGAATCTTTCACTTAATTTTATTTCCTAGGATGGTAATGGATTAAGTAGTTATAGTCCTTGATTGGTACTAACCTTCATCACAGGTGAATATTAAGATCCTTCTATATAAATATAAATTTGAGGCTTTTATGATCTATATATATTTCACACTTCTCCCCATTGAGATAATGCCTCCATATTTTCAATATAAAGATCACTATAACCAACTTTATACCATGTGATGGATATTTATATTCATGAACTATCAACTTCTATGAGGTTTAAGTTATCAATTTATCTCTTTTCAAAAGTACACAACCTAAACCCTTCTTCAAAGCATCACTATATACCACAAAAGTTTGACACTTTAGGGTAGTGTGAGGACTAGTGTGGTGATAAGCCACTTTTTTTATTCCTTAAATCTCTCTTTATATTCACTGGTCTAGACAATATTCACTCCCTTCCGGGTTATCTTGGTTAGCAGGTTTGACAATCAAAAGAATTTTCTAACAAATCATCAATAATACCCAACAAGTCTAAGGAAACTACACATATCTATTATAGATACCAGTATAAGATAGTCCTCAATTTCCATTTTCTTATAAGGGTCCAAATATATCCTTTTTTTGGTGATAATATGAACCAATAATTATATTTACTCCATCCATAACTCACATTTACTATAATTTTCATATAGACTATCATTTCAAAAATTCTTTATCATGGTATTCAAATCCTCCTCATACTCCTTGATTTTAGAGTATATCAGAATATCATATATAAATATTAACATAATTTTTTCATGGTAATATCTAAATACACTTTTCATTAAGTCCATAAATATTGTTGGATCATTAGTGAGTTTTAAGGTCACCACTATTAACTCATAGTTTCTATATCTTCACCTTTAATTGGTGATATTCTGACTAAAGGTCTACTTAAAAGAAATACTAGGCCCCACTTAGTTGATTAAACAAGTCATCTATATGTGTTATAAGATACTTGTTCTTTACCATTATTTTATTCAGTTCATGATAATCAATATAGAGGCACATTGATCCATCCTTCTTCTTGATGGAGAAGACCGATGCACCAAGTGATGAAGCACTCGGGCATATAAAACCCTTTTTTAGATTCTATTGTAACTATTTTTTCAATTATTACAAATAAATACTGTAAATTTTGTAAGGAGTCTTGGATATAGGCATAGATCTAGGTAGAATTTTAATTGAGAATTCAACCTCTTGGCCAAGAGTAAGATTATGAAACTCTTCAGGAAATAAATCAGTATAATCCCTCACAATGGGTATGTATTCAAGCATGATTCTATCCTTTGTCTCAATAAGTTGAGATAGATATGTTTGCTCATAAGGAAATAATATCTAAGATTTAGGAGAAGATTTAAAGGGAGATTCATCCCCCCTTACACTTGTAAAGAATTTGAGGATGACTCAAGATGTGAATAGTGATATCCCTTTCTATACAATTGATGTTGTATTTATATAAGGACATCCAATCCACTACCAATATAGCATAAAAATCTACTAAAGGAAGTAGAAAAAGTTTTTCTAGGTGGTTCAATCCACAAAATTTGACTGGGTATGAGTTATATAATTGGGATGAAATAATTGATCCATTTTCTATTCTTATAGATAACTATAACCACATTTTTTAAGGTGGTGTTTGAATAGTTCTACTCAACTTTCAAGATATTAAATAATGCATCGAACCAGAATCAAAATTCACATTCTTTATTCTTGAAAGAATAACTAGAATACCTATCACCACACCATTGTTGGGATCCACCTCAACAGTAGTGATAACATATGCCCATAATTTCTCTATAGTACTTAGAGGTTTTTTTTCATTTATTTTATCCAAAAAACTTGGATTAGGGAATTAGATTGCGTAATTCCTATGTTCCTTGAATTTGAAACACTATACCAATTTCTGATTTTTATTACGAACCATATTTTCCTCTATTTAATTAGTGAGGGTTTTCATCTCTATTCAGCATTGATTAGCCTAATTTCCTTATACTCCACACTTGAAGAATCTCTTAGTTACCTTTAAATTGTTTTTAGGATGATTCTTCCCAAACTTTTGACATGTGAGATGTTGGGTTTTTTCCTCTATGAAATTAATCTATTGATCATTCCATAGATAACTCTATTTTTCAATTTTTATCTCCAGGAACTTGAGACCAATGAGAGTCTCTAATATAAATCTTGAACTTGAGGGCACAAAGAATAATATATTCATAGCTTCCAATGTCCTAAATCAACAAATATGTTCATATACTTTGATTTAATCCACTAAAGAAGTGGTTAACTTACTTTAAGCATTGATGACAATCCAGAGGAATACCGTACAATCCTTGTGATGTTTTCCTCTTACGCCATGATAGAATCATCTTCCTTTTAATTCAGTATGAGGAACTCCCTCTCCATTTTAAGATGGAGATTTTGAGGAAAATATTTATTGAAAAATATTTTCTTGAATTCTTTCCATCCCATTGAATTGGTATCATCTTTAAATTTCATGTTATTGATCAGATTCCACCACTGATCCGCTTCCCCCTCTATATAATAAATAGCTAGCATAACTTTATCTTATTATGAGCATTGGAGGATAGATAATATCTTATCAATGGAATTAATCCATTATTCTATGATGAGGGGAAAAAATATACACTAAATATAGGAGGCCTTTGTCATATAAAATACTTGACCACAACTTTCTATTTTTTAGGAGAAGGAGGGAATTCTATATAATTATAGTTACTATTCATAGAATGAGTCAGCTAAGGCTATACTTCCATGAAGTTACTAGCTCAATTTCCCATAAGGTTATACATATAATTAGTGAAATCATCACATTACCAATCACATTGGTTGTTGGCATGGTTCCTCCTATTTCCTACCATTAAATAAAATAAATGAAAAATGGGTTGAGAAGAATTAACTAATAAACATATAAAAAGGGAAACTATAAACTTATAAGGAATAACTTATAAATGATACGTATAACCTAACTTATGAGTCTCTAAGTTTCAATCTAGGTTATAAATGAGAATTTAACAATTAATTTTTCTAACATGACAATATATTCAAGTCCTTCATAATGGTCCATAAAGAGTTTGTGAATTTTCCAAAGCATATCCCTCAGGAGTGTTAAACTAGGTGTGCAGTAAGGCCTCTTTTTCAAGGTCCATGTGAAGATTAAGTTAACACCAAATGGACCCTTTTCAAAATTTTTACCCATAGGTATATCTATGCTAGAGCCACATCCACTTATAGTATCTAGGCACAAATGTAATTTCATAGAAACCAATCGCTCTATACTTCACCAAAATTATAGAAGATTTTCATATACTTAGACTTATCCCAAGGGTTATCATTAAACTATTCAATTCCTAATAACCAAAAATAACTATATCTTTATTTGATACCAACTATAATGACACAATCATTTTTACACATATTGTTACATTATTTTTAATATAAATATCCCTTTAATACAAAACATGAATCTAAATGACTATTGTATTTGTAAGATTAGGTATATAAAACATTAACATGAAAATAAAAAAAACATTATTTTAATCTCTATAATGAGCTCCTAAATCCCTTTGAGATCCTAAAACTGCATGACATAACCTATGGAATACATTGACAAAAGGGGTGATATAAAAATCTAGTAAAGGAATAAACATGATAAATAAGCATAATGTGTGTGTCAAAGGTATACCATGATATAATAAAAGATAATATTCATGAGTAATCACATGGGAGAATAAAATAAATAACATGGTATCATAAGATCATGTAAACATATAAAATTTTGTAGCACTAAAAAAAATTACATAATCATAAGTCAAGTCTAACTGTCGAGATAACATCACATAGTGGACAGAGTCCCATTGTGGATTAGGTTTACTCCCTAATCCCACACATAAATTCTAATGAGACAAAAATTTTACCCAATGTATTGGATAATTATCTAGGATCACACATCATAAAATGTTCATGATTATGTGTGCCATAAAAGTAAATAAATAATTTGGTATAATCAAATGGATTACCCGTGTAAATAAATGTGTTCCATAATCCTGCCTTATATCACAATCAAAGGAAATTTCATAAATATTAAAAAAATAAGAAGGAATAAAATATTATGGATGTTAAAATCTGAGTACATAATCTTAATTCAAAAAAATAAGGTGTTAATTTGGAAATAAAAACTTCAAATGATCATTATATAAAAGGATTAATGGATAGAAAAGTTCCCCTTAATCAGGTTTATTTTTAAATAAGGAATCTGAAAAATGAAATTATGGAATGTATTACCCCATAAAAGTAAGATATAATGAGTTATATATATATATTTAGGAGATATATATACATAATTTAGAATCAATCCATAACATCAAATGGAGAGGTAAAGTGATTTAGAGAGAGAATGGTCATAACCCAAAGAAAAAGGGTAGTTCAAGGAGATCCTTTATCTTAAGTCTCATCTTTATTCATAAAAATTAGAAAATACTTTATGATAAATATAGATTTATTATAATTATATTATATAACCATAATAAAATATATAATATCATATATTATTTACTTATAACACATTACCACCTGTTTATTGACAAATCTGTATTAAAATCATTGTTCTGGGTGATAACTGCTTTTTTAATGCATGTTTTTGTTTGGAAGTCTTGATATTTATACATTGATCATGGATATATAATATCTATAATTTTAACCATGATATTAATACCATATATATTCATTATATATATATATTAAGAGTCACCCATAAAAGGTAGAGATAAAAAAATAATTACACTATTCATGGTGACGGCTGGCTGTACGTACGCATAAATGATGTTTCTATTTTCGATGGATGGAACAAAAAAAATAATATTAATAATTAACCTTAAAAAAATCATAATTATATCATAAATAACCTATATATTTATTAAATCCATTATTATAACTATCCAATATAGGTGGTGATGGAAAATAAATTGCACCAGTTCGCGTGGTGGTAATGTATCGTACAAATGAACAATGCTTTTGTTTATCTATTTGATAGAAGAGGATATAGATGTAGGTGATTAAATTAACATAATAAAACCTAAATATATGTAATATAATGTTATTATTATTTTTTCATGTTGGAAGAATATTTTAAAGAGGTAGAAGAAAAAATAATTCTAAAACATTCGATTAAATACTGTACCTATTCTTCAGAAAAATTTCTTTTCTTTAAACCTTAAATACTTTAAGGATGTTATTATGAACATAATAAGATATATAGAACATGGGGAAGGATTTTAAGAAGTTATTTTTGAATTTATTTTCTAAAATAAAAGTCTTTTCAAGTGTGAAGAAAAGATGAGAGGATGTGTCCTTTTATAAGTGAGGGGAGGGTCACACTTGGAATTACTTAAAATATTAAATTAATATAAATTATTTTTCATAGAAAAAAGGATAAAAAATGATATAATTAAAATATAATATGAATATTGGTTTAAATAATATGATCCAATAAATGTTTTACAAGTTTAAATTGGGTTTTTACCCTTATCTCTTTGTTTTAACCCACATTAACCTGTTTTGAAAATTTCTACTATAACATACTTTTTACTCTTTAGGGGTCAATATAGTTACTATAAAAGGAAAATTGACCCATAAATGGACTATATTTGATATTTTTAAATATATAAAAATCAATGTTAATAATATAGGTTTTTAATTAATTTTAAATCATTTAAGAAATTATTATTTATTATAAAATAACATTAATGTCATTTTTTAAACTATTCATTTAATTTGACTTTAAAAACAACATGAAAACAATGGAATTAGAATATAATAAATTAAAAACCCCATAATAAGTTATTTTTATATTTAAAATTGGTGTTATATAATAATATATTCAAATTATATTAATTTTAACATTTTTAAAATCATTTATTTTATTTTTCAATTAATTAAATAAATATTGTGTCGGCGTTGCGTAAGAATTTAAGGTAATTATTTAATCACTAAAAATTAAAAATAAATTACCATTATAAAAAATAATTTATCTTTATTATAATAATTTATAATTGAACATAATTTGTATTTATCATTTCCATGAAATATTATAGAAATTAAACGGAACAAAGTTATATTTTTGTCTTTATCTTTTACTTAAATATTATAAAGTTCAAAATAAAATACATATGGAACCAATTTTCCATATTTTATAATATAAGATAGACATGGACAAACTAAACTCATCCAATAGAATAAATTCTAGTGTTATGGTCATTTTTAAATCCTTATCATATTATTTTCAACATTAATTACCCGATTTACCCTTACCATGAGGACAATTATTTACTATAATTACTATTCATATTGAAAAAACATAAAGGGACATATTTAAAAAAAATTACCTCTTGATTATAAATATGGAATAAAATTTTCATTATTTAATTTATAGAAGTATAAGAAATTAATTTAATATAAAAACACCAACACAATAAAAAACAATTTTTTTTTTCAAAAAATACCGTTTAAGTATACATTTTTTATCCCAAATTAAAGAATAAAATTCATTATAAAGACCATAATTGGATTATGTTAACTCAAAAGAAACTAATTAAAATTTTAAACTAATCTAAAATATAATTTTACTTTGTAAATACTTGAAAATAAAAATACAGTTTCCAATAAAAATTAATATTTTTCAATATTCATTGAAAAAAGATATCTTTTCAGAAAAATATCAAAAAATTACCCAAAGATAATTTAATATGATTATTTTAAAAATTAATTTCATTTTATTAAATAAATTTTCTATAATTTACATAAATTAGTTATAATATTTTATCATAAAAACCAATAAAAAATATTTTTTGAAGAAAACATATTATTTGAAGAGTAAAATGGTTTTACTATAAATCAAGTGTTTATTTACTAAGAATTAATCAATAAATTTTTATTGAGTAGGACATTTATACATATATAAATATTTCACAATGTGTTTAATCCTATTCATACTCACCAATTTAATGGCTAGGTTATTCTATAATAATATTTCATGGTTTGTTTATGCATAGTGTTGCATGTTGTATACAAAATAGAACATTGTATTATTTTAAAATACCGGTGTGTTACATCATATTTAATGAGATATCTGAAGATCTCATTAACTAGCATGTTATTTATATTTTTATCTTATTTTATTGTTGTCACTTTGGGTTACCAATTACTTAGTAGTACCCAAAGTATTTTATTCACTAGTTTTACTATAATAAGAGTGCCACTAAGAGACTTTATTACACTACATATGTTAGAAAAACATGTAAATATGTAAGTAATATATTTTTTAGGTTGTATACTAAAACTTTCAAAATCATTCCTATACATATCAAGTAAATTATCTTTAATTTTTTTTTCCTTTATGAGTAACTCCTAAGAGTTTATAGATTCAATGAGTAGTTTTCATATATATATATGATTAAAATAATTTTGATCTAAACCACAATATAGGGCATTCATAGCTTTACTAACCAATTCAAAAGAAACAATATCACCAAGTTCCAATTTTTATTCTTTTTTACCAGTAGGAATATAACTATGAATAAAAATTTTATATATAAGGTAACCAATACTTCTAAGAAAGGTTTACATACATGTCTTACAATAAGTATAGTTGAAACCATTAAAATAAGGCACATAACCCATAGATTTCCCTTTAAGGACACCATGAGTGTTTGAAAAAGAGTCCATTTAAGAATATTGAACTTTTAAATTGGTTAATATTTAAAAAAAAATGTTTATTTGAAAATAAAAAACAAATAAAAAGTAAAAAAAAAAATCTCCCCTTTGATACCAAATGAATGTTAGAGTAATATGAAATGGAAAGAGGCCAGGGGAGTGAATTTCCATTAATTTTTTTAAAATGATACTATAAAATAAAAAAAATTATCATGAAATATTTTTTTAAGAATAAAAAATAAATTTAAAGTGATCATAGTAGAAATTAAAACTTTAATCACAATGTAAAATAAATTGTGGAAATTAAAAGGCACACTTTGATAAAGAAGTTTAACAATTTCTCAATAATTAATCCCTATGTCTTCTCACATCAAGAATGATTTAGAGGCTTATATTACTCCCTTGAATTTAATGGTGGTCAAGAAACCAAATAATAATGAAATCCATTGGTTTTAATAGAAACCAAGAAATAAAATAATAAAGGAATCCCTTGGTTTTAATGGAAACTAGGATACCAAAAAACCTTCACTTTAATAATGGTCAGCACCTAAAGAAGAAGATGGATAAGAGAGGGGTTTGTTTTTATAAACCCATTAAAAAACACTCAAATATATTTAGAATATATAAAGAATATTAAATATGGAGAGATATAGAGAGAGATAGAGATAATATATAAGAGTATCCTTATGAAATACAACAATGGATTAAAAGAATCAATGACAAAAGGCAAAAGAAAAATGATTGAAGAAGTTAAAGGTTGGTTACCTTTGATGATTGGAAATTGAAGATCACTTGAAAATATCTTGAAAATGAACATCTTGGATTAATAAATAATTTTTAGGTTGAAATTTGTGTTCTTATATGATATAAAATCATCCATTGGTATTTATTTATATACTTTATAGGGTTTGATATTGATCTAAAGGAGTTAATGCATTAGAGGAGCTGTTCAAGATCGTCATAAATGCATATTTTGAATTTATGGATCAACTCCACGTACTAGTCAGATGATATAATTGGGTAGATAGTGATAATCTTATAGCATTAAAAGATTATGAAGACTTTAATGGGTATTTGGTGGGCTCTATCAGATCTCTAATGGGCTTCACAGTGCTGTAGGTGCTTCTATTTATTCCACCAGCTAGCTGGTGATCTTCTATCAGGTAGCTAGTGCTTCCAGATAGTGGGTGTCTAGGGAAGATTACTCCATGATCCTATTTATGACTTTGTTTTTTCTTATTAATACTTTTTAATATTTTTAAAAAATATGATCAAAATAAATTGAAAAAAATGGTTAAAAACACATTTAGTGATTTTAATCATAAAAAAATTAGAGGTTGAAAATGGTATGTCTTTTAGAGTTGATATACACATTAAAGTTTGAAAAAGGTGTACTTTTATACCTTATATAAAATGAGGGGGTGGATTAATTATTCAAAATAAATTATAGTTTTTCTCATGTATACATTATTTTGATGATAAATGAATTGATCTAATTTATAAGGAATGTTCATTAGAGATAGTGGCGTAATGAAAAAATTTATGAAAATATATTATTGAAATTTTCTTGATGAATTGATACTCTATATTTAAATTTTTAGGTAAAATTAATTGATGATAATTCATAGAAAAGGTCATAATCTAATAGTTATGTTCCAGTGTTACCATATGCAATTATTAGTATACCTTGTTCGATACTAGAGTTAAATTCTTCAAAGTGGAATGAATTTTTTGTGGATATTGGAATAACTTTTATTTCAATCAAAGAATTTATGGATACAATATTAAAGTATAAAATTTCATATAAGTTTGAATATGAATTTGAAAGGAATAATTTAGAAAATATTATTGTGAGGTGAAAATTTTAATATTTCATGTGGAAGATAATAACACTTTCTTTAGGGAATTTAAATTCTTTAATTCATGTGAGATTTTTTCATAATGTAAAAATTCACTCAAAATAATATAGACTAACAATTTCTCACAATCCAAGGACTTATTTAATGTCGTTTATCATATGTGATGTGTCAAAATTCAATGTTGAAAAATTCACCAATGAGATTAAAGGTGAGTTGTAATACAATGACTATGGTATATGAAAAACATATAATCAATTGTTGAGAGCCAATTTTTTTATTGGTGATATATATGGGATTAAATAGTAATCATATATGTTAATCCCTTATATGTGTAATAGATCAATTGAAATTTATTTGGAAACAATATCAAAGTGGACTGTATAAGAAAACAACAACTTTAGAAGGTTATTTATTGTATAGGGTTATTGCATCAATAATTTCTTATTAAGTTCTCAACCAGTGTTGTATGTGGATGGGTGTCACCTTGGTGGTAATTATCGATATACATTTTTGGTAGCATCGACATATGATATGGATAAAATATTATTCCCATTATAAAATTCAATTGTTTTTAATGAAATATTTGATGATTGGATATGGTTTTTAATAAACATAAAATAATAGGTTTTTTTTCAATTGGTTATTGTATCTAGTTGACACAATGTGATTTTAGGTGTAGTTAGAGAAATATTTTGAGGTTATAAGCACAAATGATGTTATCATAATGTGAAAAATCTAGTTATGACATTATAAAATCATATAGGGGAATGAGAAGAGGAACTAAGTAATAAGTACTCAAATGATTGGATGTCATTTATTATGATTGATTAGGTTTTTATTTTGATGTGGTTATGAATAATTTGAATTTTTTTCCAGAGTTGTGAATATGGGATGAAAGTGATAGTGAAGTTGACTGGTGGACCATTTCTTGTTTTCCACACCATTTATGGGACTATATAATAATGTATTTATATGAATCATTAAATGAATTGATTTTAAAATATACTAAACATAATATATACGTATTTATTGATGGACATCATGAAAATTTGAGTAATAAATTTTTTTACACCAAGGAATGAATAAAAATGGTAATATTTAATTAAAAAATAATTTGACAAGGATATCTGAATGATGTCCACCTAGGGTTCTTCAATCATGATATTGGTGATAGAGGCCCCTCCTATAGATCAGGGTAGGGGTTCAAATCCTCATAGTGGCTCTGTTGGAGGGATTCACTTCTCCCTTTTCATGCAGGACGATTCCCTCCCATTTATCCCTCTATTTGAATAAATACCTTAGGTTTCACAGAGTGTGAATAACTTCCTGGATATAGAGCTCTCATCCTATGAGATGGTTTCCATGGATTCTTCCCTCAAATTCACCTTGGTTGTAGGATTTGGTCTACAATAGCCATTAAATTATGATTTAAAGAAACACATGAACCTAGAATGGGGTATGAATAACAAGGTAGTATTAGAGATTATTGAACCTAATTAATTTTCTATTAGATGTATGAATAAAGATGAATTTTTGATTTCTTATTCTCATGTATCATTTTTTTATTAGTATATCCAATACCATTTGATGCATTAGACTCCAATGATTCATATGAAGAAGGATTGACCATCTACAATGATATGGATTTCTCTCCCTATCCTCCCACTAAATTTCTATACTTTCAAAATTATTATTAATTTTGGTAATGTTTTCATAAAATCATTACTAGATAATTAGTGGACAATTACTGGGAAGCACCCAATTTAGGCCAAATTATCTGTTAAATCAGATCAATCTCAATTTCTCATGGATTTAATTTGTTTCAGTGTTGAGGATAGAAACCATTTTTTCTAGAAAATTGCGTATGAATGTAGTATATACTACTATCATCAATGTGATCTATAGAGGAATAACCTATATAGATTTTACACAATAATATCATTAGTCTAGGCTATTATTCCTTCTACCATGATGTTGAATGAAGCTAGTCCTCTGGAGGCTCCAACTAATTTTGTGGTGGATTCAAAAATGGTTGGATATAATTCCAAATCAATCTAAAATATTATTTTTAATTGGTTTTATAATAGGGATTTCACTATATCCCATATGACCATTGAGATGAATCATCCTTCTCTAGATAGTTTTAGAGGCAGTACTGATCTTCATGCTCAACAAGAGGTGCTTGAAGAATTTTTCATGGGTTAACCTCTGGTTATTAAAGAGTGGAAAATAAATATTGCTTTTAAATAAATAAAATTTTCATTTTTTTGGATGTGGGTTCAAGGTCATGGAATTTCCATCACATTTTATTTATATATTAATGAATTCATGATGAAAATAAATTCTAAAATATATTATATGTTGATTCAAAATCAGAATTGAATTTAGGTACTGGTTTTTAATATTATTGAAGGTGGAGTTTCAATTTCATGATCCTATTTATATGGGTTTCAAACTATATTGAGGTGAAATGGAATTATTGAATATTTTATTCAAATCTAAATTTTTTTCCAATTTATGAACTTTTTTAGTTTTTAATCCATTTATGAAGGAATAAAACAATTTAGAAGTGATTTTTTGACAAATTAATCTTTAATACTAAGGGTTGTTTTCGGTCCATGGTTAAGGTAATAGATAGGTGAAAATTTTAAGAGTTAATGTGTTCAAATAGAAATATAACTTGAAAATATGGTGTCTGGTTCTTCAACACAGGGTTCAGTTAGTGAAGGATCTTCAAATAGTGGCATGAAAATGTTTTTTTTTCAGTCAAATGAAAATTATATTGTTCCTGAATTACTATATTAAAAAATGAGGGTAAATTATAAGAAGGTGGGAATCAATTTTTTCAACAGTAGTATCTTTTTTAAATATATCAGTAAAGGTAGATCTGGTATCATTATGGGATATCAAGACAGATATTGTGATTATAGAATTTGATTTTACACAGGGTGAAAAAAAAAGATCTATAAAATAGGTTATGAGAAATATTGAACCACTTGATTCTTTTTTATATTTGAGATTCATTTAGAAGGTATTTTATTGGTTAGGGGTTAATATTAAATTATTATGGAATATATTTTGGATTCCATTACTAGTTTTAGTATGTTGTGAAAGTAGGTGGATAAAAGGAAAAAATAGTTGGATTGTGGTAAATTCAACAATGAGGTTTTGATTTTTATAGGGAAATATATTGTTTCATTTATTTAAAAATATTTTAAGAATAATCACGGGGTTCTCTACTATATATTTAAAAAATTTATCAGTGGAGGCTGTTGGGATTTCCTATCAAGATCCATAAAAATATTAACTTGAAAATTCTAGGGGCTTGAGAACCCCCAAAAATTCATGATCTCTCTAATGTAATGAAATTATTTGATCCCAAAATTGAATTTATTTTATAAAATAAATTATCTCATGGTGAGTTTGAATGTTTTTATATATTATTGGAGTATCCTTTTGAACATTATGTTCCTTTAATGACTATTTAGGTGCTATAATTTTTCTATGGAAAAAGGAGTTGGATATACAATTGAATTGTTATTTGGACTCAAATATTTATTTTTTTGGTTTATTTAAGATTGAATTGGAATAATGGCAAGTTATTAGGTTTTAATAATGATCCTGTATGTACAAATATATCCAATTATTGAAAATTATTATTATTTTGGTGAAAAAATTTAATTTTACATTTTTTTGTGTGATATTGATGCGATATTAACAAATTCATAGATGGTTGGGGTGGGGGGATAGTGAAAGTGGATAGATAGGTTCAAAGAGGTTTTAATTGAATATAATCTTCAATATTTTGGTTTTAAAAGACCCCATTTTGCCTGGTAAAATCTTTTAAAAGGGTGTAAACATGTTTTGGATCCACTAGATATAGTAATTTGCACTCCAAAGTGAGGGTTATATTCTACTGTTTTAGTAATGGAACATGTTCCTTATAAAAATTCAAAATTATTTATCTATATTTACTTAGGTAGATCTGGATAATCAAAAAAATTATTTTATGTGATGATGAATTTTCAAGTTTAAGAGTTTTTGGTCTTAACAGAATGACTACAAAGAGGTAGTATAAAAATAATAGAGAAGTGATAATTATATTTTTTTAGTTTTATGATTTAATTATAATATAAACAATACAAGTATATAATGGTGAATATAGAAAAAATTAGTGGTAAATTTTTTTTAAATTCATATTGAAAGAACATGAGATCTTTTGAATACATTTTTTTCTTTAGGTGGAGATGAGTAATGATTATAATTTAGAAAGTATGATGATAAATTATATAAGATATATTTATAATTAAAAGGATACTTATAATTAAAATGTGAATTTTTATATTTTTAGTTTTTGAACATTCCTTTACATGTTGTGTAGGTTAAAGATGAAGGGGAAGATACAAAGTTGTGTTTGAAGTGAATTTAGATATGATATATAAATTATGAGTAATGTTTAAAATTATTACATGATTTGTTTATGGGATGGATATTTTATGAAATTTTTATATCTAAAGTAAGGTTTCACCATTGGCTAGTCCGACTTAGGCATTATACTATGATTTTTATTATTAAAACATGACTTATTGAATCACACTGTAGTTAGTTTTTGGGGATAATTTAGTGTCATGGATTGAAGTTATGGAGAAGAAAATTAGAATCTAGTATTATGATATGATTTCCAAGGGTTCCCTAAATTATAATAAAGTATTTTAATTTCATCATGATAAATTTCATCTGGATTCAAATTTAAAAAGGAAAATAGATATAAATTTTTGGATAAACTCTTATATGTCATGAATTTTGGATCGACCCTTTGGATAGGGAGATTAAGACATTATGAAGACCTATGAAGCTCATATTTTCATACATCATATACTTTAATATCAATGTTTTAATCCCATTTTTATTATTTTAATGGTAATTGTCACATTTTCAAGTTTTTGAAATAATTTGAACTTAATTGTGAAAAATAGCCTAATTGTTTACTTTTAAATATTTTAAATCAGTTTCATATTACAAAAAACTATATTTTATAAAATAATATAAATTATGAAAATAATTTTTTAGGGTTAAATATTCATTGGAATTTATTTCATCCAACTATACCAAGAGATGAATCCAACAATTTGCGGCTTAAATGAAGCTCCTTAGTGAACCCTTAAAATATCTATGCAGTTTGGATGAGTTTAAAGATGGGACCATATCTCACAAAGTACCAAATTAAATGATACTTTTTTTGAATATAGAGAATATTTATGAGAAAATTTTAGTTATGTTTGGAATCTTGTGATTCTACTGATTTCAAGGTTATAAATTCATGGTAAACCAATACGTTTTAATTTTTATAGCCTCAAGTATAGAAAAGTTTTCTTGAGAAACCTATTAAAAATTTAGATAAACATGCATAAACAAGATTAAATTTTGATTGTGAATGAAAAATACATAGAGAAAAAACTTAAATGAAGGAAACATTATAATATTTGGCTAGTAAATGGTCCAAATAGAACTAACTATTGAAGGATATAATTTGGAGTGAAAATTTTTCACCCCTCCTATAAAATTATACTCCTCTTCCTTTAAAAAGACTGAGCCATTTTATATTTCTAAGGAGGGGTTATTCAGTTGTAATAGTATTATACATTTTAAATATATCAGTCTTATCCTCCTCTAATTATTTATTTTTTAATTTTGTATTTTTCCACCATATCTAATTAATATTCATGATAGTGAGTAACTAACCATAGGATTGGCCTTGGGGGGGGGGGGGTCTCAGTGTCATTAATTTCTCATTCTTAAATTATTAATGTTTATATTTTTTCAATAGGATAGTGGGTTTATTAAGTTAGTGAGTGATTGAATCTAAGGATGATCAAGAGAGATGACCAAGGCCAACCCCTGTATTGCACTTAGTAAAAATAAAAAATATTTTGGGAGCATGCATGAAAATGATTATCAAACTAACACTATTTTGGGGGGGTCCAAGGTCTTTCAATATATATTTAGTTTTCAAATTTTGTAATTTTTTTTCCAATTAACAAAAATTTCCATGATGTATTCTAATTAAAATTATTTTTCATGGAGTAACTACTCTCACGTGTCAGAATAGGAATAAATTAAATATGAAATAAAAGCTCAGATGTAGAAAATTAGAGAATACATTTAGGTGGTGAGAATCAAATAAAATTATTAACTAAATACATATTTTAATATAAGGAGTAGTAATGAGACCAAAAAGAACCATAACTAGTGGATAAATAAGTAACACCACTAATTTTTCACTTTGAAGAACTTAAGTAGTCCAAAAAGGAATTACTTGAAGTACTACCACCAGACCTCACTTGACCTTTACTAGAGGATATTCATAAAGACAATGTGATCGCATATACACTTATGGGAGATAAACATGATTTTAATGAATTTTGGAAATAATTTATAAGTATTAACATGTCACATGATCCCCCATATTTGAAGGAAACACACCACTCTATATTTATCTGGGGTTAGAAGAAGAAACCCCCCAAGTAGTGAAATTTAAAGAAAATATAGATGATATTGACTAACTACTTCTATCCATTTCAACTCAACTCCACGAGGGATTAATTAATGAAGAAGAAATTTAATATAGACAAAATCAGGGAGATATTCATTTATTGAGATCATTTTAATTTCATTTTATTGAAAAAAATAAGCATTAAATCACATTGTTTAAATTTTTATAACCCATACAACTCATGTTTTTCCATGGAGAATAAAGAATAACAATAAATTATACTCAAATATGAGCACATTAATATCCTTGAATCTATTGAATGATTATTGGAGGGAGTACATAATGAGATCCTAATTATTTTTCCCAAATAAACTAAGTAAAACGTTTTTCACTTAGAAGGGGAATATTATGGTATAAATTATTTATGCATCAATTTTATTCAAAAAGAATTATTCTTCAACTTTCCAGTTAAAAATTCTGTTGATTCATCACAAATTTAATAGACACCAAAAGTTAAAGAAGAGGTCAAAGAAGCTGAGGTTTAACCAAAGGAGGAGGTCTTATTCTTTATCATACCCCTTCCTTGAAAGCTATAATTTATTTCCATGGGGATGGATTTGATACACTATATCTATGGGATTCTCTATTATTGATATAAAGTAAATCAAGTTGGAAGCAATAACATGTCGTGGTTTAAATAAAAAATCTCCACCTGCCATCAGACTAGGGATAAATACCAGTACTTCCTTTTAGGGAATATCCAATACTCAAGGCCCACATAAGGGTTTAACCAAAACATATCTATTTATTTTAATTCTCTTTTATATTATATTTCTGTTATCTTTATATCTTCTTTAAATATGTTTTCTTATGTTTTCCCATATTTACTTATAGGTTTTGAATATGTGTCAGTTATGAGACTAACTCATATCTTTCTTACCAATAAGCCAGTTTATATTATTGCATTTACTCAATTTTTTTCTACCCAATCCAATTATGTATGAAAATATACTATTATAATTTGTGAAAATTGGTTAGTGACGGTCTAATTTTGGGAGAGTTGTACCAACCTATTTATGACTTTCATGACTTATTTTCTATTTTTTATTTTTGGTATGTTTTTTAGGAATCTTGAGATTTATTTAAAACATAAAAAAAAGAATATCTTGATGTTTCTGATAAAATTTATTGATTTTTAATTTACAAGGTTTTAAATTATTAATAAAATGGATTTTGTTTCTTTATTTTCAATATTATTATTTAATAAGTTTTATCAAATGTGAAACTCTTTTGCACTAGTGCTTTCCACGATGATTTTTTTTTCTAAATCTGAGAGGTTTAAAAACATGTTTTCCATTTTATTTCCATACCTATTTTTATTGAGAGTCTTGAGGAATGTTTTTAAATATAAAACTTTCCAGTTTTATCCTATTAAAATATATTATATTTCATGAATTTTTTTAAATATGATCAAGGCACCATTGAGAAATCCCATTTTAAATTGAACTCTATTTTCCAGAAAGCCCTTACATCTGACCATTTTATTAAGCCCTTGGTTTCATTGGAATTTATTTTAGGTAGACAAATTATAATTAAAAAATAAATATCTACCTTTACTTATAATTTAATTACATGATCATGGTTGAACTCATGTGCGGGGGTTGGTAAAATGAGTTATACACCATTTTTAAGAATCTTTTTTATAAATGATGCACACCTTTTCTACTACTATCTGGGAAGGAAATAAATGATGGGAAGATATTTTTATGACCAAAAAAATCATTCAAAGATATGACAGGTGTTTATCACTACTTAAATATTAAATTTTTTCTCTATAATCCTTAAAAACATGTTCCTGAAGAGGAATTATAAATTTGAATTCAAGTTGAAATAATGCTGCAAAAGGAGGAAAATATGGAATAAATTTATCATTGATGCTGAAATTAAAATGTGTAGACTACCAAACAAAATAAAAATGTGTTTTTAAGAAACTATTTGAAAAGGGGGAGTGAGTGAGTATCCTTATTGATTTTAAACTGTCTCATGCATTTTACTTCATTTTAGAGCTAAGCCTCCTAATTCAACCTCAATAATTTTTATATTCAAAACCTACCAATAATTTTTACTAAAAACAACCAAGGTAAAGCCCTCATGATTAAAATATTTTTATAAATATTTGAAATGGATATCCTAGGAAGTAATCAAGCCTATGAAAATTATCCATCCTTTTTATAATGAGAAAAAATTCATTTCAAAATCTTTAAGTGAAGAGAGATGCACCTCTGAGGAGGTAAGAAAAAAATGTACATGAGAATTTAAAGGATATTGAATGAATTTTTATGATTTATTGAGGAAAGAGGGAATTTAAATCCATTTATAAAGCATGATATTACTTTTGTTCTTTAAATTGAAAAGTGATGTTAATTATATCTTGAGAAATCTGAATTTACTATGTAATAAGATGGTTTACCAGGAGTGAAATAGTAAAGTGTAAGGGATTAATGAATCTCATATATTCATATATTCAATACTTTAATCTCAATGTTTCAATCCCATTTTTTATTTTAAGGCTAATTATAATATTTGTAGTTTTTAGGAATAATTTTAGATTAATTATGAAAATGAATTAAATGCGATTTTTAAATATTTTAAATTAGTTTCATATTTTGGCCATAACTTTTTCTATAAAAATATATTTTCAGAAAATAAATTTTTGGATTAAATATTCATTGGTATTCATTTCATACAAATGGAAGAAGATCTGGATCCAGTAATTCGAGTCCAAATTAAGCTCACAAGTAGCGCGTTGAAATCTATTCACAGTTTGGAGAAATTTTGAAGATATGACCATATCTATCAAAGTAGAAAATAAAATGATACAAAATTTTATGTGAAGATATAGAACATGAAAAGAAAAATTTTAATTAACTATGGATACTCACGATTCTACCTATTTCAAGGTCATAAAGTCATGGGAAACCAAAATATTGGAATATGAGCAGTCTCTATGCCATAAAATATTTTTTGAGTAATCCTTTCATAACATCAGCTATGCATATGAAAATAATTCTATATTTTTAGGACTCATGTGAAATATATAGAGGAGACTACTATGAAATTGGGTTTTAACAGTGCTAGTAAAGGTCCTTTAACAACACCTATAAAGTGTTGTCTACACAAGCACTGTTAAAGGGTAGACTTTAACAGTTCCCATAAAAAGCTTTGTTAAAGGGGTCCTTTAACAGTGCAAAAAAATAATTGTTAGAGGGGCCCTTTAACAAAGTATTTTTAGCACTGTTAAAGGAAGTTCTATTAAAGGTGGTAAAATCACATTTTTTAGACCTCTATGATCCCGACCTGATTTATAAGTGCTTCCATGACACCTTTAATAACTCTCCCCCACCCCTTAATCAGTGCTTTTCACATCACCACTGCTTTTATCAGTGTTTTTCAAATTTCCAGGCTTGTGCACCCACCTGGATTCGAACCCTACACCTCTCCTTTCAAGATGGAACAACTTTATCACTACACCATGTTGTTTTGTTGTTTGTTTAATTATAATTATGTTTATATATATATATATATATTTACACACACACACATATATATATTATTCATATATTTATATAATTATTTTTAAATACATTTATAAAATATGTGTGTGTGTGTGATATATATATATACTTATATTTATTTAAATATATTATTTATTATATTCATTTACATATACTATAATATAATATAAATATATATCTATTTATTAATACACACATATATTTATATATAAACATTATAAATATTTTTGCATAATGTAAAAAATGGTTAGATATTGTTTTAAATACATTTTTAGAATAATATTTATTTAAATTAATTAGAATATACAAATACATATATATTTTTTAATTATTGATACACATATTTATATATAAACATTAATTGTATAGGTATATATATATATATATATTATTTCATTTTTATAAGATAAATAAAATGGATAATTTTTTAGTTTAAAAATAAAATGAATAATAAATATTTATTTTATATATTTAAAAATAAATTTTTACGTAAATATGTTGGTATATGTATTTATATAAGTGATTTATTTTAAGTAAATATAAGAAATTATGAATATATTTAATTATAAATATAACCACCTTATAAAAAATGATAAAATTTAAAAAATAATATGAAAATGAATTTAATACTTGGGGAAAAATTAAATCCCCATTGAAAATGGGAAAAATAACACCTTAAATGAGGCTAAAATTTCATCGAATGTTAAAAAATTGGGGTACCCCGACTAAAAAATCAGTTTTGGAGGCCTTTTAAGCTTTTTATAAACTCAAAAAATATGACCCGGGTTCTCTCATTCACTAGGGAATAAAGATCATTTTAAGACTTGATTTGATATGTGGTAGAGCCCAAATGGACACTCAGATCAAAAGTTATGACCATTTCAAGTTTGAGTTACGTTTTCAACTTATTTTAGATATTTTTTTTTTGATTTTTTGATCTTCAAATTGATATTAAATGACTATTACTTGATAATAATTAGGAAATTATTAATTAAAAATATTTTTTAAATTATTTTATAATCCATTTTCACTAAATATCTTATATATTAAGTGTAAATACCTATTTAGCCTTATCTAAAACATATTTAAAAAATATATATTATATTTATATATTAATATATATTTTTAATGAAATATATATATATTTTCAAATATACCTTTTATCAATGCTTTTTACTAGTGCTGATGGGGGGGGGGGGGTTATCAGTTCTTTTTTAAAAGCATTGATAAAGGGACCCTTTTAACAACATTTTTTAGTGTTATTAAAGACCCCCTCTAACAGCGCTACAAAAAAGATCTATTAAAGGTCCCCTTTAAAATTGTTTTCTATAGCACTAAAAAAGGGTGTATTTAATAGCACTTTTAACTAGCACTTGATAAACCTAGTTTTTTAGTAGTGAGAAGTGATTCAATGAAATAAACATTCCAAGATTCATCCATTAAATTGTAAAAATACACTCCATCTTTTGGGGGTTATATTTTAGAGTGAAATTTGTTCACCCCTTATCCAATAAATGTATACTCCACCTCCTTTTAAAAGAGTGATCCATTTTCTATATTAAAGAGTGGTTATGATGTTGTAATAGTATTACCATTTTTTAATATATTATTCTTCTTCTTATCTCATTCTTTATTTCCACATCTATGTTCTTCCATTGCACCTCAATAATATTCATGATGGTGAGTAACTAACCCTAGGATTGGACTTGGAGAAGGGTTTCTTGGTGTTATTGAATTCTTATAATTTAATTATCAATGCTTATTTTCTATTTATAATAGGTAAGTGGGTGTATTGAGGGGTGATGTTGTGATTGTCCAACATTCCAATATATATGAAACATCCTGGGTTTTTTTGGAATGGGTCTAATTCCTTGACTATTTTGAAATTATCAGAGTTTGTTGGGTATAAAAACTATTTTATTGTTTATAAAAACTTAATTATGAGAGTTCATTTGACCCAAGAAATTGATTTTAGATGATTTTTAATGATTGGAAAGTGTTTTGGTCTTTCAGCTGGGTTTTGGGTGCGTCAGAGGAAAAAACAAAAGTTTCTGGGGTGTGTAGACTAGGGCGCACAGTTTGGACAAACCGTGTGGAATCCTAGGTGTAACTATACTACCCTCCAGGTGCTCTACAAATATTTTTCAAAACCGCATTGGAGGGGACACAAAGTCATGCGGAACATCTATAGTTTTTAATAGAGGTGATTCACACGGTTGCCACATGGTTTGGTAAACCATGTGGGTCAACTGTGCGAGGTTCCCCTTTAGATAGTGGGTGTCGCATGGTTGGTGCACATTTCACCAAACCATGTGAGATAACTATGTGACCCATTAAAAGTGTAAAAAGTCAATTTACCCTACCTTATTTTTTGGTTATTCTTTATCTTTTCTCCACCAAGACACATGCACAGTAGGAGGTCCCTTATCTATTTATCTCCCTCTAGGTATTGATCTCAATCCTTTGTCCAAGGTCCTTTATTTGATCCCTATATAACATTGGATGATTATTGGTAAGACCTTCAATCCTATTTACACCTTTTGGTTTTCTCTTATCATACAGTGCGCTAAATCTATCCAAGATGTTTAACCCTATTTTTAGGATGTTCATATAAAACACCATTTTATTCCAAATCATCTCGATTTAGAGGATAAGATCAGATGAGTATACATCTACAAACATGAGGTAGGTTTTTCTCATATTTATTTGTGATTTGGAGAGTATTTTTGGGGTGCATATTTGAGCACGACACCAGGTAGTCCAAGAGAGACCCTACTAATTTAATGGTTGTTTTTAAATTAATTAATTGACCCTATGGGATGCCTATGGGCATGCTCAATCAAGACTAAAAGTGTAATGATCATATTTAGAGGCTTAAAACCCTAGGATGATTAGAATGGGGTATGTTTTTATTAAATTGAATTATTTTAAATTAATTATATTAATTGGTTGAGTTCCATGGGAATGTTATGGGATCAGCTAGAGGATTGAGATGGAGATGGACATATGGTATGAGGTGATGTGATTTTCAGGTTGGGAAAGGACCAAATTCTATGAGTGATGCTGATCAAAGCTTGGGAGAATCAATAGTTGGATTACGGTTATGAGACCGTCAGTTTACAGGCATGACACAAGTGATTTGGGATGGTGATGACCATTAGATTGAGTGACACTATTGTATGGGAATGAGGTACCAAATGATGTGGATTAAGAACTTATTTATTGATTTCCTCTCACCCATGTTAGACAATATTCAATTTAGAGTCATGTGCACACAATAGGACTCAGATGATGAAGTGTTATTGACCACTCATGTGGGTAGAGGCCTCCATTAGTTATAGATTAGGTTGTTATTTTGGAGGTGATTTCTGTCGAAATCCATGAGGATAGTGAGGAGCCATCAGTTGATAGTGTTGACTCTATCAGTTAGGAGTTTAGGTTCACCATGATTTGAGGCCTTTGGGCCGAGAATATTTGGGAGGAAAAATATTACCGTTCCTCGAGACGTTGGGCTTGAGCCGATGAGAGATTTTGAGAAGGGGTCTGAGGGACCAGGTTATTATTTTTTGGTAGTGTCTTTGGGATGTTGGTTGATTGATTTGGAAATGAGTTGTTAGTTTTCATGAGGTTACAAGTGTTTATATTAGAGGCGGAACCCAAGGGTTTACCTAGATTGTTTGATCTTAGGGGTTGACTTGGGATCTATGCTAAAGATCCTCTATGCTACAGTTATTATGATGATTTTCAAAGTAGGTAATTGCTTCATTGTGGTTGTTGATAACATATAAATAAGGTTATATTATATGATACACATGTTCTCATGTTTTATTTAACTTTTAGTACACACCTATGTAATCACAGATATAAGATATGAACACATTGGTGGTGTCTTACTGAGAATATTTCTCACACCCTACATGGGCCCTTTGGGATGCATGTATACTTTATATATTTTCATTTAGGTAAAATTTTGGACTCATGAGTTGGATCTTAGTGGCCAAGTTATCATAGGATAAAAGGAAAGGGACTATAGGTTATTTACTCATCTAGAGTTTCATTTTTTTTCTTTTAGTATTATCATACTATCATATGTATGTACTGATGCTAGCCATGGGTGACCCTTCTTATTTATTGTTTGTATGACCTGATATGTATTCATGTTCTACATTTGGAATATTTTGTTTTTTTATTCTTAAAATGGTATCTAATCTTGTTTATTTTTATTTCTTATGCTGCTATTGCTTGTACTTTCTCCATAAGAGGGTTATTGGTCCAATGTTTGGTATTTATTTTCCACTAATTTATAATTATATAGAAAATTATTATTTTCATCACTAGAGGGTATAGTTTCCCCACTGTCACCTCCTTACACCCTTACTTTTAGTCATCATTAATTAGCATACTAGGAGGCATGCTTAAGGCCGAAAACACTTAGCCTAAGTAATGGTTGGGTGGCTAACTAGGTCGAGGTGCTACAAGTGGTATCAAAGAAGTTCTTGAATGGGAATTAGTAATAGTGTTTGAATGGATACTAATGACATCAAAGTGATTTTATTTTCTATTGGTATTCATATTTGTGATATGGTAAACTAAATATTTGGATGTTTTTGGAACTAGGTTTAGAACTCATGTTTGGGTGCCTAAATCCCCATGAACGAGGGACAGACCAAGTTTCCAGTGGTGAGAATTGTTGTTATGATTTAATTTTTTTTAGTTGATATGATTTACCCCTCGAGTGGTGTACTTGGAATGTGATTGTTACCTATTAGGACAAGTGACCCTTGGCCCGATATGGCAGGGGCTGTTTGTTTATGTTTTCTAAATAGGCACATAGGATTATTTTTATATTCATGTGTGCCTGTGATAGAAATTTTTTGTGATTGTCATTGGACCTAGATTGTGATAAGAGAGGTTGAGTAGATTAAAGCATAAAAAAATTAAGCTAAACAGTGTTTTCCTACCTAACATCTCTTTGGTGTCATTTTACTCAACCAACTTAGGCAAGTGGACCCAATGAAATCTGTGTGATTACTATATAATGTGATATGTATGTATGGTCCTAGATATTATAGGAGAAGGTGGGGATGTTGACATGGGGTGATGTTGATCACCAGGTTGGGCGATGAGGTCATCAGATTGAGGAGACATGGTTCGTCAGGATATGAATGACCCAAACCATATAAGGGTGATATTCTTAATATTTAAAAAAAGAAATACAAGTGGTGTTTTCATACCTAGATTCTCTTTGGTGGAAATTTACTTAGCTACCTCAGATTGATATGTGAAGCCTAGATCTGATGTGGGAAGGAGAGGGGCCATGAGGCCAGACTTTTATGTGATAACTGGTTCTAATATGGGTGGGTAAGGGGCTAAGAGGATGGATTTAATGTGACATGGTTGTGATGGGGGAGAGAAAGGGTAGTGAGTTTGCACCGCCTATTACTGCTTTCTCTATCTGAAAAATATATTTCATTATGGCTATCTGAGGAACGTATTGGTATTCAGTGGGATGACACCTAGAAAGAATCTAATGAAGCATCAGGAAGGTGATGATTTGGTGCAGCATGGGTAAGCATGGGATGAGGCCCCTGAGGGTTGGGATGAGGCCCTAGAGGGTTAGGAAGAGGATGATCCATAGGTATAGGCTTAGGTATAGTCTCAAGTTCAGGCAACGCATCCACTAGATTTGGTAGATTTTGGGGAATGACTTGAAGAGAAGCTTAGAGTGAGTCTGTTATGTGTCATATAGGGGATTAATAGGGGGGCTTAGGGAGAATATCCTTCTATGGAATACTTTAATTGGGAGTTTCAGTCAAAGAACCACCACTATTTTAGGGTGAGGGTGGACACATGTGGATGATAAATATATTGAGTCAAATAATATGATCTTTGAGTAGCTTGAGACACCCCTATGGTGGAGGGTGAATATGGATACATATATACTTAGAGGGCCAGTAAAGCGTTGGTGGGATATGAAGGTTCAGTTGGGCAGACATGAGGGATTGTCTTGGAAAGAATTTGAGTTCAGGTTCTTCACCAGAGATGTCGAGGGTGAAGATAGATCAAGATTTCTTAAGCCTATAATTGGGAAACATGTACGTCATAGACTATGAAGTGATATTTAATGAGTTGTCTTGATTTACACCTAATATGGAGGGCGATTAAGCCTTCATGGTGAGGTGTTTAGAGGATGGTTTGTGAACCACCATTTAGGTTCTGTTAAAAATCTTCTTGTTGGCCTGATTCTTAGAGGTGGCGAATTAGGTGCTCATAGCCTAGGGAAACTTGACATACTGATCATTCTTGGGATATATGGAGGCGTCAGGTGATGTTAGCAGAGATGATTGATATGGTAAGAAGAGAGGCTGGGATGAGTCTCAGTAAGGAATTCAGGCCCGAGACTCGAGCAGACCAACTCAGAGTGGGTCTTTGACAATGTGCTTCTAGTGTGGGCAGCCGGTTCATGTGTAGATGCAGTACGATTATGTGACGAAGGAGTGTAAATCATGTGGACAGGTTATCCATATCGAGGTGTTTTTCATGTAGCCTTCTTGTATAACCTATAGTTAGAGAATGGGGAAAACTCTGGGTTCTGAGATCAGATTGGGAGTGGTACCAGGTGCTATTAGCCGAGATTTAGCTACACATGGAGGTTTTGGAAGAGATAGAGGGTCTCAGAAGTGGGGTCAGAGACCAGTGGCTGGTGTAGTATTGTAGGGAGACCAGGTCTCAGGTAGTTTAGCTTTAGGCTAGGTGAACATAGTGGAGCTTCCAGGTGCAGAGAAGTCTGGGGATCCAGTTACAGTTATAGGTATGCTGTGGGCATAACTATGGTTATTTTATTATTATTTTGGAATGGTACTCATATAGGCATGTATGTTTTGGATGCATGAGGTACACAAGTCATATTTATGGACTAACCATACATTGGTTAGTAGGTTGGTATTGGTTCAGATACATTATATATATAATAGGTGCATAACAATAGGATCTTCTATGAGAATCATTGGATGCATGGCTTGATAAGTGTGTTGGCATTGGGACATCATTGCAACGTGGGACTTGTTTGAGGTGTGAGGCACTAGGACTAGTTCCAAGCATCTGATGAGATGCAAGACCTCATAGGTTTCATGTGAGACATGGACACGAGGTAGGAATCTACTAAGACGTGAGGCATGATGGGTGTCAGGTATGATGTGAGAAATTTATGAAGTGAAAGAGTGATGTTGTATCATGACAGTACCCCAAGTCCAGGGATGGTTGATGGACCATCTGTTTTATTTGAGTTTTGGTTCAGGATGTGAACAGGGTAGGTAACTCCTAAGGTGGGGAGACCTTGAGGTAGTTGACCTGTTCCCTTTTTACTGGGGTAGACTAGAGTATTATTAATGGGATAGGTTTGTTTCTTACCATCTTTGGGTTTTATTTTATAGCTATGGTATGAGATATGTTAAGGTAAGGAGATTGTAATATTCCAAGTTTTTGTAATGAGTCAAACTCCTTGCCTGTTTTTAAATTTTTAGAGTTTGGTGGGTAGACTAACTCTTTTACTATTTATAAAAACTTAATTATATTAATTTCTTTGACCCAAGACATTGATTTTAGATGATTATTAATTCTTAGAAAGTGTATCCATTTTTTGGTTGGGTTTAGGGTGTATCGGAGGCCAAAAACTCAAGTTTCTAGGGGTGTGTAGACTGGGGTGCACAGTTTGGAAAAATCATGCGGCCTCCCATGTGTAACCGTACGACCCTCCAGATTCTCTCTGCACATTTTTCCAAACAATTCTGGAGGTGTAACACAACCGTGCGACACCTCTATAGTTTTTAACAGTGGTGATTTGTAACGACTCAATGTTTTTTGATGGAAATTTCATTCTTATAATTATGTCAAAATCACATGAAATCACAACATAATGAACTACTACATTTTATGTGACCTATAAACATATGTTTTTCACTTATGTGATTTGAATTTCGAAAATCTAACATACATGGTTGTGATTAGTAAGATATTTGGAGTATAATATAACCAAATTAATTTTTGGTGAATAGTAACATACCCTTATGAATAGTAATGTTACCCTTATGAATAGTGACATACCCTAATTAATAGTAAACTTACCTATGATAGTATATGAATAATATTTAAGTGAAAGTATTATGTACCAATATTTTGGAATAAGTAAATAAATGTTTTAAAACTGTTTTTTAGAATAAATTATGATTTTAATTAAATATTTAATTAATCATATTTAGAAAATTATTTTTTAAAAATGGATTTCATTTTTGAATTCTACATGTCAAAAAATGGTTAGGTTGAATTTTTGTGATATTTCTGAAATACTTGAATTTTTAGTGAATAGTAAAATACATTAATTTACCGTATAAATACATTATAATTCAAATCCACTATTCCTAACATCACAAGTGATGTAAGCACCCAAATATCAAACTCACATACATTTATTACTATTTTTGGTCATGAAATCATCACTATTTATGGTCTTTAGGGAAATTAATAAACTAATGATTAAAAATTATGAAAACCCTCCTCTCCTCCACTATAAACCCCCCTAACTCCCTCTTATCTCCACTCCTCTCAAGCCTTGTACCTTGCCAATATTATACACAAATCTCCTTCCAAGTTCCTTCCCCATGTCCGATATCCCCTAGTATCTTCAAAATACCAAATCCTCTTCTCTCAAGAGTCTCTAAAAGGAGTTAAACTCAAGAGGTAAATTCTACTTTCCATTTCTTTTATTTCTTTTAAGTTCTGTTATTTTCTTGTTTCTTTCATATCCTCCCTTAAACCAAATGGTATGATATCTCAATTAACATAAATTTACTGGAATTATATTATTAGAATGGGATAATTCATAAATTCTCTTCTTTCCCCATATTTTATTTGAAATAAATGAAAACACCATTTGAGATCTGTTAATTGAGCACATTCATGGACAACAGTTTATCGATTCCTATTATCATATTTAATTCTGGTCATGAAACCATTTGTGTTATGATTGAACTAGATTATCATATATGTAATATATCCTAGTTAATGTTATGTAATCCTTTTTTACAAATGGTATTAATTTATAAAGAAAAACATGTTCGTTGTAATCAAAACCCACCGATTAACCAAAACGGTTGTCACTAAGGTTTTATATAATAATTCATCTTCACTCCCAATAACCAAATGATTTTTTATAACCATGTAATATCCTTTATGTTCACTAATAACATACAACTTCAATTCTGTACAACCACTTTCATTATACGTGTTTATCCAAACATGAACCGATCATTAAAAACCAAGCGAGTAAACAGACCTGAACAATGAAATTGAACCTTATAACCAATCAAAAAGGTCTTTAATAAACAAAAAAATATTATACTAAATCAATTAAATATATAATAGGTTTTGTAATTATTAATTAATAAACCTAATTTTTTATTCAGGTCATTAATAAAAATTGGAGAACACCACCAGACTTAAGGTAAGGGATCCTCTCCATTTCACTCTTAATCAAGATTGTTCTCTATGATATAAATTTTCATGTATAATACAAGATGATAGGGTATGATTTATCACATCCCCATTAATTACCTCATGATTTATAAGTGTTGATAAACCCCTTTTATCTCTCCTAATTCCCTATTAGGTACACCCAATACCATACTGATAATCCGTAATGAATTCTACCCGAACCTCCTTTGTTCTTTTGGGATGCCTTATATTTATTTATATCAAAATGAATTTATCTTGTATATTTATGTGCATCTTCTAAATGATATTTACTTTTAGAAAATTAATTTATCAAGACCCTTTCATCACTCTCTTTCGGGGATATACATGTTTTTAAAATATTCCCTCCTTAGTACTTTCTGTTAAGAAAACTTGTTTTAAGGGAACTTCCTGAATTCTTATCTGATTTCTAGTGAATTATATCTTTTGTTTTAATACACCATTGTCTTTATAAAATCAGTATTTTTATTAAAACCTTCTTGGTTCACTTCTGGTTTTATATAAAATACTTTCCCCTTTTCTATTTTAAATCCTCTATAGTATTTTTCTTAAAACCGCACAAAAATGTTTTAATGCTAAATTTTCTCAAATACATTTCCTACATGTTGTCATTCTGTTTGAAATAAATTACCATGATATATTCCTATTTCACCTTATGAACATCCATGTAATGTCCTGAATTTTTTTCCATGTATTATTTTAATATTATATGAGAATTATTTCGAGACCCGGCTTTGAGACGACGTGCAGTTCCGAGGCTCGGTGAGCCCGGAACAAATGTTTGAATTTAATTAAATAATTAAATTACGGGTGCATAAGGTTTTCCTAAAAAAGTGGAATAAATTCTGAATGGGTACTCAGATCAGAAATCTGAGGGCACCGTTGTGTCCAGAGCAGCGGGTTTACCCAAGGAGAGACCTAACATCGGCTAACATAGGTCGGTGGTGAAATCCAGTTTTTGGACGTAACCATAATAAACTATTTAATTAAAATATTTTATTAAATATTATTGTAGAAAATATCTTTTATCCTTTTAAATAGAGATTTTCACAGTGGTCCAGGGTTACAGACCTCATAACCCTAAAACCTCTGGAGTCTCTGGGAAAGATCTGGAGGAAACCCCCAACACGACGACGATGTTCTTGACGAATTTTGCCAGCGACGACAGCACGACGACTGGATCTTCACCAATGAATGCTGCTAATACAGGTAGGGTGTTTGATCTCTTTATGATTTCTTTCTCGTTCTTGATTCCTATGACGAACACTGACTAATCCACGAATAGATCATCCCGCGGATCGATCGTATTTGCGGGATGGGATTTTGCGGGGATTTTGGGAAGAACTTCATTCTTGAGATTTAATCTTTTGATCATTTTTTTTGGTTTTGATCTAATGGAGACAAAACTGGATCCTCACAAACAACGATCGAGGTTCGTCCCTCCTGTTCTTTTTGCGATTGATTTCCCCGTTCTTCATGGAGACACCTCGTTCTTCCCCGCACTTGAAGTTCTTGGAGGAAATCGATCTTTGCACATTTTTTTGTTGGAACAATAATCTGATATTGTAAATCCAACCCCAAAATAATGCTACGTAGGTGCGACTGCAGTGGCGAAGAATGATTTAGAGCAGATCGAGAGATACGGGTTTTTGGGCATTTTCTTTCGGATGAATCAACACTTGTTTTCTGAGATGATTGAAGGTGTAAAACACCTGGATTCTGTGTTAAGATGATGGAATGAACCAACATCTTGAGTTTCGTGGAAAATAGACGACAAAATCGAGATCCGGAAATTTGGCCGAGGCATGAGGAGGAAAACAATGATTCTGGAAATTTCCTGACTACACGGTGTGTAGTATGGGCTACACGGCATGTGCTCGTCAGCGAACCACCTGGAGTTTACTCCAGGGGTACACGGACACGGGTTGGGTACACATCCAAGGACATGGTGTGTGTACCCTTCCCCGGCCAGACCCGGCCAGATACATGGGATCCCCCGTGTACTGGCACATGGGCAGGCGACACAGACGGACACCCTGTATGGGCATACGGCCAGGGTACAGGGGTGTTTCCCAGTTTACAGGACACAACATGTGCTTAGACTTACACTCCATGTATATGCTTTCCTACATGACTTAAATTTCAGACATGGGCCGTTTTCACGGGCAGTACCCGGAGTCAGGGAACACGGCGTGTGATCCTTCTACACGCCATGTAGTTGAGTTTTACACAGCTTGGACATGTGACACAGGCCATTTACAAGGGAAGTACTTGGGGTCAAGGAACACAGCGTGTAACCATAATACACGCTGTGTAACCTATTTTACATGGCTTGATCCATTTTTCTTATGTGACTTGGACTAGTTTCATTAGGGTTCGTCCCCTTGGCCTTTATCCTGAAGGTCTTTGGTATCATTTCCTATGCACATGAGTATGATCCCTTCAACAGGACTTCCTGAATAGAGTTGTTGGAATATCCTATATGAGAATTAGAGCTGGACCCTCTATTCATTCCTGGAACCCTAAGTAGAGTTCTTGGTATTGACGTGACCTACTTTACCTGGGCGCCGATCCTCTACTTAGTGGATTAGTTCAGACTGAGTTGTTGGAATCAACCCATACCTATTTGTTATGATCCTCATCTGAGAATCATATTCTCAAGTACTTGTGGAGTGTTTTCTCTCAGAACGAGTACTTTGTATCTCTCTCTTCAGACCTAGGAGTGTGTTCTACTTGTTACGTGCTTAGTGGAATATTCGAGCTAGATCTTAGTGTGTCTACGTGATGGTCGATTGTGTATGAGTATATCTGGATATTATTTTTATATGTTCTGTAAACATATACTGTGTAGAGATGACTGTATCTTTCCTTTGTGGTATTTTCCCTTGTTGCATTCATTTTTGGTTTCGGGGTGTCCTACTAAGTATTGTTATACGCACCCCTGCACGGGCCTTGCCCGCACATGTCGTGTCTTGTGCACACGAGCGAGACTTTGACAGGATTCTAGGTGGATCAAGACCGAACGGTGCTCAGTGAGATCAGGCAGGCCGAGGTGTGTTCATATGGCTACAGATTATAGTCCCAGTACCTTTATTTAATGGTTGGACTTTGTTACAGACTCTCTTTTGGCGGGCTTGTACTTTTAGCCCAGGGTTTTACATTACTGTACTTTACCTTCCTGTAGTACTCTGTTGGTTGGGATTTTAGTGTATGCATGCATTTCCATTTTTCGTAGTTTTTACTTTTCAGCGTTTTGGGATTGGAGATGTGTGTGCGTGCATACAGGTTTATAGGAAATGCCTCCCATGTTAGTAGCATGCCTACTCAGTGCCAGTCACCAGCCCCTGGCCTATTAGAGGCGGGCTTGGAGAGTTGCAGCTTGGGCCCCACTGGGACGGGTCATGACAGAGTGGTATCAGAGGTGGTCGGTTCTACCTTAGGACCGAGAGTCTGTGAGTTGGTTTGGGGAAACAGTTTTAAGTGTTTCGAGTTCGGATTTCAGGCCAGGGACCCCAGTGTTGGTGCGGGCAGCCGATATATCCATACACCAGGACTCTGATAACTTACTTTTCGACTTGGAGAATGATAACACTAGTTTCAGGGGAAAATAATGGTACATGCATTATATAAGAATGGGTTGTGGTTTCCATGTCCTTCTTGAGTCAGCTCTCCAGATACACTCACTGACTAAGATACATCTTGTTTCTTTACAGGATTCCTCCGCGACGCGCACCTGCTAGGATCCAACAGATCGATCACGAGGATGAACCCCTAAGTGATGAATCTTCGATACAGGGACCAGATCCCCCAGTTTTACCATTGGGTGGTGTTCTAGTTATTCCACCACTTGTGGAGCAGTGTTTAGTGCCTGCTGTACCATCGGAGGTGGAGCACAGGCTAAGCGCACTCCACGAGTTTCAGAGACAGAGACCCCTCAGGTTTAGAGGTGAGCCTGACCCTCAGGCAGTAGAGGAATTGCTTGAGGTAGTGACTAGAGTCTTTCATTTGGTCAGGACACCAGCAGATCAGATGGTGATCCTGGCTGCGAGCCTTCTACAGGGCTCGACAAGACGAAGGTGGAGTTTGGTTATCCAGACCCACGACGAGGAGACTCTTACATGGTTAGAGTTTGAGTGTCTCTTCAGAGAGGAGTTTTTGCTAGTTACCTTGAGAGCAGTACGTATACAAGAGCTTCTTCAGCTTCAGCAGGGGACTATGATGGTGGCTGACTATTCGTCGAGGTTTACCGACCTCTCACGGTACTCGATGGATATGGTCAGGGATTAGTACTTCAGAGCTTAGAATTTTGAGAAGGGCTTGCATAGATATATCCAAGCTAGAAGCATTCCTATTATCATTCCTACTTATGCTGGGGTGCTCGAGCGGGCTTTAGTGGTTGAGAGATTCTTGGCAGAGCAGAGGCAGCCAACAGTTGTCAGTAGTGAGTGAGCTGGAGTAGAGACCTCGGCAGCAGGGAGCCGACGTCAGGGACCCGGGCATGGGAGGAATTTCCAGAGGATATCCTAGTACAAGGGATCTTCCATACAGGGTTCACAGGGTGCATCCATACAGCCTAGAGAGAGGCGATGCTACTCTTGTGATGGCAGGGGACATCTCGATCGAGATTGTCCGACCCACCGTACTACTGACATGGGAGCAGTGGATGGACCACCGAGGTAGAGGTAACATGTGGAGATGACAGATCCGTGGGGAAATAGACATGGTAGAGTATTTGGGAGAGCATCTAGAGGTGGTCAGCATTTTGACCTTTTACCACCACCACCCCCAGGAGGTCCACCCCAGGCTCAGGGAGCTGGTGTACAAAGGCAGGGATAGCTGCAGGCAATAGAGGCTTATGACCCAGGTACTCCAGAAATTATTAGAGGTACAATCTGTGTCTTTTCTACTTTGGCCACCGTACTGATATACACAGGTGATAGTCATTATTTTCTAGCTGCTTATCTTGTTTGAGACCTTGAGATTCCAGTTGAGTCGTTGACTCAACCCTTACACTTAGAAACACTGAATGGAGAAGATTCAGAGATCACACACCTTTACAGACAGTGTGACCTGACCCTTGTAGGTGAGAGTTTCAGTTGGAACCTCTTGGTGGTAGCGTCGAGGCCTTATGATGTCATTCTTGGTATGGATTGGCTATCCATAGTTCATGCCCAGATTGACTGTTTTAGGCAAAGGGTGTGGTGTGTCCGCAGTAATGGAATGAGGTTCTCCTTAATCGGTGAAAAGGAGACCCAAGCAGCGTAGGATGGACTCGTGCGTAGGAAGGTACAACCGATTTCACATCAATTGGCTGTCCTAGCCCTTGGAGCAGCAGATGTTACGTGTTTCCAGTTTCCAGCAGTAGTGGCTGAGTATGAGGACGTCTTTCTAGAGGATTTACCCAGACTACCTCCCCGTTGGTATATAGATTTCTGTATTGAGTTAAAACCTAAGACGACACCGATATCAGCATTAGTATATCGGATGGCTCCCGTAGAGCTTCGTGAGCTGAGAGTGCAGTTGGAAGAATTACAGAGGAAGGGCTTCATGAGACCCAGTGTTTCACCCTGGGCGGCCCCAGTGTGGTTTTCCAAGATGGCAGATAGAATCTTGAGGCTGTTTGTGGATTACCGGTGCTTGAATCAGGTGACTGTGAAGAACCGGTATCCACTACCGAGGATCGATGACCTCTTCTACCAGTTAAGAGGGGCACGATGGTTCTCGAAGGTTGATCTATGATCAGGCTATCACCAGTTGCGGTTGTGGGATGAGGATATACCGAAGATGACTTTCAGATGTCGCTACAGTCACTATGAGTACTTGGTGATGCCCTTCGGCATGACGAACGCCCCGACAGTGTTTATGGGACTCATGAACTAGATCTTTCAGCCCTGTCTAGATCGGTTTGTAGTGGTCTTCATCGATGATATCCTTGTGTACTCTACATCCGAGGAGGATCACGTGAGGCACCTAAGGATAGTTATGGATACACTCCGAGAGCACCAGTTGTATGGGAAACTCTCGAAGTGTCAATTATGGATACAGAAGGTCCACTTTCTGGGACACATTATCTCAAAAGATGGTGTAGCAGTGGACCCAGCCAAGGTAGAGGTAGTGTTAGCATGGGAGACACCCTGGAGCGTGACAAAGGTGCGAAGTTTCCTTGGGTTGGCAGGATAATATCGGAGATTCATTTCTGACTTCTCCAGGATTTCAACACCCTTGACATATTTGACCCGAAAGGGATAGCCTCTCGTGTGGACCGAGAGATTCCAGTAGGCTTTTCAGCAGTTGAGACAGAGTCTGACGAGCACCCTGATCTTGAGATTACCAGAGGACGGTGTCGAGTGCGTAGTGTTCTGCGAAACATCAGGAACCAGGATTGGTTGTGTCCTGATGCAGAGGCAAGCGGTGATTGCCTATGGCTCACGCCAGTTGAGGCCACACGAGCAGAACTACGTGACCCATGCTCTTGAATTGGCAGCGGTAGTCTTCGTATTGAAGATGTGGTAGCACTACCTGATGGGCGAGTGGTTTACTGTCTAATCTGATCACAAGAGTCTCAGATATATCTTTTCCTAAAAGGATATGAATTTGAGACAGAGGCTATGGATTGAGTTACTCTAGGATTACGGCTTTGAGATCGCTTATACTCTTGGGAAGGGGAACGTTGTTGTAGATTCTATCAGTAGGAAATCCAGTTCTCAGTAGCTGGATGAGGTGACTAGGCAGTTGTATTGTTTATAGTTATCCTTCGTGGATAGAGATGGGGAAGATTACCTTCAGTTGATGGTTGTTACCCCTCCACTATTACAACGAGTCAGGGAAGTACAACTCGAGGATACTAGCTGTGAGGCTCTATATGCTCAGATATCCACAGGTGATGCTGCCGATGGATATTACTTAAGGTGGGGAGCACTTTGTTCTTTTAAGAGGGTGTACGGTAGTACCAGTGAAGTTGCAGGAGGAGGTTCTGAGGGAGTTCCATACATCTCCTTTGGCAGTGCATCCAGGCGTGGAAAAGATGTACCAGGACATTCGACGTTAGTTCTGGTGGCCAGGAATGAAGAAGAGCATGGCTGATTTTGTTTCTCAGTGCCTTACTTGTTAGTAAGTAAAGGCTGAGCACCAGGTGAAAACAAGTTTGAATTAGCCCCGTGAGGTGACAGAGTGAAAGTGGTATGGGATATCCATAGACTTCTTGATGGGTTTACCATGTACGTCTAGGGGACACGATGCCATCTGGGTGATCCTTGACTGACTCACCAAGTTGGCCCACTTCCTAGCCATACAGGAGCAGAGTTCAGTGGAGATTTTGAGACGCCTCTACGTGCAAGATATAGTTTGTCTTCATGGAGTTCCATCCACGATAATCTCAGATTGTGATAATAGTTTCACATCCCGGTTGTGGAAGGGATTTCAGGAATCTTTTGGGACTCAGTTACGCTTGAGCACAACATTTCATCCTCAGACTGATGGTCAGATAGAGCGGACCATCCAGGTTCTGAAGGATATGCTATGAGCTTGCATACTTGACTTTGGTCATAGATGGGAGGATCACCTACCACCCATGGAATTTTCTTATAACAACAGTTATCATTCCACTATTGGTATGGAACCATTCGAGGCTTTGTACGGGCGGCCTTGCAGGTCACCAATTTGCTGGAATGACCCAGGAGAGTCAGCACTCATGGGCCCAAAGATGGTGCGAGCTACTACAGAGAAGGTGCAGGTCATCCAGGGTCGGATTAAGAATGAACAGAGTTGAAAAAATTCTTATGCCGACAGGAGACAGAGGCCCTTGGAGTTTGAGGAGGGAGACCATGTGTTCCTTCGGGTCTCACCTCGACGGGGACTATGGAGATTTGGCTGAGGCGGCAAGATATCTCCGAGGTTCATCAGCCCTTTTCAAATTCTCAGTAGAGTTAGCGAGGTGGCATTCTTCTTGGCTCTACCTCCTCAAATGGACCGAGTACACAACGTCTTCCATGTGTCGCAGCTGTGGAGGTACGTGCATGATCCATCACACGTTGTTGACTGGGGCGAGCTGGACATCGATGATGGAGCGACCTTTGCTGAGTACCTAGTGGAGATCAAGGATCGGTAGGATAAGATCTTTTGTGGGTGAGATATTCCCTTGGTGTGTGTCCGGTGGCAGCATGAGAATCTCCAGGAGAGCAAGTCGGAGCGGGAGGCTTAGATTCATGTGCAGTATCCACATCTGTTTGAGTAGCCCTTGTTTTGGATTTCCGGGAACGTAAAAGCCCTAAGGTGGGTGTGATGTAATGTCCCAATTTTTTTTCCATGTATTATTTTAATATTATATGGGAATTATTTCGAGACCAGACTTTGAGATGGCATGCAGTTCTGAGGCCCGGTGAGCCCGGAAAAAATGTTTGAATTTAATTAAATAATTAAATTACGTGCACATACGGTTTTCCAGAAAAAGTGTAATAACTTCTGAATGGGAGCATGGATCAGAAATCCGAGGGAACCATTGCATCCAGAGAAGCAAGTTTACCCTAGGAGAGACCTAACATCGACTGGCACAGGTCGGTGGTGAAATCCAGTTTTTGGACGTAACCGTAATAAAATATTTAATTAAAATATTTTATTAAATCTTATTGTAGCAAATATATTTTATCTTTTTAAATAGAGATTTGCGCAGGGTTCTAGGGTTACAGACCTCATAACCCTAAAACCTTTAGAGGCTATAGGAAAGCTCTGGAGGAAACCACCAATGCAGTGACAACGTTCTTGACGAATTTCACCGGCAACGATGACGCGACGACCGGATCTTCACCAATGAACACCACAAATCCAGGTAGGGAATTTGATCTCTTTGTGATTTATTTCCCGTTCTTGATTCCTACAACGAACACGGAATAATCCATGAACAGATCAGCCCGCATATCGATCATATTTGCGGGATTGGATTTTAATGGGATTTTGGGAAGAAATTTATTCTTGAGATTTAATCCGTTGATCATTTTTTTTGGTTTTGATCTAACGGAGACGAACCTAGATCATCACGAAAAACGATCAAGGTTCATCCCTCCTGTTCATTTTGCGATTGATTTCCCAGTTCTTCATGGAGACTCCTCGTTCTTCCCCGCACTTAACGTTCTTGGAGGAAATCGATCATTTTACATTCGTTTGTTGGTGCAATGATCCAAGATTGTAAATCCAACCCCAAAAAAATGCTATGGAGGTGCGACTGTGGTGGTGATTAACGATTCAGAGTGGATCGAGAGATATGGGTTTTTGGGCGTTTTCTTTCAGATGAATCAACGCTTGTTTTCCGAGATGATTGAAGGTTCGAAACACCCGGATTCAGTGTTAGGATGATGAAATGAACCATCATCTTGAGTTTCTTGGAAAACGGAAGAAAAAATAAAGATCCAGAGATTTGGCCGAGGCACAAGGAGGAAGACGACGATTCTGGAAATTTCCCGGCTACACAGCGTGTGTTCGTCCGCGAAAAACCTGGCGTGTACTCTGGGAGTACACAGACACATGTTGGGTACACGTCCAAGGACACGACGTGTGTACCCTTCCCCATCTAGACTCGGCCAGATACACAGGATACCCTATGTACAGGCAGACGGGCATGCAGCACGGACAGACACCATGTACGGGCATACGGCCTGGGTACACGGGTGTTTCCCATTTGGTAGGACACGAAGTGTGCTTAGACTTACATGCCATGTATATGCCTTCCTACACGACTTCAATTTCAGACATGGGTCATTTTCACGGGCAGTACCCGGAGTCAGGGAACACGGCGTGTGATCCTACTACACGCCGTGTAGTTGAGTTTTACATAGCTTGGATAGGTGACACGAGCCATTTACATGGGTAGTACCCAGGGTCAAGGAACACAGTGTGTAACCATAATACACGCCGTGTAACCTGTTTTACATGGCTTGAGCCATTTGTATTTTGTGACTTGGACTAGTTTCCTTAGGGTTCGTCCCCTTGGCCTTTCTCCTGAAGGTCTTTGGTATCATTTCCTATTCACAAGAGTATAATCCCTTCAGTAGGACTTTTTGAATAGAGTTGTTGGAATCCCCTCAGTGAGAATTAGAGCCAGATTATCTATTCATTCCTGGAACCCTAAGTAGAGTTCTTGGTATCAGCGTGACCTAATTTACCCGAGCACCAATCCTCTTCTTAGTGGATTAGTTCAGACTGAGTTGTTGGAATCACCCCATAGCTATTGGTTGTGATCCTCATCTGAGCATCATATTCTCAAGTACTTGTGGAGTGTGTTCTCCCGGAACGAGTACTTTGTATCTCTCTCTTCAGACCTAGGAGTGTGTTATCCTTGTTACATGCTTAGTGGAATCTTTGAGCTGGATCTTATTGTGGTTTCATGATGGTCGATTGTGCATGAGTATATTTGGATATTCTTGTTATATGTTCTGTAAACATATACTGTATAGATATGATTGTATCTTTCCTTTGTGGTATTTTCCCTTGTTGTATTCCTTTGTGGTTTCAATGTGTCCTACTGTGTATTGTTATACTCACCCCTGCATGGGATTTGCCCGCACGTGTCGTGTCTTGTGCAGATGAGCGAGCCTTTGACATGATTCTAGGTGGACCAGAATCGGACGGTGCTCAGTGAGATCAGGCATGCCGAGGTGTGTTCCTACGACTACGTATTGCAGTCCCAGTACCTTTATTTACAGGTTGGACTTTTTTACAGACTCTCTTTTGGTGGGCTTGTACTTTTGGCACAGGGTTTTACATTACTGTACTTTACCTTCCCGTCGTACTCTGTTGGTTGGGATTTTAGTGTATGCATGCATTTCCATTTTTAGTAGTTTTTTACTTTTCATCTTTGTGGGCTTGGAGATGTGTGTGCGTCCGTACAGGTTTATATGCAATGCCTCCCATGTTAGTAGCATGCCTACTCAGTGCTAGTCACTAGACCCTGGCCTATTGGAGCAGGCTTGGGGAGTTGCGGCTCAGGCCCCACTGGGATGGGTCATGACAATCCATGTATGTTCTAATTCCTTTCTTCATGGAAAATTTCATGATACACCCATTGGTTATGCTTTATTTCATGACTGTGGTACCCAATTCTTTCCATGGATAACCCTTATGTTTATGTATTATTGATTATGTATGATTCTTTATGTGGAAAACATATTCATGAAATTTAATATGGGTGCACCCAGATACTGCTTCAATGCATTGGGTAAAGTTAAGTCTCATGATATGCTATGTGCAATGGTCTTGGCGGTTAGCCTTGGCTTGTTCCACTATGGGAAACGAGATTGGCGATTAGCCTTGACCCGTACTACTATGGGAAATAGGATTGGCGGTTAGCCTTGACTTGTACTAAAGACATGTTTTATATTTATGCCACATTTCTATGATTCCATGTTTATATGACTCCATGTTTATATGTTATGATTACTTATGTTACATGCCTTTTTATTTCTTTATGTCATGTTCCTAATCCATGTTCTATTGATTTATTCTTATTACTATTCCCTTATTGGGATTTTAGATCATCCCTTTGTTCATGTTATCCTCAGGTTATCCTATGAAGATGTATGAGAACAATGGATGTTAGGGGATCTTAATGAAGACTAAATAAAGAAATGTTTTATTTCCTTCCATGTTTTCTGTTTTATGTGCCTAGTCTTCCAAGACACTAGACTTCATGATCCTTGTCTTGTAATATAATGTATAATTATTCTTAAAATCATGTAATGTAATATGTAAAAGGCTAGGGTCTCTATAGTTCATATCAGAGCATAGTCTATTTATTTTTGGAGATTAGGAATAGATAACTTTAGTAATAACCTTAAGGATGAGATTAAGTATAAGAAAACATCCCTAAATTTTGGTAAGTATAGAGTAAGTGGTTTATCAAGAAAATAGGTCCCTATCTGGATACAAACAGGTATAGGAGGCTCTGGCACAAATGTACCTAGGAGTCAAAACTACAAAAAGGAATTTTGGGCTTGACCCGGGGTATCCTGGTACATGGAAATGAGCCTTACTTCACTCTTGGTATTGACACTCTCGGGGGATATGCTTTGGTAAATTCATGAGTTTAGTACAAACCATTATTAAGGGAATAAAAAAAATCCCATAAGAATATAATTTAAGAAATAGATCGAGGATAACCTTGATTTAAACCTAAGGAATCACAAGTTAGGATATACTTCTCCTTTACAAGTTTATCCTTTTATGTTCAAACTTTTCTTTTTTATGCTCAATAGATAAGTATTCAAGCCCTCTAATTGTACGTTATTTTTATTAATTAATTTTAGGAAATAGAATAACATGTTCCAAAAACCAATGTGATAGGAAATGTGAAGTTTTCCCAAATGTTATGCCTGATTTGACAAGACTGGGGGCTCAAAACTTTATGGAAATACTTTCTCAGTCGGCTGAAGTTATGAATAATAACTTGAATCATGTGGAACTCCGTCCTCTTCCAAGTTAAGATAAAGTTTACATATAATCCTTCATGTTTAAATGTATTACCATGTTTAGTGGATCTTCTAATACCCTATTTGGAGAACAGTGGATTAACTCCATTGAAAAGATATTCTTCATCCTCCAATGCTCAGAAGAAGATAAATTTGTACTGGTAGTTTATCGTTTTGATGGGGAAGATGATAAGTGGTGGACACTGATCAAGAATATGAATCCCCAAGAGGAAATTGATTCCATGGAATGGGTGGAATTCAAGAGAATGTTTTTAAATAAATATTTTCCTTGAACCCTTTGTCTCAAGATGGAAAGAGAGTTCCTCGGTCTCAAGCAGAAGGAAGATGAGTCCATCAGGGAATATGAAGAAAACTTCACAGGGCTTACAAGGTACACCTCTGGATTTTTCATGAACACCAAAATAAAGGCAGATCGCTTCTTTATTGGGATAAATATGAGTCTATAGAAGGTGTTGGTGATCTGAGACTTTGAAAGTTATGAGGAGATTGTGCATTGTGCCCTTAAAGTTGAAATGGAGATTAGAGACTCTCAGTGGTCTCGTGGGCCTGATGAATAGAAGCAAAAAATAGAGAACAACATGGGTGGTTCAACAAACAAATCCCATGATGGAAAGAAGCCCAAATATCCCACTTGTAAAATTTGTGGGAAAAAGCATCCTGAGAACTATCTAAAGGGAACCAAGAATTACTTCAAATATGGAAAGCTAGGACATCTGTCCAAGAACTACCCAAGAGATATGAAAAATACCGCTAATGTGGAATAAGAAAAGAAGGTTCAGATCAACGCTCAGCTAGTGGTGTAGTGTTACAACTTCAAGGAGCATGTGAATTATACAAACAATTTACCTAAGTTGAGGGTTATTGGAGGAAATCAACAAAAACCTCCAAGGAAACAAGGAAGGTCTTATGCTATCACTACTGCTGAGGTGGATCCAGACAATGATGTGGTGATAGGTATGCTAGTTATTCATTCATGAATAGTTAATGTACTATTTGATTTTGGTTCTAGGCATTATTTCATATCTTTCATGTTTAGTAAAACTATTCAAACACCACCTCAAAATTTGGAGGACAAGTTATCTGTGAGAACAACGAATGAGGAAATTATTGAATCCATGGTTTATAACACCTCCCTAATTAATGCTTGTTTATTGAAACTCCTATAAAATCTCTTCATACTTCCTTTAATAGAGTTTGACGCTATCTTAGGCATGGATTGGTTATCTTTATAAAAAGCCAACATCAACAATCGGGTAAGGGAGATCACTCTTCACACCCTGAATCATCTTCCAATTCTTTACAAGTGGAAGGAGGAAGATGAATCTCCTTTAGAATCATCATCTCAAGTGTGGATATTTATACCTTGTGATCAAGAATATCTAGCTCAAATGATTGAGACAAAGGAGAGAATCATGATTGAAGACATGATCATCGTGAGGGATTACAATAATGTATTCTCTGAAGAGTTTTCAGGTCTTCCTCCTAATCGATAGGTGGATTTATCAATTGATCTTATTCCTGGATATCTACAAATATAAAATACACCTTATAGAATGTACACCATAGAGCTAGAAGAGATGAACAAGTAGTTACAGGAGAATCTGGAGAAGGGTTTTATACGCCCGAGTGCTTCACCATGGGGTGCGCCAGTCCTCTTCATCAAGAAGGGGGATGGATCAACGCGCCTATGTATTGATTATCTTGAGCCCAATAAAATCACAATAAATAACAAGTATCCCTTCCATAGTTAGATGACTTGTTCGATCAGCTTCGTGGGGCCATTTATTTCTCTAAGGTGGACCTTCAGCCAAGATATCACCAATTAAAGGTGAGGAAGAAAGATATTCCCAAGACTGCCTTTCGAACGAGGTATAGAAATTATGAGTTCATAGTTATGCCCTCTAGACTCACTAATTATCTAACAATTTTCATGGATTTAATGAATAGAGTCTTTAGATATTACCTAAAAAAATTTGTGGTAGTCTTTATTGACTATATTTTGATATACTCCAAGAGAAAGGAGGACCATGAGGATCATTTTAATACTATATTAAAGTCTTTGCAAAGGGAGAAGATGTATGAAAAGTACAGTAAATGTGAGTTTTGGATAGAGGAAGTATCATTCTTGGGGCATATTATCCCCAGAAAAGGGATATCTATAGACCCTTCCAAGATAAAGGCAATTGAAGAGTGGCCCATGCCAACTTTTGTAACAGATATCCATATCTTTCTGGGTCTAGCTAGTTATTATCGACGATTTGTGAAGAAATTTTCATGATTGGTAAACCCAATGACCAAGCTCACATGGAAGGGAGTAAAGTTTTTCTAGAATCAGGAATGTGAACACTGTTTCAAGGAGTTGAAAAAGAGGCTTATCACTACGTCAATACTCACACTCCCAACAAGTGGAAAACTATTTATGGTGTACAATTATGATTCAAAGAAGGTATTATGATGTGTTCTAATGAAAAATGATAAAGTGATAGCCTACGCCTCCATGAATCTGAAAATACATGAGAAAAACTACCCCACGCATGATCTGGAGTTGCCGGCTGTAATCTTTGCATTGAAAATTTGGCGGCATTACCTATATGGGGAAAAGTGTGAGATATATACTGACCACAAGAGTCTCAAATATATTTTCACAAAAAAAGAGCTTAATATGCACTAGAAAATATGGATAGAGCTCATCAAGGATTATGACTGCTCAATCCACTACCATCCTTGTAAGGTAAATAAGGTGGAAGATGCTCTAAGTAGAAATGATCCTGCATCTTTATCAATGATGAGAATTGAAAAGGATTTAATCTTCTTAGATTTTTAGAGGATGGACATGGGAATTATTAAGGGAGGAAAATCATCAATCCTCTCTCAAATGATTGCTCAACCATCCCTCATGAAGAAAATAAAGGATGCTCAAATAAAAGATGTGGAACTTTTGAAAAGGGTAGAAGCTATCAGAAGTGGAAAATACTATGAGTTAATGATTGATGAGGAAGGAGTTATAAGATTTGGGTCACTATTATGTTTACTATATGATCCATAGATAAATAATGAGATTTTTAATGATGCACATAGCTCTACATTTTCTATCCACCCAGGGTCCACAAAGATTTATCAAGATCTCCAAGAAAACTTTTGGTGGGAGAATATGAAAAGGGAGATTGCTGAATATACATCAAAGGGTCTGGTATGTCACCAAGTGAAGGATGAGTAGAAAAATTATAAGGGGATGATGCAACTACTAACAATAATAACATGGAAGTGGGAGGAAATTACCATGGAATTTGTCACTGGACTTCCAAGGACATCTAGAGGAAACAATGCTATATGGGTCATTGTGGACTGTCTTACAAAGGTAGATCACTTTATTGCAATTCAAGAGGAATTCTCATTGGATCAAATTGCATGGATTTACATCAATGAATTGGTAATTTTTCATGGAGTAACACTATCTATTGTATCCTATCGTGATCCTTGATTCACCTTGATGTTCTAGAAAAGTCTCCAACATGCTCTAAGAACTGAACTGAACTTCAATACAGCCTATCATCCTCAAACTGATGGCCAATCTGAGTGGACTATTCAGACACTGGAAAACATGGTGAGAGAATGTTCTATGGAATCCATCAAGTATGGGACCAACATCTTCCACTGGTTGAATTCTCCTACAACAACAGTTTCCACTCGAGCATCTGAATGACACCATATGAAGCCCTTTATGGGGAAATGTGCAGAACACCGACATGTTGGGATGAAGTCAGCGAGAGTAAGCTTCTAGGACCTGAAATGGTCGAAGAAATGGTGGAGAATGTGAAAACCATTCAGTATCATATCAAGGTAGCCCAAAGTTTACAGAAGAGTTATGTAGATAATTGTCAATGAGACCTTGATTTCAAAGTTGGATACATGGTGTTTCTATTCATATCTCCTTGGAAGAAGGTCATGAGGTTTGGTAAGAAAGGGAAGGTAAGTCCCAGGTACATCGGCCCCTTTGAAATTCTTAATCATGTCAGGGCTGTAGCCTATCTACTAGCACTTACACCTACAATTTCCAAATTACATGATATCTTTCATGTATCTTTCTTAAGGAAGTACATACTAGACCCTTCGCATGTACTCTCTTCAGAGGTGGTATAGTTAGAGGATGATCTTTCCTATGAGGATCAGTTAGTGAAGATCTTGGATCGTAGAGATAAAGTTCTATGTAACAAGAATAATCACCTGGTCAAGGTACTATAGAGAAACCATAAGTACAAAGAGGCAACATGGGAACTAGAGGAATCAATGAAGGAAAAGTACCCGCACCTGTTTATGGCCTAGGATGTAAAACGAAATTTCAAGGGAGAAATTTTTTGAGGGGGGAAGAATGTAACGACACAATGTTTTTAAATAGAAATTTACTTCTTATAATTATGTCAAAATCACATGAAATCACAATATAACGAACTACAAAGTTCTATGTGACCTCTAAACATAATTTTTTCACTTCTGTGATTTTAATTTCAGAAATCTAACATACACGGTGACGATCAGTAAGACATTTGGAGTCTAATATGACCAACTTAATTTTTAGTTAATAGTAACATACCCTTATGAATATCAATGTTACCCTTATTAATAGTGACATAAACTAATGAATAGTAACCTTACTTATGATAGTATATAAATAATATTTAAGTGAAAGTATGATGTACCTATATTTTGGAATAAGTAAATAAATGTTTTAAAATTGTTTTTTAGAATAAATTATGATTTTAATTAAATATTAAATTAATCATATTTATAAAATTAATTTTAAAAAAGTGATTTCATTTTTGGATTCTACACGTCAAAAAATGGTCAGGGTGAATTTTTGGGATTATTATGAAATTCTTGAATTTTTAGTGAATAATAAAATACATTAATTTTCCGTATAAATACATTATAATTAAAATACACTATTTCTGGCATCACAAGTGATGTAAGCACCCATATCTCAAACTCATTTGCATTTATTACTATTTTTATCATATAATCATCACTATTTCTGGTCTTGAGGGAAATTAATAAACTAATAATTAAAAAATTATGAAAACCCTCCTCTCCTCCATTATAAACCCCCCTCACCCCCTCTTCTCTCCACTCCTCTCAAGCCTTGTGACTTGCCAATATTCTACAAAAATCTACTCCCAAGATCCTTCCCCACATCCAATATCCCCCAGTCTCATAAAAATACCAAATCCTCTCCTCTTAAGTGGCTCTTAAAGGGGTTAAACTCAAGAGGTAAATTCCTCTTTCCAATTCTTTTATTTCTTTTAAGTTATTTTATTTTCTTATTTATTTTCTCTTCTACCTTCACCAAAATGGTATGATAAATACAATAACATAAATTTACTATAATTATATTATTATAATGGGATAATTCATTAATTTATCTCCTTTCCCTATCTTTTATTTGAAAGAAATGAAAACACCATTTGAGATGTGTTAATTTAGCACATTTAAGGAAAACAATTTATCAATTTCTATTATCATATTTAATTATGGTCATGAAACCATTTGTATTATGTTTGAACTAGATAATTATATATTTAATATATCATAGTTAAAGTTCTATAATCCTTTTGTACAAATGGTATTAAGTTATAAATCAAAACATGTTCTTTATAATCAAAACCCACATATTAACCAAAACGGTTGTCACTAAGGTTTTATATAATAATTAATCTTCACTCCCAATAATCAAATGAATTTTTACAACCATGTAATCTCCTTTATGTTAACTAATAACATAAAAATTCAATTTTGGACAACCACTTTCATTATACATGTTTATCCTAACATGAACCGATCATTAAAAACCAATCAAGCAAACAGACCCGAACAATGAAATTGAACCTTATAACCAATCAAACAGTTATTGAATTAACAAAAAAAGATTATAATAAATCAATTAAATATATAGGAGGTTCTGTAATTATTAATTAATAAATCTATTTTTTTATTTAGGTCATTAATAACAAGTGGAGAACACCACCAGACTTAAGGTAAGAGATCCTCTCCATTTCACTCTTAATCAAGATTGTTCTCCACGCTAAGACTTTTCATGTGTAATACCAGATTATGGGGTATGATTTATAAAATCACCCTTACTTCCATCATGATGTATAAATTATGATAAACCCCTTTTATCTCTCATCAATACCTCCTAGGTGCACCCGATACCATGATGATAACCCGTAACGAATTCTACCCGAACCTCCTTTGTTCTTTCGGGTTGCCTTATCTTTCTTTATATCAAAATGGAGTTCTCTTTTCTATTTATGTGCATATTCTAAATGATGTTTAGTTTTAAAAAATTCATTTATCAATACCCTTTCATCACTCTCTTTTGGGTATATAAATGTTTTTAAAAGATTCCCTCCTTAGTACTTTCCGATTAGCAAACCCGTTTTAAGGTAATTTTCCGAATTCTTACACGATTTAAAGTGCATTCTATATTATGTTTTAATCCAAAATTTTATTTATAAAATTAGTATTTTTATAAAAAAAATTCTTGGTTAACTTCTGGTTTTATATAAAATATTATCCCCATTTCTATTTTAAAGGATCTATAGTATTTTCCATAAAACCGCACAAAAATGTTTTAATGCTAAAATTTTTCAAATACATTTCCTACATGTTATCATTTTTTCTGACATAACTTACCATTATATATGCCTATTTTACCTTATGAATGTCCATGTATGTTCTAATTAATTTCTTCATGGACACTTTCATGATACACCCATTGGTTATACTTTATGTCATGATTGTGGTACCCAATTCTTTCCATGGGTAACCCTTATGTTTATGTATGATTGATTATGTATGATTCTTTATGTGGAAAACACATTCATGAAATGTAAGATGGGTGAACTCAGATAGCACTCCAATGCATTGGGTAAAGTTAAGTCTCATGAGATGCTATGTGCAACGGTCTTGGTGGTTAGCCTTGACTTGTGCTACTATGGGAAACAGGACTGACAGTGAGCCTTGACCCGTACTACTATGGGAAACATGATTGGTGGTTAGCGTTGAATGGCACTAAATACATGTTTTATATTTCTGCAAAATTTCTATGATTCCACGTTTCTATGACTCTATGTTTATACGTTATGATACCTTATGTTACAAGCCTTTTTATTGAAGGACCCTAGAACACCCTGAGAGGGGAGGGGTGAATCAGGGTGTCAAATTTTTTCTTTTTAAAGTTATAGATCTTGTTCCCACATTAGTAGGAACTTGTTAAATCTGTCAAACAACTAAAAGCAATGAGATGGCACAAAACTTTTACTTGGTTCACCGTAAAGGGATATGTCCAAGGAGCATACGCTGACAGTGTGTCGGTCGTACCTAAATCCAATAATCTTTACTAGTTTGAGGATTACAAGATTTGGTCACAGTCACTCTATGCCAGGCACACTAAAGTTTAGGGATAGCTTACTGTGTCCCTCAGGTCACTCCTATTGACTCCCCCTGGCTCACTGTCTTTGGTGAAGTCCCACTTAGTTTATAAATTTGAAGGTCTCTTCAATATATTTTCATTAAAGTCTTTGCCTCTACTGAGTAAGAGGCTCTACTTGCATAGAAGTCCTAAATTGATGCACTTTAAAGCACTGAACCGCTAAACCGGATATCCAGAATATGAAAACAGGTTACACTAACGATTGCGCGTAGCACCTACCCTTTTCACGCAAGATCTCACTTTTGCGTGCAATATTTTCTTTTCACATAGAAAAATATTTCACACAACAACACCCTTTTCGCACAACTAAATCTTTTTAACACAACCTCCACTTTTACGAGAAGCTTTTAATTTTTCGTGCAACTCATACTTTTACACGCAACTTACCCTTTTTCCAACAACTCCCTTTGCATGCACCTTTTATGCGCATCATAATTCTGATCTTCTCTAAGTCTTCATCCCTGCCTAATGAGGGGGGTCACCTCTTATTTATAGGTGTCATCGGCCCCCGTGTGCAAAACCCACCATGTCGTGCAAAACTTTCATTCTGCGTGCAATCTTTTTTCATAGAGGAACCATTTTTCACGCACATCTTCTAATTTCTCACACACCTCATGCCTTTTCCATTTTTCAGTGTTATAATCCCAAAACACCTTTTGCGCGAGAAAACTGACCTGATTTCATTATTGCATGAAAAACCAAATTAGCACGCAATCCACATTCTTCGCACACCACTCCAATATTTCATGCACCTCTTACCTTTTCCATTTTTCGGCGATCTGATCCCGAAAGACCTCTTGCATGAAAAACCTCACTCCACTATTTCACACACCACACTCTCTTTTCATGCACAAATCACCTATTTCATGCACAACTTCCTCTTTGCTCCATATCCTTTTTCCAACAACCCATGTCTCCATTTTCCGATTTTTAGGCCCAAAAATTTGGAAAACATTGGAAAACGGTGCCACCTTCAATACTATTGTCCACTTGAACTGTATGATCCCTTTCCTTAAAAACACTATGAACTTACAATGAGGATTGAAAAAAAACAAAAACCATACTCCATTTCCTTCCTAGAAAGACCGTGCTTCCAACAATCTCCCCCTTTGGGTTTGTTGGAAATCACCAGATAAATTCACAGAGCACCAAACACAAGCAAAACCTAAAACTCAAGAATCAACTCAGCCAAGACTCTAAGTCTACATGAGCAATGCTCGGGGTAGAAAATAAGAGGGGAATCTTGAATTGGGTTCCTGTGTTTTGGAATTCTCAATGACACCCAAACAATTCCCTTTTCCATCACATGTTCTGAATTTATTCTTTCTCCCCCATTGACAATAAACCCAACGACTGGTAAAAGTTCATTGTTTAGCTCAAAACACACCCCCATAGATAGTATCTCCCCACAACCCTGAAACATATCCACAAATAGATTAAAAAAAGTAAACATAACTAGGGAGAGGGGATTTTTGTAAACTCCTCATGCACTGGTAGGAGGCTAAACACCGAGGTTCAACTGATGTTTCTCAAAAAAAGCCACTGATAGTGGCTTGGTCAGGATATTATCCACTTGCTCATCAGTTCCCACATGATCCATTTTAATCACTCTTTGTTCAACTTTTTCTTTGATAAAATGATATCTGATTTCAATATTTTTTGTATGAGAATTATGAACATGATTCTTGGTAATATCAATTGCACTCTTGTTATCACAGAAAATCACCATTGGTTGTTTCACCACAACACCAATATCTGTCAGTTGTTGCTTCATCCATAGTATTTGAGTGCAATCCTTTTTTGTGGAGATATAATAAGCTTCAGTAGTGCTAAGATAAGTACTTTATTTTTTCTTACTCAACCATCCAACACATTTCTTCCCAATATAGAATGCCCCACCACTTGTCGAAAATCTGTCCACTACATCTCCAGCCTAGTCAGCATCAGAAACCACTGATAATTCACCATTTCTTCCTAAAAAAATTATAACCCATAATTATGAGTACCTTGAATGTACCTCATGATCATTTTTACTAATTTCATATGATCTTCCTTTGGATTAATTTGAAATCAGTCCGCTATGAAAGTGGAAAAGACAATATCAGGCTGTGTCACCGTTAGGTAGAGTAAGCTTCCAATAATCCTCCTATACATTGTGGGATCTATAGAGGTCCTATCCTCATGCTTTCCAAGTTTGGTTCCAACCACAATTGAAGTTGACAATGGTTTGGAGTCATGAATATTAAACTTCTTCAGCAGATCTCTTGTATACTTTTCCTAAGAAATGAAAGTGTAATCCTTATTTTGAATCACCTACATCCCCAAGAAATATGTGAGCTCCCCAATCATAGAAATTTCAAATTCTGATTTTATGTGATTGGAAAATTCATCCACTGATTTCTGCCTACTGCCACCAAATATAATGTCATCAATGTAGACTAGAACCATGAACTGATCTTTTGAAATATTCTACACATATAGATTGTGATATACTCCTCCTCTTTTGAATTATAGCTTCTTGAGATAAGAGTCCATCATGAAATACCATGATTATGGTGCTTGCTTCAAACCATATAGAGATTTATTTAGTTTACAAACTTTTGTTTCATCAGTACCAAGAAGAAAACCCACTAGTTATTCAATGTAAAATTATTTTTCGAGTACATAATTCAAGAATGCTATCTTGACATCCATTTGATTTACTTTATATCCTATTTGGAGTGCCATGGAAAGGAAAATCCTGATTTCCTCTAGTCTAGACACTAGAGAAAAGGTTTCTTCAATATCAACACCTTCAATCTAGGACTATCCTTTACATACTAGTCATGTCTGTTTTCTAATAACACTTACATGCTCATAAAACTTGTTCTTGAAGATCCATTTTGTACCAATCACATTATGACCTTTGGGTCTCTGGAAAAGATCCCATGTCTGATTCTTGTCAATCTAATATAACTCTTCATTCATGGCTTTCATCCAAGATTCATACTTTTAATATTCTTCAAATGAGGATGGCTCCACAACTAACAGAAATGCATATTGTGTGTTACTCCTCATCCTCCTTGTTTGTGTGGGTGCACTCCTGTCCCCAATTATTCTAGATGGATCAATCTCAGATCTTCAATTTCTCTTGTGAGGTTCAGTTTCATTCTCTCTAGCCAATGTTTCCTCTTCATATTCTTCTTCTAAGTCAAAATAATGATGTGAATTCTGAGTGTTTTTTACACCTTCCTCTATTTCTATATTTTTATTTACTCTATGTTCACTTTCTTCCTCACTTTCTATCACATCAGTATATGAAATCCATGAATAATTTTTTGTTTTCTCTTCAATGATCTTAACATCACTACTTTCCAAAATCCTTCCTAATCGCTTATTGAAACACATGTAGGATTTTCTGTTCATTGAGTATCCAAGGAAAATTACTTCATCTGCATTTTCACCATACTTTCTTGATTTTCTTATTTATTTCTAATGACACTTTTACTTAAAAAAACACAAAAAAATTTCAAAGAGGGATTCCTTCCATGCCACAATTCATATGGCGTCTTTGTCTCACCCATATAAAGTCCTGTTCGATTTTGAATATACACTGCAACTTAAACAACCTCTTTTCAGTAATGTCATGGAATACAACTCTCAATCAGCATAGTTCGTGACATGCTATTCACCTATTGATTCCTGTGTTTAACAACTCCATTTTTTGTGGAGTTCTCACTACAACTACCTCATGTTGTATCCCATATTTCTCTAGATAGTTTTTTAATTCAATGGACATGTATTCCCCTCAATTGTCAGATCATAGCACTTTGATTATTCATCCAGTATCATTCTCAGCGATTCGATGATATGTTTTCATGAAGTCAAGTACCTGTAGTTTCCTATGTATAACCATTACACATGACATTATACTGTAATCATCTATGAAAAGGAAAAAGTACCTTTCTCCATGAGTTTCGCCAACATTTATCAGCCCACATACATCTGTATGAATGAGATCAATAATATGAGATTCCCTTTTCTTCTTTGGATGATATGAACTATAGACCAACTTCCCATGAATACAAGAATCACAAGACTTTTCACGTTCACGCTTCAGATTAGGAATGTGCATGAAAATCTTCAGTTTTGATATTTTCTCTGTGTCTTGTTGATTGATGTGCCATAGTCTCCAATTCCACAAATTGTTTTCTTCTTCAACAGTCATGTAACAAATGTTTTCATTACTATCAACCTGATACATGTTGCCTTATATTTTGCATCCCTTCATAAGTGAATTTTCTGTCTTTCCCTTGATAGTGTATCCTTTCTGATTAAAAGTAACTATAAGTCCTGAGTCACAGAGTTGACTCACACTAAGGATATTATTACACAGTCCATCTACATAAAGGACTTCAGTTTTCTTTATCTCACCATTAGCTAATTCAGTACTTCCACTGCCTTTTATTTTTAGATCTCCATCATTACCAAATCATACTATTCCATCAACCCTCCTTTTGATATCCATTAACAAGCCTGTATTACCTGTCATATGAGATGAACAACTGCTATCCATAATCTAGGTACTTTTGCTTTTTGTAGCTTTGAGGGACACCTCTATAAGGTTAGATTTCTCAATTTTCTTCTTTTATTTCCATGAGACATTGGATTGAGTGTAGGAAACTGATGGCCTTTCAATACTCTCTTCCATGTACATTGGTTCTTCATAGTAAAAATCTTCTTCGAGAGGAGAAAAACTATTTGTAAGAGAAGCACTGTCTTGTTGAAGAGATTTTAATTGTCTCAAACTCTGGTATGAGGTGTCCATGTCCCTCCTCTACCTGTAATTAACAGCCTTATGACCAAAGTTAGAAAAAAAAAACAATATCCATATAAATTGTTTCTTCTAAAAGAATTAGGATATGAATTTGTTCTCCTATATTGAACTCCCATATCTTCTCCATTCAGATAGCTTCTTGCCTCTTCACAATAAGACATGGTATGGCCAAAATATCCACAGAACTAGCACTTCATGAGAGGAAATGTATTCCCACTTCTGTTTATCCTCATTCCTTCTTCTGTGGGATAATAGCTTGAGGGCTCCTTTTTCTAGCAAGATCAAGGATAATATTATTTTTTTTCTTTCAGATTGAATTGGGGGTTTCTGTTTCAGCACTTCAGATGAATTTTCCAGATCACCCACCTTCAGATTGCCTTTATTTTGGTCACCTTTATTTGCAGCATTTGATGACTGTTCCTCACAACCGATTCCACTATTTCCCATGCAAGTAGGTATTTGATCATTCAAAATCTTTTTAATTACATTAGAACCATGTTTTTATCTCTCCAACAGCTCATCATTTTAGAACCTTCCAAACTATATTTTCTTCCTTGATTCTTTTGAAATTGAATCACTCTCATGTTTTCTCCTAAGAGTAACAACTTCCTCTTCAATAATCTCAGTAGTCTTGGTATTTTCATCTAGTCTAGTGGTGAGGTCATTGATTACCTTTGATTGATCTTCAATTCTAACCTTCAGATCCAATACATCATCAGTGATTTCAAGAATTTTAGATTACACTTTCAAAAATGCTTTCAGTAATTCAATTTGAGCTTCAACCTGATCAACATAATCAGACGATTATTCTACAATTGATTTCCACTTATTGCAACTCTTACATTTGATCTTAAGCTTACTAATAGAATCATTAAGTTGCAACTCAGGATTGGAATTAGTTTTCAATTGATTGTATTAACCATTATATTTTGATGGTTCTGATTTTTCAATAGTGTCCATCATGGAAGCATGGTTTCCAGTTTTAAATTCTGATTCTTCTTCTTCAGAAAATTCATTATCATCATCTTCCTTTTCATAGATAAAACTTTTCTTCGAAACTTTATTTCTAGATTTGAAGTCTCCCTTTTTGAAAAACCTTTTCTGATGCTTCTCAATGTTTTCATCTTCACTATATTCATCATTGATCTTTTTTAAGCACTGAGAGGCAATGTTCCCAACTTTTCCACAATGAAAGCAAGCAAAAGGTAACTTCCCTTTGAATTTTTCTTTTCCCTTCTGTAACTTCTTTGCAATGCAAGAAAGAATTTATTTTTCCTCATCATATTCACCACTAATATATTTTGAAATTTTCAGTTTCTCCATGGCCTTGAATGCCATTTACTTTCTCACTCAAGTCGTAGCATCTTCTGGTTTGACTCTCATTTCATATGCCACCAAACTACTCAGCAGACCATCCAGAGAAATTTTGGAAAGATCTCTTTTCTCAAGGGCCAACAACTTTTCATTGTACATGGGTAGAAGTCTTCTTAATATTTTATTTATAATATAAATGTCCTTGATTTCTTCACCTAGACCTCGAATAGCTCCAACCACTTCAGTAATTCAATTGAAGAATGTGTGTGCATTCTCATCCGGATGCATCTCCAGATCATCAAACCTATTGTGTAGGACTTGTAGTTTCACCTCCCTTACTTTTCTATCTCATTCATAAATATTTCAAGTTTATACCACATGGATTTTTCTGAGGTGAAACTCATTAACTTTAGATAGATCTGATTAGAAAGGACTGTGGTGAGTTTATTTTGTGCTTTAGCATATGCATCAAGAATTTTCCTATCTACGTCAGTCATAGCCAGTCCTGTTGGATCAGTGACTTGTATTCCTTGCACAGTAGAAAAAAGGACTTTCATTCCAAGAGATCTTAGATGAGATCTCATTTTGTTCTTCCAGATCTGGAAATTACTTCCATTGAAGAGAGGGACTCCCCTAACATTGGCTGAATTGTCCATAACGGTATCTGAAAGATCAAATACCAGTCAATCTCCCTTTGATACCACTTGAAGGACCCCAGAACACCCTGAGAGGGGAGGGTTAAATCAGGGTGTCAATTTTTTTCTTTTTAAAGTTGAGATATTATTCCCATGTTATTAGGAACTTGTTAAATCTGTCAAACTACTGAAAGCAGTGAGATGGCACAAAACTTTTATTTGGTTCACCGCAAAGAGCTACGTCCAAGGAGCATATGCCAAAAATGTGTCAGTAATACCTAAATACACTAATATTTACTAGTTTGAGGATTACAGGATTTTGTCATAGTTACTCTATGCCAGGCACACTTCCTTTAAAAAATTTCAGGGATAGATCACTGCGTCCCTTGGGTCACTCCCATTGACTCCCCCTGGCTCACTGCCTTTGGAGAAGTCCCACTCAGTTTATAGACATGAAGATACCATCAACAGATTTTCATTGAAGTCTTTGCCTCTGCTCAGCATGAGACGCTACATTCATCGAAGTCCTAAATTGATGCACTTGAAAGCACTGAACCACTGAACCAGATATTCAGAACATGCAAATAGGTTACACTAACAATTTCACGAAACACCTACCCTTTGCACGCAAGATCTCACTTTTGCGTGAAATATTTTCTTTTCACGTGGAAAAATATTTTGTATAACAAAACCCCTTTCGTGCAACTAATTATTTTTTGTACAACCTCCACTTTTACGAGCAACTTCTACTTTTTCACGCAACTCAGACTTTTACGCGCAACTTCCCCTTTTTCATGAAACTCCCTTTGAGTGAAACTTTTACGTGCATCCAAACTCAGATCTTTTCTAAGTCTTCAGCCATGCTGAATGAGGGGGGTCACCTCTTATTTATAGGCGTCACCAACCCCCATGCGAAAAACCCACCGTGTCGCGCAAAACTTTCATTTTGCACATAATATATTTTTGTGTAGGAACCATTTTTCACGCACATCTTCAGATTTCTCATGCACCTCATGCCTTTTCCATTTTTCAGCATTATGATCCTGAAACAACTTTTGCGTGAGAAAACCAACTTTATTTCACTATTGCGCACAAAACAAAATTAGCGCGCAATCCACGTTCTTCACGCACCACTCCAATATTTCGCGCAGCTCGTCCCTTTTCCATTTTTCAGCGATCTGATCCTGAAAAACCTCTTGCATGAAAAACCTCGCTCCACTATTTTGCACACCATGCTCTTTTTAACGCACAAATCACCTATTTCGCACACCAATTCCTCTTTGCGAGCATCTCCTTTTTCCAACAACCCATGTCTTAATTTTACGATTTTTAGGCCCAAAAATTTGGCAAACACTGGAAAACTCTGCCACCTTCAATACTGTTGTCCGCTTGAACTGTATGATCCATTTCCATAAAAACACTCTAAAATTCCAATGAGGATTGACAAAAAACACAAACCATACTCCATTTCCTTCATAGAAAGACTGTGGTTCCAACATTTATTTCTTTGTGTCATGTTTCTGACCCATGTGCTATGGATTTATTCTTATTCTTATTCACTTACTAGGATTCTTGCTCATCCCTTTGTCCATGTTATCCCTAGGTTATAATATGAAGATGTATGATCACAATGGAAGTTATGTTCTCTTTATGAAGACTAAATAAATAAGTTTTTTATTTAGTTCCATGTTTTCAGTTTTATGTGCCTAGTCTTCCAAGACACTAGACTTAACGATCCTTGTCGTGTACTCTGATGTATAATTATGGTTAAAATAATGTAATGTTATATGTAAAATTATAGTATCTCTATATGATTCACATGGTTTCTACACAGTTTGGAAAACTATGTGGGTCAACCGTGCGAGGTTCCCCTCTATACAGTGGGTGTCGCACGGTTAGCACACGATTTTCCAAACCATGTGAGATAACTATTCAACCCATTAAAAGTGTGAAAAGTAAATTTTCACCAACATTATATTTAGGATATTCCTCCTCTTTTCTCATCCAAGAGACACACAAAACATTATGTCCCTCTAAAATATCTCTCCCGCTAGGAATTGATCTCAATCCTTCATCCGAGCTCCATTCTTCGATCTATCTGTGGAGTTGAATGTGTATCTGTAAGAAATTAAATATTTTTCCTTTTTTACCCATTTTTATTTCCATATGGTTCTATAAATTTGTCTAATCCATTTTACCATATTTTAAGTCATTAATCTAAAACACCATCTTCTTCCAAATAGGCTTGAGTTGGAGGCTAAGATCGGATGAGTGGATGTCTACCAACACAAGGTATGTGGTTCTCATATTTATTTATAATTTTATGAGTGTTTTGGGAGTGAGTCTTTTATCATGAGATTTGGTAGTCTGAGAAAGACACTAATAATTTAATGTTTGTCTTTTAAATCAATGAATTACCCCCATGAGATGATTATGGACATGATAAATCAAGACTACAAGTGGCATGAGTCTAATGAGAGGCTTCAAACCTTATAAATATTAGGATGGGGTGTGTTTTTATTAAATTGAATTTTTTTAAATTAATTATATTGATTGGTTGAGTTCCATGGGAATGTGATGATCTCGGCCTGAGGATTGTGATGCCGATGGCCATCTGGTATGAGGCGATTTGATTATCATGTTGGGTGAGACCCAAATTAAATGAGTGATGTTGATCCTAGATTGGGTGACTCAGTCTTCAGATTGAGGTGGTGAGGCCGTTAGGTTGCGGGCATGACTTGAGTGATTTGGTGTGGAGATGACCATTAGATTGAGAGACTTGGTCATAGGGTCATGAGGTGTCAGATAATGTGGCTTAGGGACATATTTGCGGATTTACTCCCACATGTGTTAGAAAATGCTCCATTTTGGAGTCATGTGCACCTAGTAGGACTCAGATGATGAGGTGGTATTGATCACTAGTGTGGGTAGGGGCCACTATTAGTTACATATTAGGTTATTTTTTGGAGGTGTTTACCATAGAAATCCATTAGGATGTTTAGGATCCATCAGTTGATGGTGTTGAGACTATCAATTGGGGGATAAGGAACCCCATTCTTTGAGGCCGTTAGGTTGAGACTATTTTAGAGGATGAATATTATAATTCCTCAAGGATCTTTAGAGTAGGGGTATGAGGGACTAGGTTATTATTATTTGGGTATGTCATCAGGACATCGGTTGATTGATTTGGACATGAGGTATTGACTGGAACGAGGTGTTAGGCATTTCTATTAGAAGTGGAACTTGAGGGATCACATGAATTTTTTGACATCATGGGATGACTTGGGATCTATTCTAAGGAACCTCTTTGATATAGTTATTCCAATGACAAGTGAAACACATAATTTCTTCCTTTTGGCTGTTGAGAACAAGGGAAGCATGTTATATTATATGATATGCTTGTGCGCCTATTTTATTTAATTTTTTGTACACACCTCCATAATCACATATGTAATATAGGCACATATTGGTGGTGGCCTACTGAGATTCTTTCTCACACCCTACACAGGACCTTCAGGACATGTGTAGACTTTATAGATTTGTGTTCAAGTAAAGGTTCAGGCCCAGGAGCTTGATCTTAGTGGTTGAGTTATCATGGGATAGAAGGAAAGGGACCATGATTTCTTAACTTAGATGGAGTTTCCTTTTTTTGTTTTCTTTCAATATTATCATGCTATCACATGTACATAATAAGTTAATCCACTAGATACCTTCATTATTTATTGTCTGTATGACCTGATATGCATAAATGTTCTTCAATGGGTATCTTGTGCTTTTTTATTCTAAAAATGGAATTTAAGATTGTTTATTTATAGTAGTTTTGTTACTATTGATTATGATTCTTCTATGGGAAGGTTACTGGTCCAGTGTCTACTCTTTATTTTCCTCTCATTTATGATTATATATACCATTACCATTATCATAACTAAAGAGTATAGTCTCCCCACTATCACCTCTGTATACCTTCATTATTAGTCAAAAGATTTTGGAATATAGATAGGTGCACTTAAGGCTAGTAGAACTCAGCCCAAAATACTATTTGGGTGGCTAACTGAGTCGGGGTACTAGAACATCATCTACTATTTTATTTTATTCCTTAAAAAAATAAATTCCATACTTTCTCTCATGTATCTCTTTATATGATGGAGTTGGGTTTTTTTGAGAGATAAAATGAAATATGATAGAGCCATGTTATGACAATCCAAGGCTTTTACACATATTATCACATGATTTATAAACATAAAAATCCTTTAATAAAAAATGGATCATAAAGGCCTATATTATTTTTAATTCTAGGTTCTAAATACATCAAAGTGAGACTAAAAATTATCTATAATATGCTCTTAAATACTTTCATGATCCTAAACTACAAGGGATAACCTAGGGAATACATAGACAAAAATGGCATGTTAAACATCCAAGTATACGAATAAACATGATAAGGAAACATAACATGTGCATAAAAAGTATATCATGATATAATAAAGAGAAGGCTTATGAGTAATCACATAGAATCATAACAGAAAGAACATAGTATCATAAGATCATGTTAGCATAGGAAATGTGGTAGAAACATATAAAATGAAATAAACATGAGTCAAAGATAACTACCTAGACAATATAACATGGTGGACAAAGTCCCATAATGGATTAGGTTTACTCCCTAATCCCATACATGACACCTCATGATACTAAAGATTTACGCAATGCATTGGAGTTCTATTTGAGAGCATTAATCATAACATGTTCATTATATACATGTGACACATAAAGTAAGGAATAACATAATAATTACCTATATAAAGAAAATGGGTTTCATAATATTTATTTGTATAAAAAAAGGAAATTTCATAATGAAGGAATTTGAGAAATGATCATAAGTCATGTATTACCCCATTAAAGGAAGGGAGAATAAACTAGGTATATATGTTAGATATATATATACATAAATCATAAGAAATCCATAACATAAAAGGTTATTTTAATTGATGAAAATACTCTTAAAAAGATTAAAAATAGTCATGAGAAAAATAACCTATTCACTTTGAGTAACACCAAAGGCTTTTATCTTAGATGTAAAATGATTTTAAAAAATCACTTTGAACATTTATTAAGTAAAATATTCTTTCCATTTTAAAAACACTTATTTAAAATCTAAAACTTTTTCAAACATCAAATATGTTTTTTTGAAAATATACTTTTAATATTAAAAAGTAATCATTAAAAAATTGATTTTTCATTACACCAGAAGAGTTCTGTTCATGCCGAATATGTTAAAAACAAATATTCCTTTCACATTTTGTTATGAAAATTCAAAAAGTACATTATTCATAAAATTACAGGAAGTTTCCTTTTAAAATTTATATGTAAAAATATAGTTAAGGGTAAAAATTAATTTTAAAAATCATAGTAAAACATCTGTGTGTACATTGTTAGAAAACATGTCACACACCAACCTGGAACAATCCTCTTATTTTATTCTTCTCTTGGATTTGGATGTTTTTGTGGAGGTTCAGATTGAGTTCTCGGCTTAAAATTTTTAGTTTTTGAGTGTTGAGTGAATTTTTGGCTTGTTCATGTGTAGCACACGGTTAGTGGAAGCCATAAAACCCAGCCTAGGTAACCGTGTATAAGGTTTTGGAGTTTGATAGTAGCTACTACATGGTTTGGTAAACTGTGAGGCCAAATCGTTCAAGCTATCCAAGAATTTTAAATATTAAAATACCTATTTCTATCTCTCCTATTTTTATCTTCAATTTGGGCCCCTCCCTATTTGTCAATTTTGGCACATGAAGGAATCCCAAAACCCCACTCTTCTTGTATCCTCCTCCTCCATGGGTTTTCCTCTAAATATATAAGGTGAGATTTTAGGGTTTTGGCCTATTTTCCCCTATTCGTCTTCTCCTCTCACTATTTCCTGGTTCTTCATTGGTGAGTTCTCTCTTGGTTGAACCCAAGATGTTAGGGTTGATGTGTAGTTTTATTTTATTGATGTTTAGGGTGTTCATTTTGATCTTCAGGGTGTATTATTACTTCTCCAAGAGTTTCATTGCATTCACACACCATTGAGGTATGTGTTTCCATTATTTTCCTTTTCGACACATTCCATTGAATGCTTGAGCTTTCCTAGTTTCTTTTAAAGTAATATAATATTGATCGTGATGTGATAGTATAACTGTTTTTGTGTTTTATGATGAAAAAATGGGTGTAAATTGATTTCTTAAAGGATTTATCATATATTCCTATTTGTATATGCATGAAAGGTTTTCAATAAAATACCTACTATTTTCTAAACATGAAATTGATCCCTTGTTGTATTACGTGGCCTTGGTTTTATTTAGTATATTGGTTTAAATAAAAAATGGACCATGATATGTGATTTATATTCCTCTTTATATCTTGATGATATATGGTGAAATGTTTTGGAAAGGTTCCTCGAGTTTTAAAATTATTATTAGTTATGTTGAAATTATGTTGGTTTAAAGGGAATTAGTATCTTTTAAAAAATGGTGTTAGGTGTTCTTATTGATCTTCAAAGCACATCATTGGATTTTTCCACATCCATGGGTGCACTAGGCGCACACATGGATGAAAATTTAAGTGAAAATGAAACTTAAAAATAATGTTGTACTTAAACCTTGGTCTCTCAAATTATTTCTCTTCACTCTCCTATTATCTTCCTTCTAAAATGGATCTTCGATTTCTAAATAGTGTATTAGAATTTATTTTTTCTTTAAAGTGGTTTTGAATGTGTTCTTTAAAACTTGAACCATTCGGTACTTTGGAACATGGTTAGTTTCTAAATGTTTTCATAGACTATTTGGTATTACACACTTGAAAGTGATATTTGAAAGTATTTAAAAAATGGTTTGTAAATATTTCATGAATGTATTTGAAATAGAAATAATGTAAGGCCTAGTTGGCATTTTATAGTGTTTTGTAAAAAGTATTGTGGTTTTGGAAATATAAATGCCTGGTGGGAAACTTGTGGTGATTTGAGAAGTGTTTTGAGGCCTAAATTATGTGATAGATTAGTTGGCACTTATGAATGACTTGTTATATGATGGGACCCCTATATTGGGCTTTCCTTATATGGTTTATCGTATAAGTGGTGTCAGTTTTTGGGGTAGCGAAGTGCGATGATGATAGGTAAGGTGAGTCAAACATGATAGGGCCTCCTAATTTCACAATATACTATTACCATGGGTTTCCTGGGTGTCTTTTAGAGGGTTGAGTGACAGTTTCTTATCAACCCTGGTTAGAAGGGTTGGTACCCCTTGGATTTATTAGAGGCTAGGTGGGTTGTGCCACTGGTGAGGCTAGTTTAGAGAAACCAGTTTGTTATTGGCTATGGAGCTGCACCATATGCCAACAGGTGAGTCTGACCCAAATATGTCTAGGGATCGCTCTAGGGATGTTTAGGAAATTCCCATGGTTTAATATCTATATCTTCTTATTTACATTCGGTTTCACTTGGTTATTTGTTTATAGTGGATTTTTATTCTCAACATAGTTTGGTATTTCTTTTTTTGGATTTTGGTTTGGGATTTAGTCTTTAAATGGAAACCCTTCTTGAAAATAAAGGTGTGGTGTGGAATATTTTGAAAAAGAAAAAATGTGTGTTTTTATTAAATGGATAAAAACCTATTTTTATATATTTATTTGAAACTAGTGTTTATGGATTGTTTTGGGGAAAGGAAATGTATGGATTATATGGTGGTTCCCTACTGAACTGTTAAGATAACACCCTACTTGTACCATTTGGTATAAGTAAACCCAAGCTATTTTGCAGGTTTAGGTTTCTAGTTCAAGTGATTGTTGTTAGAGCAGGTTGGTTTGGGGGTTGGAGGTGACCAAGAGGTCACATAGAGATCTTGTTTGAGCGATCCAAATTTATCTTTGTATATTTTTTGTTTTTGTTAAATAGTTGTATTTGGACCAATTGTTTATCTATTTAAGATTTAGTTATTGTTAGCCTTTGATGTTTATCAGTTTACTTTATTTGATCCTGGTTATTGGGTTAAAATCTTTCCCGCTTAGATTATTCTTGATGTCTGGCACTAGTTTCTAGCCCGTGGGTATCGAGAATGCCCTTCAGGAAATGCCGTGGGTTGGGTCGGGTGTCAGGTTGGATGAAATCCCAGCTGGGTTTATGAAAAAATGGCATCAGTAGCGGTAATTTTTTATTTTGGGTGTCAATTAGATTGGAGATTAGGACTGTCAAGACTCGAGAGGTAGGTACTATAATGATGTAATTAACCCTTTCTTGTTGTGATATTGGAGTTTCCAGGGGTAGTTTGGGATTTGAGTCTTTTGTCTTTATTTTGGATTGAGGAATGACAATAGTGGAAAGATGGTGTCATGTCATGATCTCATATGGAGTAGTGACCCATTTAGATTCCAAGTGCATGGTTCAAGGTCCTATTAGTGTTGATTTTTACTTGGGGCTTGATCCACTACCATGTTACTGAGTTAAACATAGCCACTAATTCCTCAATCTTGGTGGTTTTATGTGGGTTGTGTTTCATTTTTGGTATGGTTGGTGTAAACGAGCTTTCAAAATGAAAATGGTTTTGAAATTAAAGTGAATTTTTGAAAATGGTTTTTATTTGATAAAGAAAATTGGGTTTAGAAAATGAAAGTCAATTGAGAGTTTGATAAATTCTTGGATTTGAGGAGGTGGTGGAATATGTGACCCTTTGTATTCCTTATGAATGTTCACATATGTATGGGTATGTGAGGAATGTGCATGATGGAACATGTGCATGGATAATGTAAATGGAAGTGGATGAATACATATGTGACAGTTTATAGAATTCCATGGGTGAGAATTTTAAATCAAAAGTATGGATTAGTATTTCTAAAATGATTTTTGTTGAAGATGATTTAGGGATTTGGGTTTGCTTTTAAATGTGGGTCTTTGTTTTTTGGAAAGTGCCCTCAGAAGAAGAAGGTATTGAAACTAAAATGAAAAGGGTAGTTTTTAAAAAGGGTATTTTGTTTTGTTTGTTATGATTGATCCATGAGTTAGTTGTTTGGGCATGAGAGGGTCTTTTGGTTATGATTTTTTTTTGGATATTGATTTTTGGTTTTTTTTCTCTTTATGTTATTCAGAATATGCCCCACATAAAGGTTTCCAAAGTTTCTAATGAGTCATGTACAATTTCTAGTTCTTCTCGATTGTTGCCTGTCTTTTGTGGTGATCAAGGTTTATTAGAGGTAGTGAAGTGGCTTGAGAAGGTTGAGAATGTCTTCAGATTGTTGGGAACTACCAAAGCTATTAGATATCGTGCTGTCCTGGGTTTATTTGAGGGTCCAACATTGGACGAATGTGAGTTGTTTGTCACACCATCGATGCAAGTTGGAATGACATGGGTAGTGTTAAAGTCTATCTTCATTCGATGGTTTATACTTGAGGTGGTGAAGATAGAGAAGGGGGAAGATCTCATGAGTAGTCAGCAAGGCTAGTGGACGGTGAAGGACTATTTTGAACACTTCAAGGAGCTGGTTTCCATTTCTATGGAGGTGGAATCGTAGGATCTATTAAAGATTTATCTTTTCATTGGATGGTATTTTTTGAGAGATCAAGGAATTATATCTCTGCTCCAAGGATATTCGTTTTGAGAAGCAGGTGGAAAAAATATTTTTATCCGAGTAAGTTTTCATAGCGTAGGAAATTACCAATCCGATGTCCCTTATTTCTCATGAAGGTTCCCCATCTAGTAAGGAGTGTGTGCCAGAGGAGCATGTTCCTAGAAAGTATCTTAATTTGGATCTAGATTCTAGTCCATCGGTCCGTTCACTTGTGTGCCACCAATTTGTTTGGTTCTATCATTTGAAGCCATCTTGTATCAATACCCCAAAGACATTCCATCATTGTGGCTGTCTGGGTCATTAAGAGAAGTTTTACAGGAAGCGCCATCCAAAGAAGATGTTGTGATAAGAGGATGTCAATGAATAAATATGAGGCAAGAGATGATTCATTCATCAGTTATTTAGACATAAGTCTCAAAGTGAAGCATTCATGCAGTCAATGATTATCAGAGATGTGGAAGGCCATGGCCTATTTTTTGGCTCCTGTGTTTGGACGGAGACGTTTGAAGTCTCATGTTGTAATTTTTTTGCTCTTGTGATATTCTCCTTTTTTGTAAGTTGGTTGATGGTTTTTCTTATTTGAATATGTCTCATTGAATCATTTTTTCTTATTTGTGTGTGCTTATCCTTAGTGTGGGATGGTATCAGTTTTAGCTTTCAACTGTGTTTGTTTCATAAATGCTTGAGTTTTGTGTAATTTTGTATGATAGTACTGGGTTCAATATTTGAACTCAAGTTATTTTGTGGGTTTTACCTAGTGTCGGGGGTTCGAGATATGTGGGAAGTTTCTAGTTTTGATTATGGTGTTGTTTTTATCATGCTAAATAGTTTAAGTTAGTTGTGTTGGGAGTTCCCGGTCTTAGTGTGGGTGTTATTCGGTTAATGTGGAAAGGTTTGTGTTAGTTCCCTCATTCCCGTTCCTAGTTTGTCTCATGGTGTTATTTGAGTCCTTGTGGTGGGGATAACCCTCTCATGTTCTCTCATTGACCTTCTTACCTTGGTTTTCTATGGAATTGGTTGGGTTTGAATTGTAGAGAGAAATGGTTACCCTAAGGTTTGTGTTTTCTTTGGATTTTGATTAGGCATGAATTTGAGTTTGGTCAACTTTTTTATAGGTGAATTTATAGGGGAAGAAAGTGTTTTTGGTGGGGAGAATTGTTACACCCAGAACTTTAAAACCATATTATTTTATTCTTTTCTTGGCTTTGGATGTTTTGTTGGAGGTTCGGATTGAGTTCCTGGCTTAAACTTTTGAGTTTTTGAGTTTCGGGTGAATTTTTGGCCTATGCACGGGCAACACACAGTTAGTGGAAACTGTGTGGCCTAGCCCAAGTAACTGTATGGTAGTTCCTAGGGTTGTAAAGTAGCTAAACATGGTTTGATCATGGTAAGTCAAACCATGTGGGTTGGCCTTGCGGCCGATCTCCCCTTGGACAGTAGCTACTGCACAGTTGGCACATAGTTTGGTAAACTGTCTATCCAAACTGAACGAGCTAACGAGAAATTTTAAATATTAAAATCCCTATTTTTCTCTCCCCTCTATTTATCCCCAATTATACCCCCTCACTCTTGGTCAATTTTTTCACACTAAGGGGTCCCAAAACCTCGCACTCCTGGTCTCCCCCTCCCCCATGGGTGTTCCTCCAAAGATATAAGGTGAGTTTTTAGGGTTTTTGGACTCTTTTTCCCTCTTCATCTTCTACTCTCTCTATTTCTCATATATTATTTGTTGGGTTATATATTAGAAAAACTCTAGATGTTATGGTTGATGTGAATTTTGTTTTCTTGATTTTTAGGGTGTTTAGTTTGATATTCGGGGTGTATTCTTCCTTCTCCGAGAGTTTCATCGCATTTTTACACCATTGAGGTATGTGTTTCTATTATTTTTATTTCCAAAACATTCCATTAAATTATTGGAATTTGTTAGTTGATTTAAAATTAATATAATATTTCTTGTGATGTTCTAGTATAACTAATTTGGGGTTTTATGATGAAGAAACGGGTGTTAATTGATTTCTCAAAGGATTTCTCATATATGAAAATATGTATATGTATTCAAGGTGTTTAATAAAATGTATATTGTTTTATAGTCATGAAATTTATCCATTTTTGTTTTACTTGGACTTGGTTTTATTTATTAGCTTGGTTTAAGAAAGTAATGGAGCATGATATGTGATTTAGATGCCTCTTTATGGCTCGATGATTTATGGTGAATTTTTCTAGAAAGCTTCTTCAAGTTTCAAAAATGATTATTAGACTGAAAATTATTTTTTATTATTATCAAAACAATTTTAAGGAAAAGTGAGAAACCCCAGATCCATATTACAAACTCTTGAAACCATAAAACCCAGAACCAAACTAAAGGGACCACCCCTCCCCAGCCAATACAAAGAGATGAAAACCCTCACCATCGCCAGACCACTCAATAGGCTATACCATGCTCAAATTCACATGACCAGAACTGATTTAATATCCATACCCTCTCAATCAAACAATTCCAAATGGCATGCACTGGTAAAGGTTTAAGCTCTGGTCCCCATCTGGAGCAGGACCCTCTATAATGATGGTTGAGCACCACCAAGCTACCTTAAAAATAAAAAAAAAGCTGCTCTAAATTCTAACAAAACTAAATCTAACATGCTTCCCAACCAATCAATAGATTCCACCCATTTAATCAGAATCATTGAGAAATAATTTTAGCTTACTAGAAACCGATTCCCTAAAAAACTTCCAAGAGATATATGTTACCTGGATGCTTGGGATAGTTGAAATTAGATTTTCAAGTTTATAAGCTAGCTGATCCCATGTCTGTATGTACTCCTCATGAATGATCTTCCCTTTATTTAACCCCCACACTAATTAGGTCCTATTTATCAACCTAGGAGTATTTTTCCTCATTGTGTGACACCTTTAAAGACCTCCCCATCATCTTAGATCTCTCTCTTTCAGATGAATTAATCAACAAAACCTGGTTGAACGCCCCTTCTTTATAGCTTAACAATAATTCCAGGGTCTAATTACCCACAACCTCTAATTCTGTTTTTTGTGGAATTTAGATTTTTTGTAGATCGAGTCTCCAAAGGAGGAGGTAACAAGGAGTAATATTTCATACTTTTCCTCCTCCTATTACTTATATTACTCCTAGGCCTTATATCTTTACCAACTAAGAGAATAAGGTCAGTTACATTGGTTTCTAATGCATGTTCCCCATCTGCATCAATCAGAATACTAAGCTCAGAACACAAACTAGCCTCTACAAGACCTTCAAAACTGTTGCTCGACTTAATTGTATTAAGGGTCCTTGAAATAGCACCCCCTAGATGCCCATATCTAGCGTGACTATCCAGTTCCTGTCTTCCCTTAACTGAATCACCCTTACCTGACCTCAAAACCTCCACATAAGAATCAACTGCAATATCCACCTCTCCACTTTCCCTCTGTTCCATAATAGTTGAACCCCCATATGTAGGGATTTCCTCTCAAACGACCTCATAATGGACCATACCAGCCCCCTTCCTTACACCCTCAAAAGGCTTGTTTGGCATTATACACTTGAAAGTGATATTTGATAGTATTCTAGAAATGGTTTGGAAATATTTAATGAATTTATTTGAAATGGAAATTATGTAATGAATGGTTGTAATTTTAGAGTGTTTTTCAAAATGATTGTGGTTTTGGAAATATAAATTCCTTATTGACAACTTTTGGTGATTTGATAATTGTTTTAAAGATTAAATAATTTGACTGCTCAGTTGGAACTTATAAATGACTTTATATATGATGGGAACCCCTCTAAATGGATTTCCCTATATGGGTTATCATATAGGTGGTGTGAGTGTTTGGGGTAGGCAAGTGTGGTGACGACAAGTATGGTGAGTCACGCATATGAGGGAATCCTACTTTCATAGTATACTATTAACATGAGTTTCCTAGGCATATTTTAGATGGTTGAGTGACAGTTTATTATCAACTCTAATTATAAGGGTTGGTACCCCTTGGATTTCTTAGAGGATAGGTGGGTTGTACCACTGGTGCAGCTAGTCTATAGAAACCAGTTGGTTATTGACTATGGAGTTGTACCATACACCGATAGGTGATTCCGAACCGATTACATCCAGGGATCGCTCTAGGGATGTCTAGAAAATGACCCTGGTTTACTACCTATATCCTCTTATTTACATTTTTCTAAAATTGGTTATTTATTTATATATCTATTTTATTCTTAGCATAGTTTGGTATTTATTTTATTGGATTTTGTTTTGGGATTTTGTCTTTAAATGGTAACCCTTTTTTAAAATAAAGGTGTGATGTTGAATATTTTGAAAAAGGAAAAGCTATATTTATTTATTAAATGAATAAAAATATATTTTTATATATGTATTTCAAACTAGTGTTTATGTACTGTTTAGGGAAAGGAAATGTATGGATTTTGTAGTGGTTTCCTATTGAGATGTTAAGCTCACACCCTACTTGTACCATTCGGTGTCAATACACCCAAGAAATTTTGCAGGTTCAGGTTTTTGGTTTAAGTGATTGTTGGAGGAGGAGGTTGGTTTGGGGGCTGGAGGTGACCAAGTGGTCACATGGAGATCTTGTTGGAGCAATCCAATTTTATCTTTGTATATTGTTTGTTTTTGTTCAGCAATTGTATCTGGACCAGTTGTTTATCTATTTGAGATTTAGTTATTGTTGGTATTTTATGTTTATCATTTTACTTTATTTGATCATGGTTATTGGGTTGAAATAATTCCCACTTAGATTATTATTGATGCCTGACACTAGTTTCCAGCCCATGGGGATTAGGAACGCCCTTAGGGCCATGCCGTGGGACAGGTCAGGTGTCGGGTTAGATGACATCCCGTCCTGGTTCATGACATAATGGTATCAGTATAGGTATTTAGTTATTTGGTTTTTCAGGTAGATTTGATATTAGGGAAATCAGGACTTGGGAGGTAGGTATGGGAAGGACATAATTAACCCTAGCTCGTTTTGATCCTCGAGTTTCGAGGGGTAGTACGGGATTTGAGTCTTTTGTCTTTATTTTGGATTGAGGAATGACAATAGTGGTGATCCAGTGTCATTCCATGATATCACATGGAGTACTGACCCATGTGGATTCCGAGTGCAAGGTTCAAGGTCCTCTTTGTGTTTATGCTTACTTGGGGCATCAAACACTACCATGTCACTGAGTTAGGAATAGAAAATATTTCTTAAATACTATTAGTTTTGTGTGGCTTGTGTTTCATTTTGGGTTTGATTGGTGTAACTAAGATTTCAAAATGAAAATGGTTTTGAAATTAAAGTTAATTTTTTCAAATAGTTTCAAGTTTATAAAGAAATGTGGGTTTTGAAAAGGAAAGTGAATCTAGAGCTTGATAAATTCTTGGATTTGAGGAGTTACTAGAATGTGTGACCCTTTGTATTCCTTATGAATGATCACATATGTGTGGCTATGTGAGGAAGGTGCATGATGGAACCTGGGCATGTATAATATAAATTGAAGTATATGAACACATATTTTATAGTTCATAGGATTCCATGGGTGGAAATTTTAAATCAAAATTATGGATTAGTTTTTCTAAAATGATTTTTGTATAAGATGATTCAGGGATTTGGTTTTTCTTTTAAATGTGGGTTTTCTGTTTTTGTGAAAAGTGCCCTCGGAAGAAGGTGGGTTTGAAAGTAAAATGAAAAGGGTAGTTTTTTAAAAGGGGATTTTTTTGTGTTTGTTATGATTGAACCATGAGATAGTTTTTTGTAACTAGGAGGGTCTTTTGGTTATCATTTTTGTTAGATATTGATTTTTTGTTTTTTTATCTTTACGTTACTCATCATATACTTCCCAGAAAGGTCCTAAAGTTTCTAATGAGTCATGCCCAGTTTATAGTTATTCTCGGTCGTTGCCTATATTTTTTTGGTGATTGAGGTTCATTAGAGGCAGTGAAGTGGCTTGAGGAAGTTGAGCATATCTTCTTATTGTTGGGAAATACCTAAGCTGTTAGAGTTTGGGGTGTCCCGAGATTGTTTAAGGGTCCAACTTTGGATGAATGGGAGTTTTTTAACCCACCATTGATACAAGCTGGCATGACATGGGTAGTTTTTATGTTTTTATTTATCAGATGGTTTATACTTGAGGAGGTGAAGATAAAGAAGAGGGAATACCGCATGAGTACTCAGTAAGGCCAGTGGATGGTGAAGGCCTATTTTGAACACTTCAAGGAGATGGTTTCCATTTATCTAGAGGTAGAGTCATAGGATCTATTAAAGAGTTATATTTTCACTGTGGTTCTTTGTAGAGAGATCAAGGAAAAATATCTCTCCTCCAAGGATATTCATTTTGAGAAGCTGGTGGAAAAAGAATTTTTAGCTGAGTTGGTTTTCGGATCATAGGAAGTTGGAAATCTGGTGTCCTTTATTGCTCATTAAGGTTCCCCATTTGGTGAGGAGTGTGTGCCAAAGGAAAATGTTCCTAGAAAGTATCTTCCTTTGTTTCTAGCTTACAGTCCATCATTCCATTCACTTGTGTGCTACCAGTGTTTCTAGTTCAGGCATTCAAATCTGTCTTGTAGCAATACTCCAAAGAACTTCCAACATTGTAGCTGTCTGGGTCATTTAGAGAAGTTTTTGTAGAAAGCATCATCCAAAGAAGATATTGTTATCAGAGGATATCAATAACTAACTGTGAGGTAGGAGATGATTAATTCATCAGGTATCTATCCATATCCTTTAGATAGAATCCTGTGTGTAGTCAAGGATTTTCAGAGATGTGGAAGGCCATGGCCTAGTTTTTGGTTCCAGTGTTTGGGTGGAGACGTTTGAAGTCTCATATTGTAATTTTTTCTGATCTTGTGAGATTATCCTTTTTTGTAAGCTTATTGATGGTTTTTACTATTTTAATGTGTCTATTTGAATCATTTGTTCTTATTTGGGTGTGCCTATCCTTGGTGCGGTATGGTATCGATTTTAGTTTTTCTTGAGTTTTGTGTAATTTTGGATGATAGTACCAGGTTTTCTATTTGGACTTAAGTTATTTTGTGGGTTTTCCCTAGTGTTGGGTGTTTAGGATATGTGGGAAGTTTCTAGTTCTGATGATGGTGTTTTTTTATCATGCTATAGAGTTTAAGTTAGTTGTGTTAGGAGTTCCCAGTCTCATTGGGGGTCTTATTCAGTTAATGTAGAAAGGTTTATGTTATTTCCCTCATTCATGTTCTCGATTTTCCTCATGGTGTTAGTTGACTCCTTATAGTGGGGATAAACCTCTAATGTTTTCCAATTGGCCTTCGTGCCTTGGTTTTATCTGGAATCAGTTGGGTTTGACTTGTGGTGAGAAATGGTTACTTTGAGGTTCATGTTTTTTTTGGATTTTGATGGGGCATGGATTTGAGTTTTGGTCAAATTTTGGCTAGGTGACTTTCAAGGGTCATAAAGTGTTTGTGTTGGGGATATTTGTCACACCATGACCTTGAAAATATTATTATTTTATTCTTTTCTTGTATTTATATTTTTTGGTGGAGGTTCAGATCAAGTTCCTGGCTTAAACTTTTGAGTTTTTGAGTTTCGAGTGATTTTTTGGCCTATGCATGGGCAACAGATAGTTATTGGAAACCATACAGCCTAGACCATGTAACTATATGGTAGGTCCTGGAGTTGGAAAGTAGATACAACATTATTTGAGCATGGTAAGTCAAACCATGTGGGTTGGACTTGCAGTTGATCTCCCCTTGGACAGTAGAAACCACATAGTTAGCACATAGTTTGGTAAAACCTACAGCCAAACTGTACAAGCTGACTAGAAATTTTAAATATTAAAATCCCTATTTCTCTCTCCCCTATTTTTATCCCCAATTCGGCCTTATCCCTCTTGGTCAATTTTGGCACACTAAGGGGTCCCAAAACCCCTCACTCTTTGGCTCCTCCTCCCCCATGGGTGCTACCGCAAAGATCTAAGGTGAGTTTTTAGAGTTCTTGTCCTCTTTAACCCTCTTCCTATTCTAATCTCTCTATTTCTTGTCTCTTATTTGGTGGGTTCTCTATTATCCAAACCATATATGTTAGGGTTGATGTGTTGTTTGTTTTCTTGATGTTTAGGGTGTTCCGTTTCATTTTCAGGGTGTATTCTTCCTTATCCTAGAGTTTCGTCACATTCTCACACCATTGAGGTATGTGTTTCAATTATTTTCCTTTCCAACACATTCCATTAAATTCTTGATCTTTCCAAGTTTCTTCAAAATTAATATAATATTTCTCTTAATGTTCTAGTATAACTTATTTGGTGTTTTATGATGAAAAAATGGGTGTGAATTTATTTCTCAAAGGATCTATAATATATACCTATATGTATATGCATGCAAGGTATTCAATAAAATGTTTATTGTTTTCTAGACATGAAATTGAGCCCTTTTTATATTAATTGGACTTGGTTTTATTTATCAGCTTGGTTTAAATAAGAAATGGTGCATGATATGTGATTTATATTCCTATTTATGGCTCGATGATTTATGGTGAAATGTTTTGGAAAAGTTCCTCGGGGTTTAAAATGATTATTAGTGATGTTGGTTTAATGGGAATTAGTATTTCTAGAAAAATAGTGTTATGTATTCTTATTGATCTTCAAAGTGTTTAATTGTATTTTGGAACATTCATGGGTGAAATTGGCACACACATGGATGGGAATTCAAGTAAAAATGACACTTAGAAATGATGTTGTCCTTGAACCATGGTCTCTCAAATTATTTCTCTTCTCTCTCATCTTATATTAGTTATAAAATGGATCTTCAATTTCTAAATAGTGTGTTGGAATTTCATGTGGATTTAAATTGGTTTTTAATGTGTTCCATAAAACTTTAACCATTCAGAACTTTGAAACATGATTGGTTTTTAAATGGTTTAAAGGCCTATTTTGCATTGTACACTTAAAAGTGATATTTGAAAGTATTCTAGAAATGGTTTGGAAATATTTCATAAATTTATTTGAAATAAAATGATGTTAGGCCTGGTTTTCATTTTATAGTGTTTTTTAAAATGATTTTAGTTTTGGAAATATAAACCCCTAGTTGGAAACTTGTGGTGATTTGAGATTTTTTTTGAAGCTTAAATGATTTGACTGCTCAGATGTCACTTATGAATAACATGTTATATAATGGGAACCCATATAGAGGGATTTAGCTATATGGGTTATCATATAGGTGGTGTGAGTGTTTGGGGTAGGTAAGTGCGGTGATGGCGGGTAAGGTGAGTCATGCGTACGAGGGCCTCTTAATTTTATAATATAATATTACCATGGGTTTCTTGGGTGTATTTTAGAGGGTCGAGTGATAGTTTCTTATCAACCCTGATTAAATGAGTTGACACCCCTTGGATGTATCAGAGGCCTAGTGGGTTGTTCTAATGGTGATGCTAGTTTATAGAATATAGTTGGTTATTGACTACAGAGCGGCACTATATGCTGGCATGTGAGTCTGATCCGAGTACATCCAGGGATCACTCTAGGTAGGTTTAGGAAATGACCACATTTTACTATCTGTATCTGCTTATTTAAATTTTTCTATAATTGGTTATTTGTTTATACATATTTTTTATTCTCATCATAGTTTGGTATTTCTTTTATTGGTTTTTGGTTTTTGATTTGGTCTTTAAATGGTACCCCCTTTTGAAAATAAAGGTCTGGTGTGAAATATTTTGAAAAAAGAAAAGTTGTGTTTCTTTATTAAAAGGATAAAAATATATTTTTTACATGTATTTCAAACATGCGTTTATCTACTATTTTGGGGAAAGGAAATTCATGTATTCTATGGTGGTTGCCTATTGATCTGTTAATCTCACACCCTACTTGTACCATTTGGTGTTGGTAGACCCAAGTTTTTTTACAGGTTCAGGTTTCTGGTTTGAGTGCTTATTATTAGAGTAGGTTGGTTTGGTGGTTGGAGGTGACCAAGAGGTCATATAGAGATCTTGTTGGTGTGGTCCAGTTTTAGTTTTTTATACTATTTATTTTTGTTCATTAGTTTTATTTGGACCAGTTGTTTATCTATTTGAGATTTAGTTATTATTTTCCTTTTCTATTTATGACTTTAATTTATTTGATCCCGGTTATTGGGCTAAAATTGTTCCTACTAGGATTATTCTTGATACTTGGAACTAGTTTCTAGACTATTGGTATTTGGAATTCCCTTTGGTCCATGTCACAGGCTAGGTCAGGTGTCGGGTCTGATGACATCTAGGCTTGGTTCGTGATAAAAAATGGATTTGAAAAAAAAAAGGATTTTTGATTGAAGAGAGAAATGAATTCATATTTTCTTAAAAAAATTCTCATTAATTTTAAGTTCTAAATAGAGGATAATGGTACTATTAATTTAAAATTTCATGAATAAATAGATTAGAATAAAATGAAATGGGTTTATTAGACACTTATCAAATAATTTAATTCAATGAAAATTCAAGCATAAACAATGCCGATTACAAAGAAGATTATAACATAAACTGTTACTGATTTGGTAACTTTTGAATCATAACATCCCATGAATGAAGTAAATTAATTATATCTTAAAATATCATTAAGTAGGAAGGATTAATGATATATTATTTAAGGGTTTTGTATATACACCATTTAAAATAAATTAGGTGAATAAAAGAACATGTGTCTCAAACAAGGAAGTTTGAGACGAAACCTTTAAAATGTTCATATCATTATGGTGAGAATTAATAAATACGGTGATTATGTGTAAAAAATTTAGATCCAAAAAATACAAGTTTAAATACAACACAAAGAAATCAAAATTCATTTCACACATAATTTTTTCATAATATAATCAACAAAGTAGTCGTATTACCCAATGAATAAAAATTGAGTTAAGAAACCCATTACTTCACACTTCTAATTAGTTGACCATTATTTAACCTCATGTATAGTAGTTTTAAACATTTTATTAACTTATACCAAAACCGTATTAATATTTATAATATCATATATGATTATTTTATAAAATTTATTACCCATTCGTTAATAATCATTCATTATCATAATTTTTTTGGGTGTTAATTACTTTGTTTTCTTATGAATTTTTTTCATGAAAGTTTTAGATCCCAAACATAGGATATTGTTACATTATATAAATAATTAAATTAATTTTATAAATATAATTTTATTTCATTATATACATATTTATAATCATTAATGAATTTTGAACATGGAGAATGAATCACATCACTTTGTATAGACAATAGACCGTACATGTGCATAAGCAACATTATCATTTACTTAATGGGTGAAAGGGAAAGAAAGAGGATTGTATATTAATTTTTCAGAATCATTATCATATCATATATATCACATATATTTATTAAATTTATTCTTTATTATTTTACATGTATAGCATTAGTGAAAAATGAATCACATCACTTCACGAGGCGGTGGTCCCCCATACACATGAACGACATTATCATTTATTAAATGGATTGTAAGGTAAGAAATTATATGATAAATTTATTTTAAAAAATTATTAACATTTAATTAATATAATATATAAACATAAAATTAATCCTTATTACATTCCATGTAAAGAGTAAGTGAAAAACGAATCACATCACTTCATAAGGTGGTAGTCCATTGTACACAGCAGCGATGCTATCATATTCTATATGGAATGGAAATTAAGAAGGTATATATGATATAATAATTAAATAAGTAAAATTATATCATAAATATAATATATAAAAATTATATGCATCATTATATCCAGTCGTGAGAAGCAGTGATGGAAAAAAAATTACATCGATTCATGAGGTCGTAGTCCGTTGTACACACGATCAACGATTTCGTTTCCCATTTGAGAGAGGAGGAGATATTTGTCGAAAATAACCTTAAAATAAAACATATAAGTATATTTAATATAATTAGGTTATTATATCATCACCATTTATAATATTTTTAGGATTTGGAGGAATAAATTAAATAAAATGCTTGGTTAAGGATATTACCTCTTTTCTGAACAACTTCTTTTAGTTTTCACCAAAATCATTATTAGGTTTTATTTATGATGAAAAAGGATTATAGTATAATTATATAGAATTAGGGAATTTATTTGGGTATTTATTGGCTAAATAAAATGGTTTTGTAATGTGAAATGGAGAGGAGAGCGGGTGACCTTTTATAAGTGATGGAGGATGAAGACACACTTGGTATTTTAAAAAAGAAGGAATTACACCCATGTTTTTCTCATGAAAAAATGATCCAAAATGGACCATTTTAGAACCCTAGAAAAAATAGGGTCTAATTATGACCATAAAATAGGAATTATACAAGTTTTTTGTCATTTTTACCCCTTATATTTTAAGTTTAACCCCAGATAAACTCGTTTTTCCATAACCGTGATAAATAATTTTTAACATTTTTAGTATTCATTATGGTTAAAATTAAGTTCATATTATTATCTAGTATAAATTATTCTGATTCTATATATTAAATAAAATTTTTCCAAATTCAATTCATAGAATTGGTAGAATTTAATTTAAAATTAAACCCATAGACATGTCAAAAAAACTATTTTCCAAAAGAAACAATTTCAAAACTTTATCAAGTTTTTATATCAAAATACAATATGAAATTGATTATAATGAACTAATTTGGATAAATTAATATATACTATATTTAATTTTACTTTTAATGACACGTTAATGTAAATTTGGTCTTGTAAATTATTTAATAAAAAGGTAGTTTTTAATAAAAAATCAGTATTTTCACTATTCATTTAAAAATGAAAATTTTCATAAAAATAGAAAACATTTAACCTAATATAATTTTGATATGAAAATTTGAAAAGTGAAGTTAATTTTGTAAAATAAATTTTCTAAAATCTGTAAAAATTAATTTAAATTATGTGCGAAAAGCGTGATTAAACCACCTTTTAGAAAAATACAGTTTTTTTAGAAAACATTTATTTTTATTTTAAATGATTATTATTTTATTCAAAACCAATATATAATAATTGAATTTATTTTATACATTTTTAAAACATATAATTCTTACAATTTAGTTATTCTTATTCATACTTGCTAATTTAACGACTAGGTTATTATGGTTCATTTAGATTCAGGATTGCGTGTTCCACAAGATTTCAAAGAGATTAAATTTATTTAAAAATAAATATATCATAAAGTCTTGGGGTGTTAAATTATATTATAATTTTGGTGTTACATATCATATACACTATCGAACATTATGACCCTATTTTAAAATCTCAGTGTGTCACATTCTACCCCCTTAAATAAATTGCATCCTCACAATTTAATCTTGATCTTGGAAATCAAGGGTTTGAAAATTTATTTGTGGAGAAAACCACATCATAAAAAGGGTTAATAAAAATTTATATTACAAAGAGGGAAGGAAAAATATGAAATCCATCACATAACTAGATTTACAGATAGGGAAACATTAGTGACAAGTGAATACATAGACATGGAAGAAAAGAGTAAATAATTATAGAGAGTTATAGAGATCATTGATCAAAAGAAAGTGAATAATAAATGGAAAGTTAAGAACCTAAAAACCATAAATCTATGATGATTTAAAATACATTTTGATTCATCAGATATGAAGTTAATATGATAACATTTTTATTTCAATATCCTTTTCATAAAGTTGAGGAGTTATCTTATTATCCAAGAATATAATGAAATATACTTACTTGATATATTTATATTTTATTATCACAATTTCATCCTTTGGTTATGCTTAGATCAATTTACACTTCATCTCTTACTCCAAGAAATAAATATCCAAAAGATTAATTTTCTATGTATGAATCACTAAAATTAATTTTTAACGGATCATAAAATTCATAAAAGAGTAATAAGATATTCCTTACATATTTATTAAAATGAAAACTGTTATAAAAAAGTAATATAATATACAAAATGAATATGAATCTATTAATTTCAAAACTTCAACAATGAAACCAAAGGTTTAACATAGATATACCTCAAATAAATGACCCTATATCCCAAATAACCCCAATAACCTCATTCTCAAAGAAGGTTTTAACCTCAAAAGTTATATCATACCCTTTAAACTTACATATCAAAAACATAATAGATTTATTCCAAAATAATCCTTTACATTAAACCAAAAGGATATATATACTTCAACCCAATAAAAAATCTCCCGAAATATCATTACTCACCCCAAAATCAAATGACTTGATCCCATGATGTATTTTACAAAATCAAATTAATATTTAACCATAAAAATAATCTAAGTAAAAACAATTTTATAGTAACTAGTATTCCATGTATGCTAGTGGTAGGCACTAAATCATTATATCCCTTTGATTATGGGTTCATGCCCCATGACCTTACTAGATGCGATGGGTTATCACCTGAATTGCAGGTTTTAATTTTTCTAAAACCATGGAAAAAATTATGTGATGATCATATTAATAATTATATATGATCTCATAATGTTATCAATAATATTATGATTATATTCAAAAATAACTTCAATCAAATAATCACTTTTTTATAACCACTAATGTTTTTTATACACATTATTCTTTTCTAAATAATCAACTAATTACCTCAACATTAAGAAAATATCTTTTGTTATCTTAACCTAAATTATATATTTTTCATATATAGTATCACCTTACCATTAAATCACAATTCTAGATCATTAGTAAAATTTAAAGTATTCTTGAAAACCCTAAACGCAAAAATTTTATAGAAAAATACTCATATATATAATTCATGATTCACATAATTCTTTAATTCCAGTACATGAAAATTTCAACCATTACAATTCATTATTAAAAAATTAATTAGAATTCATCATCTTATTCCTTAATATCCTTACTTTAATATGTAATTTTTAGTCTATTCATCAAAAAAAATAATAACTTTACTCATATAACCTTGTTGATCACCTTATTAAGCATTCCCCTAAGGATATAAATTTTCATAATTCCCATTATTTCTAAATTTAAAACATTCAACCATTGATAATATCTCATGGAAACCATTATTCTCATCAATTGTATTAGCATAAATTTTATTTTTTTCTTATAATATACTCATTTGGTTCCCTTTCCATATAAAACATATTATCTTTCCTTTGAGACATTCACTTCAGTGCTTCTTCACACATTCTCAACATATAGGAAACTGAATCTTCTTTCCTCCATGGTTTCCACCACCAAAACTCTCATCAAACTATATCCTTCTCTTCTTTGGTGAGTCCTAGATTTGGTTATGGTGTAAGTTTTTAACCATATATCATGATAACTGATTAGGCATAATCACAATATCCTTTACTCTAGTCATCATCACATTTAGTTTCTCATCAACACATCATGTATCACATTCAATGTTAACCCTATTCCTTCTGGTTCTCATTATTGACTAAAACCAAAAATCACAGTATGATAAATAATAATCATAGTGGTAAACCACATAATCATGAAAAAATTATAAGATGTATAAATCATGAATTTTTTTTTTAAAGTCTATGACACATTAGGTTTATCCTAGCTCATTCATGGTTATCATTTATTCAAATCATTCAGGATGATTCATAAAGAGTTTTTGATTTTTAAAATCATATCCCCTAAGAGTATAAAAAAAGGTGCATAGTAAAGTGAATTTTCATGTACCATGTAATACTTGAGTCAAGATCGAAATTCCTTTTTTCAAAGTTATTACCCTTATATACATCTGTGCCAGAACCATGTCTACTTGTAGTATCTAGATAAGGATACCATTTCTTAGAAACCACTTCCTCTAAACTTCACCAAAATTCCAGGATATTTTTCTGATACAAAGACTTATCCTTATACTTATCCTTATACATACCCTTAAACTTATCCTTAGGTTTCTCACATATATTTTCTCATCATAGTTTCCAAAGGATAACTAAACCTTTCCTATTATACCTACTATGATGAACCAATATCTTTATACATATTATTACATGATTTCTAAACATAAATATCCATTAATACAACACAAGGATTATAAATCCCTAGTGTATTTGGAATAGTGTGTTCTTAATTCATCAAAGTGAGACTAAAAATAATACTTTTTATTTTGTTATCCATAATGAGCTCCTAAATCCTTTTCATCTCCCAAAATTTATGAGATAACAAGGGGAATTCATAGAAAAAAGGGGTGAGATAATAATCCTAGTAAGGGAATAAACATGATAAGTAATTATAATGTGTGAGTCAAAAGTATATCATGAAATCCTAATGAGAAGGATAATGAGTAGTCACATGAAAGAATAACATAAATAACATGGTATCATAAGATCATAGTAGTATAGGAAATGTGGAAATTACATATAACATGACGTAAACATGAGTAAAGGATAACTACCTAGAAAATATCATATAGTGTATTATATCCAAAAATGGATTAGATTTACTCCCTAATCCCATACATAACATCTCATGATACTGAATCTTTACCCAATGCATTTGAGTGTTATCTGGGTAAATCAATCATAATATGTTCATGATTTATGTGGGTTAGATAATGGAATCGATACCAAACAAGTACATATAGAAGCACATATTCTGACGATTTATTAAATTAATGAAAAAAGGTATATAAAAGAGACGGGCGAGGTCAAACAAAGGACTTTACCTCATCCGTCAAACAAGAAATTAAAGATCATAATAAGAAATGTCATTGTCATAATCAGACTCATCAATAGTTTCTTACTAAGATTGATATTTACCTTGATTGAAAATCTAGAGAATATATGAATTGTCTATATTTGACTCTTTATAGGAGGATCTAGGAGTCATAGCTCATGGTATGTGAGAATAATCATTCTGTGGCCTTCTCTTTGAAGGATCAAGGGTGGATACCTCCCTATCAATTACCTTTTTCATGCCATAAATAATTGCATCCTTATAAGAGGCATGACCTATAGTACCCAATTCCCTTACGTGTTATTGTCCTTCACCCCTTTATCATTAGAGATGTTTCCCCACTTCTTAGATATCCTAGAAGAGTTGAATATTTTATAGATCTTTTGATGGAAATCATCCTGTCGAGTAACAATTTTATTAAAACCATTATCTTGTCAGGATGGAGGATTATAAGGCACCAGCTACAAGCATAGTTTCCCCAAATGGAACTATGTAGAGAAATCCACTAAAACATCCATATGATCCTGAACATTATCAGCAGTTTCCACATCCTGATGCAAGACCTCATCACCCATAATAGGCACATATGCATCCAACTACACATTATTATGGATACCCATGCTAGTATAGAGCTTAGGAACATACCACATCTTTGAGGAGTATGCTTGTCCCTTCAAAGCAATAGCCACAACCTCAGAAGTAGCTTTCCCATCAAGTGAAAATTTTTCACCAACATGGTCCACCTTCTTTTGCACTTTAAAATTATTCCTACAAGATGACTCATGATGCCCTTTTAAATGGAAATGGTAGAAAACCATAGTTTTAAAATATGCGTCTTTAACATGACTAATTGTTTGAAAGTCACCTCAATAATGTTGAAGTCTTTTATACTCCACCTTAAGAGGGATATAATCATTTAATACTGATAATAATATATTTTAAATTAGGAAAGTGCTCAAGTCAACCTCTACAAAATACCCTAGAAAAGTTCCTGTATTTAGAAACTCTAGTGGCTCTCCCCATCTTGACTATAATACCAACATCAAAGTAAATATAAAATCGGATCTTAAGATTCCATAAAATCCAATTAAGACAAATAATTTTGATCCAAAATTAGACTGATGAGTTTTTTAAAGAAAATGGATTAAATCGGAAATCCCACTCTTGAAAACATACCATACTTAGATTTAAGGAAATCAAGCCGATCCCCCAAGATCTATGCTTTAATTTCTCTAATAGAAAATTGATGTGGAAGAAAACCCTACCCATAGGTACACATTTCCAATCCAATAAATTCCAAACAGAGGCCAACCTCTAAACCAAGTCATCAACATTCCAATGTTTTCCACTAGTTGGAAGAAAAACTCTTGCAATGATGGATAATTGATAGATCTTGAATCTATAAAAAATATCCTCTTTTTTAGAAATCACACAATCCATATCACCCTTCTTCATAATCTGATTAGGAATAGAATCTTTTATAATTGTAAACTGCCATCAGCTAAAGTCCCTACCATCTTCCACAAGGTCAGAATTGCATGAAACATTATTCAGATTAATATAAACCCCTAAAACATTATTTGGATTATCAAAAACCCTTTCATCATGATGATAAGAAAGCGAGGGCTCCTCTCAATGAGCTTCTTCCAACCTTAACCTCACCGGGGAGGATCTATGATTACCAATATTCTCAGCCACCCCCATTGCGATACACCTAACATCATCACCACAATTAACCTCAGTCAAAACTGATATATTAGGCCAAGATCCAATCTATCCACCTACATATCCGCATTTCTCACACACCAAATCCATAGAATTATGCCCACCATCGTTGGCCATCCCCGGCGTGGCTCTCCAGGTTTCACCTTCACCATTCGTATCCTCCATCTTCATCACAACACAATAAGAACTATTCAAGATTAAGATGAAATATCTATGTATCACTGTCTCTATCCCTGTTGATCCACCTCCATCATCTCCATAAATCAACCTCATGCCAAATCTAGTGAAATCCGAACCAGTAACCCTAGATCCTGTGATTTCCGAACCACCGTCCCTAGATCCAGCAATTTTTGAACCAGCAACCCTATATGGAGGTTCAAAAAAACCCTTATTGGATGATTGGATACCATAAAAGGTCTCACTACTATTCAAAATCACATAACCAAGGAAAAATAGTTACACAATAAGCATTCAACACTACCCTTCCAAGTCGCTAGAGCCTCCATCGCGTATGAACCCACAAACCCTCACTCTCTCTATCGTCCTCCTATAGCCTACTAATCTAAATAATGGAATCAATAATAATGAATAAAATAATAATTACCCATGGAAATAAAATGGGTTTAATAATCTTTCTTCATATCATAAACAAGGTAAATTTTAAAAAGAAGGCATTTGAGAAATTATCATAAGGAATGTATTAACTTATCAAAGGAAGGGATAATAAGATAGTTATATACATGAGAGATGTATATACATAATTTAGAAAAAATCCATAACATAAATGGTTATTTTCATTGAGGAAAATACTCTTAAAAATATTAAAAAAATTATTAATGAAAATAAACTTTTCACTTTGAGTAACACCAAAGGATTTCATCTTATATGGAAAATGATTTTGAAATATCACTTTGAACATTTATTTAGGAAAATATCCTTTACATTTTGAAAACACTTATTTAAAATCTAAAAATTCTCAACATTAAATATTTTTTTTTGAAAATAACCTTTGAAATGTGAAAAAGGAAGCTTTAAAGCATTGAGTGCTAATGACAGTGGAAGAGCTTTTTTTAAGTCAAATACATTAGAAAACAAAGATTCCTTTCACTTTTTTGTAAGAAAATTAAAAAGTATTTTTTTGGAAAATGATAGAAAGATTACTTTTAAAAATATTTTTTAAAAATATAATTAATGGTAAAATTTTATTTAAAAAATCATAGTAAAATATTCTTAATTATTTTAGAAAAAATGGATTTTGAAGAAAATAGATTTTCGACTAAAGATAGAAATGAAGTCGGATTTTCTTAAAAACATTTTATCAATAATTTTAAGTACCAAAGAAATAAAAATGGTTCTATTTCATTAAAAATTCAAGAATAACCAAAGGATAATAAAATTAAAGGGTTTTATTAGAAAATTACCAAATAATTTCCTTCAATTTAAATTTATGCATAAATAATCCTGATTATAACAGGGATCGAATATAAAACCTTACAGCTTTGTTAAAATTTAAATTATAATATACCATGAAATAAGTAGATGAATTTTTACTTAAAATATCATGATGTATGAATTATTCATGATATATCATGTAAATAAATTGTATATAAACCATTGAAAATAAATTATGTGCAAAAAGGACATGTGTCTCAAAGAGTGATGTTTGATATGAAACACTTAAAAAGTTTATATCAGTGATGTGAGGGTTAATAAATGTGGTTATAATGTGTAAAAAATATATATAAAAAATAATAAAAGTTTAAATACAATATAAAATTTTCAAAATTCATTTCAAACATAATTTTAGAATAACATAATCAACAAAATAGTCATATAACCTAATGAGTAGAAATTGAGTTAAGAAACCACCTAACTCACCCTTTAATTTAGTTGAGCATTCTTTAAAATATTTTATAGTGGTTTTAAACATGTTATTAACTTATAATAGAACCATATTAATATTTATAATATCATAAATGATCATTTTACAACATCAATTACCCGTTTGTTAATAATCTTTCATTATCACTAATGTTTCAGGTGTTAATTTCTTTGTTTTATTATGCATGTTTTATCATGAAAGTTTTGGATATAGAAAAAAGGATATAGTTAAATCATATAAATAATTATATTAATGTTAAAAATATAATTTTTTAATTAGATAAATATTTATAATCGTTATTGAATTTTGAATATAGAGAATGAATCACATGTCTTTATGGAGACGATTAGCCGTATGTACGCACAAGCGACGTAATAATTTCCTTATGAGTGAAAGGGTAAGAAACTGTATTATATATTAATTTTAAATAATAAATATAATGTTATATATTTAAAACACATTCATTAAATTTATCCTTTATTACCTTCAATTTGAAGCGTTATTGAAACACAAATCACATCGCTTCGGGGGGCGATAGTCTGCCGTACACGCGAACGACATTATCGTTTATTCAGTGGATGGAAAGGTAAGAAAGTATATGATATATTTTATTTAAATAATTATTAATATTTAATTAATATAATATATCAATATAAAATTATTCCTTATTACTTTTCATGTAATGCGTAAGTGAAAAACAAATCACATCTCTTTGTGAGGTGGTAGTCCGCTGTACACACAAGTGACATTATCATATTCTATAAGGAATGGAAAGTAAGAAGTTATATTCAATATTTTAATTCAATAAGTATAATTATATCATTAATATCATAAATATAAATTATATAAATCATTATATCCATTCTTGAGAAGCGGTGATAAAAAACGAATTATGTCGTTTCGCGTGGTGGTAGTCCACTGTACACAAGATCAATGGTTTCATTTCTCATTTTAGAGAGGAGGAGACAGTTTTAGGTCATGAATTTAACATAGAAACTTATTATAATATTAAATATACTGAGGTTATTATATAATTAAGTTCTAATAATATTTTTATGGTGTGGAGGAAGAAATAAAATAAAACACTCGGTTAAGGATGTTACCTCTTTTTCGGAAAACTTCTTTTGGTTTCCACCAAAAGCGTTCTTAGGTTGTCTTTATGACCAAAAAATACTCTATGATTAGGGGTGGAAAGTAGGAAATTTATTTGGATATATATTTTCTAAACCAAATGGTTCTGTATGTGTGTAATGGAGAGGATAGGGGGTGTTTATTTATAAGTGGGGGAGAGAGTACACTTGGTATTTTTGAAAAGAAAGAATTAAAACCATGTTTTTATAATGAAAACGGTTAATAAATGGACTATTTTTGAACTTTATATGATATAAGTTTTAAATATTACCATAAAGTAGGAATTATAAAAGTTTTTGGGTTATTTTAACCCTTATATGTTAAGTTTAATTCCCCGATAAACTAGTTTTTATCTTAACTACAATAAATATTTTTTTACTATTTTCAATATTAATTATGGAAAAAATTAAGTTTAAATTAGTAGATATAATAAATAATTATTATTAAAAATATGGAGTCCATTTTTTAAAAATTAACTCATAGAAGTGTAATAATTTAATTTAAAACTGAACTCGTAGTCATGTAAAAAATTGTTTTCCAAAAGAAAAACTTTCAAAAAATTAAGAACTTTTTATGTCAAAATTCAATATTAAATTGATTACAATGTAATATTTTGGATTAGTTAATATATTATTTAACTAATTTTACTTTTAAAATAACATTAAAATATAATTGGACTTGTAAATTAATTAAATGAAAATGTAGTTTTTAATAAAAATCAGTATTTTTCTCTATTCATCGAAAAATGATACTTTTTAGAAAAATACCAGAAAATAATTGTTGGATAATTTTGATATACTAATTTAAAAAATTAAGTTCATTTTGTATAAATTTTTTTCTAAAATATTTAAAATTTAAATTTAAATTATATTTGTAATGAGTGACTAAACTGCCTTTTAGAAAAATATAGTTTATTAGAAAACATTTTTTTCTCTTTTAAATGATTCTTATTTTATTTACAATTAAAATATAATCATTGAATTTATTTTATACACATGTAAACCATATAATTTTGATAATATAGTTAGTTCTATTCATACCCTCTGATTTAATGTTTAGGTTATTATGATTCTTTTAGATTTGAGGTTGTGTGTTCCACAAGCCATCAAATAGATTGAATTTATTTTAAAAGAAATATATCATACGGTCTCATGGTGTCGCATTATCTTATAAGATTAGTTTTTCATGTCATATACACTATCAAACATGTTGTTCCTATTTCAAAATCTTGGGGTGTTATAAAGGTCTTGTAAGGTGTCACACTCTCAATTGATATGTGTTCATCATTCTTGACTGTTGTAGGAGGTGAGATTTGATGCGCTAAATATTTTTCCTAAGAATTATAAGTTTCACACTCAAAGTTAGGGATAATGGTTCATGTACAATGTGATTAACTATGAAACCAAATTTAGAAAATAATAATGGATAATAAAAGAACTCGAGTAGTAATCTTGAAGATCACATTCTTTCTTGCTAAAATTTGTTTAGTTTTTACACCATAATTTATTTTCATGCATGTCATCATTCTCAAAAATAATTTTTATACTTTGTTATAAAATATTAAAAATACCAAAATAATAAAAAGGTGTTTGGGATAGTGATTTGTCGTCACTAAGGCTCATCAAGAGAGATAAACTAGGTCATCCCATTCGCTAAACTTATTAAAAATCACAAATATTTTGGGTGTGGGAATGAAAATGATTATAAAAGACCATTATTAGATAACATGTTGGAAACCATTAAATTTTAAAATGAAATGTATGGTAATATCATCAAAGAGATATTTTTAAATCATCATGAATTTTGGATTTTTAGTTTATCGAACTAAATCATTTTATACTACATTTAATTATATTTTGGTTTTTGATTACCACTTTTATCATACATTCAAGTGGGTATCTCTCTATCTATTCCATTTATTATTATCTTAGAAGAATATTGGTGACAAATGGGACCTTTAAAACATCCTTGGGTTATTTTTTGATTATTTTTGATTTTCTCCTTTAATAAGTCCAAATTTTCATGGATTAAGGTACTATTTACTTGAATCTTTATCCATTACTATATATTTTATATTCTTAGTGTTTTATGGATATTGGTAGATTTTTTTACCTAATATGATATAATATAGATCCATTATTACTTTTTTATAAGGATGAGGATATATGATTACTGAATTCTATTTTTCAATGATCTAACAATTTGAACATCAGTTAGAGGTAGGAGATTCAATAACTCTATTTTTTATTACTATTTATATGAACTGATCATTCTTTATAATATTTGATTAAGTAATTGAGGTTAATTTATTCATATAAATAAAATTGGAATCTTGGGAGAGATATGAGTTTAAGGCACTATATGTGCTATTTTTATTTTTATGCCTTTATATATTAAACAATTAAAGTTATCTAGTTATGTATATTAAGTGGTATTATTGTATTTATGTGATAGTATAGTGGGATTTTTGTGGTTAAGTTGATAAAGATAGTAATTCTTTGGATATCGATATCTCATTAATGAATGAATTAATAAAAGAAGAATAATTATTTGGGATATGGATAATGAAATGAATTAATAGAATGATGGAATTAATTATGTAATGCATAAATAAATTATACAATAAATTGTTAAATGATTATTAAGAGTAAAGAATTATGTAGTAATTTGATAAAATTAAGTATGTGGTCATTTATTGAAAATTCATCTCTACGATTAAAGGAAGATGTGGTACTTTTATGGTGAAGTTTTCATATGAAATTGAATGTGTACAGATGAACTTGATAGGATGTAGAATCAGGATAGGTTATGTGAGTCTATATTATTGTATGTGTTTTTTTATTTTAGTGGTGGATAATATACCATTCACAATTATTATGTACCCACTTATGTTGAATAACCTTAAAAACACCTATATAGATTTGGGTATTGGGTGAACCCCCAATATCAATGATGTTGTAGAAATGTATGATCAACTACCCCCACTCTTGATCTCCTGCATGAATGTGGTTATAGTTGCAGTTGTGGTTATGGTTGTGATATAAGGTTGATTTACATCTGGATTTGGTTTATTGAGATTATGCCTATGATATTATATGGTATGTGTGTAGGGAAGGGATGTGCACCCGTATTTATACTATTATAATAAGAGGGTGACTAGATAGGTGGGAAAGTAGGTGCAAGGTTCCAACCAAGCTACATTTTTATGATTTAATATATGTATAGTATACTCATATTTGGAGAGTGGAATTCAAGTGATTTTGGCCTACAAATGACCTGGGATGGAATAACATGTTAGTTTCAATATTTATTCATTGAATATTTATTACATTTACCCCACATTAACGTGAGAGTTATTAGGGAGGAACCTGTTGAGTATGCCTTATACACACCCTTATTTCTATATGTTGTTTTTACTAATTTTCAAGATGGTGTTGAAGATCAGGATGGAATTTACTAGCTCATGACTTCAGAAATTGGAAGATGTTTGAAGAGGTATTATTTATAAGAAACTGTGTTACCTGGTATAAACATTGGAGTTTTTATGTAACATCCTAACACATAACTTTAGTCTACTCAAATCAGACCGCCACATGCCCCGGGCATGGTATAAGATTTTTTGGGGTTGATAACTAACATTGATGGTCTATGAAAATTATTAGGGAAGGGTTTTCACTATTTTTTAAAAAATCTAGTTTATTATCATAATTAATCAAAATAATGTCATGACCCATCCATAAGTAAGAAATCCTAACACTTGTAACCTATAAATAAAAAAATAGGAACCCTCTTATGGGGACCATCTGTACATATAAAAAAATAAAAAATGACTAGTATATATAAATAGATACCAAATATAGAAATAATTTAGATACAAAATGAAGTAATATATAGTCCCAAAATAATAAAAATTAATAAAAAAAGTGATATAACTGACAAAATATCCAGCCAACATTGGAAACCCTCACTTCATGACCTATTCAAGTCCCGATTTACTATTCCAAAATCCCGATCATTATAAGATCATATGAGCATCCATCCCACATACCTTCTCATTTCTTTAATTCCACATGTGAATTTTCATTTGTTATAAATTTAACATATAGGGTGTGAGTAGAAAATTCAGCAAGAACTATAGTAATATCATCTCCAATAAGTGTAAATAAAAAGGTATATACATATGCATGTGTTTACCACATTTATGATAAAAATATATTAGATGAGAATAAATTAAATGTCATGGAATATCAAATATAACCTAGTAAAAATCATAAAATTACAACAAAATTCCCCCATATCACTAGTTGAAGTTACACTAGAATAAAAATATACTCTTTCTACACCACCATGATAATATATAATAAATATATTGAAACATAACTCCCATACCACTATAAGGATCTTTACAAGTATCAATTTTGATTAGCATCCCATAAAACACATTGGATATTCTCAATGGTAATTTTATTATAGAAATAAACAACTAAACATACTTTTCAAAGGTAAAACAACCATATATAGTTCCACTATAAAATTAATTAGTAATAATCAATTACAAGTGTAAGGGAATCTTAGTTCCCATCCCCTTATAAACCACATTTCTTCCAAGTAAAAATGTACAATACCCCTATGTAATACAAAATAAATAAATAGGAAATATAAATGAGAACCTAATTAAGTGATAAGAGAGAAAAATAATTTAATAAGTAATCTAGAATATCCATATCACTTGGAAAACCAAATAAATATATCAAATAATGAATAGGAAAGAAAAAATGATAAAAAAACTAGATAAAAATTCCTTTAGATATTAACATTATCAATAAATCATTTACCAAAGGGTCTAAAAATAATTAATCATAAAAAAGTTAATTAATTGAATTTTTTACTTTATATAGTATCATAATAATAGGAATAAGTGAGGAAATTTATTACAATGATAAATAATAATAATCATATAACATTTGTATGAGATAACAATTCAATTAAAATGTTAATTTATTTATTAAAAACTTTTATTTCCACATTTTTTTAAAATTTACATTTTAAATTATTTTAGAATTTTGAAACTAATAAGTAGACACAACACAAACAAAAACTGACTAAAAACCAAGTGTATTGAGACCACCTACCTAAATGAATTTATAGAAAACTCCTCTTAACCCGATGATCTTAGATGTTTTACTTGAAAATAATAAAATAAGATCCATAACTAAAGAGAACCAAAATACCAATATAAAACACACATACTCTATATATACATGGACCTATCACATTTAAAGGCCTAAATATTCTAATGATATAAATCACTAATTTTATCCAAAATTGAAAAAATCAAATGGAAAACTCATCGATAAATTTACCTTCATTGAAATGGAAAGAAATAACCCACATTGATCCTTCATGATAATTCAGTAAACAAAACATATAAAATATCTAATGATTAGATCAATTTCACCATGATCCAATGAAATGATATATATGAATACCTAGACATAGAAATCCAAATTAGATTAGTTGTCAGAAGAGGAAGAAAGAGAGATAAATAGGGGAAAATTACCTTGAATTGGTGATTGAAATGCATCCAAAGAAAAATATATAAAATGGATTCTAAGGAGGAACAAAGATGAATGAGGAGATATGAGGAAAAATTCAAAATGGATCTCACACTATGACCCTATATTTAATAGAAAATTAAGGCTATAAAGTAAAATTATAGTGAAACCACACTTTAGAAAAACCCAACTGGGCACCACTGGGTACCTAGTGAAAGCCAACTAACCACCTAATGGGAATATAGTGACTCAACCCCCCTAATTGGATCACAGGGTACCAAGTGGTACTATACTAGGTACTTGATATCTACCTATATCCACCTCTAAATTCTTCTTATTCTATAAAACCCCAAAATACCAACACCTAAATTTTATACCCATCTCACTATCTCTAAATACACATTTTAAATTGTCAAAAAATATTTACAATAAACTTCAATATAATTTTCATCTAAAATTAAAAATCACCTAGAGATATATCCCATAAATTATAAACTTTTCCCTAGTTAACTCATGACTAAAATAATAAGGGATATTAAATACTTCAAACAACCTTACTTATTATCCCCAAAAATAATCACCAAGCATTAAAAATGACATTTTGATCATCAAAATCTCTTTCTTACTTATTGAACCAACATTAAATATTTAAATCACTAACAATAACTAAAATTTTAAATCATTTGTCATTACCTCAATCAAACTCTTGACTTACATACACTACTTTTTGATGCATTGACATCACATCCCAATACCCAAGATAAGTGTTACTATACTTAACTAGTATAAATTATATGAAGATAGACTATCAAACCCATTAATTCCTTAACTTTCATCTTAAACTTAATCTCTAAACTCTATATGAGAAATAAATAAAAATCATATCACCCATAAAACACCCAAATAAAATCTAAAAACTATACCCTCGATCCAAATAAAAAATATTCTATTAGTTTTTATTCATAATATACTAGAAGATCAATCTGGGAGAGTTATATCACAATTATCCTAGTCAATTCATTAAAATGACACAAATCTACCACCACCCATTTCTTAACTACTTGAATATAGCCAATAATGCTCCCCACATTCAGTATTTCTATACACCACTAACATCCATTAAACAGATATAAGATTCCTAATATATCGACCATGATTGATTATAATTGAGGAATTAATCTTATATTTATGTCCAATTTTTCTAATTCATCACTATTACAATGTTCACACCAACAAATCTTAGTCACTTTTCATCACTAAGTTAGTACTCCCTATAACTCTTCATAATCTCACCGCTATAACCTATTGAACACCTAAACCAGGGCATACCACTGTATCACACTTTAAACTATCTCTTTTATTGACCCTAAAATGACAAATCCTTACATAACTAAAAAGAAAATATATAATCATGGAATAATTCATTGAACCTCAATAAGAAAACCATTTCCATGAACATTACTAACTAAAACTCTATAACATAGTTATCATACAATTTCAAAAAATCTTTCTTCCCCCTAAATCTTTCGAAGTGATTTCAAAATCTATTTTTATAAGAGAATCCAAAATACACTAAATTATAATCAATGTCGAGTTAAAGCTAGTATGGCTTGATTTCCCCATCCCATTTTTTATATTCTTCTTGTTTAATATTTTCTAATTTAATATATACTCGTAGAAAAAAACTCAATATAACACCCCAGTTCATCAAAAGATATCCAATTAAGGACATCATCATAGATTAACTATGCATTAAACCACTTATTGATACACAATAATGAATTCCCATATGAATTATAACTATGTTATTTCCTTAGTATAAGGATACGTTAGATCAAAATAGGATACACTAAAATACTATCACTAAAAAATCAATAATTCATAATCCTTTCATTGTACTATATTAGGAAAGAGTACCTATCTCATTGACCCATACTAAAGGTTATACTATAGATCCTATTTATGAGTTCAATTCTTGATACCTATACCTATATTATATAATCCCTACATGAACCTAATAAGGTTAGATATAAATAAAAACATGTAATTTTGTAGTCCAATCATGCATGGAAAATAATTAACCCCTAATCCATTTTAAACTATACATCTTAAGTTTTTAAGGATTAACTTATCACTAGATGACTTATTAATTCAACAATAAGTTCTCAAGGGTGATGGATAAATAGATTAAAAGGATATTAATTTAGAATATATTTTAATATAGGCCATGAAATCAAGAAACCAAAAGACATCAACAATATTAATAATATAAAAATATACAAAAATGAACATCATACCATAATAGTAGAAGTCATATAAATATAGCCCAAGATATCTAATGTGATCATATATACATTTATCCATCATAATTTTCATCCAAAATGTTTATCCTCATAAACATTTTATTCAAAGAAAACTATTTTCCAAAACTATTTTCTCATTAAAATTAAAGGTCCAAAAATCTAAAACTATTTACCTAAAAGATTTACAAAATAATTATTTATAAATGTCATTTTCTCAAATGAATTCTGTTCAAAACCTTTTTTCATATTTTAAAACAAATTCACACCCATTGAAAAACCACTTATGAAAAATATACTTCCATTTTATAGTAAATCATGACAAAAAGTATCACATCAACATATACAATATAATAATCTTAAAAAAACATACTTCCTCAATACCTATCACTCGTATCAAATGAAAAATCATAAAAATATACATTAATAACATAATCATGTGAAATATTTATCTTGAGTTGAATTAAACCCATAACAAAGAAATATATCACTCTTTTTAGTTAATTAATTTTACACCATTAAATAATTGAGAAAGCATAAATTATTTATGACTAATAGTTTAATTAGCATGAAATGTTTTCTATTTTCAGTTTATCAAAAAACACACATTATATAACATCCAATACTATAATAATATATCATAAAACATGATCTTCCTTTTAAACTAAGGTCCAAAAAACCTCTTACCATTTTCTTAAAAATTACACACATGAAAACACATGATAAGTCCATTTTCAATCATTCCACCTAAAATAACTCACTAGTAAAGTTATTTAAAATATGTTTCAATTAAGATCTAAAAAACTATAAATTTTTTTTACAATTTAAAAATCCCATTATTATTTTAAAATTTACACTTCCTTTTCCCCCCAAATCACACACACTAAATCATTTTTTATTTTATAAAAATTCACACCGTATAACATGTCACACCCCACTATAATTTTATTTATTTATTATTTTTATATTTATTTCTTGATTATGGGGAAAATTTCATTGAAATCAAGAGAAAATAGGGAATATATGAACATCACATGTTTTTTTCATAGTTAGTAAAGAATATGAAACCTATCCATGAAATGACCTAAACACATTTCCATAGAATGCATATGATTTTCACTAATAATGGGGAAAAACCATGTAGCCTACCCCATGTGTATCTAGTTCAATTTATATGGTTTAAACACAGTTTGGTAAACTATGTTGTCTATCTAGGTTTGTATGTTTATGAATTTAAAAACCTACCACTTTTTGAATTAAAAACTTTTGGGGATCCATTATCCCCACACTCACATATATTAGATTTATGAAAATATTTATAAAATTTACACTTTATATCCTTCAGATTTTGAGATTTTTCTTTTTGATTTGAATTGAATTATCTAAGTTTGTACCCTATTTTCTCTTTATTTTCATACCCTTTATCCATTTATTCTTTTTTATTCTTATTTTTTCTCACTATAGAGCTATTGTGGATGAACCCTAAGTTGAGAGTTTGTATAATACTTATTATTATTTATTTTTAGGATCTATATATTATTCTTTGGTCTTTATCTCTCTAGATTCAAAGGTTTCATGTCATCCATATTCAATTGAGATAGGTGTTTCTCTATTATTTACTTTTCTTGAAAAAATATACAGTGATTAAGTTTTCTAAATATTCTTTCTATAAAATTATTCTTTTTTTTGTGATACATATAGAATAGATCAATTTTTTATCAAATTTTTATGGCCCTATGGTTTAAAATAAAAGGGGTTTTCATGATATCATATTCTTATACTTTTTTAATTGAAATTTATACATACTACATGTCTGATAAAATTCCTAAAAATATTTTATCAATGAAATAACAACTAAAATAGAGTTTTAAACCTCATATGATTTTAATTGGGGTGTTTTATGGTGTTTAAGAATTGTTTTTTTTTGAATTTAATTATTATTGGGATTTGATTAATTTATTTGGTATATTATTATGTTATTTACTAGTGACTAGTGTTCATGATGTTCTTCATGTTATTAAATGATATTTTATTAATAAATATATTATGTGTTAGATATATTAGAGTAAGGTTGAGGTTCCTATTTATTTCAAATTAAATTTGAAAACAACACATGGTTTCTAAAATGGGTTTTAATGAAATTATTTATGTATGTGACTACTGGGTTAAAGTCAAAGACCCAGTAAACACTCTTCAAAAAATGTTTTTTATACAATGTGATACACCCTTATTATAATTCCCATGATATCCAGTTTTATATGTTCTTTTGAATCATGATAATTGAATGTAATTTTCATTTTTCTTATGAATAAAAGGGGGAAGTTTATAAAAAAGGGTTTATAGACGTCAGATGAGGAAATATTATTATGACGATTTTCATGAAATCTACTATTAACATGTGATTTATGTGTGATAAGTGTTACCCCACCTAAAATAGATAACTTCATGGGAACCCTAGGAATCTAAGTAGGTGATCGAGGGATGATTACTATGCTAGTAATGTTCACATAATAACCAATATCCTCTATAGAATTTGGAAAAATTCATTGGATTTGGGCATTCAGGCCAACAGTTTGGGCCTATGGTTCTCAGGGCCTTCGGGACACCATTATCCTTCAGGCCACATAGCCTTTGGGCTAACTAAGGCCTACATGCCATAAGCTTTCAAGTAATGTAGCAATAAGATATGACCACATATGATCAGGCCCCAGAAGAGAAGTGGAGCAATAGAAATAACCAGAGTATAGATAACCAGATTGGGAAGGATGGGAGGGTATGTAATCTTATATATGTACCAAGAACTGTGCATCTCTTCTTGGGGAAATGTTAGCCGATAAACCAAGCAAGGTGGGGAGATAAGTACCATCAATGAAGAAGATGTTGGGGAGGGATAGTTCTAGTTTAGTTGAGCCTTTTGGACTTCATTTCATGTATCAGGCCTTGTTCCATTGGGCTTACATGTCATTTAAGGGTTCCCACTTAAGAAGTTAAAAATGGGATCATCTAAAAATAAATAAAAAACATAAAAGGTCTTTGGTCTGGGTTAAAAACCACCAAGAGAATATATGTTAGGAACTTTATTGATAATTTGACGGGTAGTTCCACCTAAATGTGTTTGAGATCATCTCACTAGAACTTTAAGAGTTCCCCATTATTATGTATACCTTACTTTGACTACCTCACTACTACAATTTGATTTTTTAATGATTTATTTTAAATTATTATTATATCATGGTATAATCTAGTTGTCCTTGAATCTTTTATGTTTTGATCCAAATGAATTAATCATTCTAGTGTTACTAATTAATTCTTGGAATTATTTTATAACTACTTTTGACACTTGATGTACTTAGCTTCTTATTTCCATACCTTACTATTTATAATTACGTATTCATTTTATGCCTTATTCGGTTATTTTTGAGTTTCTCTTATTTTTTTATAAATGAAATTTGGAATAGATTTTTATAAAGTAAGTTATAAAATGGGTTTTCCAATGAAAATATTAATGTTTTGGTTTAAAGCATTTTCAGGTTTAAAAAAGGAATTGAGAAATTATTATGAGTTTTTTCCCCAAAATATTAAAGACCTACTTTCAAATAGTGTATTTCAAACTAGTATTCATGGAATTTTTTGATAAAGTAAATGCATAAAATATTTAATGTAATCCTACTATACTATTTTTTATTGCACCTTTCCTATACCACTCAATGTTAGTAGATTAAGTGGATTTGGATGGTTCAAGTTCAGATTCTCAAGAAGTTCCTTCATATGGTCTCCTTCTCGTAGGTTGCTCATAGAGAGGGTTATGGTGATATTGTAGGATGGAGATCTTAGGTTATAGACAGACCATTGGTTTAGTGTTTTTGGTTTCCTTTTATTTATTTTTTCACCATGTATGTATCACCCAATTCAACCTTTCTTATATTTTGAGATCTTAGTTCGGTATTATTTTGATTTTGGGAAGATATGTACTATGAAAGTGAGTTTGATGTTTCTTATGAGTTATGAATTATTATTTTTGATTTAATTTTAAAATTGATTATTTGTTTTTCATTGAAGTCTAACTTATATATGAGTAATTATAGATTCTCATGAAGTTTTCATTGTATGTTCTTCATTATTTATTGAGTGAAACCATTCTCAATAGCTTATATTGGAATCCCAGAAACTAGTTTCCTAGATGTAGGGATATATAATTACCTTTATTACATTCCATAGATCATATCTAGTACCAAGTCAGGGTATCCCAGGTTGGTTCATAAAAAAATGGCATCAGAGGCTGATTATTAGTTTGGGTGTGAAGGTATATTAGAGACATGAATTTTGGAACACAAGTGGTAGGTTCAAGGAGAGTCTAGATTAGTGTTTTTCACTCATATCCCTATGTTACCATGTGTATTAAGGTTGAAATTCATGAATTTTTAATCCTTTATTCATTTATTATAGTGTATTCAGATCTATATTGATATTGTTTTTTAGTTATGTTGAAGTTATATGGGTTATTTATAGTCTTTACATGTTTTGAGGTGAAAATGGGGAGGATAACTAAAGCATCATGGTTAACTCACATAATATGGAAAACCATACAGACCCTATTCTTTGAATCCCCTAGTAGAATTTGTATGGTTGCGGCATGGTCCACAAAACCATGTGACCGAACCATACACAACCACTAACACATTTAAATTACACGTTAAATCCTATTTTTTTCTAGGTTTATTTTTGTTATGGGTATTCACTATTTAGAATGAATTATGGAAAGTTTTTATGTTGTACTAATGACATTGGGTTGAATTTTTTTGATTCTTTGTGGTGAGACTTGGTTTTAAGGGTAAAGGCTTGGTTTTGAAATTTATAAAAGAATATTCCAAAATGAAATAAGATGGATTTGATGTTTTTTATTTTACAAAATGATTTAAATGATGAAATTTTGAAATAGAAAACTTAATTTCAATTTTTTTTTATGGTTTTGAAATCGTTGTAGGTGATTTTCAACTTGAGTTTGAAAAATGATTAAAATGAAAATTTTAATTTCATTCAGTGCTATGATATTATAAGTGATTATTATGATTTAATCCTATGGACTTTTTCCTTTGATCCATTTCTTTTCTTGTTTAGGGTGATTTTAATTTTTAGTGTATCTTATTTAACATTTTGTTTACTTTTTTATTTAGAATATGACTCATAAAAAAGTCTTGATGGATCATAGAAAGTATATATCTTTGGGTCTTACTCAGATTAGTATATCTTTGGGTTCAGATATAGTCATTACAGTTTTAAACTCTATGCAGACTCCAAGTAGAGTGGTAGAGTAGAAATATTTTCGGTATTTGATCATATTTTGTGGTGATCAAGGTCCTCAAGAGCATATGGAGTGACTTTAGAAGATTAAAGGGTTTATCAATTAACTGAAAACTCCTAAAGCCTCAAGAGTGAATGATACTTCAAACTTGACTAAAGGATTGAGTCAGGAATGAAAGGAGACCATTATTCCACATCAGTTATAGAATAATATTAATTGGGAATTCCTTAATACCACCTTAATTTTAGAGATTTATCTTGAGATGGTGAAGGTGGAGAGAGTTATGGAGCTCTTAAGTCTCCAATAGGTTGAACACATAGTGGAGGACTATTTTGACCATTTTATTGAATTAGTTCCTTTATCATACTTGAAAAACTAAAGGAAATTATTTATTATTATTATTTTGTATAATCTAATTTTTAATTAGGTTGAAGGGAAACCTTACATGGCTAATAGGCCCAAGGAACTAGGCTCACTACATGGCCTTTTAAGTCCCAAGGAGCAGAAACCTAGTAGAAATACCTCCCTTAGATATTTCTTAAAGTTTTTCATAAGTGAACAACCTACAATGATGATTATATAGCAATGACCCATGTAAGAATTCATAGTGCACAGTTCTGATGGAAAATACATACCCTCTCATTCTTCCAATCTTATTTGCTTTTATGGTATTTTCTTCCTACTTTATATCTCTTCTAGGACTGCACCTGGGTATTTAACGCCACATTTATTTTTTCCTCCTCTGCCAAATCTTCCACTACCCATCCACTGATCATCCATCATAAACTGTCTTGACCATCATCTGAGTATTACCATCATTGATATCACACCCTCACTACCAAAGACAACTATTGCCATCGGAGGACCTGCCTACACCTCCACCGTTCACACCGCCAACAAATGAGGCCCACCTCATTCATCATCAAGGCATCCAATGACAGCCAAATCCATTCACTAGGGACCCATACTTGACCTACTCATCTCCAACATAGAAAAACACTGTAGGACCACAATGTGTTGAAATGCCACCCAACCTGACTAAAATTCACCCACCCTAAATAATTTTGGTTCTTCCTGGAATTGAACCTGGATTTTGATGCAGTATGATGAGGTTGATTACCACTAATCTAGACCCAACCCGCTGATTCCTTTCCCCATTGACTTGGTATCTAAGTACTCTTTTAATATTCATTTCATTGTTAGGGGTCTCAATTTAGACCTAAATTCTATATATTTTTTCATCTGACCTGATGTCTTTTGAAGATGTGTTAAAGAAGGCCGTGATAGTGTAGTTTATTTCTAAGGGGAAATTGAAGATAAGAAATGACCATATTCTCTTTGGTATAAGAGAATGTTCTCCAACTTTCACTAATCCAAATAAGTATAAACCCAATTCGAAGAATCGTGATACTTTATTAAGATCATCCCATTATATTGCTGTTCCTTCTATGATGAAGTGATTACTCATGTTCTTTCTTTATGATCAACCTTGGCATTCTAAGCCTTCTATTTTGACAGTTCTGAGGACTTTTCATTACTATAGTTAGTTGGGATATCTTCAAAAAATTTCTGAATTAGGGTATCAATGAATGAGGAAGTCCCTACCTTAGTACAAATATTGATACGAGTTTGAAAAATATTATTTTTGATATCTCATCTCTTTACCCTCTTGTTTCTTTGTTTATGAAGGCCCATTGATCTATGATTTTATCCTTTGGGATGATCTATATTTTTTTTATTTGGGATAAATTAATTCATGTTTTAGTATAGTTGTAGATGTGATGATTATCTCTAGGATTATTATTTTTATGTGGTGATTTCCTTGAAACCTCATATTTTTTTTAGATATACCATATAAATAGAAAACATTATATGGTGGTGAGACCTATGACATGTCTCAACCCTTTTTATAATTTCCTTAGAGTTTTCATTCTTGGAATTACGATAATAATTTATAGATTTTGGGAGGGGTTTTTATGTTCTAGTTCTCTTGATTCCAAGTGGTTTAAGAATCACATTTCCCAATATTCCTTTAATTTCTAATTAAACTATTCCTTTTATTCTATCTGAATATTATCCTTTATTTTTTTAATTCTTTGGGGAATTTCTAGGGGATAAAAAATTATTATGGTGGGTATAATTTTTAATCTATGTAATAATTTTTCCATATTATTCTATTTATCCATTTTTTATATCTTGATTTTAGGATGGATTTCTTTGAAATCATAAGGGAATGGTGAAACTATGCATGTTGCATAGTTTTGGAATGGTTAGTAAAAACCATGAAACCCAACCATGGAAATCTTGTAAAACATTTCAAAATTTTGTGCATAACTGGGACACTATTTTCACTAATAGTGGGACTAGGTCATGCATCCCAACCTTGGTTTATTGATTTCCATCCACATGGTTGGTGGTTTATTAAATATTGAAACCAAACAATACAGTTTTCCTAGGTTTTTAATTTTTTGGATTTCCAAACCTACCTTTCTATTAATTAAATAATTTTGGGGATCCCTCCTCCCATCACTCCTATGTATCAGCTCCAAGATAATCCATAAGAATTTTTATATTTCTATCCTTTAAAATTTGAGCACCTTGTCTTTGATTTCAAGTGGATTCTCTAAGGTTTAACCCTATTATCTCTCTATTTATTTACTCCCTCTTCCTCTATTCTTGTTTCATTTTCTTTCTTTCACCTTGGATCCATGGTGGATGAACCTTATATGGAAGGGTTTTCTTAGACTTATGATTCTTAATGTCTTGGGTATTTAAATTGTTCATTTGGTCTTTTCCTCTCTCTATTTGAAGGTTTATTGTCATCCTCATTCAATTGAGATAGGTGTTTCCATGTGATTCCAATTTCTTGAAAACCATGTAGTTATTATGTTTTATAAATCTATTTCCCCCAAAATTATTATCATTTTTTGATCCCCAATTAATTGATAATTTTTTTTCAATGTTTTATATATCTATGGTTAAAAATAAAAAGGTATTTTTTATGAATTACAATTATTATAATTTTGAAATTAAATTTTATTCATTCTACGTGTTTACTAAAATAAATAATTGGTTATTATCAAGAGAATAGAAACTAAAATGATTCTTTATACCTCCCATGGTTTTATTTTGTGTGTTTTATGGGTTTAAAGTAATATATTTTTTTTAATTTTTTTTATTAATAGGACTTGATGAGTTTCTTTGGTATATTATTACGTTATTTACTAGTGAATAGCGTTCATGATATTCTTTATTTCATTCAATGATTTGTTTTTCATAAATATATGATGTGTTGGATATGTTGGTATAAGGTTGAGGTTCTTATTTATTTAAAACGAGATTTCAAAATGGTAATTGGTTTCAAAAATAGTTTTCAAATAAAGTATTTATGTATGAGATTATTATCTTAAATCCCAAGGCCTAGATGGTATATTTCATAAACGGTATTTTCATACAATGATCTATACCCTCATTTTAATCCCAATGATATCTAAATTTATATAATCTTGTGAATATTGATAATTGAATATGATTTTTATTTATACCGTAATGAAAAGAGTTCAGTTAAAAAAATAGGTGTATGGTGGTGAGATGAAGAAATATTATTGTGATACTTTTTGTGAGATCTACTATTTACATGTGATTGGTGTGTCAACCATAAATGGACTATAAATCCCCCTAAGGCGGGTGAAAACCCAAGTACACACTACCATAATTCAATAAATAAGGATGGGGACTTTGGTCCAAGATAATGGGGCCATCAAGCTATGAAATAGATTTCAATACATAGAGAATTTAGAAGATAAAATTATAATGGGTCTGTTATAGAGTGGGTCAGCACTTGGAGGGGGGGGGAGTGGCCTGGTCTTATTGGACCAAGGGTGTGTGTGTTGTTTCCACTAGTTGTAACCTACAAGACCTTAATAAATATATGATTAATGTGTGATAAGTGTTATCCAAACTCTAATAACTGACTTCATGGGGACCCTAGATATCTAAATGGGAGATTGGGAGATGGTTTCTATTCTATCTATGTTCACATGCTAACTAGTATCCTCTGGCATATGATATGTTCTAACTATGGAAAGTTCCACGTAATTTGGATAGGTTAGAGAAATATATGAGGTTATATGTTAAGAAATTCATACATATTTTAGTATATAGGTCTTCCTGAGTGCGTCTAAGACCATATCATAAGGACCATAGGAGTTTCCTAGGATTATATATACCTTATTCAAATTCCACACTTCTTCGCTTTGATAATGTTTCAACTATATTTTAATTATTATTATATCAAGATATGTGCTATTTTTTACTTATATCATTTATGGATTGATTAAATGAATTCTTATTTATAGTGTTACACATTGATGCTTGACATTATTTTATAACTTAAGTCAATACTTTATATACTTAGTTACCTATTTTCATACCTTACCATTCAAAATTGCTTATTAATTCGATGCATTTTTTTGTTACTTTTGAGTTTCCCTTATGGTATTTATAAAATTTACATGGAAGATGTTTTTAGAAGGTAAGTTTTCAAATGGTTTTCCTAATGAAAATATTAATGTTTTGGTTTAAATAATTATAGTTTTTTTTAAAAATTAATTGATAAATGATTATGAGTTTATTTTCCCCAAAATTTAAAAACCGTACCTTCAAGTATTTTATTTAAAACTAGATTTTATAGAATGTTTTGATAAAGGAAATTCATGGAATATTTTTGAAATACCATTGGGATGTTTTACTCACACCATAGTTATACCACTTAGTGTTAGTAGATTTAGTGGATTTTGTAGGTTCAGGTTTAGGTTCTTTAGAAGTTCCTTCTTATGGAACTTTTATCTCAGGTCACTTGTAGAGTGGGTTATGGTGATATTATTTGATGGTAACCTTGGGTCATGGGTATATCATCATTTTGGTATTTTTGGTTTCGTTTTGTTTATCTTTTCACAATATACATATCGACTAATTCTTTATTTATTTTATTTTGAGATCCTAGCTCTATTTATAGTCTGATTTTGGGAAGTTTTGTATTCTAAATGTCAGTTGGATGTTTATTATGACGTATACCTTGTTTAGTTTGTTTTAATTTTAAAACTTATTATTTTGTTAACATGAAAGTCTAAATTATGTATGATTAATTTTATATTCACAATAAGTTTCTACTATATGTTCATCATTTTTAATTGGATGAAACCATTCCCTATACTTAATGTCTGAAGCCTAGACACTAGTTTCTAGATCACGGGGATCAAGAAAACCCTTCATGACATATAATAGATTGACTCAGGTTCTAGGTTAGGGTAACTCAGGTTGGTTTTTGACATAACATCAATTAACCATGCATACATACACAATCATATAATAAATAACACTCTTTAAAAATAAAATGAGAACCTATATTACATATAAATCATAGAAAAAATCATAATATCAACTAAATAATAGCATATTTCCATTTTGAGTTGAACTAAAATCATATAAATAACATGATATGTTTTAGTCAATTAAAATTTTATCAATAAATAATTGAGAAAACATTGATTATTTATTATAGATAATTAATTAATATAAAACTCTCACCATAATTGATATATCCTAAAATAGATCCATAATATATTAAATTATTCCAACACACATTCATATACCATCAACCCTTTATGAAAATATTGTTGCATGTGACTTGAAAATACTTACACCATTATAGACTGATAGTTTATAAGGATAAGAACTTATCTAGATGGGAAAGCCTATTTTATTGAACAAAAACAAGGTTAAAAAATTCTGAAATAAGTCATTTTACAACAATCTATTTGCAACAAAGAAAATAAATCATCTGGTAAATCATTTGAAAAAATAATGTCACTACCAGTCACCCCTTTATTTGTAAGACCATTAGCCAAAAAATTAGATTTTCATTATTTATGTGTGATTCCATGAGAGATAATATTACAATTTTGATATCTTGTACAATTATGGTTGAATTTCATTCCAACCACAAATTATTCCAACCTCATTTCCTTTCGATTTCTACTAAATTGACCATTCCATGATTTTAAGTATTAAGATATGGGACAAATACACAAAGACCATAGAGATATCCCATGAAATCAAAATTATGAATTTTGAAGACATGTCAAAGTCTTGAAGATAATGGATTTCCTCTCGATGCCCCATCCATGTTGCATTTAATCCATCCATGTAATGTTGGAATCCATATGAATTCAAAAGTTCTATAAGGAGGATGAATATTATCTGTAATGCTAAAATACTTATAATTGAAATGTTATGAATAGAGTTATTATATTGACTAATTTTAAGGGAGTTCACATTATTCACCATAAAAGTAATGATTAAACGTTGAAGGAAGCATGCTCATGAATCAATTTATTTCAGAAGTTCTATATAATATGAATCACTTATTTATTGGCCACTTAGAGAAGATTAATATATTTTTGAGATAGAGGAATCCTATGGTAGGATTTGAGATACTAATGGATAGAGGTTTTTTTAGGAGGATGCACTTTAACAATATCAAATACAATATGCCATAGTGCTGAAGTGGTGTCAAATATTAATAATAGATGGTTAAATTATTCCCTATAATGATTGCATAGAAAAAATTTAGAGTAAATAGAAATTCCTAATGACTAATGGAATGAGTGAATCAGGTTCTTTGAGTGAGACAACCTCCATATAAGCACGAATATAGAAGGGGAGATCCAAATTTTTTTCAACCTTATATTGTATGTGTGAGTGTGACCATATGAGATATTATGGCAATACAGTTTAGAGGTGAACATCCCATTAGTTGTAGGTTCCTAGATCAATATATCATCACTGTTGACAAAGTTGTAGTTGCAAATCACTGTCTTGATCTCAATAGGGAGCACATCTATAAAAATATACATTTTTTATTTATTAATAGACTTCAGATACAATAGTGTATCAATAGTATTTAAGATATTTTGGTGGGATGTACCTATCTAGTTATCTAACTAAAAGTTGGGGGAATAATTTTGATATACCATCCAATGTGAATGTGATGAGATATTAGAGAAGGAGGCCCTAAGGGAAGGCATAATAGAAGAATCCACATAATTTGAATATCTATATTTGATCCCACTTAAGAATATGGATCTAATAAATATGAAAATATAAAATTTCTCTTAAATAATCCTTCAAATAAAATGTTCCTATAAATATTAATTAAAATTGTAAATATTCTTAATTACATGTCCTCTATGATCAAAGGGTTGAAAACATTATTTCTAGGGGATAGTAATTATACTTATTTGAAGGATTATCCCACTCTAGATGATGTTTTTGATAGATATATTGATTCTTTTTAATAATTAAATATGACCATTTATAAACTATGACAGAATATTAAAATTTAAAAATAATTATAAATTTCACAAGATAGAACCTACCAACCATTAATAAAGGTTTTCCTTCCATGAATCTAATTTATTTATGATATTTCCCAAGATGAGAGTGAACTAACATGCACTGGGTCTTACCCAAAACATGGGGACACCAAGATAAGTGAATGAGAACACACCTTTAATTCCTAGGTCCCTAATAATCCTGCTTTTCTGGAAGTAGGAATATTATTTCCAAAATATAAGAAGATGTTTTTCTTACTAGTATTCTGACCAGAAACCTTTTCATAATAAATAATGTAATACTTTATATTATTAATGATTAAATTTCTCATTATTTTAGGAGAATTATTTCATCAACATATGAAAAATTAGTAGGCGCAGCTAAGTCAATGGAAGCTCGGATGGATTTTAACTTCTGATTCTCCACCATGTTGAGTAGACACCTTCTTTAGTATTCTTATTCAACAAAGAAAACAATAGCCATGAAAATATCACCTTGTTTGAAACATCTTAAACATGTGAAGTAAGACTCATTAGATCCATTTATGATCACTAATATATGGGATGATCTCAAAAGGATTTTTATCCTCTTAATGAAAGTCTCATCAAAACCCAATCTAGTTAAGACCATACAAATGAAAACCCAGTCCATCATGTAAAAGTATTTTTTAACATCAAGTTTCAAAGAAATGTTACCTCCCCTAATAGTTTATTTGATAAGGTTGAAACATTCTAAATAATTGATGGTGAATTCTTCTATGGTCTTTAATGAATCTAAACTAAATTGAGGAGATGATATTGATAGAAATAGTGGAAAGTCTATTAGTAATAAATTTTCTAATAATTATATAGATTGAGTTGACAAGTTACATAACATAAAGTGATGAATTTAATTTGAATTATCCAATTTAGGAATAAGGGAAAGAAATTATATATCGATGCATTAAGTAAAATGACCATATTTAAATAAGTGAGTTAAATTATAACGTCCTAGGTTTTTGGATCGAGTTAAATTCTTCATTCGTTTTAAATTTTTAGTGTTTGGTGGTTATGCCGACTTCTTTATTTTTTATTGAAACCTAATTATGAGAGTTACCTTAACCTAATACCTTGTTTTTGGATGGTTTTATAGGTTTGTATAATGAATTATGTGTTCAAATAGTTTTCGAGTGCATTAGAGGCCCAAAGGCCCTATTTTTGTTAAGTTCAGGCTAATCCATATGTTTAGATTTAACCATGCAGACTCTTAGTGAAAATAATTCAAAACATTTTTTTACTAATCATAGTTTGGGAAACCATGAAGGATGGGGTGGAAAATCATGCAAGAACTCTATAGTTTTTATCAGAGGGAATTCACATGGTTTGTGCATGGTTAAGGAAAACCGTGCGCAAGTCACATGGTTGGTTCCATTTAGGATGTAATCTTACACTATATCACACATAGTTTTCACATGGTTATACCTAACCATGTGGGATAAAAGTGTAGGGCTTGTCTCCTAAGAAGCATGAGACACACGGTGTCCACATGGTTTGGAAAACCGTGCAAGCTAACTATGTGGACCATTAAATATTTGAATTGAATATTTTTCCATCCTCTATATAAACATATTTTTTCTCTTATTCTTACTCTATGGGTTGCACACAATTAGGAGGAACCCTCCTTCTCCTTATCCCCTTGTATTTGCACTACCACCTTCTTCCATGCTCCGTTCTTCAAGTGGTTTATGGCATTGGATCCATCTCCATAATGATATCAACCATATTTCTTCATTTCATTTTTCTCTCACCTCATGGACCACTAAATACATGCATGTTTTCCCCTATTTTCAGGGAGTTTGTCAAAAATGTTGATTTCTCCCAAATCAGTTAGAGTTACAGGATAAGATCGGATGTTCTTACATCTACAGCTACAAGGTAGGTGGTGCATAATTTTATTTTTTTCATGGGTGTTTGGGGGGTAAAAATTTTATAAATCCATTTTATTGAATGAGAGAGACCTAATTAACTTAATGGTTGCCTTTAAATTTATTAAATTTTTTATATGGGATTCCTTCAGCTGTGCCCTAGCCGCTTTGTTTATGTGAGGTCGGGTTAGTGGCCATAGACCACCTGAGTAGTTAGGTTTGATTTTTTTATAATTAATTAATTTTTTTATTGAATTGAATTGTATAAATGTAAAATTGTAGGGAGGAAATACTGGGTTCCAATGGAACATTACGGGCTTGGAACGAGGACTAGGATAGTCATGACTATCCATTTTGAGGTAATGTGATCGTCTTTCTGGGTTTGAGACGATATATTTATATTATGAGTGATATTGATCACTAGTTGGGTGACTCAGTCATCGTTTGAGGTGAGAAGTTCATCAAGATATGTTAAAATCTCATGAAATGTTGGATAGTGTGGCCATCGTGTTGAGCGATGAGGTCCTAGGGGAACATGGCACTGGTAATTGATGCGGATTAGGTTCTATTTGGAGATTACCACTCACATGTGTTGGCCAAAGAACCTTTTGGAGTTGTGTGCACATAGTTTGACTCATTGATGAGGTGGTATTAACCCCTCATGTGGGTTGAGTCCCAATTGTAGTTACAAATTAGGTAAATGGATGAGGGTGATTGCCTTAGAAAGACATAGGGATAGTGTGGAGCCATCAGATGAAAATGTTGAGACTGTCAGTTGGGGGATAAGGCCTTCCATTCTTGAGACCATTAGGCTTAGATCATTTTTGAGGATGGATATTTCTGTTCCTTAGGATATCAGATGTTGGGATGATGGTGGTTACTATTTGAGGTGAGACATCACTGTACCTTCAGACGTCAGGCTTCAAGCTGATAGGTTCTTTCTAGAAGGTGTCTAAGGGACTATATTCTTAAGATTGGGCATGCCTTTAGGATGTCGGTTACTTGGTTGATGGAACAAGGTGCCAGGTGGAATTTATAGGTGAAACCAAAGGGTTCACATGGGACTATTTGACATTAGTGGATGTCTTGGCCCATGGGATAGGAGGTCCTCTTCTCATCAGTATTCTAACATTGTCTAGGTTAGGCGATAATTTCTTGGTGTCTTTTGAGCAATAGGGAAGTTTTCCTTTATTTAATGAATGTTCTATTTTTCTTTATTTTCAGTACAAACCTTCTAGATCACAGATGTAAGGTATGAACATATTGGTGGTGACCTACTAAGACTTGTTATCACACCCTACATGGGCCCTTTGGGATGCATTTAGACTTTATGATTTTGTGTTCAAGTAAAGGTTTCGTTTTAAGAGCTAGATCCTTGTGGCAGTTATAATTGGATGGAAGGAAAGGGACCATTGGTTCTTGCCTTAGCGGGAGTTTTTATTTTTGTTTAATCATGATTATATGTATTTATATACTGTGGTCATCCATAAGAGACCCCTATGTCTACTAATATGTATGACTTGTTTTGATATGAAAGCTTAGATACAAGTGGTATTCTTGTTTGTTTATTTATTTACGCTACTATTATTGATTATGATTCTTCTATTTCATGATATTGCTTATGCTTCTACCATGGGTGAGTTACTAGTATAGATTATGTCATTATTTCCTTTTTGTTACATATTATATATTGACTTAGACCATTATTATAACATCACCATAGGGTATAGTATCCCCACTATCAATCCTTTACACCCTCACTAATATTTGGAAACCTTTGGAATATGAGAAGGTTCACCTAAGGCTAGTGGAAATCGGTCTGAAAGAACTATTTGGGTGGATAATAGAGTATAGGAACTACAAATGGTATTAGATCAGTTCTTGACTTGGAATTAGTAGTAGCGTCTGACTAACTACTAATGATATCAAATAATTTAATTATATTGTTTTCTCTTACTGTTTAGAATATGGTAGACCAGATATTAGGATGTTTTCATAACTAGATTGATTGTTCGTGTTTGGGTGTCTATAGCCCCATGCATAGGGGATGGACCAAGTTTCCAAGGGTGGGAATTTCTGTTTTGATTTTCTCATTTTTCAGTTGATTTGATTTCAAAATTGAGTGGTATATTCAGAATGTGAATTGTTACCGGTTATGAAATGTGATCCTTGGCCTGGTACGACAAGGAATGAGTTTTGGAACCTTGTCCTGGTGTGTAAATGGGTGTTTTTATGCATGTTTTTTCTTTTTATTATGCACATAGGATGTTTTTAATTATATACATGCATGTTCCCTGATATAGATTTCTTGTGACATGTGATATGTGATGTGGGCCTATAACTTATAGGAGTAGGTATGTATGATGAAATAGGGTGATGTTGATCACCAGGTTCGAGAATGTGGTAGTCATATTGAGGCAACATGGTTTATTAGGACAGGCGTAGCCCAAATAATATTTGATACTTGGATCTGTTAAGGGTGGGTAAAGGGGACATGAGGCCAAGATATCTTATGACATGGTTGCGGTGGGGAAGGGTAAGGGCAGTGAGGTTATGCTTCGTGTTACTGCTTTCCATATCTATGATATATATATATATATGTGTGTGTGTGTGTGTGTGTGTGTGTGTCATCTAGGATGTATCTCCATGTAATGGTATTCAGAAGGTTGGAAAACTGGATGGGATCTAATGGAGTTTCAAGCAGGAAATGATAGGTTTCTATGAGGGAAGGTATAGGTGGAGACCCCTGAGGGTCAGACAGATCATGATCCGTAGGTACAGGCTCAAGTACAGGCTCTAGTGCTGGCGGGGAAGCTACTAGATTTGACCACTTTTGGGGTTTGTATTGATGAACAGCTCAGATCAAGCATAGTACGTGCCATCCAGGGTATTAAAAAGTGATCTTAGGGATCATATCATTCTATGTAATATCTTACTCAAGAGTTCTTGTTGCAGCAACCATTGTTATTTCATAGTGAGGGAAGACTACAGGTAATTGAGAATTGGATTAAATTTATGAAAATGATCTTCGAGAAACTTGAGATGCCTCTAGGGTGGTGGGTAAAGATGAAAACCTATATGCTTAGAGAACTGGCTAAGAGATAGTGGGATGTGCAGGTGTAGAAAGGAAGATATGAGGGACTATCCTAGAAGGACATTGAGGCCACATTGTTTAATCACTTCTTCTTAAAGATGTTGAGAATGGAGAGAGCTCAAGATTTATTGATCCTTCAGTAAGGTGACATGTCTATCATGGACTATGAATCGACGTTCACCAAATTGCATCACATTACATCTGGAATGGTGATTGATAAAACCTCAAGGGTGATGCATTTTGAGGATGATTTACAATATACCATTAGAGTGTAGGTGGATATCTTCAGGTTGACCTTATTCTTAGAGGTAGTGAATCGGGTGCTCATAGATGAGAGAAATTTCACAGATTATTCGTACTTGAGATAGGTGATGAGTTTAGGTGATTTCATTATTGATGCTTCAGATAGCTGGAATTAAGGTTGAGATGTGTTCTAGAAGGACAGTCATGCCAAGGACTTGAGCAGAGAAACTTATAGTGGGTCTTCAATGGTATGCTTCCACTATGTGAAACCATGACATTTCTAGACTCAGTGTGAGTAGACTCCAAAGGAGTTCTGGGAATGCGGAAAGTTCTAGAATCTTGAGAGGTTATATAGGAATCTTTTTTGGACAACCAGTAATTAGGGAACAAGGATGACTCAGGTCTCTGAGATCAGATCGGGAGCAGTACAAGGTGATGGTGTATGGGTTTTAGCTACATGTGGAGGACATGGTATAGACAGTAGGACCCAACATTGGGGTTAGTGGTCGGTGGTTTTTGTAGCACCTCATGGAGGTTAGAATTTAGGTTGTTGGGATTTAGGCCAAGTGCATGTCCTGGAGCTTCCAGGGTCAAAGCAGACTGGTGAGCCTATAATGGTTAGAGGTATTCCATTGGCCTGACTGGGGTAATTTTTGTTTGTTTTGGAAAGGCCTTTTTAGAGGCATTTTGGTTTTGGGTGCACGAGTTTTATAGGATATATACATATAGACTAACCATATGTTGGTTAGTAGGTTGGAATTGTTTTAGGATGCATTATATATATGAATTTATGTGGTGCATGGCACAAGGACTTATATGTGATCATTGTTAGATGTATGATTATTGAGGTGTGTTGGTATTAGGGAATCAAGGAGATGCATGATACATGAGGTGTTTTGGAATTTGGGCATCAGTGTGATGTATGTATTGACTAAGGTGCAAGGCACTCGGAATTTTCAAGAATCTGTTGAGATGTAGGACCTCATAGGTTCCCTAGCTGGCTTGGGCATGAGGCGGGTGTTGAGGAAATGTGGGATTCTAATAGGTGTTGGGTATGAAATAGGTGCACCTGATGAGGTGCAGGAGTGACCATGCATTACGAGAGGACTTGAGTCTTGGTATGGTCAATGGACCATTGGTTTGATTTGAGTTTTGGGTCAGGATATGACTGGGGTAGGTCACTCCTAATGGGGGGAGCCCCCTTGAGGTAGTTGACATGCACCATTTTGACCAGGGTAGTTTGGGTTGATTTAAACAACATGGGTATGTTTGGTACTATATATGGGTTTTGTTTTATAGATCAGTGAGGAGCTATTTTAAGGTGGGGAGATTATAACATTCTGGGTTTTTTTAGATCAGGTCAAATTCTTCACCAATTTTAATTTTTTGGAGTTTTTTGGGTATGAAAACTTCTTCCATGTTTATCAAAAACCTAATGAAGAGATTTCCCTTAACTAAATACCTTGTTTTTGGATGCGTTTAGAGTTTTGAATAATGTCTTGAGTATTTGGATGGGTTTCGGGTGCATCAAAGACCCTATTTTGGTTAAGTGTTGGATGAGGTGCAGAATTATATTTAACCATGTGACCACTTAGTGAGAACCATGCTGCCCCTTTTTATACTGAGCATGGTATGAAAAACAGTGAAAGATGGGGCCAATGACCATGTGTGACCTCTATAGTTTTAGCAGAGGGAATTCACACAGTTTTCAAAAATTTAGTGAAAACCATGCACAAGCTACAGAGTTAGTTCCATTTGGGAAGTAACCTTGAACTATAGCACACACAATTTGTGCATAGTTAGGCCAAACCATGGAGGCTAACCATGTGGGGTATGAATCCTAAATAGAAGGATCCACACATTTTCCATATGATTGGGAAAACCATGTGAGCTAACCATGTGACTCATTAAAGAGGATAATTAATGATTTTCCCTCCAATATAAAAACATAATTTTTATCTTTTTCTTCCTCTGTGGGTCACACATAGTAAAGAGTAACCCTTCTTATCCTCCTCCCCTTGGATTTGAGCTACAAACTTCATTCGTTCTCTATTCTTCAAGCTGTTTGATTCCTTGAATCCATATTGGTAAGGATATCCATCCTCTTGATTCATTTCCTTTTTAATCTTTCCTTAGAGACTATTAAATTCATGCAAGTATTTTTTTCTTTATTTTTAGGGAGTTCATTAAAAACATTTATTTCTCCCAAATTGGTCAGAGTTAGAGGCTAATATTGGATGTGCCTACATATATGACTTCAAGGTAGGTGGTGCATACTCTTCTTTGTGTTTTCGTGAGTATTGGGGGGGGGGGGGGGTGCTTTTAGTGAACCGTTGTATTGACCTAGGACGACCTAATTAGATTATTGTTTGCCTTCAAATTAATTAAATTATTCATATGGGATGCCATTGGGTATTCCCTAGCTGTGTTGTCCGTGTAAGGCTGGGTTAGAGTTCATAGATCACCTGGGTAGTTAGGCCTGGTGTGTTTTATAATAAATTCATTTTTTATTGAATTTAATTGTATAAATGTGTAATTATTGGGAGGAATTATTGGGTTATAATAGAATGTTATAGGCTTTAACTTAATATTGGGATAACAGTGATGATCTGTTTTGAGGTGATGTGATCGTCATGCTGGGTGTGGCCTACTATATTTATATTTCGAGTGATGTCGATCACTATTTGGGTGAATTGGTCATCGTTTGAGGATAAAGGTTCATCAATATACTAGAAAGGATCATGGAAAATTGGATAGTGTGGCCATCAGATTGAGACATAAGGTTTTAGGGTCATGTGGTATAGGTAATTGATGTAACTTAGGTTCTATTTGGTGATTACCTCTCACACGTGTTATCCAAAGCATTGTTTGGATTCATGTGCATATAGGTTGACTTAGTGATGATGTGGTATTAAAAACTCATGTGGGTATAGGACCCTGATAGTTGTGGGTTGGGTAAATGGATGGGGGTGCTTTCTATAGAAATACATGGGGATGATGAGGATCCATCATATGATAGCGTTGAGACTATTATTTGGGGGATAATACCTACCATGCTTGAGGCCATTGGGAAAGGATTATTTTGGAGGATAGGTATCGCTATTACTCTAGAAATCATATGTTCTATCGATGGTGTTTACTATTTGAGGATATACATCGATGTACCTCTGGACATTGGGCTTCACATCAACGTGTGCTTTCGAGTAGGTGTCCAAGGGACCCAGTTCTTTTGATTGGGAGTGCCTTCAGGATGTCAGTTACTTGGTTCATGGAACAAGGTTTCAGGTGACATTTAAAGGTAGAACTTGAGTGTTCACTTGTGATTATTTTACATTAGGGTATTCCTTGGTCCATGGTCTTAGGATCCTCTCCTCATTGGTATTTTGGTGTTGGTCGAGGAAGGTGATAACTTCCTGATAGCTTTTGGGCACCATGGAATCTTGTATTTATTTAATGCATGTTCTATCTTTATTTATTTTTAGTAAACACCTACTGGATCAAAAATGTAAGGTAAGAACACATTTCTGGTGGCCTACTAAGACTCATTCTTACACCCTACACATGCCCTTCTGGATGCGTGTAAACTCTATTATTTTATGTTTCGGTAAATATCCAGGTTGAGGAGCTAGATTTTAGTGGTTTTTATCATGGTATGTAAGGTAAGGGACCCTTAGTTTTTACCTCAATAGGAGTTTTAATTTCTATTTTAGAATTCTTATATGAATTTATGTACTATGGTAAACCATTTATACCACTCTTCTTATTGATATGTATGAATTTTTTTGATATGAATTCTTAGAAACAAATGGTATGTTTGTTTATTTATCTTTGCACCTGTTGTTGATTATGCTTCCGCTACTGTATGAGATTTCTTTTTCTTCCTCCATGGGTGGGTTACTGGTCTAGAGGTTGTTGTTATTTCCTTTATACTACATATTATATATTGACTTGGACCATTATTATAAAATCTACATAGGGTATAATCTCTCTACTATCAATCCTTTACACCCTCACTACTAGTCGGTAACCTTTGGCATATGATGAGGCGCACCTAAGTCCAGTGGAACTTAGTCTGAAAGAACTATTCGGGTGGATAATTATGTTGGGGTGCTATATAAATTCCTGTAAACATCATGTCGGATGACCTACCAAAATTTCAGAAACAATAATTTAGTGAAGCCATTCGGTCCATGGGAGGTACCATTATTTAATCTAAGAGTAGCTTATTTGATCTCAAAATAGAAATAAATTGAAGTAATATTTGTATTATAATTATGATTTAAAAACACGATAATGATAACCTCCAACAAGTTAGAACTAGTAGTGGGACCATTAAAGAGGTTCCTGCTGAAGGAGACAACATGATTATCTATATTTTTTTATTGTCAAAAAACTGCCAATCATCATTGAGAATGGACAAGGATCTGCTGGATTTCTTATCTATTTTAAGAGAGTTTAAAAACATGGAATTTAATTCACCATACTGAAGACATTTATCTTTATAGGTTTCTCTTTGAATTATTTTATGAAATTTAGTAGGTTGCTGAGATCATGTGAGACCATAGTTTCTTACTTAATAACTATGAAAAAATCAGTACAAGTTTTATTCTATTGAATGAGATGAAGGGAGGATTCATGATGTTAAATTTACTTTCAAGAGTGATGAAATAATTAATGATATATTCCTTTATCTTCCTCTTAAGTAGTTTAAACTTTAGGAAACAATCCAATTCATCATCTTTATAATTAGAAGAACCCCATCTATCATGAACCATTTTTTTTTTCATTTAGGGTGAAAATCCAAATATTATTAAACATGAATAGGAAACGAGGTTTCATATCTCTTGTAACAAAATTTTACAAAATTAGGTGATGATTTGATTTGATTCTTACAATGGTGGAACAAGATATGGAGGCCCGAACATCAAGATCTTCTTCATTGACAAAATCCATATCATGTTTTATGGCCACCATTTTATGAAGGTTTCTACTATATAAATTGTATTTAAAACCCACTAGATTTAATTCATTGTGTGTTTTACCCTTAATAAAGGCCTTAAATTATTTGGGTGAGGTATAAGCATTAACCATGCATATCATCTCATATAGATTTAGAATAGCATTAAAGTCCCAAAGTAGCATACGTGGGCCATTGATTGAGATACTCAATACTTGAATGTTATTCAATAAGTCCCTTTTATTTTGATATATATTATAATTATATATAAAGGAACAAAAATTATTCATTCCTATACATTAATTAAAAATAAAAGTGGAAATATGTTCACTAGAGTTGATAGAAGAAATATCTTCTATATTTTAGTGAGAAAATACCTATAATATTTTAATATTTGTGGAAGAATTGTTTATGTAAAGAAAATGGTAACCCATATTTTCAATATAGGTAATCCTTGAAGAGAATATAATTTTGGGTTTAAAAAATCCAAGAATATTAGGCTTATGGTTCTAAATAAAAATTCTAAGATAACTGGCTCTTTTAGGGTTGTCTAAACCCTAATAGTTCCAAAAGAGGATCCTTATTTATATTTGTGTTTGGGGTTAGAGACCCCTTTTTTATTTCATATTTATTTATTCTTACTAGATTATTTCTATAGAGACCCAATATTTTCATACATATATATTACATATTTATGATTAATTTTCATTACATTACATAAACACATGACTGAGGATCACAATGGTTTAGTGCCTTTGGAGACTAGGCACAAAATATTTTTATTTCTTGAAATATCTTCAAAATATCCTATAAAGATCTTCCCAAATAGTAATATTATTAGAAATAACATAATTAAAGCCTTTATTCATAATCTATGGAAATGAAATATAATAAACGATGAACCTAGATTCATGATAAGGGTAAACACGGGATATACGTATGCATAACATGAGTATAAGGGTATGATAACATGACCATATAATTTGAGAACCATTACCTACATATAACAGATCATAATATTGGGTCATAAAATAAATATTGAAATTTTATAAGACATTAATGATAAGGAAATTAAAAAACATGAGCAATGAGAGAATAATATTGGAATAACACATAGAATTGTGGAATTCACATAAGCATAAAAAATAATTTCCATTGTAGTCAAGTCTCATGTCCTAGGCTATCATAATGGAATGAGTTAAATCCCCAAACTATCATAGTAGTAAAGGTTCACTCCCAAGACCATTATAGAAGAAAAATTCCCTTACTAAACTAGATTCAATTCCCATTCCAATCCTATCTATCTCATGAGATATAAATCTTTACCCAATACATTGGAAGGATATATAGGTCCCACCCATCACATAATGTAAATCATATGTATGTGTGCCCCAATATCATAAAGTATTCATCATATAATAACCCATGAAATGAAATGGGTTTCATAAACATTACATCATATCATAACCTATGGGAAATAGATAGGTTTCATAATCATTTTATCATTTCATCATAGAATAACCTGCGAAAGGAAGTGAGTTTCATAAGAAATTTATCATGGAATAACTTATATAAGATAAATGGATTTCATAAAATTATTTTTATCATAAAAAACCCATTAAAATAAAGAATAATAATGGTACCCTTAGATCATATTCCCAGTAAATAAAAAATAACATCAAAGGATGTAACCTAATATGAAAAATGAATTAAAAAATACACTTAGAACATTTATTGAGGAAAATAACTTTTATTTGAAAGTAAATTTTTAAAACTAAAAATTCATAAAACATTTTGGAAATACTTTTATTTGAAAATAAATTATGAAACTTATAAAGGAAGCTTTAAAAAATTATTTAAAATATATCTTAAGGAAAATATCCATTCCGATTTGAATTTTTTTTAAAACATAAAACAATTTTAAAATAATTTTCTTTGAAAATAAACTTGAAGACATATAAAGGAATATTTAAAGAAAATAATGGTCATGATGGAGGGAAATTCCATTCATGTCATACATGTTAAAAAAAAGATTCCTTTCACATTTTTGGTAAATAAAAAACGAGCATTGTTTGGAAAATGATATGAAGATTCCTTTAAAAAAATTTATAAAAAGAAAAAAATGGGTAAAAATTTCCTTAATAAATTATTTGTATTACATTAAAAATATTTTTAAAAACATTTTTAGAAAATATTTTTTTGGAAGAAAAAGGATTTTCGGCTGAAGAGATTAATAAAGATGGTTTAATTTAAAAACACAATTTTTGAATCATGAGTACATAAAGAGAGTAAAATGAAGGGAAAAATGTATTTTCATGACATAAAAATATTAGAAGAAAATTAATGTTTTTATTAATATACATACCATAATATTTCATCATCATAATCATAAACATTAACAATCCTGATAAATGATGAGATTGTACCATAAAACCATCACCACTTTTGAAACATTGAATCATAATCCTAATGAAAGAGTAACATTAAATGTAACTTAGAATATCATGATAATAAATAAATTTATGATATTAAACTAAAAATGGTCTGTATATACACCATATTAAATAAGATAGGTGCATAACATAACTTATGTCTCAAGAAAGGAAAATAGAGACAAAAACCCCTTATCGCTTTGGTAACCTTTGAAACATAAACCCCATGAAAGGGTGATACTAAAATAGATATTTAAATAAAAATAATTTTTAGTATAAGAATAATAAAATATATTCATGGATAGTATATACATGTCATACAATAAATATGTGGTGGATATGGCATGTGTCTCACAAAAGTAAAAAGAGAGATGGAAATCCCTTACCTTAAGTCTTGACTTCAATCATACACATTCAAACCTCCTGTATAATAAATATAATTTTATTATAAATATATTATATAACAATATATATATATATATATATCACACCATATATTATTTAATTATGACATTTTATTACCCATTTATTAACATTACTATGTTAATGTCACATTTCGGGCAATAATTGCTTTATTTTTCATCTATGTTTTTATTTGTTATTTTTGGTTCACTTAATTTTATCATGGTTAATTAATATGAAAAACTTTAACCATTATATAAATATAACATATATTCAGTATATATATTTTTAGTGTAATCCATAAGAGTTAGAGATATAAAATGATATACACCCTTTATGGTGACGGTAGGTCATACGTAAGCATGAACACTGTTTACATTTTCTTGAAAGATTGAAAGAAAGAAAGTTAAATAATATATTACCATTAAAAAATAATTTTTATTTTAAATATATCACATATTTTCATTAAACCTATCCTTATTACCTTACATGTAAAGCGTGAATGAATCACATCGCTTTGTGAGGTGGTAGTCCGTCATACACAAGAGCGATGTTATCGAATTCCCACAGAATAGAAAGTATCATGGTATATGGGATATAATAACTAAAAAATTATAATAATATCATAGATATCATATTTAAATATTTAATACATCATTATATTCAGTTGTGATAGGTGGTGATGGAAAATTAATAACATCGGTTCATGATGCAGTAGTCCGCCATACACACGAATAATGATTTTGTATCCCATTTGATGGAAGATGCGTTTTTTTTCAGTCATGAAGTCAAAATAAAAACATATAAGTATATTTAATATATTTATTTTATTATATAATCATGGTTTAATTATAATTTAATGAGGTGGGGTTATAAATAAAACCAAATGCTCAGTTTGGGGTGTTACCTCTTCTTCAAAAAACTTCGTTTAGTTTGAATCAAAAGGTTTCATAGTGTGGTTTTGTAACAAAAATAAGAACTATAGGATGGGATGAGGGAAATATTTAAGTGATTTGGGTACGTATTTTCTGAAACAAATGGTCTTGTAAGTGTGAAGAGGAGATGATAAGGGGTGGTCTTTTATAAGTGGGGTGAGTGACACACTTGTAATTTTTTAAAAAAGAAAAAGGTTCACCCACATTTTTTACATGAAAAAGGATCAAAATTGAACCATTATTGAGAATAGAATATATAAGTTTGAAATATTTCCATTAATTGGGTTTTGGACAAGTTATGGGTCATTTTTAACCCTTATATTTTTAGTTTAGCTCCCAATAAATCCATTTTTATCTTAACCGCTATAAATAATTTTTACTATTTTTACTATTAATTATGGTAAAAAATTAAGTTGAAATTATTAGATAATATAAATTATGATTATTATAAAAATGGAATCAATTTTTCAAAATTTCATTCACATAATTGGAAAAATTTAATTTAAAATTAATCCCACATATGTAATGAGAAACCGGTTTTCCAAAGTGAAAATGTCTAAAAAACTAAAAAGTTATTATATAAAAATTCATTATAAAATTGAATAAAATGACCAAAATTGGATTAATAGATATATAATTTAACTAATTTTACTTTTAAAAACATCTTAAAACATTTTTTAGGTGTTTAAAGTTTTTTAAAATAATTGACAATTCTTAATAAAAAAAATTATTTTTCATTATTCATTAAAAAATTTAATTTTTTTAGAAAAATTATCAAAAATTAACTCCAATGAAATTTTTACATGATTATTTAAAATTTAATTTAATTTTTTCAAATAATTTTTCTAAAATTATTAATGATTTATTTTAAAATAAGCGCACAAAAGGCGACAAAACTGGTTTTTAGAAAAATACAGTTTTAATCATAATATTGAATTTATTATTATCACATATCTAGAAAACACATAAGATAAATGTTAAATATTTTATATAATATATAAATTTCATTAAAATAATTCAACAAAATTTTATTATTTAATTTATTTATGTAAAACATACTTTCTCACATAAAAATAGGTTTTTAGAAAAATATTTTCTTTATTTTCAAATGGTTTTTATTTTTATTTCTAATTATTTGGTCACCAAATAATTAATTTTATATACATATGTAAAAAATAAATTTTAATACATTATTTAATATTATTCATGCATTATATTCCAATGGATAAGTGGTAACTTGCATATTAAATAATAATATTTTAATAGTATGTCACGTTTTGATTAAACTCAGTGTTGTGTGTAACACAAGCTATCGAAAAGATTAAATTTATTTGAAAACAATATTTCTAAAAATATCAAGGTGTTATAATTTCCTAATTCCACTATATTGTTTTATCATCATGTATTAGGATTTCATCATATTTTCTATGCTCAACATTTGAGATAGGATCACAATTATGATACCTAACCTAATTTAAGGGTGGAGTATTGTCAATAGTAACAAATTAATTATTTAATGGGTAGAAATTATCCTTGGAATTTCTATCAGCCTCTATTTCTCCCTGAAAATTTGTGCAATATAGAGTGATAACAGTATGATTATCTTTTATAATGGTTTTTATAGTCTCAATAGGGACATTCTCATCTGTATTATCAGAGTTTTGAGGATTTTATGATATGAGAGTACTATCATTCACACTGTACTCATGAGAGTTAATTGGTACTTTAATATATTAGGTTTAATTGATGCAACTACCTTGCTATGATTTTATGTTTCATTATCAACCTTATTTTTAGAGAGCCAACCCGATTCCCTGATGTTCTGGGAAATTCCAATGGCTATGTTGGTATCTTCACTACTCTCTAGGGTAATATCTTACACATTATTTATAATAGGAACAATGTATCTGTTTGATTCTGAAGGGGGAATAGATGGATTTTTTTCCTTTTCCTCTTCACCAACAAGGTTATCCCAAGATCATCTAGCTGAAATTTTTTAATTAGTTATAGTGTCTTCTTGAATTTCAACCATTTCTAGGAATCATTTTTATTTTAGGGATCACCTTTATAAAAGGAAATGCCTTTTACTTTTTTATTCATATTAACATCCCTATTAAAATTACCATTAATAGTAGGTTTTACCTATTTTTAGACAAACATGAAATTGGTAATTGAGTGTCCCACATTTTTGAAAATAACACAGAAAGGTAAGATGTACTCAAACTCCACCTTGACATTAGTTTTTTGATCATTAACAATGAAGTTTATCATATATAGTAGCTTTTATTACCAATTGGAATAAAAAAGGATCCTAACATAACATCCCAGTTCTCTATTTAGGGTGTGTTATTCATATTTAAAAGGGATACCTATGCAATAAGAAAGATCATTGATAATTTTCAGGTGCTATAAAACCAACTCAAACCATGGATACTAACCCAAATTTGAGCCATAGAGTTCCTTTGGTTGAATGAATTAAAATTGATATACCATTTAGAAATTCATAGAAATCTTGGATTCAAGTTAGGATTCCTAATTTTCTAGAATAATTTTAGATCTTGTTTTATTCCCATAATAATGTTGAAAATTCTTTTCCAATTAGAATCAGTTTCCAATTACCGCTTCTCCAAAAATGTGATATATTATATTTAATATCCACACTAGACTAGGGATTATCACCATTTGAATATGTGATTAAACCAAGTATAGAGAACTTTCATATATTGATCCTTTATTAGAGAGATTCAGGGTTAGTTACCACGAAAAAATATAAACCTTCAAATTTTTAATCGTAGGAGGCTTGGGATTTTCATCCTTGGAGATATCTGATCTATGGAGTACTTTTAAAAAGGAGACTCCTTTACTTCTTGAATGAGAATATTTCGATAAATCCCTTGTATAATATAGGGTATCTACAATTTTATTCTTATTTTCTGATGAGTCATATTCCACATCCTTGAAGGACTAATCCCTATTTGGATGAAATGAATATATAAAATTATAGGATACCTATAAGATCAAAGGAAAACCATAATGAAACATCACTGAATAGAAGATTTGTTCTTGCATATGGGTCACCCACATATCCTAAGTGAGATCCAAATTCATTGAATATTGATTGTTAAATAAAATCAAAATAAAATTATAATTAAATAAGAAATATATCACCCATCTCTAATCATTCTAAAATTAATAACTTGAGATTTTACTATAAATAGATTGAACTATTATATTTATAGGTTACTTATTAGGTCAAGAAAATAATATCTATATCTAGAAAATCCCAAAAAAAATAAAAAACTACCCTAATACATTTGGTAATGACCCCATTCAAATCTTACATTAACTTGGAACGAACATCCATCTTCATTAGACATGTTCTGTTATCACATAGGGTTGAAAAATAACATTTAGGTTCTATAAAAAATTTTAGGGAATGGTTTTCCTTATTTTTGAAAAAATCTATGCTATTATAATATCATACCAAAAAAATTTCATTACCCATTCACAAGTCAGATGTATTAACACTCATAACATATAAATCATAAATAAAGGAACCCTCATGTGGGGTTAATCCATCCCTATATGATAATAATAAATAAAAATCCTATATGAATGTATACCAAACCTAGAAACTATACAGATATAAAACAAAGAAATAAAAAAGTCCCAAAAGAATAAAAATAAATAGAAATGGTGTGTTCCTAACAAAATCTATAGACAACATTTTCAGCCTCACTCCTTCACCCAGTGGAGTCTTTATTTTCTACTCTAATAATTTGATAATGATAAGATCATTCGAGTATCCACCCCACATATTTTCTTAAACTTTTATCAACATATATGAATCTTTATCTACACCAATGTGTACTACAACAGACCAACCTGGGTAAACCAGAATAGTCACAAAAGTCATCCCATTATAGGGTGAGGTATAACAAATATAATAAAACATGTCTCGTATATAAGAAAAATAAGACATACAAATATATTAGTAACCATAAAAAAGGGAGATATAACTAATACAAACATGATAAAATAGAAAGTATGAAATGTATAGACAAATTAGTCTCCATGTGACCAACCATCACCTCCAAACCAACCCAAACTGAAACAAAAATGTAAAGAGAAGCCTGCATGCTACCGAATGCTCTTCCCTTTACAGGTATCCTTAAAAATAATATCTACAACCTCCCATAGGTAGAATTAGGGTGTGAGAAATAGATCCTAGAAAGACACCACCAATAGATCTATACAAGTTCTAATAATAATAATTTAGAATTTTAAGATTTAAGACAAAATATAATTTTCTAAATAAAATATATTGAAAAACTTTTTCAAAAAATCATTGATTTTTTAAAAAATTACATGTCATATTTTAAAAATTTATAAAAAAAGTTGGTAAATATACCAATTATAAATACACATGTGATCCAACATCCATGAAATCTTATATCCTATAATAAATAACCAGAAACAATAAGAAACAACAATGCATCTACCATCTGGGCTCTATCCAAGGGGAAAATATGTACTAAAAACTCACAAGACAAAAAAGCCATAAGGTTATATTCAACTAACATTGAGGAATTCTAAAAAAAATCAACATACAATAGGTTACCTCCTAGTGGTTTCATAAATGCTAAGGATACCTGTGTCTCTTTCCTGATATACCCAAGGTTCTCACTGTGCAATATTTTTCAATTTCTATTTTAAAATCTATGATCACATTTTTTTAAAACCATTTCAAAGACAAGACAATCTACTTTAGGGTTTGAAAGTTCATTTTCCATTTAAAATTAAGGAAATTATATTTTCAAAGAAAACAATACATTTTAAATATGAAACCATGCCGATTTCACTTTCAACATATGAAATCTCATTTCGAATATAAAGGAATCAATATGAAAAACAAGAAATTCAAGAAACTAGAACAATTGAATAGATACACCTACATCAATGACATAAAAAACATAACTTACTTTGATAACAAGGATTATAAATCATAATATTTTCCTTTAAAATACAACTAATGAAAAGAGACTGTGAATGATTGATAAAAAACACACCCCCTACTGAAAATAGTGATATTACCACAAATGATAGAGAAATTGAGTGGAAAGTCTTACCCAAAGAGAAAAAGTTACTAACCCTACTGATCAATCACTGAAAGAATATATTCAGATGATAATAAGTCACCAAAAATCTCATAGAGATATCTCTAGGCTGAGAGAGGAGGGATGCATAAGGAAATAATTAAGTATATCACTCGTAAGTCCTCCTAAAAACCAATATTGTGACATTTACATGGAGTTTAATCCATTTTCACATCATGTAATCCTTCAGGTCAATATATTCCAAAATACCATAGCCTTTCTAATATTAAAAATATTTTATACATACACGATGTGTACCTATAAAATGATTTGTAACTAGTTAATGTTATATATTCAGCTCATAGATTCTTCCTAGAAACCATTACATGGTATGTACTTCACTTACACAACATTTAAGTGCTCAACAAATAGTAGAAAGTCTAGGTTTTATGATGAAAATTACAACAAATATATAACTTCACCATTATAGGTATCCTCCCAATTCCATGGTTGGACGTACTCTCCCAATGGAAAAGGAAACCAAAACAAAGGTAAATGAATACCTGATAGAATAGTAATAAGGCATTACAATATCCTCACCACAAAATATTTATATCCTTAGAAAGAGCTCAAGTTTCTAGATATACAAAGATAGAAGGTCACTGATTCCTCATTAATAAATCTCACTCCATTATCTCGTGGTGATCCTATTTTTAATTCCACAGTACCTAGACTAGGGGGATCATTTTACCACATAGTACCTTATCCTGGTGATCAATAATCAAAACCGACTGCTCAACCAATATGGTATCAGGATCATGATAAACATCCTCCCATCTAATCACATGGAAAGGATCTCATATATACCTCCTCAATTAGTAAAATTGAAACAAATTTTGTATAAAAGTCAATATATATGATAAAATAAACTAATAGGCCACCCTACCCAGTAACTCAATGATCTAAAAGGGGACCAAAAACATCAATGCCAACTTACTCTCCTTACCCAATGGATGATGTCCCAAGTAAGGTAAAACTCTCAGAAAGACCTGATCACCAACCTAAAACTCCAACTGCCGCCGACGATGATCCACATAATATTTTTGATTAATATATACCATGATAAGATTATTTTGGATCAACTTCACCATCTCCATTATCTCTTTAACAACACTCATCCCAACCAAGGACCACTCTCCCAACTCTGCCCAGCATAAGGGAGATCGACATGGTCTCTGATACAAATCCTAAAAGAGAGTCATCCTGATCAAAGATTGATAACTATTTTTATAGGAAAACTAAACCAATGGAAAATTCCTATCCCAAGATATACCAAAATCAATCACATAATTATAGATCATATCCTTAAGAACTTGGATAACCCTCCCTGTCTGTCCATCTATCTGTGGATGATAAGTTGTTCTCAATTTCAACTGGGAACCCATTGTATCCTAAAAACCCATATATAATTTGTATGTAAACCTTGAGTCTCTATAGAAAAAAACCATATATGGAACCCCACAATGTATCACAATCTCTCATATATATAATTCCCTAATCTATTTCACTTTAATCATTTATTTTATTGGAAATAAATGAACTAATTTTATGTGTCTATCAATAATCACCAAAATCGCATCCTTCCCACTATAAGTACATGATAAACCAATGATGAAATCCATGAAAATATCATCCCACTTCTATACCAGGATAGTTAAAGGATACAACAAACCTGCAGGTCTCTAGTGTTCCACCTTAACTTTCTGACAAGTTAGACACCACGATTCAAAATACACAATTGACTACCTCATCCACGACCACCAATAACTAAGTCTAAAATCATAGTACATATTTGTATCCACAAGGTTCATAAACCAACATGACTAGTGTCCACTAGCTAAAAATTCCCGTATCAAAGAAAAAAGAACAACCAACCTACTACGGAAGCACAAAGCTCCACTAGGAGACTTAGACAACTCATATGTGGTCTCCCCACCATTTAGGATTTCTTATAACCATTGAATCTCGGTGTATGTTGTTTTCTCAAGTCAAAATTGCTCATCAAAATATGAGTCAAACATTATCAAATACAAGAATAAATTATTGACAACCTCCTTCACTCCTAGGATCATTTCGAAAAACAATCTCATTAGAGGGAATTGCTCAACCGATTCCTTCACGGATTCTGTTAGTAATTTTGTACTCAATACATCAACAAACACATTTCCTTTCTTAAGGGTATATATTATATTAAAATAAAAGGTGAAAAAATACTCAACCTAGAATCTATATTGCAAGTTTAGATCCATCTGAGTGAAAATATAATTTAGAATTTTCTGATCAAAATACACTTTAAACCGTTCCCTAAATATATAGAGATTCTATGTTTTGAGTTCATGCATAAAAATTGTGAACTCAAGATCATGGTTAGGGTAGTTCTTTTCATGATGGCGTAACTACAGAGATCCATAATCCACAACCCATTTCCCCTACATAAAGAAACATCCCAAAAATATACCAGAAGCATCACAAAAAACATCATAACTTAACCATGGTTTTGGAAGAATCAAAACTGTTACTGAAGTCAACCTCATCTTAAGCTCCTAAAAATATCTCTGACTCTTCTCATTCCCTTAAATCTTTACACCCTTATGGGTTAAATCTATCAATGAATATGAGATCTTAGATAATTCCTAAACAAACTGTCTATAGTAATCTACCAAACCCAAGAATATTTGAATTTCAAACACATTTTTGGGATGTTCCCAAGACATAACTACACATACCTTTTCAGGATCAATTGAGACACCCCTCTTAGAAATCAAATTCCCTAGAAACATTACTTCCCAGATCCAAAACTCATAGTTTTAAAGCTTACCATATAGATGATGTTCCTTAAAGGTTCAAATAATGATATGAAAATGGTCTCTATGATCTTCCTCTATCTTGGAGTACACCAAGATATCTTCTCCAAACACAACAATAAAATATTCCAATAATTGATGAAATATTTGGTTCATAAAATCCATAAACACCACAGGAGCATTTTTGAGACCGAATTACATAACCAAAAAATATAAATGACTATATTGACTCCAAAACACTATATTTGGTATATTATATTCTCAAAATATAAAATAACAGTACCTAAACCATAGAAAAATCTTAGAAAAATAGAAATACCCTCTAATCTAATGAAAAAAATCATAAATTCTAAGAAAAGGATATTTATTATTAATAGTCACTATATTCAAATTTTAATCATAAATACGAAGTATAAGGCCCCCATATGATTTATTAGCAAAGAGTACAGGTGAATCCCATTATGACATGCTAGGATGGATAAATATTTTCACCTATAGTTCTTCAAGCCATACTTTATGTTTCTTTAACTTAGCAGGTGACATTTAGTAGGTTATAATAGAAATGGGCATCATTTTATGGAGTAGGTAAATAGTAAAATTAACCTATATATGTCGAGGCAAACCAGAAAAATCATCCAAAAAGACCTCAGGGTATGAAAACACAATATTAGGAATATTACCACTCAAGAACATGTCAATTTCCTAAAGAAACATTTATGAAAACTAGCATGATATTATACTAGCATAAATAACAATAGGCCCTTCCCTTCCCGATCTAGAGTCCCACTCACCTTAGAAAACATGAGTGACCCCATAGGTAGATAATAACTATACCCAATGGTGATAATAGTCTCACTAGGCCTTCATGATGATCATAAAATCCATGATAATAATCAAGAAAAAATATGTCAAGAACAAGCACCAACAAATCCCAAACCACCTCAACATCGGTTATCACTACCTGAAATGCGATGCAGTTGAAACCTTATTCAGACCTATTTCCCAAATCATAGAAAAATACAATGAGAATGATATAATATCTGAGTATAAGCCCAACATTTAAACCATTTTTGGAAATATAAATTGATGATTAACACCCGTATCAAACAAATCTATCACTATAGAAGATAAAATAAAAACTATACCTATAACAGTAGATGGACCTGCTTCAGATTCCTATAGTTCACATTATTCTACATAAATCCATCCAAACATAACCCCTTGAAAATCCCATTTAACCTGTGAATGAGACCTAACACCCTTGGAAGAATCAACCAAAACATGAAATCCCTTGGTGGAAGTGGATCCCACCTCACTTCCTTGGGACATCTTGTCATAGAAATGTTTTAGGTGGTTAGATCACCCAAAAAGATGAAAATTCATAGGAGCCTCTGTATAATGAGGTCTAGTATGACCAAGACTCCCACAATGGTAGTAAATAATTTTTTTCCTCTAAGAAACCCATGAAACTAGTTCTGTAGAAAACTAACCACTCTTCTGCTTCCTTTTATGAGCATAAGAAGAACCATGGCTGACTGCTTCGCCAACTGAAGCTCTTCCCACATCCTTCCTTCTAGCTATGTCTACCTTATCCAATTATTATTTGTACACTACCTCCAAAAAGGTAATAGAGAACAAAATAACAATCATTTATGGAATATTAGTCTTTAGCCCCATCTCTAACCTCCAATACTTCAGGTAATAATTGGTGACAAGCACTGGTTCTAGATGAACCCAATCAGAAGAATGAGTGTAGTACTCTATAATGGTAAGCTCCCCTTGCTCCAAGATCATAAATTCTTGAGCCATTTCCACTTGTAAATTATTAGGATAAAATCACTGGTTAAATATATTCTCAATGGAAACTTAATTAAGACCTTTGTGAAAATTGTATTACACTATAGAGTCCCACTATATCCTCCTTTACCCTTAGAGAATATACGTAAAATAACCCACATGAGAGTATTTAGTAGTCTATAAAAATTTGAAGATCTTATCAATCCGTTTAAGCCAATCCTATAATTCATGAGTACCTTTTTCACCACAGAAGATAATTGGATGATTCTTGGAATTTTTTTTGCCATGATCCACTACTCATCCTAGGTTTACTTTTCCCACTGACCCAAACATCTGAATGGTACATATCACTACATCAACCAAAGAAGGGTCCACTAAAGGATCTACTAAAAGAACCTGCCACACAGCTTTCCCTATTATATTTAGAACTTTTATTCTAGGAGTTATTTTCTATTAAACATAATAAAATAACCAATTAGTCATGAAAAATTTCCAAAATCATGGAAATAACTCCTAAAATCCAAAACAATTCTTTAAAACAATTCTAATATAAAGTAGTTATGAATCCTACAATAAAAGGGAAACACCTTTTATAAGAAGAAGGTGCATCTAAATAAACACCCCATTTAGTTTATTCAAATAACCATACACATACCAAGTCCACAAAACATTGTATATCGGTTAATTTAAACAAATTTCCCATACAATTTATTCAAATGACCTTAAATACAAGGTCTTGGACTTAGTAAATATTTTTCCAACCATCCCTGGAAACTCAGATTTAGTCATGAGAGGGAGTTGGAAAGACCCCTTTTCCACAACTATTGTCCAAATAATGGAAATTCTAATCCTTTATACCCAAGACATGTAACCAACTCAGGTAGTGTTGACGCACTTCCGGATGAGTAACCGCACTGATACCAAATTGTAACAGAACAACCTAGCTCAACCTGAGCATCCACCCAAGTCATACCATTACAAGGTGAGGAATAACAAAGATAACAAAAAAAGTCTCATATATAAGGAAAAAAATACATAAAACTAGATAACTAAGAGGGAAATGGGAGATACAACTAAGGAAAACTAGATAAACTAGAATGTATGACAAGTGTAGAAAAACTAGTCTCTATGTAACAAACCATCACCTCCAAACCAAACCAAATTGAAATAGCAATGTAAATATAATACTTCATGAAATAGAACACTTTTTCCTTTACTTTTATCCTACAAAAAAGGTCTACAAAATCCCATAGAAATAAGTAGGGTGTAAGAAATAGAGCCTATTAGGATACTACCAAGAGATTTATATAAGTTATAATAATAAGAATGCACAAGATCAAGCTTTAAAAAAATAGTTTTACAAGAATTTATTAAATAAAACAATTAAAAAACTTTTTCAAACAAGCCTTGAGTTTTCCAATATTTTTATGTCATATGATCCAAATCCAGAAACAAAGCAGGTAAAGATACTAAGTATAAATACACATGTGATCCAAAATCTATAAAATAATCTATCATGTTATAAACAACCAGAAGCAATAAGAAACAACAATTCACCTACCAGTTGGGCTCTAGCCTATGGGACAATATATACTAGGAACTCATGATCTAAATAAGATATAAGATTCAATCCAACTAAAATAAAGATCTTCCACAGACTATTGAGATATAATTGGTTACCTCCTAGTGGTGTCACACACACTAAGGCTATATATGTCTCTTTATCGATGTACCCAAGGTTCCCAATATGTAATTTTTGAAAATTTTTATTTTAAAATCCATGATCACATTTTTATAAAACCATTTCAAATCTAAGAAAATATTCTTTGGGGTTTAAAAGTTCGTTTTCTATTTTATAAGGAAAAAATGAAACATATCATTCGTAAGGAACCCTAAAAACCAAAACAGTGACTCTTAAATGGAGTGTAATCCACTTGCACATCATGTAATCCTCATGGTATTTATATTCTAAAAAACCCATAACCTTTTTAATAAAAACTGGATTTTATACCTACATGGAGTGTACCTATTATATGGAATGTAACTAGTTCACCTTGTATATTCAGTCCATGGTTTCTACTGATCAACCATTACATTGAATTTACTTCACTTAAACAATGTTTAAGTGGTCAGTGAGAATCATAAATTCCAAGTATTATGTTGAAAATTCCAACAAATCCATGAAATCACTTTTACATGTATTCTCTCAATTCCACAGTTAACCATACTTTTCCAATGAAAAAGGAAACCAAAAAAATGGTAAAAACGAACCTAAAGAAAAGGTAATGGGGAGTTACATGTACACATAGGGAATAGTTATAAAAACCCTATAAGAAACAAAAAACATCTCAACTTATTTATGTGTAAATAATTAGGTGTTTTTTTGTGATTTTTAATGGAATTTTTGATAATAACATATGATATGAGAATAAATAAAAAACCTGGAATATCTAATATTAACTAATATAAACTATTAAATAAAAACACACTTTTACTTGACCAATAGAATATGTGACACTAGAATAAAAGTAGACTCCTATCTCACTACCAATAGAAGTTACACTATAAAAGTATAGTTCTTCTCTAACTTAAAAACACACAATTGGGAACTACCATGTACCTTGTGAAAGTCCACTAGCCACCCAATGGAATTTTATTGGGATGAACCCATTTGTTGTATTATTGAGTACTAGATGTAACTATACTTAGTTCTAGGTGTCCAACTACAACCATCCCAAAAATCTTCTTATTCTACAAAACATCAAAATAAAAAGTCTGAGATTATTTAATCATCATTCCATATCTAAATACTCATTTTTAATACTAAAAAAATACCAAAAACAATATTACCCATGATCTTGATCCAAAATTCCAATATACATGGAATTATCTCCCTTAAATACTAGATTTATATCCTATTCATTGATACCCAAAATAAAATAGGAGATTAAATTTTATTCTATTTTTAGGTTGTATGTAATTATATGAAATTTTCATAGTATTTTTTGGATGGATGAGTTTTATTTATATATTATTTTTAGGTATTTATTGGCAGTATTATTCATTTTCATGGAATTGAAAAGGATAATTTCTCAAATATTACATTTTTAAATCACGTTGCTAATTTTTAAATCATGTCTTATTGGAGAAAATATTTATGGTTAATAATAATCCCATTACCAACTGAAGGGAAGTCCTAGTTAGGTTAGGTTATGATAGAGTGGTATCAAATTGAGTGTTTTATTTAAATATGGGGTTTTGAATAAACATTAGCAAGGAATAAATTGGTTTCTAAGGAAATCATATCCATTAAGATTAAATTATGATGTAGTCTAAGGAGACCATATAAGATATAGTGGGGACCTTTTAACCTGAAGCAAGGTCCTTGTTTATCCCATTGAATATTCTTAAGCAAGGGTATACATACTATGGGGGAAAAACTTACATATGGTATATACATCATCATTGTTTGAAAATTTCTTTGAATTTATAGGTTGGGGGGATAAAATGAGTTAATTAAAATATATTAAATTAATTCCATATCATGGTTTTAAGAGTATTATTTTGTGGTTGAAAATATTGATGATAGATTATGATATCATACAGTTTAGGTTGGAGAGGTGAAACAATATTCACATGCTATTTTTTGATTTGTTGTTTAGGGAGATAATGATTAATAGAGGAAAACCCTATATTAGTTTTAAAAACCAATTTTACCAAAGTTTAATGGATTCATGTACATTTAGGAGATAAATAATTTTTTTGAATAAGTGAAGTTTGATTTTAAGCTAATTATAATTTAGATGTACCATTGGATTCTTATGAAAGGAAGCCTTTTATGAGGAGTGATTTGATAGTGGTAAATTCTCTACATTGGAGATTATGAAAACACACTGGTCATAAGGGATATGTTCAATATGATGTTATTATTTTTGATATGGAAAGTAATATGGTAGTAGGAGCTAATATCCATCTGACAAGGTAATTCAATAATATGAAATTCATCAACTACTATACTGTTCACCTAATCTCCTAATAGATAAGGATGTGAGGTAATAAAACTTTAAGGGATATATGAATCCAAATATTTTTCCCATGTTACCCTCTAAACCTTAATGACTTATATTATGGTTCTTATTCAAGCTGAGATGACTGAGAAGAATCTATCATGAAGGGATTTTTTATAAGACGATAATCATTAAAACTTTATGAGGGGTAGATATATAGAGTAGATAATTTCTATAAGTCATGATCATCCTTATTTCTCATACATTTTTAAATCTATAAGGTCATAGAATTTTACAAGGAACTCAAGCATCATGTAATATTTTTTATGGTGGGAGAAGAAATAATAAATATATTTAATAAAAAATTTTGGTGGTTAACATAAATATAATAACATAATTATAAAAATATCTAGATATATTTAATTACCACTTTAGTAACAGTTTCCATCTCAAATATATCCAAAAAATATAGTTCATTAGGATTTCAAACCACTAATTAAAGATTAATTAGAGAGAGGAAAATCAAGGGTTATTCCCCACCCTCATGAATCTTGATCTAATCATGGAAGGGGTTGTGTATAATATCATGGGTGATGATGTGGAGGTTTATAACATGGAAATATTCTTGTGATGGGGTTACTATAACTAGGATGGTTGGAGTTTGGTTTAGGTACCATATTTTTTATACTCTACATGGTCTTATCCATTGATTAGCACATGATTTTCTCATTATTTTATTTCACAAGCTTTATCTGGGGTATTGGGACTTAAGGTGGACATGTTTTCTCAATCCATGGATTTATATACACTAATTATAGAACTATATATATTGATAGATGTATTTGGGTGGGGGGGTGATTTTATGATAAAAAAATATCAATCTATTATAGGAATCTTCTTTTCATAAATATAACTACACAATTCCATTATTGTCTTGTATTTATCTTATACTATGTACAATATTTCATTAATTTATACTATATATTGGTGATTTTTAATAATTAAGAAAGTAAATGTTTGATGTTCATTGGTAAGAAGGATATTCTAAAGTATAAAAAATTTCTAGATCCAATTACATCATAATTGGTGGGAGTTTTGTTGAGTTTTATGGGGACGTAGACAAGGAGTTCACAAGAGTTGTAGAAGAGTTCATGGATTTTTTTTCTTGAATTAGTTGTGGAACTACACCATTGATATTACATCGAGTTAATGATAGAGTTATATATATATCTTTCCTCAATTTATATGTATCCCTATAGGGTTAAAACTTCAATGGTTTGGGATTTTTGGATCAAAATTTATGATTTTTTATAGAATGTATTCATCTATCCTTGTATTTCTCATAAAAAATAGATAATTTTTTTTAAATAATGTATATAGTGTCTTATATATTTACATAAAGAGTTTATTATTGAACCATGTAACTATAATGAATTATTACGCTCTCCTGATTATTAATGAATCATTTGATTAATTTAAGAGAGCTATCTTGTTCTCAAATATCTATTTGAAGTTGTATTATTATCATATGTGGGTGAAAGATGATGAAATAAATAAGAAATATTTCATATGTCACTATGGAAATTTTCAATTCATATTGGTACCCTTTATATCCATGTATATAACCATGTTATTCATATGATTGTTAAACTCAGTGATTCAAGAGTTCTTGGATAGGTTTGTATTGGTGTTCATTGATGAAATCTTGTTGTAATAAAAAATAAAGGAGGGATATGTAGAACATTTGAGAGATTCTTTGAAGTGTTTTTAACAAAACTAGATTTATGATAAATTTTATAAGTGAATGTTTTGGATTTGTGAATTCTATTTACATGGACATGTTATATCATAACAAGGCATAATAGTTTATCCATAAATGATTTTAGGTGGTCATTTATTAGTAAGTACCATAGAGAGTTGTGTAGGTACAAAAGGTTCTTGTCCTAATAGACTACTATAAGAGGTTCATATCCAATTTATCTCAGGTTATAACATCTTTGATTGGATTTATTAGGAAAGACTAAGCTTTTATGTTGACAAACCAATTACAAACTACTTTTATGTATCTGCTGGAGAAGCTAATCCATTTTTCTATCCTTTACTTTCCAAATTAAAGAGTTTTGTTCATGATATATTACAAAACTTACCATATAATCTTGGGTTCTATATTGATGAAATATTAGAAAGTGTTCTATTATGATACCATAAATATATATCCCAAAAAGTGTAACTATGCCACTCATGATCTTGAGTTTACAATGATAATTTTTTCTTTGAATTTTTTTGATACATTACCTTAACAGAGAGAACTTTTTCATATTAATAATCCACAAGAGCTTGTTCGATTTATTTCATTAGATGGATCTAAATTTTTATAAATTGATATGAATGGTGTTATATAAGATTATTATTTATAGATCTCATATTATCTATGGAAAGGAAACATGGTTGATAATGAACTAATCATGTGAATATATGATGATTTTTCTCATGAGGACGGTGATGAATGGAGGATGGTAGAGGATATTAAAGACTTAAATATATACATATAGGATATTTATGGTGATGTTTTCTTGTATTAAATCATGATTAAATCTATTTTGTTTTTGTTTGTGGAGGAATCTGACCATGGATATCCTAAGGTGGATGTGTTAATAGATTTCATTATTCATGGACATGCTCTAGATAGATGAACAGAGGATGGTGAACATAGAGTGTTGCATCAATGGAATATATTTTTTATTGAGATATTTGAGAGGTTTTTTATAAATTCCATAGCTCAAATATGGTAGAGTATCTTGGTATTTCAAATATGTAACATACCTTAATGGAGTATCTTTAGTGGTCCTATATTAAGTCATAAATGGTGGAATTCAAATTTTAATATGTTGTTTTTTAATGGGTTAATGGTGTTCATAAAGTTCATATGGTCTTTTATATCCTCTAGATGTACTATAATAGAAATATAGAGATATATCCATGTATTTTATGATAGTATTATTTCAAGTGTTAGGATGAAATAAAACTATATAAGGTGTTACAGATCAACTAAAAAAGTTGAATCATTTTCTGGTGATGAAGGAATTAAGAGATGTGGACACATTAGTGAGGTATTATACAATGGAAGTAGTGAGAATCTATAGAGTTTTGATGGTAATAATCTGATATTGAATCCTATATTTAATTCAAAATTATGGAAGTTATTGCATTTTATTTTTTGGGATATGATTATGATTTATCCAAATATTATATTCTTAAAAAAGGGTTGACAGAGTAAATGATCCAAACATTGGATAATATTTTATGGGAATATATCTTTGATTTTTGAGGATCTTAAGTGAATAATTTACCATTGTAAATTTTTTAATATAATAATAACTATCACTCATCCATCAACATGACACCCTATAAGGTATTTTATGAATGAACATATAGATCACCTTTGTATTAGATTGATGCTGGTGAGATGATGATAATTGGATTGGACTTGGTGTAAAGTATGATGAAGAAGGTGCATGTTATTAAAGAGTGAAAGAAAGATACATAGGATCATTAGAAATATTATACATATTAGAGCAGGAGATACTTTGGGTTTGTTGCTGGTGATCATAATTTTATTAAGGTTTCACATCATCATGGGATGCACAGATTTAGTAGTGGTATAAAACTTTCTATATGATTTATTAAACATTTTAAGGTTTTGGAGTGAATTAGTGAAGTGGTGTGCTGGTTGGAACTTCCACCTTGGATGGATAAAGTTTGTAACATCTTCAATATATCACAATTTTAGAGATATATTCATGATGAATCCAATTATATTGATTATGGTGAGTTGGATGTTGAGTATTGTGTAATATTTGTGGAATAACAGGAAGATATATAAGACTTTTAGAATAATGTCTTACATGGGTGATTCATTCCATTAGTGCATGTTTTAAGGTAACATGGTGGCTTAAATAATTATACATGTGAGTGAGAATAACAAATGCATGTTTAATACTTATAGTTATTTTGAATTTTTTTTATAATTTAGTTGGATTGAAACTTATTTTAAAGTGGTTTTTGATTAGATATTTTTTGAATGTAATTTCATGTTTTTATCTTTTTGATGGAGAATTTCCTATTTGAGAGGCATCTCATTTGGTAGTTAATTTTTTGGATGTGTGTTTAATTCATTTTATATTTTGTTAGTATTATCATATATAAGAATTTATTAGAGTATTTTAATGCAAAGAATCAATTTTCTTATTGTTTATAGATTTATTTGAGTGTCTTGGATGTTATAGATTAACAGGGAATGTGAAAGACTATTTTTTAAATCCCAACCATTCCATTCCATGTTGTGGAGGTTTAATAATAAGGAGGAAGTCATGGGGTTGATTTTGAGGTGAATTTTAGTCTGATATTGAAATTACATCATAATTTGTTTTATTAGGACATGATTTTTTTAAGAGGTGGATGAATTTACTTAAATGTTGAAGTTTAAGAACATTGTCACCACTTTCCTTTACGATCTAGGCTTGTTATATAGCTTTTATAATTATTTTTTTATTGTTAAAATTATATCGTAATGGTATATGGACTGAATATTGAAGTCTTGGTTGAATGTTATAGGTAATTCAGTTAGACCATACTATGGAATGGTTTTTATATCATGACCTAACCCCAAAAGGACTATTTCTATGTTAAAAATGAGATCAAGAGTAACCCCTAAAGCTCTTATCTAATAGATCCCAGGGTGGAGACTAATCTAATGGTATAAAACATAGATTATGGGGGTCTCACTACAGGAAATTTAGGCTATATCCACAGTTTCAAACCGTGGATATAGGTTATAGCCATGGTTCAATGAACCGTGGCTGGTATTGGCGTGGATATAGGCCAACTCCTATAGCCATGGTTTAAAACCGTGGCTAAATCCTATATCCACGGTTCAAACTATGGCCATAGCCCTATAGCCACTGTTTTAAACCATGGCTAAAGAATTATATCCACGTTTTTAAACTGTGGCTGAAGGAAAACCACTAACAAGCCTTATAGACAAGGTTAGAAACCGTGGCTATAGATCAAAGTTCAATAAAAAAACACTGCAGGCCTGCCAGTCCCCCCTACCCTCTGCTAGTCCCCCTGCCCCCTGTTAGCCCCCCCTGCCAGTCCCCCCCTGCCCCCTCCCCCTGCCAGTCCCCCCTACCCCCTGCTAGTCCCCCTCTTCCCCTACTAGTCCCCCCTTCCAGTCCCCCTGCCCCCTGCCAGCCCCCTTCCCCCTGCCACCCCTTCCAGTCCCCCCTGCCCCCTGATAGTCCCCCTGCTAGTCCCCCCACCCCCTACTAGTCCCCCCTGCCCCTGCTAGCCCCCCCTTCCACCCCACTGCCAGTCCCCCCTACCCCCTTCCAGCCCCCCTGCCCCTGCCAGTCCCCCCTGCCCTTGTTAGTCCCCCTACCCCTACTAGTCCTCCCTGTCAGTCCCCCCTGCACCTTGCTAGCCCCCCTTCCAGTCCCCTTCTAGTCCCCCTGCCCCTGCTAGTCCCCCTGCCACCCCCTGCTAGTCCCCCCTGCCCCTGCTAGTCCCCCTTCCCCTGCTAGTCCCCCTACATGGACACCCCCTGCTGTACATATGTTGGAGTTTTTTAAAGTAGAAACACATCAGAATCCTGTCAGAGTACTGAAAGGTTTTCTTAGGTGGGACAAATAGAATATGGATGAGCAGCACTTGGTTTTTGTAATGGTGAATAAAGGCTATAGTTGGGATTCCATTACAGCTGGGCTATGTATGCTGAAACTATTTGGTTTTACACGGGATGTTGGTGGATGAAAGGACCTAAAGGTTCAAGAAGCACTGCACCAGAAGGAGCTCCAACATGTTCCAGATAATGCTATTATGTAGGGAGAGAAGGATATTGCAGTTATATCTAACAACCATCTTAAACATGAAATGTGACAATATGATGTTTATAATGAAGAGTTCAAACCAATGTTTCCCATGGTTATAGGTGTTGGAGTTATCACTGCTCTGGACACCCCCCAGACAGACCCTAGACACCCCCCAGACACACCCTAGACACCCCCTAGACAGATACCCTTGGACAGCCCAGACCTCCACTCCCCTGGACAGCCACCCCCACCCTCCTGGACAGACCCAAGAACCCCCCCAGAACCTGGACACCCCCAGACCCCTGGACAACCCCCCCTCCCACCCTCCTGGATAGACCCTGAACCCCCCCCCCCCCCCAAAAAAAAACCTGGACACCCCCAGACCCTGGACAGATCCCCCTGGACCCAGAACCTGGACACCCCACCCCTTGCACCCCCTTCCAGTTACCCCCCTCCCCATGCCAGTTCCCCCTCCCGCCTTCCAGTCCTACCCCCCCCCCCCCAAAAAAAACACTGGACACCCCCCAGACCCCCTGGACATACCCTAGATAGACCCCCCCCGGATAGACCCCCCCAAAACATGGACACCCCACCCCCCAGAACCTGGAAACCCCACCCCTTGCACCCCCTTTCCTGTTACCCCCTCCCCCATGCTAGTTTCCCCCCTCCTAGTCCCCCCCGCCAGTCCTGCCCCCCCAAACCTAGACACCCCACAGACCCCCTGGACAAACCCCCCTAGATAGACCCTGGACAGACCCCCCAGACCCTGGACACCCCCCCAGAACCTGGACACCCCCTAGACCCTGGACATATCCCCAGGTTTCTTATCCAAGGGCTTACCTCCCCTCCCAATTTCTGTTAATAGGTGCCTTATGGAATTTGTCCTGAAGGTTCCTCAGATTATGTTGGAGTCTGGTACTCAGGTCTTTCTATGAGCGCTTGCTTCTTGCTATCGTGATAATAAGTTTACCAAGGTGGATGCAGTTCAGGAGTTCGGCCCCCTTTCTATGGTTCTTTCAGCAGATTCCAAGAATATTTCCATCGTATAGAGAACATAGTTTCCCCTAGTGATTGGCCTCCTCCAGCGCATGCCATGCTGAGCAGTAGGGTACCTTATGTTTAATCAAATTTATCAAGTGATCAGTATTCTACAATTCCTGTTACAATGGATTCATCAGCCCTACTGGTGGTGAGTGGGAAAGCTCTAAATCATGCATCGAGTCTCCTTATTCTCCCTCCATACAATCAGATACTGGCTCAGGTGTGTGTACGAGGTTGGCCCTAAGAAAGAGGCGGGTTAGGGAGTGTTCTGCCTCCATCGTGACAGGGACCGTGTTTCCTAAGGCCAAAGCTGGGAAAGTTTTGTTTCCATGATTCCTATATTCGTTTGGAACTCTTGAGGTATTGGGGAAAGAGTGAAAATAGACTTCAAATCCTCAGATGTAATGAAGAACAAGATCAAGGTTTCTACAATTCTTGAGTACAAGCAAAATTATGATAAAATTAATGAGTTTACCGCAGGGTAAAGTTGCATGTATCTATGCATGCAGACCTAATTAACAAGTTCATCTGGATATTCTATCATTGGGATGCTATGGTGGAGTTGCTCCAAGAAGCGGGGCAACATATAATAATGAGAGTTCCATGTGGAGGGGACACTATACTTGTATATTTTATTTATGGCAGTTGTGATGCCCTGATAAGGGAGGTGTTATGGAGAGAACTGAATGAATTCGACCCAGGGGATTAGCCTTGGGTGTTGTTAGGCAATTTCAATATAATAATGGATCCTGAAGAGAATAAAGGGAGAAGTGAATTCCAAAGTATGTCTAGTGGGTCCTTTACGTAGTTTTTTTCTGGTAAAGGGCGAATTGATTTGGGATACTCAGGTGACCCTTACACATGGTGTAACAACAGAAGGGGTGGTAACTATTTTCGGAGTAGGCTCGACCATTGTATTGCCAGTGTACAAGATAATTCTATGTTCTCAAATAAAAAGGTGGATCACTTGACTTGAAGCATCTATAATCACTCTCCACTTTTACACACTCTGAGAAGGAGGGAGGCCTCGCAAGAAAACTTCACATTCACGAACTTGTGGTCACTCTTTTCAGAATATCTTTAGTTAGTTGGGAAGAGTTGGGATGAACCGATTCAGGGTATTTACAACTCTAACACGTTCAATGTTCTAAAAATAATTGTTAAAACTCACCATCCCATGTTATTTGCTACTACTGAACCAAAAATTTCTTATTCTACTAAATACTCTCACTTGTGTCAACACAATTATATATTTACTGGCGCAATCTCAAATACCTAAAATTCTGAATGTCTATGGATTTTTTCTCACTCTTACAAAATGTTAACACCTTTAATGTCTCTGATCAAATCTTTACTTTCAATTTTAACACTAATGGCATACACCTCTTCTGCTCTTTTGTCTATGAAAAAAAATAGATACCAAGAAAGGAGAACTCTTTGAAATGACCATTCTTACCTAAGAACTAATATTAATTACCCTTGGTTTATTCTTGGAGGAGAATAAAAGAATGGGAAGAAAACAGTACAATAGAGTGGTCGCTTCCAAATTAGATAGAGCCTTCACGAATGTACGTGCTTTAGAAAGAGGTTAAGAGTGACCTTTTTTTCTCTAAATCTTGAGAGTGTGGATGGTCCTGATGGGTTCACAAATTAATTCTTTATGTTCTACTGGGACATAGTTCGTGATGAGCTCCTTAACACAATGAGGGAGTTATTTAAACATGACTCAATGCCCTATGGAATCAACTCCAATTTTATTGCCCTGATCCCAAAGAAGGAAAATGTTGTGGATGTAAAGGATTTCAGACCTATTGCTATTGGGAATACCTTTCCAAAAATCATTAGCAAAATTATTGCAGGTGGGGATGTTTTTCAAGTGGAAAAGGGCTGGAACTGGTGGCTAGGGATGTTTTTAGGTGGCAGAGGGCTGGCATGAGTGTTTTGCAGGAGGCTGGGGGGTGGTGACTGGTGTGGTGGCTGGTGCGGGCTGGACTGCAGGTGGTTGGGGCTGGTGCGGGCTTGAATGCAGGTGGAAGGGGGATGGAACATGGCCATATCACGGTGTGACCACGGCGTGAACACGACATGACCGTGGTGTGACCGCGGCGTGACCGCAGCGTGACCACGGCGTGACCGCGGCGTGACCGCGGTGTGACCGCAGCGTGTTGGCCCAGTCCAGTGACATCCGCGGGGTAGCATATTTCGTCCAGGAGCGAAGGGAGCGAGAGGAGGCAGGGAAACATTCTGTTCGTCGCCCCACTGGAAGAAATTGTGATTATTCAGTCTCAACATTGATCCATAAGACTCATGGAATACTATCACTACGAACCGCCGCAAGGTGTCATCCTGGAGCAGGGCCAAATCACGGCATGACCGCGGCGTGACCGCAACGTGACTACGGCATGACCGCGGCATGACCTCAGCATGACCGCGACATGTTGCCTCGATCCAGCGACATCTATGGGGCAGCATCTTTTGGCTAGGGAAAGAGTAAAGAAGTGATTTCAAAATTTATGCATGTCAAACCCCAGGAAAAAAGACGTAGAAGAAGAAGGTAAATGTGTATCATTTGATCGAGGATTTTTCGACTTTCAGTTTCCATCAACAGATCTAAAAGGATGATCCTGGAGCATTGGATAGCTCAACCTAAGGCCCGGTACCTTGCAGGTTTATGATTGGAAGCTACAATATAGTTCTAATGACTTTAAAGAAACTTGTGCACAGATCTAGTTTAAGATTCATATACTTAATTGGGTACTATGGCACTAGGAAATCTTATATGATATCAGATTTGTGATTTTCATTCCAATCAGGATGAACAATTCCACTAAAAATGTAATTTTTGTCATTATGCGTGTGTATTGGTAGAAGTGGATTTATGTTATACACTAATTGATCAGTTTTCTCTTTCCAATCAACACTGTGAAATCTCTCTTAGAATAGAATACAAGAAAATTCATGTGTTCTGTGAGTCCTGTAAAATTATTTTTCACTCAAAATCTATATGTAGAAGTGATCTGTGCTCCAATTGTGAGATTAGAGGTGATGAGGTTAAGAATTGTTGGAGGAAAGGAAAATGTGGGACCAACTAAACAATTGAGGTTCAGGCTCAACATCAAGCAGTTGAAAATTCAGGGCATGTCCCTGTTTTAGCCCTAGAGGATTGAGTTCCTGCTAAAAATAGGTCTATTATTGCTAAAAAGACATCTTTTATGTGTTTGATTTCTAGAGGATTTGATTATCCAGTTCTTGGATCATCCCCCCATTATAGAGATTCTTGTATTTCTGTTTCTCCTAACAAGTTGCAAGTGAAGAGTTCCTGGGCTGATATGGAAGAGAAATCTCATGATGCCACTACTGTTTTTCTTTGTAATGAATATCTATAAAGGGGTATAACTGATGAACTTGAAGAAGAATTTGATGATACTCAAGCTATAATGGAATTAGATGTGCAAGATGATGTATATTTCAATTTCTAGAAAGAACAAAGAACAATCTCTTCAAAGTATCATAAAGGAAAATCAAAGAAAGTGGCTACCAATTCAGGGAAATTCAAAAGTAGTATATGTATCATATTGAGTGATGAAATAGTGGATGTCTTCACTAAATTTTAATGTGAGACTCAGAAATAGTGTCAACAAAGAGAGGAAGGCCACCCCATGGAGGATATGGACCATGCTCACAGTGTATAGAAAATGGATAGTATTTTTTCACCATGTCATGGTAAAACTCGTGGATGTAATGTTTCATTTAAATGATTTATAAAATAGTGGAATCATGATCATTTTGCAGTCCATAGTCAAAGGAATAACAATGAATAGAAGATTCCTAAATCTCTTTGTGGAGAGATATTTAGAGAATTTATGTGAATTGAAGGAATATGTTTGACCATACTAAAACCATGTACAAGCCATTCCATCCAAATCATGCTATTCAGTTAGTGGTGACTTGGTCATTATGGGAAATTCCATCTTAAAAGTCTAACGACACTTAAAGGGTGTCTTGGTTCAAACAACTGTTTTAATAAAAAGAGGGAATCCCCCTAAAGGGATAAAAAAGGGTCAAGTACGATGTGTGCTTTATGACTAACAACAACATTAAGTATAAGGAAAACATAAATTCAATAATGAGAAGCAAGATATACCACTGTGAGTTTTCGCAGACAGCGCACCTCCATTGGAGGGGTTTTATTACAAAACCATGACGTAGTTATCAAACCAAACAATAATCTTAACGAACACTTATTCAAGAATTGAAATTTAATATAAACATGCAGAATTAAGAAGGAAACTAAATGCAATTTAAACATTCTTGAATTAAATAGGCTAGGAGAGGGACCCTGCCTCAACCTCAAGGCGCGTTTGCTTTTGACGACAAAAACTCAAATCTTCCTTTTTTTCTGCTTGTACGCATATGAAACTTCACATATATATAAGGAAAACTAGCCCCTATGTACATATTTTCATGGCCAAATACGCACAAGGGGGTCCTTAAATATATGTTTATACTTGCATATACCCCTTTATACTTACACATGTATGCATTTTTAATATCCATATATAAGCACACCTAGCCCCAATATATAAATTCATACTGCCATGAGTGAATATATATAAAGGGGGAACTTATATATGTATATTCCTACCTATGCATACACATGTAAGCCTTCGTCAACGGTGACTCAAATCCACCTCAACGAAATCTAAAACGCACTGGAAAAATATAAGGAACCCAAAAATCACAAATGCCCTAATTAAAATTGGGCCAAAGAATAAAAACAGAATAAACCTTACCCAAATCCTATGTTGAACACATTGTCATCGATGGTGGTGGATAGAACCGACCTCATCATAAGAAACCACCTATAAGAAAATAGTGGGAAAAAATGAGATATAACGACTTCTTATATATATGTGATCAGTGTGTCAACTGTACATGATAAATGATACATGAATCCATAAACAACAATGAAAAAATAATATTCATATTGATATGTACATCCCAATACTCAATAATATGATCATTAATAAACATCTTTATTTTTCAAACATAACCTTCAATTGCATATTCAAAAATCAAAAATCCCTAAAATATGGGAATAAAGTAAACTTCCATCAACACTTAAATGAAAAAAATAGAGATTAAACATTGTTCTTAACCTAGGGAACTTGAATAGTGTTGTTAAGGGAGTGACAAAAGGTTCTTCTGTCTTGATATTTATTTCAGGCATACACAAAAGTACAACAGAAAGTATTATCATGAAAGTTTATTTCACATGTCAAAGACTGAGAATCATCATTAATAATATGAATTTTATCTATAGAGATATGTGAAAAAACCCACAAAGAATCACGATTGTTATTATTGGAATTTTATCCTGTAGAAGTATAACTATATTTGTCAATAATATTAAATCCAGAAGTAAAAGTTACTTTAGGTTCAGAGATAGAAGAAATCATCGGTTTATGAGTAAAATGAGAATTTTTTAAAGTTGTGATGGTGTCAGAGTTACCAATACCCTGACAATTCAAATATAAAATATTCATTTACACTTACGTTTGGGGATAGGCCACTTGTTTTTGTTACCTCCAGAATTCTTTCCACGCTTGGATTTTCTTAATTGCTTGGTGGAATGATCTTTAGGTGTCGCTGCATTTTTTCCCTACAAAGTCCTTGAAGGGTTAGGAGGGCTATGATTATTTTTCATACCTGTTAAGACCTCTTCTTGGTGCATTTTTTTGTTCTCAGTTTCCTTCTGTACCACTATCCATTCTGTTTCTGGTTTTATGTGATCAGATTCCCTAGATTGGTCACCCAGTTTCTGAGTGGTGAATTTAGCCATAACAGGGGTTGTTGGTTGTGTCTGCTGTAGTTCCAGACTTTCGTCATCATCTTGAATGTGTTGTGTTTTGAAAATATCACCCATCTACATATTGAAAACTAGATTCTGAACTGTTACTTTGTCCAGCATCTCATCACTATGTGAAGGTGAGGAGAGTTGATGTTGTTTTGCACTGTCAGTAGTCGCAGCATAGGTGTCCTACAGACCCCCTGCAGACCACCCCCTGCCCCATAGACCTCCCCACTCCACCCTGCCCCCTCCCACTACCTTTCAGACCTCCCCCTCCCCCCTTCCCCCTCCCCCATTCCCCCATTCCCCTGCCCCCCTCCACCCTGCCCCCTGCCCCCTGCCCCCTGCCCTGCAGACCTGCCCCCTACCCCCCTGCCCCCTGCCCCCCTCCACCCACACCTTTCCCCATGCACCCTACCCCTGCCCTCTGTTCTACAGACTTTCCCCCTGCTCCTGCCCCCCTCCACCCTACCCCCTACCCCCTTCCCCCTACCCTGCAGACCTGCCCCTTGCCCCCTGACCTGCAGACCTGCCCCCTGCCCCCCCTGCCCCCTCCCCCTGCCCCCCTCCACCCACACCTTGCCCCTGCCCCCTACCCCCTACTCTGTAGACCTTCCCCCTACCCCCTTCCCCCCTCCACCCTCCCCCCTTCCCCCTGCCCCTGCCCTGCAGACCTGCCCCCTGCCCCCTGCCCTGCAGACCTGCCCCCTTCCCCCTTCCCCCTGCCCTACAGACCTGCCCCCTGCCCCCTGCCCCCCTCCACCCTCCCGCTGCCCCCGGCCCTGCCCCCTACCCCTACCCCCTGCCACCCTACCCCTTCTGATTTTGGACCTCTATCACCTATTAAGATGAGTGGACCCAATATAAAATTAAAAAACTAAATGAAATATAACAAAAAATATTTTTATATTGTTCAATACTAACACTTACCCGTTGCTAAAACTAGTTATACATACCCTGGTTATAGATTATCCATTATAATATTATTATTAATTATAATGGTTTATGAATCAAAAGGTTATACCCCAATTAGTTAATACCCCATTTGATCCTAATTATACCCCCAGTGATTCAACTCTTTTGCCACCTTTAGTTAGACCCAAAAAAGTTTAATGGTTATAACCCCCAGTGCTGAGCCTCTTCAATAACTGGTCCCCATATTCACAAGTTCATTATTCCTATCTTGATCAATTATATGATGTTGTCATGATCTTCCTCAATGGGATTTCTATATTTTATTTTCAAATTTACAACTTCAAATACATTAAACAGAAACAAACCTTTTATGTAGACTTTTCTTAATAATTTTAATCACTTGTGTATGATCAATTGGGTAAGGGAAACCATGATCAGGAAAATATTAATTTTTTTAAACCTTGAATGTTTTGGGAACAATGATGAGAAACAGGATGGGAGACTAATCTACAGTGATGGTCGATGCTGGTGATAGAGAGATAGATTTATACTATGTGCAATGGTGTAGGAATTACACTAGATTTATAATATGAGTTTAGAGTTTTCCTTTCTTATATACGTAAATTATTATTTAATTCATTCAAATTATAGATAATATAGATATTAACATTTTCATTTCTAACTTCCTAATTTAGTTTGAATCTATGAAAAATAAGAGAATCTTGGTTGTGGTATTTTAGAATTAAGTCCTATAGTTCTCAGATAATAATAGAATTATTAATAGTTTGATAAATGAATGAGTTTGGATCTTAGTGATCGTAGTTAATAAAGAAATTTATGAAAAAATAAACATAAGAATTTACTATTAAAAAGAAACTTCCGAAATATAGAATTTCATCTACTATCAATAGATTCAATATTACTTTAATGTGTTAATAATGATTATTAGAGGATTTTTGAGGATTCATGAGAAGGAATCATCTGAAATTCCCTAAGATTATTGAGTCACTAACTTAATCTATAGAGAATGATTTATGAGGATACACCAAAAATTAATCGAGTGGAGAAGTATAATAATATATGGAAAATCATATCTAATATTTGTTATAATATTGTTAAATTTTTATGACATACGACAAGGAGTGAAAAATAATCTAAAACAATGATGAGGTCATTGAGAAAAATAATTTAGAATACAAAATTCAAGGACTATAATAATACTAAATGATGAATGAATAGTATAGATCTTCTATGTATATAAGGATCAACCATAATTAATGAACACAAAACCAACATGAGGGAGGATTCTCTATTAATAGAGTTAGAAAGGATATTTATTAAATGACATATATCCTAGCATAAAATTCTAGTGATCTTTAAGGAATATAAGGATCAATTATGAGTGAATATATAGCTCCACAAGAATCAAACTGATGTTATGTAAGTGGATAAGAAAGATTGGAAGTCATTTGAAGAGGATATGAGATGTGTCTATATTGATGGTGATTATATAGTATAACTGAATATCCAGTTTAGCTGAATTTCTATAGGGGATTTCCTAAGTAGATTAATTGGTGTAACCAAACATGCTACTATGTATATGAATTTCCACATAAGTGTTTTTCATGTGTAGGTAAATATATATAGTTGAATGCACTGAAACACATGCGAATGTTCACATATGTGTATTTGGATACATGAATCCATGTAGGAAAAATAATACACATACAATAGATTCATAAGACCATGTTTATGGATACATAAAATTATTTTTAAGAATAATTATGTGAGGAGTTCATGAGATCATGTTATTTAATATTATTAAAGAATGAAGACTAGTTCTTTAGCTATTTTAAAATAAATTTCAAATAAGAAATTAAGTAAGGAATAAAATACGAGATCTATTGATAAATTTAAAATACAGAAGGTCACAACTATCGCCTAAGATCATGGAATTTCTAAATATGAATGAAAAAAATGAATGGTATTTTTTTTATTATAAATATATTGGAAAAATTAGATTCATTAGATGAAGGTAAAAATTATGAGAAGATATCTACAGCAAGAAACTTGAAGATTTAGAATAATGAAGTGGAAAAGTCCATTCCACACATATAATATGTTCTACATAAAAAGGAATATAATAAAAAACATTAGAATAAGAATATATAGTATTGTCCAAGGAAATCATACATTTCTACAATTGAAGAAAATAATGACCTGGGTTGAGAGGAAGTACTCATCCTGAATATTGTATCCAAGAAAAAAAAGAACCTCCTTATTCCCTATTTTTATTGATTAATTATTATAAATTTTAAGGGAATTAATGTATAGAGTTTTTGGGATATACACACTATATAAAAAATAAGATGATTTTTAGGGACTGCAATTGAAAATAAGATATCATGATAAAGGAAAAGAGAAAATCCCTTTTAGGGGATAGAAACTAAGAAGGAATGTAATATAATACTACATAAAACCATTGAATAGTTACCAAAAAATTTGTATGATACAAGAAATCAAGCACACCTACCTATATACCAGAGGCAACCAACTAGAAAATAGGGTTTGATAGGAGTCCTTACGGAGACTATAACCCTAACAAATGAGTGAAAAATAGAAGTAGATAAATGAAAAAACATATATCACATAACATCATAGGATAACTTCCATTAAATTTATCATCAAAAAACATAATTCATGAAATATTAAAAATAATGGAATAAGGTAGTCAAAGGAAAACATTCCACTATACACATGCAAAAGGTAAAAAAGAGTACAAAATGGATAACAAACTACATGAATAAAAAAAGTGACCAGAGCTCTATTCTGATACCAATTCCTTAGCTCCATCCTAACATAAAGTCCTACACCGGTCATCAAGTTATTTCCCATATCCCTATATGAAATGATGAAATCCACTATGGTACCAAATGATGAACCAAGTAGGGTGTGTTTACAACTTAGTTGGCCACCACAAATGGAATTCCTATAAAATCTAGGATGAAACAATAAGTTCATATAATGGTTGAATATATAAGTTGTTATCATAATTAGAACAATAAATAACTAAAATAAAACTGATCATGGGCTCCATGGTGATACTTTAGGCTAGAACCACCTACTATAGACAATGTTGGATGTCTCTAAGTGTGTTTTAGAGACAAATACAACCTAATAAACTCCCAATGGTAATATACATGTCTGTAGTCCAAACTAACACTTATTGGTAATATACCCATCCCCAAGGCCTTGTGTCCACATGGGGGATGTGTTCACTCGGAATTTAATAGTATATCTCAGTGCCCACCCAAGGGCCATGTTCAGCTTAGGTATAATAATAAATACCATCAATTCCATTAGTCAATAATATTTAATAAGTTTATTTTAAATCCAAATAACCCTTTTTAAACTATATTCAACTTTAAAACACATTATTAATAGTAAAAAAATTCCAATACTACTTACTATGTTTTACCTTCCAAGAGTCAAAACACAAACCTATCCCAAATTTCCAATTCCAAAGTTATATTTAATGGATTAATCATAGTATATGGTTCCCATTACCCTAACCATTCATCCATAGTAAGAAAATTATTTTCAATTGATTTATAACATAACATAAACTTAGTTCAAATCTTATAATGATAATTAAGGATACAAATTGAAACCAACTAATATGGCCTCATAAGCACTTAATGAAAATTAATTTTACTATGGTAAATACTCTGGGACCAACTAACTCATGTATGATAAGGATTAAATTACAAATACATGTATTTGATTTGGATAAGAATATAATATATATAAGTAGTAGAGAAATTACTTGAAAACTATAAAAACTGGGCAAATCTTATAAAACACACCCCTAATAAAAAAACGAGATATGAGAAAAGTGGAGTCATACATTTACCAGAATAAAAAATTTTGATAGATGAAAATTAAATACACCAGAGATCTATAGATCTTATATATGGAAATAGAGGTAGGAGAGGGATAATATAATGAAGGTGCTGTTGTGTAATTTGGGGAGAAAAATTAGGTGATGTGTATTAAATAATGAAATGGAAAAAATGGAAAAAATACAAACTATAAAACAAAAAAAGACTGAATTTCGAGAGAGTGGCTCTCATCTTCTTGTTGAAGGACCTCCATTATCTATATATAGCTACTATAATTCCACCAGCAAATTGGTGGTTTAGAAACTATTAGTCGATGACACTGAAACCTCTTAACTATATGCCTTGTCATCCTATCATGCACCCCGGAGACTCTCGAGACCCTCTGAACCCCCATATGCATTCATAAATGAGGAATTTCATTAAGGATAAAAAAATAATAAATAAAAATACAATACCTAAGAGAGGAGGGCACCGCGGTGACAGGTCATCAGAGAGGAGGGCGCCGCGGTGAGATAGGTCTCTGGGGAGGAGGTTGTCGCTGTGAGAGTGGTCGTCGGGAGGAGGGCGCCGCAGTGAGAGAGTTCATCAGAGAGGAGGGCGTCGAGGTGAGGATAGGATAGGGAGGAGAGGCCGGGAAGGAGAAGTTTTTGGGGGAGGAGGGCGCCGCGGTGAGGAGAAAACATCGGGGAGGTGAATTCATCGGGGGAGTAGGGCACCGCGGTCAGGCGAGGTCGGGGAGGAGGGAAACACGGTCAGGTGAGGTCGGGGAGGAGAACTCATCGGGAGGTGAAGGGAGGAGAAGAAGTCGGAGGAGCGTGAGAGGCGAATTGGGGGACCCCAATACCAAATAGGAAAACACATGGTATTGACATGGTTATTAAATTAAACCGTGGAAATTAGGAAGATATAGCCACGGACCAATAAAACCGTGGCTATAGGTCCGTGGCTATAGCTTTTCTAGTAGTGTCTACACCCTTTTTTAATATGAATCAAAAACCAAAATGATAACAAAAACCATCTGTTTGATAATTGATTACCAAAAAAATTAATTAATACATACACACTTGTGTCAACATGAAAACCAAAACTAAAACACTCTCAACAATAACAAAGGAAAGACACCGATATATGAATCCACCAACTCTTATCTAAATCATCTCATGCACAAACTAACATTAATTAGTACCTTCTTAAACATGTTTATGTAATTATAAAAATTAAATATAGAAATAATAGGGTGATAATACAATTATAATGAGTAGGTTATTCCTCTGACATATCTCGTTTGACGTGAATAAGTATAATAAATACTCAATAAAAGAGATATATAAATAGTAAATATTTTAGTATAAAAAACAATGAAATAATGATACAATTAAACCCCGACTACATATCATTAACCCCCTCACACATATCACAAAAATATCAATTCCATACCTAATGAGACAATCACCACCTCATATAATCTACACCTTTAACAATTGTATCTCTAAAAAATTTACAATGGGAACTATATTGCTATAACAACAAAAATAACTGTACAGTGATTCAACTACAAAAATAACAACTATATCTTTTTTGGGAATATAATATACATAATCTATATAAAAATAAGGTAATACCACATACCAGAGAGTATAACATCCCTCTACAACATCTCATCAATATATAAGAATACAACAACGCTCATACAATCATATCATAAACCTACTAAGAAAGGTAGAACAATTCCAAAATACAAAATCAATACCACAGAATCCAATATTTATTTTAATTTATCATAATAAATAAAAAAATAACCCCAAAACATAAAAAAATAAATAATAACAAAATAATTACAATAACCTCTTATAGTCTCCACATACTCATTCCAACATCTACATTACATCCATATAACTCTGAGAAACTGATCCAAATGGTCTACATTAAACCCATTGTCCACTAGTAAAAGGCTTACAAATCAAAATATCTTACATTTATTCACTCTTTATGGTTTTTAGGACCACATTACATCACATATTTCATGACCAATAACTTTTAACAACAATAAAATATTAAAAAACACACACCGACACCTTATAAACATTTATAAAAAGTATCCACATATACACACCCCCTACCATACAATGAAAAACACTTCCTCACCTTTATAATTTCATCCCATTCAAAGTCTTATCCATATATTATCATTCAAATATCCTTATACATATAGTTATTCTTTTATTTCAAAAAATTAATAAAAATTCACTATAATATTTTTCAATTTCCTAATATCCCATTATTCCATGACCATTCCTTTCTATATAATCTATTACATCACTTATACCATCACATCATAACTCATAGGTGGTAAATATTTATACCACTATATGATAATTTCAAGGAAATTATAACTTTAAATAATTCACCTCTTAAGTAATTACAACAACCTATCTTTCCTTTCCCCCAACCATTATCCTCTTCCACCTCATTATTCCATATCAATCAAGCACCACCCCAATTAATAACTTTACATTAATTAATTATTCTATTGATTTAGTTTATTGACCATGTATTTTGAAGTATTTCATAGAAATTAACTATACCTACATCAATAAAACTATAAAAATTCACTAATAATGTGAAAAAAAGATAAGTTAAATCCCCTACCACAATATATCATTGAAGAACAAGACTTGAAAATTTTATTTACCACATTTTGATAAGAAACTCCTAATTTAACCTATATTAAATCAAAAAATTATAAACCAAATATCATACCAATACATTAAACACTATCTGTAATAAACCTCGGAAGAGGAAAAAATAGAATAAAAGAGGAAGAATCAATAAAACAACACCGTTACTTGTTTTGATTTGATCCCATGAGATAAAGTAACTCAATGATCTAATTAACAGTACTCAAAAGCACTAGATAAATCCTCATTTTTCATATAGATCATTGAATTATAGGGAAAAAATAATAAAATGTGATTATGGTTCTAAATTTATAATCACAAGGAAGCTGAACAAACAACAACATAGCGTCACAACCTTTTCCTCGTTTGGGATATTAATAGAAAATAAAAAAACCATGAGGAGTTAAATATTTAGATATATTAATATACATCTTTCATTTTCCTCCTTAGAATATTAAATCAGAATGAAACCAGGATGTGTCCAATTAACTATAATACAGTATACTAGAATCCCCTCAAAACCACAAGATATAACTATGAAAGTTTTTTTTTTCAAAACCATGTTATTTTAACAAACCATAAGAAAAAACTATGATGTAGTTATTTCATGTTTTTGATAGAAACTTTACCAAAATACATCTCTAAATCAAAAAATGATAAATGGAAATTTATACCAAATATATTCATATTTTAAAAAACCATGACAAAATCACACCATAATATAGCCAAAAAACTCTAAATATTCTATCTCATAAGTCATGAATAAATATCATCCAAGGGAATTAACCATTAGGAGTTAAGAAAAACATGATTTAGTGAGATTAAAAACATGATGTGGTTTTTACTAGAACTCAAAATTTCATCTTAAATTCCAAAATTTACCTCTAATATCACTCTTTCCTTATTTAACACCTCAAAATTCACAAAGTAGAGGATGATAAAGTTCCATGTATCTATATTAGGCACATCTCATATTTTCATTTCCATATAAAATCAAATAAAACCATGGATTATTTAAATATAGATATAAAACCTAACTACTGTGTGATATACAACTCAAACATTCCCTTCCCCAAAATAATAAATGAGATAACCCTCAAACAAGTCTCTATTTATTGAAAATATGGAACTTAAACATCATATAACTAGGGTAATGATAAATGTTTTGGAACCCCTTATCACATACCTTTTAAAACATTTTTGTGATTAAAAATAAAAACTCATAGCTAATTTTTTTTAATCCTCAATATGAAATCATACCATAAACATCTCACACACATTCAGTTTATCTAAACCAGGAACTTATCCTAAGGACGTAAACCCCCACACATGTAACATCCTATAGTATAAAATCACTCTCACAATCCCAGGAAACCTACCTATTAAATAGTAACTTTTATACTCTAATAAATAAATTCTAATCCTTAGGATCACACAACACTCAAAATAATTAGTCCTAGGGTATACAACAGAACACCCTCAATGAAAAAGACAAACCATAATTCTAACCTAACTCCAACATAGAATATTTTAATTTTTTATACAAAATCCTATACCAAAATTTATCAATAGTGTCAACTTATTTCATTTCCATATTCTATGTTAGAAACTTATGGATATTAGATTTTAAAATTTTTGAATTCTTTTTCTGATATAGTGTTCGATCCTCAAGAAAAGTTAATAAATTTTCAAAACCAATTTATATAATTTAAAAAGTAATTTTGGTAAAAAAATTATTTTAATTATCTTTTAAAAATAATCTATGGTTAATTTAATTTTTTTTAACTTTTAAATAAAATAAAAAAAGTAAACATGAATTACAAAAAAACTACTTTTCACTCCTTGAAATTCATATCAAGAACAACATTAAGAAATTTTCATATTTGAAAACTACATTACCATTCTAAAAAAAATTTAAATAACATTTCAAAAATTTATATATGGAAGTATAAGTCTAACTATATATAGAACATTTCAAACCTCAAAACCAAATCTACCCAACCATAATACCCCAACTTGAAAAATTCAATAACCATATTGAAATTAAAATTTAACTTCATTCTAAGGTGTTTATAAAAACAAGTTTCAAAACAATATTGGATGTTTATAATTTATGTGTCAATTTGATCCCATGAAACAAGTATTGATGTTATAAATTTCCCCCACAACACATCCTTTTAGTAATCATAAATTCTAATTAGTATTCAATAATGTTTCACTCCCTTCAAAATCTATGTTCACCTAAATTAAATAATTATCATGAAGACATCTAAGATTTTGTGATATATATAAATCATTCAACCTTATTATTCGACAAACTATACATAAATATAACTCATAAAAAAACTTAAAATATCACCTCACATCCTTTATCATAGACACACTTAAAAAATTTTAACTTATTAATTTCTATCCTCAAAATATTTAACCTCTATAAAGAGAAAAAAATATTTATTATGTATATATTTTAATTCCCTACAAATTTATTCTTTCACCATCATTATTATAATTCCTTTAACCTCCAAAAAAATAGCTCATCATCATTCATTTAACCAACCAAATGATATAATTATATATAATATGACTCTTTTGTGGTTTAAGGAACATAATATAGAAATAGTTTTTGTTACCTGGGCATATAAGAACTCAATCAATACTAATTTATTCACTGTTACCCAAATAATACATCTAATCAATTTTTGTATAATAATAATCCCTAAAATATACATGATAATGTTATAATGACCATATAAATAATTTAAGAGTCCATTCCCATTTCAATCCTATAACTCAAAAATCATAACCTTTTCCATTAAATGATCAATTAAATTAATCAATCCATTATAATATAATAAACCCCCATATCAAACTTACTATTCAAAATAAATCGAATCATCATAAATAAAAAATTATTCTTAAAACATCACCACATAAAAAAAGAAGATAAAAATTTCAAGTCACTTCCCATTTATTCCAAATAATCCCCACATACCTCTCAATACGTACTCCCAATATAAATTAGAAATATCCCCGCTAATTAATTAAAAATACAAATCATCATAAGTTAAGAAATGTTGCAGCATATCACCCACTAATTTCTTCTAAACCAATAATCTTTGAGAATTATTCTTACATTCCTTTACTTCATTCATAACCCAATACTCTATTATTGGCCACAAGTTCTCACACCACAATTAAAGGGAATTTACCAATAACCTATAATTATACAAACAACCATATAAAAAGGAAATAATTAAAATCCAACCCCCACCTAGGGTCAAATGTACATTATAATAGTCCAACCAACAATCTTAACCATATATAATTTACCTTGATCGATGGTCACTTCTATATAGTTTTATATATCACTCCAATAATAATATATTCATTATCCAACTCTATATTTTGGAAAAAAACCATGGAATTCACACCCAACCACTTAATACCCATTATACCTATAATATAATTGTGTTATATGAAAAAAATGATCATATGAAATTTTTTAGTCTTAGTTCCAAAAACCATCATTTAATTCTTATTCAACATACTTACTCATTATACCCACAATAATTGTAACTAATAGTCTCACAACTGACCAATCATCCTGACACTATACAATCATATATTTTAAATAATCATTCTATACTTAATATAAAAATAAATGTATATAAAAAATATCAAATATATTTATTATTTTATATGATTTTTTATCCTAACATATTTAGTTTTAAAGTAAAAAAATATGTCATATATAGATAAAATTAAACTAACCATCATCCCATTAATAAATTTTTTCAAAATATCCCTTAGAACTATTAATCAACATGATTTATTAATTATTAATTTTCTCATTTTATCATAGGAACAATTAACACAACATCATATTAACACACCAAAACATTCTTTATCTATCTAATATGAAGGTTTTTAAATCATCACGTGTTTTTTATATATCTAAAAAAATAATTTTACTAAAATTTTAAACATTCCATTAAATATTATTTGAAATTAAAATTTCTACATTTAAAATATTATATATCTATATTATAATCATTTAAGAATTAAAATTACAATTAAAAGGTTTATCTATCTGATTTTTTCCTACAGAATATATCATATTACAAATAAAACAAAATATTTATATAACGAAATCATGTATACCATTTCAAAATTATATTAATATAATCTCATGCTTCTCATTATCATGATATCCAAATACTTATATTGATTACATTTCATATTTCAATTTTAAAATATTACTTTCTTGTGATAATATCATGTTCATATTACTATACATTTAAATAATCATGCATTAAAATTATAAATTTTCTCAACAAAAAGATTTTAGAATTTATCTTATAGAATGATATGATTCAAACATCATAGAATCATAGTTTTTAAATACAAAATATTTCCTTAATTTTTTTGAAAACACCAATGTTACATCATTACATATAAACAACATCAATAAGCATGTATGAAATCCACCAAATAGTAAACAAAAACATTATGACCTAATACAATATACTATATGAACCCATATATATATTCAATACTATTGACAATAAACACTTCACTTAGTAAAGATCTATAATTAATTATAAATTATACTCATAATCATAGGTTCCCATTGAACCCTGATCCAACTTCATTTATTTGGTTTACATACTATATTCATGTGATACAATAACCCTACCAACCCATTGAACACTCATTTATGCCTAATCTACAATAATCCGAGAAAAACCAATCAGATACCATTCTATCATGACCCTACCCCACTAGTACCCCTTGGGATAAAAAAGAGATTATGAGGGACCCATGAAGACTTCCTATAATTGTTAATGGGTGGGTGAATAGCACCAAGGTTATGAAACACAGATTTTGGGAGTCTTTTCCATTTTTTAATATGAATCTATAACTCATTTGATAAAAAACCGTAGGTGTGATAACCTATTCCAATATAAGTAAATAAAAACATTCATGATTAAATTAATAATAAATACAAAACTAAAACTCTATATGATAATAGAAAATTAAAGACACAAACATTTGAATCCTCTTAGTTCCATCTCGATTAAATTATTCTTAGACTAACATAGCTTGGTTCCACCCTAAACATATTTCAGTATGTCTAAAAAGATCCAAAAAAATAATAGAGTGAGGATATAAGTATAATCTTAGGTTCCTACTCTAACCTATCCTATATCAAGTTAATCATTATAATAAATCCACTGAAAATGAAATATATAAAAAATAATCATTTAATTATAGATAAAACATAGAAATAAAGGTAAAATTAAAATTATACATTAAGTTATCCACCACTTCATCCACATAACCACAACCACAATTCCACAACCAACACAATAATAAAACCTCATGTTATCCAAAACTCTAATGACTATAGATCAAACAAAAAATACCACCTATCACCATAACAAGGCCCATACTACTATAATGAAAAAAACTATATAGTGATACCTATATAATAACAGAAACTATATATATGTTCAAGAAATGACATCCATAGTCTATATAAACATTATAGAATATCACATCCTAGGGAATATAATATCCCTATGATATATACCATCAATGCAAGTGAATAAAATATCCCTCCTTCCACCATATCATAAACATTCCAAGTGATGTTGGAACAATTTCATAATATAAAATCAACACCACATAGAACCACTAGTTTATAAAATATAAAAAAATTAATTAAATTCATAAGGAAAATCTAAAATATAATAATAATCACAAAATAAAAATTATAATTACCTCTTGTAATCTCTACATACTAATCATAAAATCTAAATTATATCCACTAAACCCTGGGAAACATACTTCAATATTCCACATTTAAACCACCATCCACCACTACAAAACTACCACCTCATAATATCTTACTAACATTCAATATTCATTGTTTCACATACCACATTATACCACATTAGTCTTGACCCATAATTTTTAATAGTAATTTAAAATTCATAAAAGAACACCTAACCCTTTTAAATATTTATACCAAAACACCATTCCAAACATCCTTATTTAATTCCACAAGGACTACTTATTTACCTTTTTAATTGCATACCAGTCACACTCTTATACATTAATTATCTTTCATCTATATTTATTTATATATTTCTTCATCACTTTCACAAATATAAAAAAATTTCACTTCCTGATTTTTCAATTTCCAAATATTTAATTATTCTATGACCATTACTTTATAAAATATTTATTACATAAATAATACCATCACATCATAAATCAATAGTGATTACAATTTATAACACCATAAAATAATATCTAAAAAATTATAACACATTAATTTACCTGTTAATAAATTATAACAAGTTAATTTCCATTTCTTCGAACCAACTTTATCATATCTCATCTCATCTCATATTATACCTCATTATTTCATATCAATGATGTTTAACCATGATTCCTAAATTGAAATAAATTCATTATTTCATTTATTTAGTTTATATACTATATATTTCCATGTGTTTCACAAAAATTACTCATTATCACATCAACAAAACTATGAAAATTTTATAAAAACATAGAAAAAGATAATTTATAATCAAATACCTCAATCCATCATTAAAGATCGAGACTTGAATGCTAAATATTCTATATAAAAACTACCAATTGAACCTATATTCCAAATACCTCTTATAATCTTCCCATAATAAGAATATAGCATTCAATGTTGTAAATAATCTCAATAAGTGGGAATTATATAGGAAAAGAGAAAAAAATAAAGAAAAGAACACCTTCACTTGAGTTGATTTGATCATATGAGAGAAAGGAACTCAAGGATCTACCAAATATTAGTCAAGACCACTGAACTATCCCTGATCTAGAGCTTAGGTCACATTATTAAAGAGAAAAAATAATGAAAAGTGAGTGGTATATCAAATTTATAATCATCTGGAAACTAACCAAACAATGATGTGGTGTCCTAAACCACATCATGATTTGGGATAGTTTTGGAATATTTGAAAAACATAGTGTCTTAAATATTAGATTCCCCTAATATCAATTATTGTTTTACAAAAAAATCATGTTTCTAAAAAAAACCAGGATTTTTCCAATAGATTAAGTCATAGTGTCGTTGAATGCCCTTAAAACAATGAGATATAACAACACTCACTGTATTATAAACCTTATAATTTTCCCAAACTATAACAAATTACTATGATAGAGTTCTTTTTTTGAAGTAAAATTTCACCAAAATCCATCTTCAAACTACCATATAAGAAAAAATCATTTTACTAAAACATGTCATGGTGTAAAAAATGATGACATAATATCACTATAAATTCAAAAAAAAAGGTCAAAATATTTTTTCTCCCATACTACAACAAAATAACATAATTATTCTACCAACTATGATGATTCAAGAAAAAAATGAAAAAGTAAGACTAAAATAATGGATTGGTTTCCTCCAAAGTTCATAATTTAAACTTCAATTCTATAATAAACATCCAAGATCAATAATTCCTTCTCTTGTATCTTAAAATTAACAAAGTAGTGGAAAAAGATTTTCTGGGACTATATTTTTTAGAGATTCTTAAACAACACTATATTTTTTTATGATGAATTTTAGGTGGATTTAAATTTAAGTGTAAAGATGATTATATAATTATAAGATAAAACCTTTTACATTGTGAATTTTGGATTAACCCTTTTATCACAAATATTATGGTGTAATGAGGACTATTATACCATAGTCTCTTGGAAACCATTGGATTTTATAACTAATAATATTGATATATCTTAGGAAATATATAGGTTTTTAATATGTTGAATATTATATTCCATATTGACCGACCTGTATTACACTTTAAAACATTGTGTTATACTATGATTTTTAAATCCCTCATTTATTTCAAAATTTAGACGAGTCTATCTCTTTCTATTTAATTTATTATTAGCTTATCCAATTATTGACATAGGTAACCATCCTAATATATCATCCCCTAATTTTCAATTCCATAATTCATTTTTCTCTCATTAGATGTTTTTTTATTTTCACCTTTAGTAGGTCTAAATTTTCATGAATCAAGGTACAATTTCCTTGGTTCACTTTTATTTCACATTCCTTATATTTTTTGAAATTTTTTTAGACCTTGTTATACTTATTTTTGATCTAATATGGTGGAATATAAATTCATTAGATTATCTTCATGAGAATATTATGATATAAAAATTGAGGTTTATTGTTTATTGATGTGATGATTAATACACTGGATTGAGGTAGGTGATTAGGATGTCCCTCTATTTTATTACAATAGATGTGAAATTATCATCCTTTAGATTCTTTAATTATATTATTAATATTTATTAATCATATAAAGTTAATTTATAATTTAGGAGGGCAATGAATACATTTTGAAATTTGTTTTATCTTATTGTTTAAAAGTTTTTTGATACCCACGATTTTGGTATTTATTAGAGTAATAATAATTATTAATTGGTAATATTACGTAGATATAGAATAATAGTTACTTTTTCATGGTTTGGTTCGATGAGGTCAGATTTTCCATAGATATGTAATGAAGAAATGGAAAAAATAGAATAATACATATATTCTAAAATAAATGAATTTAATATTAAAATTAGTTATTTAATGTGGTAAATGAATCATATGGTAACTAGTAAATAATTATTAAGTTCAAGGAATGATGTGGTAGAATGGTTAAATAAATTCATGTAGTTAATGCGTTGATAATTTTTTTGACTAGATGAGATGTGGAATTGTGTGGTTGAGATGGTGTTTTTGATGGGAAGGGTATAAGTGAAATTTATAATATGTGGAACCTAGATTGGGATATTTCATTATATATATATAATTATATTGTTTTTAAATTTTAGAAATAGATGATATGGAATTCACCATTGATATACACCACCACCTGAATCAGATAACCTATCCAATGCTTATTTGAATTTTAGTTATTGTGTGAACCCTTAACATCAAATATGTTGTGGAAAAGGATATCCAACAAATCCACTTCTCCAAAACTTCCTTCTAGTAGTTTTTATATGGTTGTGGTTATGTGGATACAACATGAGGTGTAATTTAATATGAATATGCTATGATGAGTTTGTGGTGGTATGATATGGTAAGGAATAAGGGTATCAACATGTATGTCATTTGATATGAGGGATAATAGATCAGTGTGAAAGTGAGTGTGGGGACCCTATCTTATTATATATATTAGGTGTTTGGGGGTATAATTATATTTAAATACACACACACACACACCACCCACATTCTTGAAAGGTATGCCATATCCCCCCAATGGGATAACCCACCCCTCAATCCTTATTTATTTAGTACATAACCCATATTCATAGTGGGTATGAAGTCCATTACATAGTCCAAAATCTGAGTGTATAATCATGCTTGCATCATGATACCTATGTCAGTAGGAATACGTCATACCTGAACCACCACCTAGATGAAATAACATGTTAGTTTAATTATTCTTAGAATATACTTTTTTGGTATTTTTTGAAAAACCACTTTAAGGGGTTAAGTGGGAACCCTCACAACCAATACACGGATTTAGAACCACCAAAAAATAGAAACTGGATACTAATATTATTTAACTAAAATAACAAATTTCAAAAAATCCATAATTAAAAATTTCAAAAATAGATTTCAGCATGAATATATTATTTAATGCATCGTGACCAATTCCCCTACTAAACCTGACACAACCAATATTTTCTCCTTGATCTAAGAAACTAAAGAAGACAAACGACCTCCCTATCACCATAATTACTAAAACCTATTATAGGAATACATTGAGACCATTAGAAAAACTTCATCAACATCTTCACTAGAACAAACCAAACTTTGACGAGACTTCAATTGAACTTCCAACAACAAATATTCAATAACAAAAATCCTTTAATATGACCAAGCTGGAACTAAATAATGAAAAACATGAATAAGAATACACTAATAAATCCTAAGGAAATACACTACAACAAGGCACATACAAATTAAATCATATCACTTGAAGTATAGATTCCACCAAAAAATCACACCTCATATCCTGAAACAACACTTAATACATGCCATCACTCCTTGAAAAAGTCTCTAAAATGAATAAATGAAGATTCTTGGGAGAAAATACCCTTGGTTGAGACTAGGAAACAACTACCCTAAGAGTAGTTCAGAATTCCATTACCAAATAACAACATAGGGAAGATAATAATAAGCATATTATAAATATTGAAACAAGGATCTAGTAGGGGAACTATGAAAGGAATGAAAGGGATACATTAAGTTTAGAGAATCGAGAATAACCAAAATCCCACAATGAACCTAAAATCAAATGAAAGAAAATAAGAAACACTAAAAATCCATCACCCATGATATGAGATAATAATAGGAATAATGAAGCATTTGGGACCACTATGTCATGCATATGGATCAAAATTGCTCTGGGCTATAAGGGTTATCACCAAGATATAAGGTAATCACTGAATATGATACCTAAATATCTATACCATCAACCACCTTAAAAGTATTTCCATAAAACCAAGAATGAGATAGGGAAGTATCAAACAGGTGATGTATCATATAATATCCACTCTAATAAAGGATTAAGGGATCATGAAATAATAAGTATGATGAATTGGGCATGAAAAAATGATGATAAGGATATAAGGGGGAAAATGGTGAAGTAGTGCTTCTGAAGAGGGAATGAGAATGAATAAAGAAAAGAGAAAAAGAATCCAAACACTCTGATGTGTCACTAGCTCCACCATGAGGGTTTAAAGAGGAAACTCTAAGAAGAACTAATAGTGAGAGATCATATTATATGAGAGAGAAATTATCCATCAAAGTTTCATTATTTATTCACTAAATATTTAGTACAATTCTTCTAAATTGAAACTAGAGTTATTAGGTAGTAACTTTTTGAGTATATTACTATGCTCACACCTACTTATATATATACCATTTTTATAGATTTTAAGGATATTATTATAGATTGGGTTGAAACTTACTATGCCATGAATTTGGTGTTATAATACATTGAAGGATTCAATATTTTCATCAGTATTAGTTTGATAATCTCAGTACCATTATGTAGTTTCTTTACTTATATGAAATTTCATGCATTTTATATAGTTTTTTTGGTTCATCATTTTTTATTATATATTGTTTTTGTATATTTATTATTGGAACCATTTAATTTTCTTTATTTGTTAAGGGAAATGAATCTAATATTTCATTCTCATATGCTTGATGGGAGTCTCCAACATATGGTATATTAGAGGAGGTATTCAGGGGTCACTATTAATCTCACCAAAAAATTGAGGATGGGTCATGGTGAAATTAGATCATTAATGATTAGTTTTATAAGGAGTTTATTATTTTAGGGTGTATTTTTAAGTAGGCACTGGTAAGGACTACATTGGGTTGGTAGGGGAACTATATCATCTGATCTTAGTGTGCGATGTAGGATAAGGATATCATATATAATACAAAAGGGATCCTTATAATATAATACAAGGAGCCTAATATTCAATTGAACATGCTTAAACAATAGTGCACTGATTATGTGGTAGAGAATTAGGTGAGGTACATGTATCATCCTGGCTTTATACATGTTCTAAACTTCAGAGTTTTTCTGTAAAAATTAAATTAGATTTAACTAAAATAATAATAATTCAATGTACTAATCCGATGAGTTTTTATACTTATAGACATGGATAGTGGATGATAAACTAAAATAATTTAAGTAGGATACGTAGAAAAAGATTCTCAAGATATTAATAGGCTGACTGGTTAGAAATGGGATCATTTGTGGAGAATGAAATTGTAGGATATTTAATAACATAATGTTCCAAAGTAGAAGGGATCTATTTCTGATAAAGAGTAAGAAAATAGATTGTAGAGGTATAGATTTTTTTGGTTTGATTTTTTCATGGGATGATCATTGTATTCCCTTAGTCGTTAGTTTTTTATGATGGATAACATTATAATGATAGATTTTCTAAATTTTTGATCATAAAGATTCTAAGGTCACATCAGAGAAGTTTAGGAGCCATTACCAGAACAATATTTTTTTATCTATAATGAAAAGAGCAGTGTAATAGGATGAATAATCTATATCCTATTATAAATATAAACTAAATATAAAACCAAAATATGGTGGTATAAACCACTTCAAAATTTGTGATGGAGTATACAAAAATGTAGTGAGGGTCACTGTGTTATATTTTAGTGCATGGTCATTTATGAATTATGTTATAACGAATGAAGATTTTTTTATCCTACTATAACCTATCATGTTTGGTTTTATGATTATGTGATGATGATTTGAGGAGTTTTGATATCCAAATAATTTTTTTTAACATTAAATATTTGATTACTATAATTAAATGGAATTATAAAGTGTTGTTATATCATGAAACATTTATGAAACATCTAATTTATAGTCAATTATTTGGAACTTTTTTTATTCTAAAGAGTGTCCTTGGATGGATTATTTAAATAGGATATGGCATATGTACATGTGTGTGATATTTGATTCGATCCCTCAAATTACTTTAAGTAGAATCTCTCTCTCTCTTACTTTCTCATTAAAGATGTTATATCAAGCTACGAGAAAGAGAATATCATTTCTAAGTGTTGGGATATTTAAAAAACCCATCAATACCCTAGTAGAAATCATTCTATTATATAATTATTAATAATACCTATCAATTTATTATGGATAATCATGGACATGTTCGATAAATAGATAAAAATGTATTTATTATTCATATTATCTATTTCAGTTCAAATGAATGGATGGATCATGGAAAAATTGGGGCTTCTTTGATCAATTTAGATTTTATTTTTGGATAAATTTTCACATTTTAAAGACATCAGTGGAATCAAATCCAATTATATATCATTTGGATATAAAATCTATATTTATATAAATAAACCATAAAAATGGGGTTTTCAAGAACCATGGCATGTTTTTTCTAAAATATCCATGGGTTATGATTCATTCTATAGGAAAAATGGTCATGATTTTATAAATGTTATAAGAAATTATTATTTTATAAATACTGACATTGAATAGTTTTGTGAAAAATAGAGAATCAGAAATACAATAGAACTGTAATGTGGTTTACTATTAAAAAAGAATGGTTATTATTGAAATTTTATTTTCATAATAAAACCACAACATATCTAAGATAAAATTCACGGTGTTTTAAAAAGTGTTACTTCTAAAGGATTGGCCTATAATGGACCCCCTTGAAAAAAAGTTATGGTTTTCCCCTTGGTGAGAGTTATCACTTGGGATAAACTATGGTTTACATTAAAAAAGGCCATGAGTTTATAATTTAAAATAAATACTTAAATTTAAGGGGGATTTAAAATGAACTAAAAAATATTTTATTGATATGATATAGGTTTAAATTTGAATTTACATGGTAAAATTATAAATTATTTAAAAATTATAAAATATGGTTAATATAAAGGAGTTAATTATAATTTATGAGATATTTATAAATTCTAATATGAAACATTCATATTAAATGGATTTATTTTGAAATTTATTTAAACCATGTTAAAAAGAGTTTTGTATGAATTAATAAATGGTTTAAAGAAAGTGATATATGTGATATTTAGTTTACATAAAAAGTTTACACAAAATATGAAAGGGTTATATAATTACAAATGTTTTCAAAAGTATCAAATGTATTGAATATGAATTAGTTTATGTTAAATATCATGTATATGATAATATGGAAGGGTTAAAATTATAATTTTTATAAAATGTTCAAGATTATTTATTTATAGAATTTCTAAAAATAATTATTAATCACAAAGTAGTCATAATTACTTTTGTTTGAATTTCTCATAATGTTTTATCTCATGTCAAAATTTATGATTTTTTTATTTATTCAATTTTTCTTTACTTTAATATTCATGAATATAAATTTAATATTACTAATGGATATATATTAGTTTTTAAATTGTTAAATTTATTCTTACAAATGTCATTCTAGACATATAAAAAGTTTCGTGCTTCATATGACATAAAATTTTGTTTCATTTAACATCGACTATGGTTTATTTATGGGCTATTCACTTAAAAGTTAAAATTAATTATGATATAAATAAATATATATATATATATTAGGTGTTAAGATTGTATTATACTTGAGGTCTCTCTTTAGTATTTTTTTAATAGATAGTGGGACTTTGGATTAGACTACTTATTGGTTTGGGGGCTTATGCTCTATCTTGAAAAGTGGGGGTTGATTAACAATTAAATTATGCTTTCTGTTATGGGGATTTTCGTTTTATATGCTTTTAATTAGTTAAAATAAAGCATTTCATATATCATATATAAGGGATATATTTTGATATATATGAATATAATTTATTTTTTTATAGGAAAGTAATTTAAAGCTATGAATCTAGTAACCTGGACCCAGGGGTAATATAACTGTATTGGCACAAGATATAAGAAATCACATATAACATGATAAAATAGTTTAGTTTACTTAGGAGACTAGATACATACATGATTCTTACATTACATTTGAAATCATTAAATATAAAAATATTATAATGATAACTTTATTATTTCTTCTAATATATTCCTAAAATCATTTATAAATCACTACTTGGTATCCTAAAAAAAGTAAAAAATAATAATGTATGAGATCAAATTTTTAGGAAGGTAAATTGTACAACAAAATACATCATAAAATAAAAAAATAATGAATAATATTGAAGAGATAAATAATAATAAAATATTTCATATAACTAAGACCATAAAATTAAAATATATCCATGGATGAAATAAAAACAAAAATAATCCCATGGATCATAATTACTAGTTTCATAATGATAGAATTTATATTCCAAACATCATAATATTACTATCATGGCTCATGCCAAGAAACCATATATAAATTTTTATGGAATACCACAAATACCTAAGCTTGTTTGTCTCATTTGATCTATCGATGTATCAATGGGATATAAATATCATTTTTATCACTTACTATGTACAATGAATTCATCATATGAACGAAAATAATAATAATTCAGTACATAGTCGATATAAATATTTTTCTTGGAAAAATAAATTATTAAATGATAATATTTTACCCAATCAATGAATATAAAAACATGAATATAATCTATCCAGGTAAATAAGGTGGATGGTATCATTATATTATATCCCCAGTAAAGAATAATATTCATCAATGTATGTTGACATAGATGAAAATAATTTTAAAAGATCTATGGAACATTTATTGAGGAAAATGCTCTTTTACTTTTAAAACCACTTATTTAAAATCTAAAAATTTCCATAATAATAAGAAAAAAAATTTATTTTAAAATAACCATGTAAACTTATAAATATGAAAAGAAAATATTATTGATGATATAGGAGAAATATGTTATTGTGGTAAATGTTAAAACAAATATTCCATTCACACATTTGGTCACAAGTACCTTGTTTAAAAAATGAAAAGAAGATTCGTTTTATTTTTTTATATAGTAAAACATGGGTAAAAATGAATTTAATCAATAATTAGAGAATATAAAACAAATTCTAAATTTTTGTTAATGAAAATATAGATATGGAAGAAACTATTATTGAATTAATAAAAAAAGAATGTTTTCCTTAATTTGTTCTAATAATTTTGGGTACTCAGAGAGATGAAAATGAAAGGAAAACTTCTAATTTAAAAAAATAACCAGAGTATAAAAATATAAATAATATTTTTGAGATATATATCACATAATTTCATCATAATATTTTTAATCATAAACAACCCTAGTAAAAAGTGAGATTGTAACATAAAACCCTTACCAATTTGGTAACTTTTGAATCATAACCCCAAAGAAAGAAATATCATCAAATAAAACTTTAAATACCATGAATATAAAGATATTAATGATATCAAATATAAAAGGGGTATTATATACACAATATATAGGAAACAAGTGGTCAATATAGCATATGTCTCATGAAAACAAAAGCGATGTGGGAAAATCTTACCTCAAGTTCAAATCACCTCATAAGTTCCTTTAACATCTCACATAGTAAATTTATATTTATTATAAATCTATAATCAAAAAATAATAATAATTATAATACCAAATAATTTTTACTTATAAAATCTTATCACCCACTCATTATCAATTCTTTATTAAAATTATTGTTCCAAGAAATAACGTGTTTGGTTTGTCATGCATGTTTTGGTTTGCTAGTTCCGATCCTTTCAAATTTACTATGGTTACTTAATCTAAAAAATTTTAATTATATAATTTATATCTTATTGTTACATATTATCACCAGTATTAAATGTTCCTTAATCATTCATGTCGTAAACCTTATAACACCACTCATGCAGGTGATAAAACTGACCTAAATAAGAGAGTGTTATAAAGTCTGGATGACTATGAGCATTCCAAGGTATAATCATAATATAACAATTAAAAAATCTTATTATTATAATAATTATCATATATATTCATTATATATAATTTTAATATCATCCATTAGAAGATGATATTAAAAAATAAATATATCACTCATGAAGATGGTAGTCCATACATATTCATAAATGATACTTTCATTTTCTAATGAGAAAAAGGAAAAGAAATGAGATAATATTTTATAATTAAATAATATTTATTAAATAATAAATTTTACATATATATTTATTAAATCCATAATTATAACCATCATTTAGATGTGGTTATGGAAAATGAATCACATCGTTACATGGAGGTGTTAGTCCACACGTATGCACAAGCGACACTTTCAATCTCTATTTGATGGAAAAGAGGTGGAAAGTCATTGTTCTAAAATCCTAATAAAATCTCAGCATATTTATGTTACTATATTCACTAGGTTATTATGTATATAAAATATTTATATGAATTATAAGAAGAAATTAACTTTGAAATATTTGGTAAAGATGATTACCTCATCTTTGAGAAACCTCATTTGGATTATACCTTAAGGATTATTAAAATTGTCTTAGGAGAAGAAAATAAGATTATTGATGAAGGGATAAAATATAAAAAGGTTTTTGGGTAGGTATTTTTTTGATATAAATGGATTTATTGGTGTTAAAAATAGAATATAAGAGGTGACCTTTAATAAGTGTAGGGAATGACACACATGGAATTACTTAAAATATTTAAATATAATATATATCATAATTATGTAAAGTGGAACAAAATAACCAAAAATTAAAATATAATATGTGATAGGGTAAAAATTATCACAAAAAATAAAATTTATATAAGTTTTGGAGACATTTTAAGCCTTATCTCCAAGTTAGACAACATTTATACCCAATCTATCCTTAATTTTTAAAACCCAACTTTTTGCAATGATAGTTTAATTATACACTCAAAAAATAAAAGGATCATTCAATTTTTTTAAATTTTTATTAAATATTTATAATCAATTTTACTTTATTAAAAAACTATAGTTTTTATAAATTACATTTAATATAAGTCTTCAAAACATGTAAAAAACAGTTTTTAGGATAATACCTGATTTGAGCATAAAAATCATTTCTCCTTGAAATCAAGTAAGAAGTCGATTTGAAGAATTTTTTCAGGATAAATAATAAAAGTAAAGGTTTTTAAAATTTTTGATAAATAAAAAATCAAATTAAAACTTCCAACTATACCATTAAATTCAAAGATACAAAAAAAATAATATTTGATTTGGATAAATATAATTTATGTTCATAAAAGTCAAGCATGGGTTCCCAAATTCAAAGTAATGTTTTTAAGTACATTATTTAAATAATTAAACAAATATTTTATTTAAGATCAATTATCCAATAGGATAAAATAATGTTTTATAGTGATTTTGAATCCTTACCTCATAGTTTTAACATGCTTTACCTATTTTACTCTTACCGAGTGACAAATCTTTACCATGGTTACTATTCTAAAAAACAAAAAATAAAAGAGAAATATTTACCAAATTTTAACCTCCTAGTTCCAAATATGAAATAATTTTTTAAATATTAATTTTATATAAGTGAAATAAAGCAATTTTCATATAAATACATCAAATGTAGAGAAAATAGTTTTTAGAAAAATGCATTTTTAAACCAAAAAAACGATCTTATATGGAAACAAAGCATAATTATTTTTCATATGTGATTAATTATATTTTTTAAAATTAAATTATAATGATTATAATTTAATATTAAATTTAAAACACAATGTGACTTTTAAATAACTTTATTTAATTAAAATAAATGATAGTTTTACAAAAATATGGATTTTTCAATATTTACTTAAAAACAATATTTTCTGAAAATAACCAAAAATATCCACCTATGATAATATTCACATGATTATTTTAAAAAATCATATTAATTTAATTAAATAAAATTATAATTTTTTAAAATTTATTATTAGTTTTTGTGCATAAAATGTAATGAAAACATTTTTTGAAGAAAGTGTATTTTTAAAGCATAAAATGACTTTACTAAAATTGAGTACTTATTTATTATGAATTAATAAATTAATATGAATTATATAAAACCTTTATACATGTTTTTAATAATGTGTTTATTCTTATTCATTCCACTAATTTAATGACTTGGTTATAATATTCACCTTAAAATAATAATATTTTTACATTGTATTACAGTTCGCTCAATGATCAGTGTTTCATATTAAGAAAAATATCAAGCTTGTTATTATTTTAAACTAAACTATTATGTTGTTACATTGTCACACACATAAATAAATTATGTACTCACAATTATTTTTATTATCATTTTTATCTCTATAATCAAGGGTTCAGTATTTTTAAATACCCTTGTTGAAAACCCACATCATACTATGGAATAATGAAAATTTCTTTGAAAAGGGGAAGTGGGAAAAAAATTGAGACACCCAATAGGTTTGGGTAAGATCTATTTTAACATTTAGGAGTTATTAGTGTGAGTCACAAAATTTTAGAGTTCATATATAGTTTTATGAAAATTTCCTATATTTTAGAAGGGGCTACACCATGTAGGCTACAAGCTGTGATTTGGTGATACTGGCTATGGTGTGGTCTTGAAGGCTGTGACGTAGGGTCCCAAGAAGAGAATGTTTTGGGCTTCATGGAGTGGGAAGTTTTGGAATAGGGGATCGAGGGGTGGTTTTGGTCGGTTCTGCCAATTTGGACACCCTTATGGTGTAATGGTAGGATGTGGTGTAGTACATGCCTTGAAAAATATAGGGATGAAGCATGGAAAAGAGGTTTTAGTGTGGATACACCCCCAGTTAAGGAGGGTTTGGGAACACCCTATGTTGTGGTTTTTTAAGGGCAGTTGAGTGGGGTTCAATGTAGAGTGGGAGAGGTTTCTATAATGTGGTATAGAGGGTCTACAACATGGTTCCTTAAGTTGCGCCATGTTACTCTATTTTGTTTCCTCATTATAAACACATATAAACCCTTCTAAATCTATTCTTCCCCAATAATTTTCTCTAAAACATTAGTATACCATCCCAATATTTTCATACATTAACATTACATTACTTTTTATGAATACTTAAAACATTATAAAAATATACACCCAAAGACCGTACTAGTCTAGTGCCTTTGGAAACATGAAAAACATTAACACTGGTATATAAATGAGATAGATTATCTCCCACAAGGTTTTTATTTACCATCACCCTTATTATACACATAAAACATAATACATATATTCATAACCTATAGAATGAAACAGAAAAAAATGTAAGAACAAATGATCAATAAGGGTAAACAAGGATGATGTGTAAGCATAACCATGAGTATAATGGCATGAGAACATGATCAGGAAAATAGAAGATCATACCCTATATATAAAATATCATATATATGAATCATAGAAGAAATATTGGTAGTTCATAATATATTAATCACAAGTAAATAATGAACATAATCCATGAATCATAACATAGGAATAAAACATGGAATTATGGAAGACACATAAGCATATATAATATGATTTCTGTAGTAGCCAAAGCATCACTACCAAGACCATATTGGTAGTATAGGTTCACTCCCTATACTATCTTGGTAGTCATGGTTTACTACCATGGCCATATTTATAGCATGAGTTCACTCCGAATACTATCTTGTTATTCATGGTTCACTCCCATGTTCATATTAGTATTCAAGGTTCATTCCAACGACCATCTTAGTCTATCTCATGAGATATAAATCTTTACCTAATGCATTTTCAGGAGATATAGGTCCCACCCATCTCATAATGAAATCATAAATACATATGCCACAATATCATAAATAATCATATCATAACCCATGAAATTAAATGAGTATTATAAACATGTAATCATATCATAACCTATGAAAAAATAAAGGTTCCATATTCATTTCATCATAAACTTAACCCATGAAAAGAAGCGGGTTTCAAAAGCATATAACCCATGAAATAGAAATGAGGTTCATCAAGATTATTCCATAAAAATATAATCCATTCAGAGAAATAATATGAATGAAAACATTGAATAATTTCTCTAGAAAGTAATTAGTAACACCAATGGATGGTATATAACATGGGAAATAATTTTGAAAGATCTTTTAAAAAAATTTCTTGAGGAAAATATCCTTCTGCATTAAAAATGATTTTTTACACCTGAAACCTTTTAAAAACCTTTTTATTTTGACATGAATTTGAAAAATTATAAAAGAATATTTGAAAATAATAAAACATTTTTAAAATCATTTTTCATTGAAAATTGGCTTCAAAGGTCTTTTGAAAACATTTTCGAAAACATGGTTTTTGAATACAATAGATTTCCAACCGGAGACAGAGATGGTCAAATTTTACTTAACAACATTATCATAAGTACCAAAGAGTGAAAAAATGGTACTAATAAATGTAAATATATTTAATAAAAATAGGATAAGGTAAAACATGAGTTTTCTTGAGACATGGATCATAATATTCATCAAAGGAAGCATAAACATAAACAATCTCGAAAATCCATGCGGTTGTTTCAATAAACTCTTATAAACTGTTAACTTAGGATCATATTTTCCATGTAATAAAATAAAATCAAATGAATCTTAAAATATCAATAAATTAAGTAAATTAATTATATAACATGTAAAATTGAAATATATAATCCTTGAAAAATAGTTTAGGTGCATAACAAAACATGAGAATCAAATAAGGCAAATTGAGACAAAACGTATTTACTGATTTGGTAACTTTTGAAACATAGAACCCATGAAAGAAAAATCATAAAATGGATATAAAAATACCTATAAATTTAATTATAATAAACATATGATACAATCATGGGAATTACATACACCACACAAAAGGAAATATTGGCGAACATACCATGTATCTCACGGGAATAGAATGCGAGATGAAATCCCCTTACCTTGTGTCTTGAATCTCATTGTAATAATTCAAACCACCTATATAATAAATAATAATTTATTATAAATATTTTTTAGAATCATATTATTATATCTAATACCATAAACGGTATTATTATGACCTTATATTACCCACTTGTTTACCATCCTATGTTAAGGTTTCACTTCAGATAATATTCTCTTTGTTATTCAGATGTGTCTTAATTTGTTATATATTTGGTCCTTAAACTTATATAATTACTCCAGAATGTAAACCATGATATAAATATAATTAATATTAATTATTTTTTTATTATAATAATATATATAATATATAATTATGAAATTGAATACACCATTCATGGGGACGGTAAGCCGTACGTACGCATGAACGTTGTTTCCATTTTTTACATATTAAAAGAAAGAAAGAAAATGAACTATGTGTATATATTAATATAATATAATATAATTAAATTATAATTATATTGTTTTATATATCATATAATTTCACTAAAACTATCCTTAATACATTCCATGTAGTGTGTGAATGAATCACATCTATTTGAGGGGGCATCAGTCTACACTTTCTCAAACGAAATTATCATATTTACACCAAATGGAAAGTAAAAAGATACATGTTTTAAAAGGAATATATAATCTTAAAGAAATAAAAAATAAAAAATATAATATATATAAATAAATTATCTATCATAATTTCTACCATGACAGGTGGTACATAAAATTGAACAATTATCGTTTAGTGAGGCGGTAGTTCGCCATACACATAAACAAGATGTTCGTTATCCATTAGATGGAGGTGTGTGTAAGTGTAGGTTGAAAAAATAGAATAAAAACATACTAGTATGTTGAGGATAATGATTTTTATACAATAATGGAAAAAATAAAGTGGAGGGAGTGGTGAAATAAAATAAATAAAGGACTTGAGAGAAGATGTTACCTCTTAATCAGATAACTCCTTTTGGTTTGTGACAAAAGGCTTCATTAGATAGCTTTATGTCCATAGAGATTATTATAAGTATAATAATGGAATTTTAGGAAGTTTATTGGGAAGATCTTGGCCGAACTTAATAATTTTTATAGGTGTGAATAAAAAGGGATAGGTGGTTTCCTTTTATAGGGAAGGAGTAACACTCTTGTAAATATTTGAAGAGAGAATTCCACCCATGTTTTTCATGTTGAAAGTAGATCCAATAATGATCCAAAGTTGAGAAAAGTGAGGATAGGGTCTAAATATGGCCATAAAATGGAATTTGGAAAAATTTATAGGTCATTTTAGACCTTATGGTTATGGTTTATTTCCATATTAAGCTTAATTTAAGCTTAATCGATGTAATTAATTTTAATCAACTTCACTAACATTTTTGATCAAAAAATAAGTTTAAATTTTTAGAAATTAGAAATTATTTTTATTCAAAGTATGGAATCCATTTTTCAAAATTCCAACAATAGAAGTGGTAGAAATTAATTTAAAATTAATCCCACAATAGGGTCGACAATGCGAGTTTTTAAAGTAAAAATGGTTTAAAGTTTGCTAAGTTTTTATAAAAAATTTCAATGTGAAATTGGTTCCACTTACCCAAATTGGGTTAATTGATAAAAATATAATATAATTAAACTTTAAAACCAAATTAAAATATAATTTATACTTATAAATAAATTTGAAGAAAAAGCAGTTTTGAATTAGAATCCAGTATTTTTCACTATTCATCCTAAAGCGATGTTTCTCAGAAAAATCCCAAAAATTCACCCTAATATAATTTTGACATTATAAATTCAAAAATGAAGTTCATTTTATTAAATTCAATTTATAAATGTGTCTAAAATTAATTTTATTATTAAACGTGGTTATTTGATAGAATAATATTTTTAAACATAAAAGGACTTTACCAAAAATCATATATTTCATTATTAATATATTATATTTGTAACATCCCCGAATGATAAAGGGTTAAATGACTAAATGATATGAATCATGTAAACAAGATGCACCTTCCTTTTCGAAAGCCTATCTGATTAGAACTCCATAGTTAAGCGTTCTTGGCTTGGAGTAGTAATCAGGATGGGTGACCTTCTGGGAAGTCTCCCAGGGTGAGTGTGAGTGAGGACAAAGCACACTAGAAAGGATATGTGTTGGCCTGTGTAGACTATCATTAGTCAGATGACCTGTTCAGGTATGTGGGTGGACCTAGGGGTGGGAACCACATGTTTTTTGGGGGCAACTGGTGGTACCTAGTGGGCCAAGACCTGACGACCATGTTAAGGCGGGGTGGTTGTGCTGTCACTAGGACCCAGTTGTCACATTTGGTATCAGAGCAGGAACCTAGCCTTAAGTGCGGTGCACTGCCTGGGTTGAGATGTAGGGCCCACAACGAGGGTGTTGTGCTCTTGGGGGGGGGGGGGTGACTGTAACATCCTCGAATGATAAAGGGTTAAATGACTAAATGATATGACTCATGTCAACAAGGCACACCTTCCTTTTCGGGAGCCTGTCTGATTAGAACTCCATAGTTAAGCATGCTTGTCCTGGAGTAGTAATCAGGATGGGTGACCTTCTGAGAAGTCTCCCAGGGTGTGTGTGAGTGAGGACTAGGCACACTGGAAAAGACATGTGTTGGACAGTGGGGACTATCATTAGTCAGATGACCCGTTCAGGCATGTGGGTGGACCCTAGGGTGGGCACCACATGTCTGTGGGGCAACTGGTGGTACCTGGTGGGCCAAGACCTGACGACCATGTTAAGGCGGGGTGGTTGTGCTGTCACTGGGACCCAGTTGTCACAATATTTATATAAAATAATTTTAAAAAATTGAAAAGTATGTATAACTATTCATATTAATAAGTTTAACGGATAGGTTACAATTATATCCTTTAAATAATTATAACAACAAAATGATGCTTTGTAGAAATATCGGTGTTGTGTGTAACATACACCAAGTTGGTGTCACATGTAACATATGCCAAGTCAATGTTTCATGTAACATACATTTTGTTGGTTCCATGTTACATAATCCAAGATGGTGCTGTGTGAATGGAATTTTTGACTTAGTGTATTGCAAGGCATAAATGAAAATTTAATTTATTTAAGAAAAAAAGGAATATAAAAACATGGGGTGTTACATTCTACCCCCCCTTAAAATGAATTTCTCCCTCAAAATTAATCACTTGGGTAAAAATGAACTTGGATACTTCTAATTCATCATATAATCATGTTCTAATGTAGATTCCTCTAACTAGTGATTTCTCCATAAAACATTGACCAAGTGAGTGGTTTTTTTCATAGAACGTTCTCTGTACAATCCATAATTTCAACAGGTTTCACCTTGTAAGAGACATCTTGCTCCAGCGATATGACCTTTGAGTTTAGTACATGTGAAGGGTCATGTATGTACTTACTTAGGAGAGATACATGGAACATATCATGGACTTGAGAGATATTTTTAGGGAGTGACAAGTGATAAGATATCATCCCAATATAATCAAGAATCTTAAAGGGATCGATATATCTAGGGATTCATTTCCCTTTCTTCCTAAATCTCATAACCTATTATAGGGTGATATTTATTGAAAAACCTTTTCATCGAATTCAAATTCTAGATCATGATGATAGTTATTAGCATAACGTTTCTGTTGACTTTGATCTACTTTGATATACTGCTGAATAGTTCTAACCTTCTCGACCATTTCTTTAATAATATTAGGTCCCAATAGATTAATTTCTCTAACTTCATCCCATAAAATTTGAGTTCTACATTTCTTCCCATAAAGGGCTTCATAAGGTACAATTTTAATGCTTGAGTGAAAAATATTATTGTAAGAAAACCCAACTAGAGGATGTTATTGATCCCAACCACCTTTGAAATCCATATAATAAGATCTCAACATATACTCTAAGGTTTCAATTGTTCTTTCAGACTAAAAATCTGTCTGAGGATGATAAGTAGTGCTTAAACTCAATTCTTTATCAATTTCTTGCAAAATACTTTACCGAAACTTTGATTCAAACATCAAATCCCGATCTGATACAATAAAATGTGGTACTCCATGAAACCTTACCACTTCCATAATGTATATCCTAGAAAGCTGATACGTAGGTAATTTTTATCTATTATCAATGAAGTGTTCTGAATTATTTAGTAGATAGACTACCACCCATATAGAATTAAAACCTTTTGGCGTTTTTAGTAGTTTGATGAAAAAAATCCATAGTGATTTTCTCCCATTTCCTTTCTGGTATGGGTAATGAATGCGACATCCAATTTGAATTTTGTCTTTCAGCCTTAAATTGTTGGAATACCAAGAACCAAGATACAAACTCTTTGATATCTCTCTTCATGTCATCCCACCAGAAGTATTATTTCATGTCCCTATACATATTCATACTTCTAGGATTAATAGAGAATGAAGAACTATAATCTTACTATAATAGATCCTTCTTCAAATCTGATATGGAAGGAACACATACATAGTTCCTAAACCTTATCATTCCCTCTCGATCAAGGTAAACTTAGGAATATTTCTGACTTTTTTTAGATCTTCATCTTCCTTATACGCCTCCTTAATCTTCACTAGGATAGTGGGTTTGACATTCATTTGAGAAAGATAAGAAATTTCCCCTTCCTTCAGGATTTATAGATCCATACTTTTTTAATATAGAAATATTGGATCATTTGTGATCCTCATCATGGATAAGCTAGAATGATCCTTACAACTGAAAGCATCAGCCTCTTTGTTCACTTTTCCAGGGTGATAATATATTGAGCAATCATAATACATTATTAACTCTAACCATATTCTCTATCACATGTTTAAATCCTTCTGTGTTAATATATATTTCATAATTTTATGATTTATATATATATCATAATTTTATCCATAAAGATAATGCCTCTGTATCTTTAATGAAAAAATTACCACTGCTAACTCCAAATCATGAGTCAGTTAATTTTGCTTATGAATCTTCAACTACTGTGAGGCATAAGAGTTAACCATGTTATTCTAAATAATAAAACATCTCAATACCTTCTTGGATGATTCTCTAAATATTACAAACCCTTCTCTACTATAGAGGAATTTAAGCACAATTTCACTAACTAACCTTTACTTCAATTCCTTGAAATTTTCCCTATATTCATCTCTATAGAGTAACATTACACCCTTTTGAGTTAAATTGGTCAAAGGATTAGATAGTCTTGATAAAATCTACGAAAACCATCAATAATATCCATCTAAACCAAGAAATCTACAGATCTTAGTCATCATGGTTGGTCTAGGATAGTATTCAATAACCTTTTTATTTGATGGATCTACTACTATACCATCTCTTGAGATTATGTGACCAAAAAATGAAACCTTTTGTATCCAAAATTCACACTTCGTAAATTTTTCATAGAGATTATACTTCCTTAGGGTCTTTAGTATACTTATCATGTGATCTTCATGATCTTGTTTTCTCTTTGAATAGATAATAATATAATCTAAAAAGACTACAAAAAACTGATCGAGGTAATCTCTAAATACTCTATTCATTAAATCCATAAAGAAAAAAGGGGAATTAATAAGACCAAGAGGAATCACTATATATTTAAAGTGTCCATACCTTGTATGAAATTTTGTATTGGGTATATCCCCTTTCTTGAACCTCAATTGATGATATCTAGATCAGAGGTCAATCTTGTAAAAGTATCGATCTCCACACAAAAGATCAAACAAGTCATCAATACAGGGAAGAGGATACTTATTCATGATCATGATCTTGTTCAAATTCTGATAATCAATGTAGAGATAAATTGATCCATATTTCTTTTTCAAAAAAAGAATAGGTGCACCCCAAGATGACACACTTGGCAGAATTAATCACGTATTAAGGTTTCATTGTAGTTACTTATTAAATTCCGACAACTCAATCAGATCCATTTTGTATGGAGTATTGGAAATTGGCGTGGAACCAGGTATAAGTTCTATTGATAACTCAACATCACGTTTTTGTGGAAGACTAGGAAACTCTTCCAGAAATGCATCCACAAAATCCCAAAAAATAGGCATATTGTCGATGACAAATTTCTCCCAAACCAGTTGAGATAAACAACCCTTTTGAATGGGAATTAAGTCACATACAATGGATGTAATATCCATAGGAAGTTTTTACTTATCACCAAATGGATGGATGTTTATATGAGGGTTTGAAATATCAAAATTAACTTCCCTCTTTTGAAAATTGATGTGGTATTTATGCAGATAATGTCAATCCATGCCTAATATGACATCAAATTCAACCTAAGGAAGAATGAAAATATTTGGAGGAAGCAAATTCCCACAAAATTCAACCAGAGTGGAATCATAGACTTGATATGAAATCATAATACTGTTAGGGGTTTTCACTACTAATTCTACATCTAATCTCTTTGGTGGAATCTTAACACCAATAAAAAATTCTTTAGATATGAAAGAGTTGGTAGATCCATAATCAAATATGATATTAGCAGTTATAGAGTATATGATAAGTGTACCTTTAATCATGTTGTTATCAAACCCCTCATTATAAATAGATATTTCATGATATTTCCCATTTTACCTTGGATTAAGAGGTTGTTGATGTCGATCATGATCACTAGCCCTTGGGTTTGGGCAGTGTTTAGCATAATGCCTATTCTCTTTACACTTATAACACTAAATTGTGGGAGGTGTATTGTGTGCCGGTTTTTCCCCATTCACAACATTAGATAACTTATTCCCATCATTTTGGACATAAAATACCTAATGTCCTTTGCTTCCACACTTAAAACATTTATTAGACCCCTTAAGGAAATTTCCTCTATGCTTCTTCCCACACTTAGAGCATAAATATAATATCTTCTTTTTTTCTTCATGGATTTTATATTTTACTTAAAACACGATCTACCCATTTTTATTAAAACCATGATATTGATACATGACTCCAACCTCCATTTCAATATTGATTTCATAATGCACAATCTCTTCGTAGCTACTAAAGTCTGTTATGGACAATGCCCTTTGAGACTTGGATTTATGCCACTGAAGAACCTATCAACTTTACTTTTGGGTTGGATGATAATTCCTAAAGTGTACCTCACAATTCTCATTAAATTATCCTCATAGGTACAAACATATTCATCATCAATTTTATTCAACTAAAGAATCTATTTCTAAATATTGGTATGAAAAATCCTAGGAAATTTATTATTGAAAAATAAGTTCTTGAACTCATCCCAATCCATGGATTCAATCTCATCTTACTTCCTCATATTCTTAATTAGAGTCCACCACTGATTATTTTTTACTTACAACCTATAGAAAACCATAATGAACTTCTCATACTTTGAACACTAGATAACGGAGAATATCTTATCAGTAGTACAAATCCATTGTTCAAAAACAAGTGGATTAGAGGATACTCTGAAACACGGTGGATGTTTCCTCATGAAAGACTCAATAGAATGTTGTTATCTCCTTTTATAATTTGGAAGTCCTCCATGATTCATCGATTGAGAAAGCTAAATGAGCATAAAAATGAGGTTTTCCATTCTATATCCCATAGAATTAGGTTTATCAGGAGGAAAATCATTTCATTGTCCGTCCCAATCACCGTTAAAGTGGTTCCTTCAGGTTCCAACCATTAACTAAAACCAAAATCATATATTAAGAAATAGTTTTTATAATGAGAAACCATAAAATCATGAAAAGTCACTTATAGGATGTCTAAGTTATGAAACCTTACTTAATCTATGTCACTTTAGGATTATACTAGGTTATTAGTAGACAAATTATTTTTAAATCCTTTATGATGGTTCATGAAGAGTTTGTGAATTCACAAAGCATATCCCCTATGAGTTTCAAACCAGGTGTGCAGTAAGGCCTATTTTCATGTACCCTCTTAACCCAAGTAGGGCTCATAATATTTTGTTAGAGTTGTTACCACCAGATACATATTTTGTAGTTCCACATCCACTTGTAATATCTAGATATATATATTTTTCTGGGAAAAAACTCACTCTATATTTCACCAAAATTCCAAAACATTTTTTATATTTTTCCTTATCCTTAGGATTATACTTAGACATGTACTTAGGGTTCTCACTATGATTTTCTAATCTTAGCTTCCAAAGGTTAACTAAAACTTTCATCTAATACCAAATATATAAACCTTAACTTTTCATACATTAGCAATAAATTAATTTTATAGAATACTTAAAAAATTATAAAAGAAGACACTGAAATACCATAATAGTATAGTTCCTTTGGAAACAAGGAAAACATAAACACTGATACATAAATGAGCTACATTATCTCCCACTAGGTTCTTCTTTACTATCACCCTTCTTATACACATCAAACATAATACATATCTTCATATCTTGAGTAAAGAAACATAATAAAGGGGTGATATCAAATGCTATGTAAGGGTAAAAAATGGATATATGTAAGCATAATAATGAGAATAGTGTCATGAGAACATGATCATCAAAATAGAAGATCATACCATTCATATCAAATATGATATACATAAATCATGTAATAAAAATTGGAAGTTAATAATACATTAATTATAAGAAAATAAAGAACATAATCCATGAAATCATAACATAGGAATTAAACATGGAATTTTGGTAGACACATAATCATATCTAATATGATTTCCATAGCATCCAATAAATCGCTACCAAAACCATCCTAATAGTATAGGTTTACTGCCTATTCCATCTTGGTTTTCATGGTTCACTACCATTATAATCTTATTAGCATTATTTCAATCTTCATACCATATTGGTAGTCATGGTTCACTCCCATGGCCATCTTAGTAGTCAAGTTTCATTCCCAATACCATCTTAGTCTATCTCATGAGATATAAATCATTATCCAAAGAATTAGAGGGATATAGGTCCCACCCAAATCATAATGAAATCATTCATACATGTTACAAAAGATCATAAATAATCATATCATAACCCATGAAATGAAATGGGTATTACAAACATTTAATTATATCATAACATGGAGAAAAAGGGAGGTTTCATATTCATTTCTTCATAAACATAACCTGTGAAAAGAATCGAGTTTCAAAATCATATAACCCATGAAAGAGAAATGGGGTTCATCTACATCATTACATTAAAACATAATCCATTCAGAGAAATAATATGAATAGAAAAATTGAATAATTTTTCCAGATATGAATGAGTAACACCAATGGATGATATCTTAGATCGTAAATAATTTTAAAATATATTTTAAATACATTTATTGAGGAAAATATTCTTTATACATTAAAAAATAATTTTAAAACATAAAACCTTTTAAAAACAATTTTCTTTGGAAATAGATTTGAAAAACTACAAAGGAAGTTTCCAAAACAATAAAACATTTTTATAATCCTTTTCCCTAGAAAATTCTCTTCAAATATATTTTGAAAACATTTTTGAAAACATGGTTTTTAAATAAAATAGTTTTCCGACTAGAGAGAGAGACAATCAAATTTTACTTAAAAATGTTATCTTAAGTACCAAACAGTGAAACAATGGTGATAATATAAAGATATAAATTGAATAAATAGAGGATAAGTAAACTCATGAGTGTTTTTGAGATATAGATCATAAGATTTCATCAAACTAATCACAATTTAAACAATCTTGAAAAGCAGTGAGATTATTTTAATAAAGTCTTATAAATTAGTAACTTGGGACCATATTAAACATGTAAGAAAAGTAAATTAAATGAATCTTAAAATATCATGAAAATATATAAATTCGTGATATAACATGTAAAATGGAAATATTTACACCTTGAAAAAGAGTTTACGTGTATAACGAAACATGAGTCTCAAAGAAGTTAAATTGAAAAAAAAACATTTTTATTGATTTGGTAAATTTTGAAGCATAAAACCCATAAAATAATAGTCATAAAATGGATATATAAACACCAATAAATTTAAGTAAAAGAAACATATAATACAATAATGGGTAGTACATAAACCACATAAAATGAAAGAGTGGTAAAATACCATGTATCTCATGTAAATAAAAAGTGAGATGAAATCCCCTTACCTTATGTCTCGACTCTCACCGTACTCATTAAAACCAACTATATAATAAATATAAATTTATTATAAATAATTTAAAGAAAAATATTATTATATTTAATACCATATATGGTTATATTACTACCCTATATTACCTACTTGTTAACCATCATATGTTAAGGGTTCACTTCGGATAATATTCTCTTTGTTCTTCACATGTGTCTTAATTTGTTATATATTTGGTCATTATAATTATATAATGATTCCAGAATGTAGTAAATTATATAAATATAATTTATATTCATTATATGTGCATTATAATAATCTATATAATATATAATTATGAAATGGATTACACCGTTCATGGAGACAGAGATCCGTACGTACGCATGAACGTTATTTCCGTTTTTTATTGCCATATTGAAAGGAACAAAGAAAATAAAATTTGTGCATATATGTATATAATATCATTATATTATCATTATAATGTTATATATATCATATAATTTCACTAAAACCAACCTTAATACATTCCATGTAGTTTGTGAATGAACCACATTACTTTGAGGGGGTTGTAGTGCACACTTCCTCAAACAAAATTATCGTATTTAGACAAAATGGAAAGTAAAAGGGAATGTGTTATAAAAGGAATAAATAATATTAAAGTAGTAATAAATATAATATATAACATATATATATATAGGTTCCATAATAATTTCCACCATGATAGGCAGTAAGGAAAATTAAACAATCATCGTTTAGTGAGGCAGTAGTTCACCGTACACCTAAACAATATATTCATTATCCATTATATAGAGGTGTGTATAATTTTAGGTTGAAAATATATTATAAAAAAATACTAGAATACTAGGTATAATTTTTTTGTTATAAAATCATGGAAAAAATAAAGTGTAGGTGGTGTCGAACGAAAATAAAAGAAAGGACTTGAGAGAAGACGTTACCTCTTAATCGGGTAACTCCTTCTGGTTTGTGCCAAAAGGCTTCCTTGGACAGCTTTATTCACAAGGGGAGGATTATATGAGGAAGTTAGGTATTTTGGTAAGTTTATTAGGTATATATTTTCCTAACGTAAGAGGTTTTATAGGTGTGAATAAGAGGGAGAGGTTATGGCCTTTTATTGGGAAGGAGGAGTGGCACTCTTGTAAATATTTGAAGAGAGAATTCCACCCGCGTTATTCATGTTGGAAGTGGATATAATAATGATAAAAAGCTGATATAAGGGAGTATAGGGTCTAAATATGTCCATAAAATGTATTTTGGAAAAGTTTACAGGTCTTTTGGGGCCTTATGGTTATGGTTTAGTCCCTTATTAAGCTTAATTTAACCTCAATTAATGTAATTAATTTTAATCACTTTTACTAATAATTTTAGTAAAAAACTAAATTTAACTTATTATAAATTAGAAATTATTATGATTTAAAATATGGAATCCATTTTTCCAAATCCAAATCACAAAAATTGGTAGAAATTAATTTTAAAATAATCTCACAGTCGGATCGACAATGTAGGTTTTTAAAGTAAAAATGATCAAAATATTGATAAGTTTTTATATCCAATTTCAATGTGAAATTGGTTCAAATTACACATATTGGATTAATTGATAAAAATATAATCTAATTAAAATTTTAAACCAAATTAAAATATAATTTTACCTAATAAATAAATTATATGAAAAATCAGTTTTGAATTAAAATCCGATATTTTTCACTCTTCATCAAAAAATAATGGTTCTCAGAAAAATCCTAAAAATAAACCCTAATATAATATCGATATTATAAAATAATAAATAAATTTTATTTTATAAAATTTAATTTCTAATTGTTTATAAATTTAATTTTATTATTAAATTGGTTTCTTTGTGAGAACTATATTTTTAAACATAAAAGGACTTTACCAAAAATATATCTTTCATTATCAATATGTTTTATTTATATATAAAAATTTTAAAAAATATTTGTAAATTAGTAATTAATATTTATATTACTAAGTTTAATGTATTTGTTATAATTATATCATTTAAATAATTATAATAGAAAAATTATTGTTCGTAGAAACATCGTTGTTGCATGTAACATACACCAAGTTGGTGTTGCATGTAACATACACTGAGTCGATGTTCCATGTAACATACACTAAGTTGGTTCCTTGTAACATACTCTAATTTGGTGATACATGAAATTAATGTTTGACATAATTCATTTTAAGCCAAAAATGAAAATTTAATTTATTCTAGAAAAAAGGTCCCTAAAAACCTAGGGTGTTGAAATTAGGTATCTTAGAGAGTGTTTTTAAGGCCTTAAATTACTTCTATGATAATGAAAAACCCTCAGTATTGGTAGATTAATTATTGGTGTTTTTCTCTATATTATTGAGGTAGATGTATCTATATAAAAGTTTTAATACTTTAATTATATGATGCTCTTGTTCAATTATATGTTTTGTGTTATGAAATGGATAAATTTGATATTAAAGTAGAATTGATTTTTGAAATACATGTTTTTAAAGTAAATTTTTTAAAAAATGATTTTTGGAAAGGTGATGTGTTGATGAAATTCCTTTAATGTGTTTTTTATTATAAAATATATTTCCATGTATGGAGGCGGTAAGGATTCAATGTGAAAATATTTTATAAAATACGAGCAAGGTTTTTGAATGGTTTTGAAATGCATAACACATTGAGAAAGTTGGGTGCATCAGGAAATGGACATGTCACTTTAGTGTATGTAATTCTACAGGAGGTTTTGTGATATTGATAGGAATTTATGGGACTCAATATCAATTAGACCCAATATATTCTTTGTATAGTCTTATTTTATGTCTTGTACATATTCCAATAGGCAAGAGACCAAATGGTGTACTTTGTCATTTTTTCTTGGTTGACGCATGATGTTATATTTCATGATTAGTTTGTCAAATGTTCATATTATTGTGTATCCATGGTAGGTTTTTATTATGCTCACTTTATTTCTTATATGAAATTTTCATATTCTATGCTATATGAATATAAAATGATTTTATGAAAGAAAAAATTATGTTTTACAAAATGTTTTATCTTATAAAAATGATTTATCAAAAAATTGTGTTTTAAATATAGAACTAATATTTTCATTTCATTTGAATTTGTATATATTCTTTTGTGAAATACTACTAGGATTTGTGTTCGCACCCTACTTTTTTTTCTTTAGGTTTTTTAGATGTGATTTTTAGGACACTGGTAAAGGGAACATCGTCATGTTGTGAGATGACTTCTCTTAATTGTCGGCATCTTCATAGAGGGATAGTTTGGTGGTGAAATATGGTCACATGGAGTTTTATCTATGGGTTATCTATTTTACTTTTGTGTTTTCCATTTGTATTGTATTTTTATATCTCATGATTATGTGATTTTCATTTGTTGTGTCTATTGGTTGTTCTTTAGTTATGCATGAGTATGGTTTTCTTGTTTGTTGATTCTCACCTTGTGACGGGCCAACTCGGTTGATGTCTTTGATTGACCCAGGCTGGTTCATTACAAAATGGTATCAGAGGTAATTCACCCAAATAGAAGTGTTATGAAACTACTTGGTTTCAATTTATTTTCTTTAGTAAATAAGAGTTATGACCATCAAAATTCAAATAGAATGTGTGGGAGGGTGCCTGGATAGCTCACATCTATGTTTGAACTCCAGTTACTATGGGTGGTTAGATATTTTTTTCAAAGATTATGATTTGTTGTTTGAGGTTATTTGAATAAAATGGATATGGGGATTATTTAAATGAACCTATTTTTTCGAAAGTGATTTCTTTTGTTCTAATAATCCATGATTACTTTATATTTTTGTTATTTAAAGGCACTTACATGGATTTTGGAAGTTGGTATTTTTATTTGGAAACTACTCCAAAGTTTATTAGTTATTGTCTTGTGGTTATGAGATAATGTCAATTAGAATATATATTCAATTTCAAGTGAGTAATTTGTTAGATAGGTTCTATATGAAAATCCTCCATTGGAAACTTTTTTAGTGGAAGCTATTATCCATAAAATTTAGACTCTGGGTCAAGTAGGTGATGCGAACCTAGGATGGACAACGGATCATGACTTCATGTTTACCAAGAAGAATCTACCAATATCTTGTTTTGAAAAAATACTCTTGGAATATGATGAATGTCTTGAATGTATTGAAAGGATATTTAATTTGTTTAAAACTACTGAGGACTCTAAGATTATTTTTTTCATATAGATTCTTTAGGGACAGAGAAGGAGATAATGGGACTTCATTATCCAAGCAAAGTTGGATGAGGATCATACCTTGGATTCATTTAAGAAAATATTCAATAATATTTTTTATCCTAATAAGTTGTGTGTGGTGAATACACAAGAATTTATGACATTAGAGAAAGGGAAGAGTAAATTTTTAGATTATTCTACCTATTTCATTGAGTTAGTTCACCTAGCACCTGAGCTTGTTACATATGATTACATAAAGCCTTAGAGGTTCAATATGGGTCCTAGGGCCGATACTCAGTTTATAATAATTATATTATACCTTAATTTTTTTAAATGGTTGAAAAAGTGGACATTGATGAGGTAGACATAGCCATAATAATGGGTTTGTGTGGAGCTTTAGTTTTTAGAGCTATTATCTAGGGAGTTTCTTCCATCTAGAAAAGGAAACACAAGGGTGACCATTTTTATCCAGGACTAGTTTCAGGGGTTTCATTAAGAAAATATAAGGTTGTTTACTATCAGTGTGTGAGGCCTAGTCATACAAAACCTAATTGTATGTAAGTGCCCAATTTTTTTATCTTTGTGGACAATTTGGTCATCTCAAGAATTTTTTTAGAAGGATGTACCAAGGAAGTGAGGATGGATCCACTCTCAACAATGGTTCACAGGTTTATTCCAATGCTTCCAATGGTGGTGGTTCATATCCTTAGGCTAATGGGGACATTTGTGTGGCTAATAGGGATACTGGAAAAGCAGATACAAGACATCATTATGTAGTGGAGTATGTGCTAGAGGAATCTAAGTCCAGGCTGGCTACTATTATAGGTACAATATTTATTATGTCCTTTGTTGTATTAGAATTGTTTGATATAGGTGTCACTCATTATTTATATCATAAAAGTTGGTTTATGTGTTTATATTATATTCTGATCTTATTTCATACATGTTATATCTTTTGAAACCTTTGAGAAAGAGGCCTAAAAATGGTTTCAAATGTCCCTCTTGTTGGGTGATGATATCCTAATTCAAATTGGTGTGGGAATTCTTAGTTCATGATATTTATATATTTTACCTAATTATTAGGATGGATTGGATGATAATTATAAAGGCTTAGATTGATAGTTATCATATTTAAGTTCAATTTCTATCTTCCTATGGATTCTCTCATGTACTTCAAGGTGAGTGAGATTATAAATTTGGGAGAGAGAGGTCTATTATTCCTTATGATAGGGTAATCTCATGCTAGTTATTATAATTGATCCTTGATTTCATTGTATTTAACTTGATAATTATAATTGACACAGTAGTGAATGCGTACCAAGAGCTATTTTCTGATGATTTTTCTAGGTTACCATCACAAAGAGAGGTGGAGTTCACAATTGAACTACTCCCTGGTATGATGCATATTTATAGGACATCCTTTCACATGGAACCTACCGAGTCGATGGAAATTAATGTAAAAATTACAAAACTTTAAGATAAGGTATTTATTCATATTAGAGTGTCATATTTGGATTTATTTGTTCTATTTTCCAAGAAAGTAGATGACAGATACAAAATTTTCATTAATTATTGGAAGCTAAATTATATGAATATTAAGAATAAGTATCCCTTACCAAGAATTAATGATCTATTTGATAAACTGATAGAGGATTATTAGTTTTCTAATAACGAACTCTGACCATTATACCACCAATTGAGGTTTTAGGAAGAGGATACACCCGAGAAAATGTTTAAGAGTTTATATAGTCATTTTTTGGTTTCTATTTATGCTATTCAATTTCAAAAATTATCTAGTAGTATTTATCGAATTGATGAACTAAATATTTCACAAGTTTATGGACTTGTTTTTAGTCATGTTCATAGATGATATTTTGGTGTACTCTAAGTGAGAGTAGGAACAGATGAATCATTTGGATATCATCCTTATATCCTTTGGAGAACATCATTTGTAAGGTAATAATTCAAGGTGTGAATTCTAGATATGGAAAGTGATGTTTCTGGGGAATTCCATATCTGATAGAGGCATCTTAGTAGATCCTAAAAAGATTTAGGTAGTAATATATTTGGAGTGTCCTAGAAATATATTTGAGATTCATAGTTTCCTAGGATTGGATAGTTATTATAGGTGGGTTTTTCAGAAATTTTCAAATCATGTATCTTTGATGAAACAATTATCCTGTAAGGGTGTGAAGTTTGAGCGGAATAAAAAATGTTAGATATATTTTAAGGAAATAAATGTAAGGTAGACTTTAGACCTAAATTTGAATACTCTAGAACATGGTTTATGTTATGATGTTTTCTATGATATTTAAGATATGGTATTGGGTTGTGTCTTGATGTGGGGGAAGTAGGTGGTGGCCTATGGTTATCTCCAGTTTTATCCTCATGGTAAGAACTACCTACCCACAATCTTGAGTTATTAGAGGTTATGAGTTCACTCAAAAATTCATATAACTATCTCTTTAGAGAGTGGTTTAGAGTATATTCTAATCCTAATATCCTAAAGTATATTTTTACATAAAGGGATCTGAACTTATGATAGAGATGTTGGGTTGAGTATCTCTAAACTTTTGACTTTAATATTGATTACACTCATGGGAAATTTAATGTGGTCGTTGATGCATTGAGTAGAAAATTACCAACTCAATCCTTAAGGAAATTAGTGGAGGAGTGGTATCTAATGAGTTTGTTCATTGAGATGATCTTATGAGTAGAAGTGGTTGGTTGGAAGGTGTTATTAGCTTTGGTGAAGGATTAATCATCGTTTAATAAACAATTTTGGATTGATAAATTATTATACAATGATTTACAGTGCTTTAGTAAAATCCTAATGGGTTGGTAGACCTCGGGAGATTGGTCCCGGTCTCCTGTTGGTACCTTATTCTTTAGAGGTAGGTTGGTTGTTCCTACTTTTCTGAGGTTGGATGTGATAGATTATGGATGCATTTATTTAGGGTTTATACACCCTAGGACTACCAAGATGTATCATGAATTAAAATATCAATATTAGTGGCTAGGGATAAGGTGTATGATTGTAGATTTCATTTCATGGTGCCTTAATTTTTATAGAATTAAGGCAGAGCACGAGAGACCAATTGGTATTTTGAATACCATGACCATTTAGGTATATAAGTGGGATGATATTTCTATGGACATATTTATTAGTTTACCAAATAAAACTTGCAGTAATGATGTGATTTGGGTGATCATTGATCAACTTCTAAAATCAGATCATTTCATCCCTATTAAGGATATGATGAAGGTGGAACAACTCAAATACTTTTATATCTGAGAGATTGTGAGAGTATATGGGGCTCTATCTATGATTTTTTTCTAAAAGGGACCAATGGATAACATTGATATTTTGGAGAGGTTTTCAAGAGGTGATGGTTTCCCAGTAGAAATTTAGCACAACATATCTTCCATACATGTATGGGTTGACATTGTAACACCCCAAGATTTCATAGTGTGTTATTTCTTCAAAATAATACAATAACTTGCACTATACGCAACACTGAGTTCAAGCACACTATGACTTACCAAACAAGCCGTTCAAAATAGGTTATGAATAGTATTAACTAAATTTTAAACTTTATATAATCCTTATAATTTTAGAATCCATATTATGAGTTTCTTAGACATAATGTAAGAACAAATTCATTTTCAGTATTGCACTTTTACCAACTTTTAATAGTGAACCCTTTTTAAATACAATATTTTAAACTTTTTGACTAAATAGGGACATCAAAAAAATTTAAAATGAAACATCCCAAGCTTCCACAGTATGCTTTCCTTTGAATAATACAGTAGCGTGTGTTGTACGCAACTTCGAGTTCTAACACACACCACAACCAATCAAACTAGTCGTTATGAATAGTAATACCTACTTTTTGAAATTATATATATTTTATATTTCAAAATGGACTTCATTTTTGGATTCGGAATATTGAATTTAGCCTAAGGTGAAATTTTGGTACTTTTCGGATAACTTTAATATTTTGATGAATAGTGAAAATTACTAAATTTTAATTAAAAACAACTTTTTTAATCAAAATAATTAATAGTGATAAATTATGAATTTTAGTGGTTTTAAAGTATACTTAGAATATATTTTTACCATTTAATATAATTTTGGTCATTGGATATAATTTTACAATTAAACCGAACATAAACAAGTGTCAATCTTTTGATAGTTATTATCTCTTAAAAACACGCTTTTTGTTGTGGCAGCGAGAATTAATTTTAAATTAATTTCTGCCACTTCTATGTTTTGAATTTAGAAAAATGGATTCGATATTTGGAATCAGGATGTCCAAAATTTGTAAATAGGTAACTTTTATTTTTAGACATTTTGAATAATTACTGTGGTAAATATTTTATTTACCATGGTTAAGGGTAAATCTGGTTAATAAGGGTTAAAAAATAATATTATAATAATACTAAATTACCCTAAAACGTGTCCTAGACATATTGGTTGATACATGTTCGACCATAGGCATCTTTCGGTTGATTTTGGGACCCCATGGTGCCACTTGTAGGTGATAGGGACACTTTTTTTTAATTAAGTTAAAATGAATACAAAAACGACACAAGCATATATCTTTTAGAAAAACAATTATTACATAAGGTTATATATGTTGGATTTTAAATTATAAATATTAATTAGAAAGATAAAACGATTTCCTACATAATGATATTTTATTTATAATTTTTAGACATTAAATAATTTAATTTATTTATGACACAATGATGATGTAATAATTACTATAATAGTGAAAAATTAAAATAATTGATATTATAAATACCAAAACTAAATATAATATGAAACTTTCAATGAATTAAACTAATTTAATAGGATAATATGATATATTATGATTGATTTAATTGACTTTGTTCGAAGTAATAAATATGTTATGAGTTTCACAAAAATCGACTATTGAATAGTGTCAAAATTGACATAAAAGAGTTCTTAAAACAAATATTATATTATTAATTGATATTAAATTCCTAAAAATCTAAGGTTCGGCCAAGAGACTTATATAATGATAGGTTCATCATTAATGGACCACTTGGGGGTCTCTTGGATGTATATAGTAAGTTTAGTAACCATATTATATAAAAATACAAAGAGACATTGTAAAAGTGAAACCAATTAACTTAGAGTTAATACTTAAAGATAAGGTTAATATAAGTACCCAAACCTATCTAAAGTCTATTGGTTGAGTTATTTTCGACCCATCCCCACCTTAAACTTTGAATAATCAACTTTTGAGCCATTGGAAACCGAATATGAATTTATTATAAACTAATATCTCTAGCTTTTCAAAAGGTGCCCCTCACCCCTCTTATAAAAGGGCACACCTCCTTCTCATTTCTTCACACCTTAAAAGCCTTTTGGTTCGGATAAACTCTGCCCAAATACTCTCCCAACATCCCTAAATACAACCTAGGGGCATTAGTTTGATCATAAAGCCTACCTAAGGAGCCCTTTTGATCAAATCAAAAGGAAGAACCCGAAGAAGAGGTAATGATTTCACCACCCTTTTACAAGTTCCTTTCTTCTTCCACTTCTTCTTCCTTTGTTGTTACCATTATAAAATAATAACTCCAATATCATATATATAATATGATTTTATTATAAATAAGGTACAACCATATTTAGTATTCTATCCACCCTTTGAATAACATGTCACCATACGTGCGTACGTACGGCTTACCGTCTCCACGTCGTGGTGTAATTGTAATTCAATATAATATTATTTGTATGGGTATAATAATGATGTGTAACTCATGTAAATAATAAATATAACATGTTAATGATTATTTATATATGATATACCATCCATTTATATATTATTTTAATATCAAAATAATGATATTGTCGCTCGTGCGTACGTACGGACTACCGTCTCCACGAACGCGATGAGATTCATTCTCCATCGTATCCATTCAAGTATAATTATCATTTGATGATTTAAAAATGATGTTTAAGGACTTGATATCATTCTGGATATGAATAATATACAACCTATCCATTAAAAACATGTCTTACGTAACAAAACATATAAAAGAAAACAAGTAATTTAACACTCGAAACAACGATAATACTAAGATATTATTATCAAATCAATATTAAAAGATCATATATGATATCATATTAATGTATATGATTCTTGTATAATTTAATAAAAATTATTTCACCATTATACAGGAGGTTAACAAACCCCAACCAAGGAAAAGTACAAGGTAAGGGGTTTTCATCTCACTCCTTATTCCCGTGAGATTCATGCCATATTGCCACCATCACCTTTTGTGTGGTGTATGTACTGCCCATAATTATATTCTTTGTGTAATACACTCTAATTTATGTGTATTTACATATTCATTGTATGATACCTCTTTCATGGGTTGTATGTTTCATAAGTTACAAAATTGGAAAGGGTTATTTCACAATCTCTTCATTATCCGAGGTTGTTTATACGTAATAATCTACTGGGATCTCTTTATAATCCATATCCATGTTTCTTAAAAATGTATTTCAATTTTTTTTTACTATTTACAAGAATATGGGTTAAAGTCATTTATACCCTTTTTTGACTTTTTATAAGTGGTTTATAAAGGAATCTTTTCGTCATTTTCCAAACAAGTCACTTTTTAACCTTTTCGACAGAATTAAGGTAAGAATGTTTTTTTAACTTATACGGCGGGTGCGGTTATTTTCCGCCGTTATAAAATTGTCAAAGCTTCCCTTACAAGCTTATAAGAATATTTTCAAATTGAATGTTTTATTTTATAATTACGTTACTTTTAAAATGATTTTAAAAAAAGAGATATTTCTCTAAATTAGTTTCGATTTCATCTATGTCAACATCCTTTGATTGATTTTTAAGCTTATTTGAAGTTGATTTATATGCTACAAAACATCCCTATTTTATTGAAGATTTTGTGATATTTTTGACTGTGGATAAGTTATTCTTATGTCACTCATGGTTTTTGTTTAAAGTATTGACACTTTATAAGTTATTTTTAATCCAAATGTTTATGTTATATTTCAACCTTTCATTCAGATGAATGTGTTAGACAAGTATGTTCCGGGTTGGGAACCGGTAAAAGTAAGCCCTCCGGTTTGGTCTCCGGTTATTAGAGGAACTCCGGTTTGGTATCCGGTTATTAGAGGAACTTCGGGTTGGTTTCCGGTTATTAGAGGCACTCCGGGTTGGTGTCCGGTTATTAGAGGCACTCCGGGTTGGGTTCCGGTTACAGTTTGCCCCAAGGTCTTGGGACGAGGCCTTGAAAAAGAAATTAAAGTTCAGAATTATGCATTCAATCATTATGAAAGTGGTTATTGATTTTTCATGTGATTATTCGATTAGTAGAATATCCACGTGAATAAGTAAATGGAATTATTTCATTTTATTTATGCCATGTTGAAAGTTCAAGTTTGAAAGGATTTTGTTTTAGTTATACATTGCCTTAAATGTTTATTCTTATTTATAAAAGTTTCCGCTATATTGTTATCCTTACTGGGCATTTGATCTCACCCCTTTTCTATGTTTTATTTTTCCCAGGAAGTGAAGAAGTAAATTATGAATGACCTCCAGGGATATTATGTGGGGATATGAGTGTGGATTATGGAGACAATATGTTTTTGTAGTAGTTTTTCATTTTATGATGTAATGTAAGACTTATGAATATATCTAGTGTTTCCAAGGCTACTAAACCAATCGGTCTTTCGAGATTTTATCTTTCTTGTGATCATGCCAATGTTATGTAATAATGCACCGACTCTGGGTAACTAGGGTCGGGGCGTTACAGTTGGTATTAGAGGAAGTTTAGTACAAACCTTGGAAGCTAGATTTAGATAAACTCTGATTAGAGAACATAGACCTAAGATGAACTTTGGGGATTAGTATATAAGAACTTCCTAGAATTTTGGTATTGTAGAGATTTTGTGAGTTTTCTGAGCAATACATCCCTGTCTGGATACGAGCAGGTAGAGGCGGCTCTGGCACAGATGTATCTAGGGGTAAAACCCGAAAACACCTCTTTGAGCTAGACTCGAATGGGAACTGGTGCACGACAACGGGCCTTGCTGCACTCTTGGTTACGACACTCCTGGGGGATATGCTTAGGATAACTCTCATTTTCTTTACAAATCATTATGAAGGGTTTATGAGTATATACTTCCTCAAAAGAGACATTTTTATGATTATGGATTATATCCATAAACTATTTAATTTATGTTATGTGTTTCACAAGTTTGGGATTAGGTATTGTTATTCATAAACTAATCTAGTGTATGCCACTGTTTAGAAATGGCGCCCAGTAGAAGTAATAAGAACTCCAGCAATGCACATGATCTAGAGAGAAAGAAGGATCATATATTTCATGGTCTTAAGCCAGAATTTATAAGAGAAATAGTCTCCCATGTATTATCATCATATGAAGAAATAATATCATGTGTTGATAAGATAAGTAAAGATTTTACTAAGTCCTATGGCTTTGAAGGGAAGCAAGAGAAGAAAAGGATGGAAGAGAGAACGATGGATAAAGGGAAGAGGGAAAATAAGAATTTTCCCATATGTGATAACTGTGGGAAGAAACACCCTGGAACTTGTCTGAAAGGAATGAGAGTTTGTTATAAGTTTGGAGGAAAAGGGTACAAAGTACGTGACTGCAAGGGTAAGAAAATGGTTTCAAATGTACAATGATTCATTTGCAAGGACTTTGGACACTACGCGAACCTATGTCCCAGTAATCAAACTATGCCACAAATGATGCTATTGGATAATAATCAAGTTATGATACTACCACAGATGAAGAGGAATGATTAGAGTTCTTATGTTGATTATGTCAATTGAGTGTTGTATCAACAATGTACTTGTTATAATAATTATGGAGTATATAAGGATTGTACTGCAGTACTATTTCATTATGGACTTGAGATTATGTGGAACAAAGAAAAGTGACTCAATAGTAGGATAAATTTTTGGAAAATATATGGTTGAGAGAATGATAAACCATAATATAGTTCTGATACCGAGGTAGTGATTTTGGAATAATACATGATTGTTTTGGATAAATTATATTGGATATTATTGACTACCTTGGAACTGATTAATGATTAGTATATTCCATCATTTTTGGGGTTTAAAACATTTTTGGATTGATGAAGTATATCCAACATTCTATATGAAATAAGGGAGCATGAATGTAATCAATAAGGAATATGGCAATTCAGGATGTTTCAGTGTATTAAAAGAATACGTGATGAATGTATTCATATGCTATTACGGGGTAAAAAGGGTCTACATTATGTTTACCTTCCTTATAAATGTTGGACTGTGAGTTTGGACAGAAGTATTTTGGATAGTTCTAGTTTGTATTATTTTGGATTTCCATAAAAGGACAACCCGGAGGTCGGGCGGCAACCTGTCGCGTCCGGCAAGGTTGCAAGACTTGAACCCGCAACCGAAGGGCGACAAGGGTGTATCACCTACCACTGGCCCACAAGATGTCCTGTATTAAATAATGTAGTTTTTTTAAAAGACTTGGTAGATGAATTATAAATTCATTTATTTTGGAACCCTATACGAATAATATAAATAGAATTTTTTTTTCTATTATCTTTTAGAGTGAAAGATGAGTTTGTGGTAGAAATTTATTAATGGATAAAACTCTAATTATAAAGTAAGTATATATCCTTATGATATTAGCCAATCTCATAAATAAATTCCTCAACATTAATAAAAGGAACTTAGAACAAAAATGTTGTCCTAGATGGTACCTTAAATCATCACTAATTTATGGCTTTGGGATTGTTGGCCTTTTGATAGCCATGTTCTCTACCACTCTCCATCAGATAATTGATGGTTAGATTTTTCTTACATATCCATATTTTCCTACATGGAACCCTAGTATGTGTTATTTTCTGTAATCTTCATACTTTCCACTCTTTATTTTAAATAGAGGCCTCATTAATTCATTTTTCGATGTGGGATTTCAACTAAGATATTTTGAAACGTCAAAAATGTGTTATCCTAATACCCTATGTTTTGTTGAACCGATGGTATTTAAAATCATCATAGATTGATGAATTTAAGGACCTCAATTTTACACTTGTTTGTGATTGATGACCTCAATCACTACCTACAAATATTTACGTTTTTCCTCCAATTATATGTCTCTAATTTCCACCAATGTTCTCCTAATCGAGATCATAATTTGGTGGTGACCCTTTGATTTCTCTTTTCCTCATATTAAGACTAAAATTTAGTAACCCAATTTATGATGTGGGTTTTCCCACAAATATATTTTCTATTTTAAACCTTTTATTTTTGAAAAACAATTTCAAATTGCGAGGACACAATTTGTTGAAGGAGGGGAGAATGTAACACCCCAAAATTTCATAGTGTGTTATTTCTTCAAAATAATACAATAACTTTCACTACACGCAACACCGAGTTCAAGCAAACTATGACTTACCAAACAAGACATTCAAAAGAGGTTATGAATAGTATTAACTAAATTTTAAACTTTATATAATCCTTATAATTTTAGAATCCATATTATGAGTTTCTTAGACATAATGTAAGAACAAATTCATTTTCAGTATTGCACTTTTACCAACTTTTAATAGTGAACCCTTTTTAAATACAATATTTTAAACCTTTTGACCAAATAGGGACATCAAAAAAATTTAAAATGAAACATCCCAAGCTTCCACAGTACGCTTTCCTTTGAATAATACAGTAGCGTGTGTTGTACGCAACTTCGAGTTCTAACACACACCACAACCAATCAAACTAGTCATTATGAATAGTAATACCTACTTTTTGAAATTATATATATTTTATATTTCAAAATGGACTTCATTTTTGGATTCGGAATATCAAATTTATCCTAAGGTGAAATTTTGGTACTTTTCAGATAACTTTAATATTTTGATGAATAGTGAAAATTACTAAATTTTAATTAAAAACAAATTTTTTAATCAAAATAATTAATAGTGATAAATTATGAATTTTAGTGGTTTTAAAGTATATTTAGAATATATTTTTACCATTTAATATAATGTTGGTCATTGGACATAATTTTACAATTAAACCGAACATAAACAAGTGTCAATCTTTTGATAGTTATTATCTCTTAAAAACACGCTTTTTGTTTTGGCAGCGGGAATTAATTTTAAATTAATTTCTACCACTTCTGTGTTTTGAATTTAGAAAAGTGGATTCCATATTTGGAATCAGGATGTCCAAATTGTGTAAATAGGTAACTTTTATTTTTAGACATTTTGAATAATTACTGTGGTAAATATTTTATTTACCATGGTTAATGGTAAATCTGGTAAATAAGGGTTAAAAAATAATATTATAATAATACTAAATTACCCTAAAACGTGTCATATCCTTATTGGTTGATACATGTTCGACCATAGGCATCTTTGGGTCGATTTTGGGACACCATGGTGCCACTTGTAGGTGATAGGGACACTTTTTTTTAATTAAGTTAAAATGAATACAAAAATGACACAAGCATATATCTTTTAGCAAAACAATTATTACATAATGTTATGTATGTTGGATTTTAGATTATAAATATTAATTATAAATATAAAAAGATTTACTACATAATGATATTTTATTTATAATTTTTAGATATTATATAATTTAATTTATATATGACACAATGATGATGTAGTAATTACTATAATAGTGAAAAATTAAAATAATTGATATTATAAATACCCAAAATAAATATAATATGAAACTTTTAATAAATTAAACTAATTTAATAGGATAATATAATATATTAGTATTGATTTAATATACTTTGTTCGAAGTAATCAATCTGTTATGAGTTTCACAAAAGTCAACTATTGAATAGTGTCAAAATTGACATAAAAGAGTTCTTAAAAAAAATATTATATTATTAATTGATATTAAATTTCTAAAAATTTAAGGTTTGGCCAAGAGACTTATATCATGATAGGTTCATCATTAATGGACCACTTGGGGGTCGCTTGGATGTATATAGTAAGTTTATTAACCATATTATATAAAAATATAATGAGACATTGTAAAAGTGAAACTAATTAACTTAGAGTTAATACTTAAAGATAAGGTTAATATAAGTACCCAAACCTGTCTAAATTCTATTGGTTGAGTTGTTTTCGACCCATTCCCACCTTAACCTTTCAATAATCAGCTTTGGAGCCATTGGAAACCGAATATGAATTTATTATAAACTAATATCTCTAGCTTTTCCAAAGGTGCCCCTCACCCCTCTTATAAAAGGGCACACCTCCTTCTCATTTCTTCACACCTTCAAAGCCTTTTTGTTCGTCCAAACTCTGCCCAAATACTCTCCCAAAATACCTCAATACAACCTAGGGGCCTTAGTTTGATCAGAAAGCCAACCTAAGGAGCCCTTTTGATCAAATCAAAAGGAAGAACCCGAAGAAGAGGTAATGATTTCACCACCCTTTTCCAAGTTCCTTTCTTCTTCCACTTCTTCTTCCTTTGTTGTTACCATTATAAAATAATAACTCCAGTATCATATATATACTATGATGTTATTATAAATATGGTACAACCATATTCAGTATTCTATCCACCCTTTGAATAACATGTCACCATACGTGCGTACGTACGGCTTACCGTCTCCACGTTGTGGTGTAATTGTTATTCAATATAATATTATTTAGATGGGTATAATAATGATTTGTAACTCATGTAAATAATAAATATAACATGTTAATGATTCTGTATATATTATATACCATCCATTTATATATTATTTTAATATCAAAAGAATGATATTGTCGCTCGTGCGTACGTACGGACTACCGTCTCCACGAACGCGATGAGATTCATTCTCCATCGTATCCATTCAAGTATAATTATCATTTGATGATTTAAAAATGATGTTTAAGGACTTGATATAATTCTGGATATGAATAATATACAACCTATCCATTACAAACATGTCTTACATAATAAAACATATAAAAGAAAACAAATAAGTTAACACCCGAAACAACGATAATAATAAGATATTATTATCAAATAAATATTAAAAGATCATATATGATATCATATTAATGTATATGATTCTTGTATAATTTAATAACAATTATTTCACCATTATATAGGAGTTTAACCTACCCCAACCAAGGAAAAGTACAAGGTAAGGGGTTTTCATCTCACTCCTTATTCCCGTGAGATTCATGCCATATTGCCACCATCACCTTTTGTGTGGTGTATGTACTGCCCATAATTATATTCTTTGTGTAATACACTCTAATTTATGTGTATTTACATATTAATTGTATGATACCTCTTTCATGGGTTTTATGTTTCATAAGTTACCAAATTGGTAAGGGTTATTTCACAATCTCTTCATTATCCGAGGTTGTTTATACGTAATAATCTACTGGGATCTCTTTATCATCCATATCCATGTTTCTTAAAAATGTATTTCAAAACATTTTTACTATTTACAAGAATATGGGTTAAAGTAATTTATACCCTTGTTTGAATTTTTATAAGTGGTTTATAAAGGAATCTTTCCGTCATTTTCCAAACAAGGCACTTTTTAACCTTTTCGACAGAATTAAGGTAAGAATGTTTTTTTAACTTATACGGCGGGTGCGGTTATTTTCTGCCGTTATAAAATTGTTGAAGCTTCCCTTACAAGCTTATAAGAATATTTTAAAATTGAATGTTTTATTTTATAATTATGTTACTTTTAAAATGATTTAAAAAAAAGAGATATTTCTCTAAAATAGTTTTGATTTCATCTATGTCAACATATTTTGATGGATTTTTAAGCTTATTTGAAGTTGATTTATATGATACAAAACATCACTATTTTATTGAAGGTTTTGTGATATTTTTGACTGTGGATAAGTTATTCTTATGTCACTCATGGTTTTTGTTTAAAGTATTGACACTTTATAAGTTATTTTTAATCCAAATGTTTATGTTATATTTCAACCTTTCATTCAGATGAATGTGTTAGACAAGTATGTTCCTGGTTGGGGACCGGTAAAAGTAAGCCCTCCGGTTTGGTATCTGGTTATTAGAGGAACTCCGGTTTGGTCTCCGATTATTAGAGGAACTCCGGGTTGGTGTCCGGTTATTAGAGGCACTCCGGGTTGGTGTCCGGTTATTAGAGGCACTCCGGGTTGGGTTCCGGTTACAATTAGCCCCAAGGTCTTGGGACGAGGCCTTGAAAAAGAAATTAAAGTTCAGCATTATGCATTCAATCATTATGAAAGTGGTTATTGATTTTGCATGTGATTATTCGATTAGTAGAATATCCATGTGAATAAGTAAATGGAATTATTTCATTTTATTTATGCCATACCATGTTGAAATTTCAAGTTTGAAAGGATTTTGTTTTAGTTATACATTTCCTTAAATGTTTATTCTTATTTATGAAAGTTTCCACTATATTGTTATCCTTACTGGGCATTTGAGCTCACCCCTTTTCTATGTTTTATTTTTTCCAGGAAGTGAAGAAGTAAATTATGAATGACCTGCATGGATATTATGTGGGGATATGAGTGTGGATTATAGAGAAAATATGTTGTTGTAGTAGTTTTTCATTTTATGATGTAATGTAAGACTTATGAATATATCTAGTGTTTCCAAGGCTACTAAACCAATCGGTCTTTCGAGATTTGATCTTTCTTTTGATCATGCCAATGTTATGTAATAATGCACCGACTCTGGGTAACTAGGGTCGGGGCATTACAGACATAGAGTAATATTGAGATTCTTGATGATATGTTCTGAGTATATGAGATTGAATTTGGTGTTTCATGGTAAATTCATCTTATTTTAAACAAATATTCCTATAGTAATAGTTATCAGTCTTTGATTAATATGTTACACTTTGAATCATTATATGGGAAGCCACATAGATATTTTTTTGTGCAGGGAAGAGTTGTGAGAGAGATCCTTGGTTAGAATGAGACCTTTTTAGGTGAAAATGGAATATGTATAGTTAATTAAAAAGATATTTATCACGAAACAAGACCATTATAAATCTTATGAGGGCCATCATCATTGACTGGTGGAGTTTGAAGTTGGTGATTGGGTTTTTAAAATAGTTTCACCTCACATGGGACATAATTGGTTGGTTAATCATGGAAAGTTGGTATAAATATTTCCCCCCTTAATATCATTGAATGAATTGGAAATCTTGAAAATCAATTGGACTTTCCATCTCACTTGATGTTGATTTATGAAATGTTTCATGTTTCCCAATTTAGAAGGTATGAACTGAATTCTTCCCATGTGATTAAATGGGAAGACTTTGATCTTGATCCCAACACCATAGTGGTTGAGAGACGAGTTTAGATTTTGGATCTCTAGTATAATTTATTGCATGGAAAAATGGTTTCTTTGGTCCATGCACTATGGGAGCGAGGATGTGATAACCATGAGATATTGGTGCGAGAATCATTGGTGAGGTAGTAATGTCCTTCTCTTTTCATGAGTCTAGGATCATGAGTAATTTTTTGGGGATATAAATAATTTATGGTGGGTAGAATTGTGACACCCACTGAGTTTAGGTACACTATCTTTTAATGTCCAAGAGTTGTTAGCATGAGTCTTGAATGTTATGGAAGTAATATTTAGTTTTATAAAATATTCCTAGTTTTCAACATAAGGCTGCATAGTTGCGGGTATAGGATATAGTGTGCTGATGCTTTTTGCATCATGGTTCAGAGGGATACAACGTAGGGTCTTAGGAGGAGGAGTTTTAGGGATATTTCCATTTTGGTCATAAATGCATTGTGGAGAAGGATACTGCGTCATAAGGGCTCGATGGTTGGTTTTGGTCAATTCTGCCTATTTGGATAACCTTATGGAGTAATGGTGGGCCAAAGTGTAGTTATTTCATTGAAAAATATGGGTATATAGTTTATAATGTAGTCTATGACATGGATACACCCCTAGATAAAGAGAATCTGGGCATGCCCTATGCTATAGTTTTCTAAGGGAAATTGATCATGGTTCGCTAGAGAGTGTGAATGTCCTCTACAACATGGTATGGAGGGTTTGTGGTGTGGTACCTTGGGCTGTTATGTGGGATTCTATTTTATAGTCTGGGTATAAATACCCAGAAACCACTCTGAATCACTTCTTATCTGATTGTTTTCTCCAAAAATTTAATTTCTGAAGAGAATTTTTTGAAGGCCTTAAATTCCCTATTTGATATAGAGCAACCCCAACATTGGGAGATCGATTTTGGTTTTTTTAATCTGTTCTTATGAAAGGTGTCTCTATAAAAAGGTTTTAATTCTTGAATAACATGATGTTATTTTTCAATTCATTTTTTGTGTTATAAAATGGATGGATTTGATATAAAATTGGACCTGATTCATAAAATACATATTTTAAAAGGGATTTTATTTAAAAATTTTGTTTTATACATTTGATGTGTCAATGAAATTCCTTTAAGTTAGTTTTAATTCTAAAATGTATTTTCAAGTGTGGAAGTGGAAAGGATTCACTGCGAAATTTTTTTATAAAGTGTTATCAAGGTTATAATATTTTTTTGAAAAAAACAACACATTGGGAACCTTGGGTGCATTGGGAAATGGACCCGAAACTTTAGCATGTGGAATCTCAATAGAGTTTTTGTGATATTAATAGACCATTACGGGACTCAAAATTGGTTGGATGCAATATATTCCAAGTTTATCCTTCTTTTATGTCTAGTATATATTTCCGTATTCTAGATCCCTAATGGTGTTATTTTTCATTTATACTTGGTTTAACACAAGATGGTATATTTCATGGTTGGTTGCTCACATGTTTATCTTATATTGTATCCATGGTAGGTTTTTCTTATTATCACCTAAATTATTATATACACATGTCATATTATGTGCTGTGTGAACATAAAAGAATTTTATGAAAAACCATAGGATATTTTATGAAATGTTTTATCTTTTGAAAATTATTTATCAACTGGTTTTTTAAATCTAGAACTAACATTTTCATGTCATTAGAATTTGTAAATATTCTTTAGTGAAATCATACTATGCTTCATGCTCACACCCTAATTTTTCCTTTGGTAGCATGTACATATGGTTTTATAGGAAGTAAGTAAAGGGAAAGGTGTCATGTAGTGATCTGAATTCTCTTGAGTGCTGATGTCTTCATAGAGTGACAATTTGGTGGTGATGTATGGTCACATGGAGTTTCAGATTTGGGTTTTCTATTTTCATTTTGGGATTATTTATTTATATTGGATTTGTATTTCTCATGATCATATTCCTTTATTTCGTTGTGTATGTTATTTTTTCTTTAGTTTTTCATGAGACTATTTTGGTTTTTTGTTGATGATCACCTTATGGTGGGAAAATTGAGGTGATGTGTTTGATTGACTCGGGTTGGTTTGTTACAAAAAGGTTACCTAAAATAACACATAATAAGGTTCTCTAATAATAATAACATGATATATAAGTAAAATATATACATATAGAAGAAATATAATGTCTAAATAGTATTAGAGAGTGGTAGAGAGTATGACTATGAGAACGTTAATAACCACAAAACCCTAAATCATTAATTCATAAAGAATACCATCAATTCATTAGAAATTAAGGTAATATGATAAATTTTTTATTTGAAGATCCTTTTATTAGATTTGATATATATTTTTACCATAAAGATATAGAACATGAGGAAATATAGTTACTTGATTTATTTCTTTTTTATTTGAATAATTTCATCATTTTCTTATTATTTGATCAATTTCCACTTCTATATCATCTTTTACTTCAGGAAATGAATATTCAAGATAATGTTTTTATGCTTGAAGAACAAAATTTAACTTTTGGTGAATTATAATATCGATTAAGGGATAATAAGTTATCTATCTTATATATATACAAACTTAATTGATTTTCACATGATGAGATAATTTGCAATATGACTAAACCTTCATATGAATAAATACAATATTAATCTCCAAAGCCTCAACAATAAATACCAATGTTCAATTAAAATTGTTTTATAAATAACTAACCATTACAATATTCAAAATATGCCATACCAAAATGAAAATTAAGGATTATAATGATTTGATTACATACTCTTCCAAGATCAACTTAACATTAATATCTAAATAAAATTAATCACTCATATATACTAAAAATATATATTCCTTGATCATATAATCTCTAAATTAACCACCATTTACTCTGAATTCAAATCTATAAGGGTTACATTCATCCATGTGTGATATTCTTTGATTGAGTTTATTCTTAAAAGGATCAATTGATACTCCATCCATGGAGACAATATTTCCAATAAAAGAAACTTCCCAAAATTAATATTCACACATAAAACATTTCTCATGTAACTCATTTTTCTCTAAATGTTTCAAGAATGATTCTAAGTTTATTATCAAACTCTTCATATTCTTAAGAGTCTCTCAATATATCCTCAGTAAATACTAAATTATAATTTTCAAGGTAATCCTTGGAACTTAGTGAATTGGTTTTCATAATGCCCTATATCTTCACAGTTAAAGCACTTGAAATTAATAGATTATTTTTTAATTTTAAAATTATGAGCATGATGAACATTTTATATACACTTTTAAAAAATATAATCCCCATTATTCATTTACCCAAATTCTTATTCTCATATTCTTGACACGTGGGATGTAGAATCTTTTTTTCCTTTTAGGGTATTTATTTCCTAAACTTCCATGAAAATAAATTTTTATATTATTCCACGTGTTCAGTTATGTTAATATTTTTTGTTTTAAATCATGATAGTTTGTTAGGAATAATCATATTATCCTTTACTCTAGATTCTATCCTATTTGGTTGGTTTATATAAGAAAATATATAATGATAAATTGAATCATTTCCCTAACATGTGAATGATATGCCCAGCTCTAACACTCACAATATTGGAATTCTTAGTAGGGTAATCCATATATTCTCTAAAGGTGTAGATGCATCTTACATTACTCCCACTAGGTTCTATATATAAACATTATCATAGACTATATTAGAATATAACCTTATAAATAATAAATCATATTGTATAATTTCAAATTTAGTGCTATGGTAAACATAAGTTAAGAATTTATGCATATTTTTTATTAGAATCATAAACATAGTGCATATTTAGAATATTTCCAAATCATTTAAATATTTTTAAACCCTTAATAATTATTTTTAAATAATGTATGAATCAACCAAAGCATAAGCCCTGGGAGTGTCAAAACAGGTATGCAGTTATGACCCTTTATTGTGCACCATGTAAAGATCGAGTTAATACCCAACCATCCTTTTTAGAATTACTAAACCTAAGTGAAACTATTCTAAAGAATGTGCCCACTAGTTTTTATCTAGATAGGGATTACATCACTTGGAATACCCATACTCTATGTTTAATTTTTCTATAATTTTTTATGATACTTAAAGTTATCTTTAAAGTCTATTTATGGTTATATTCTATTGTCTTTGTTTTCTTAAATGTATCTCTCAAGGGTCCTACAAAATTTTATCTAATAATAACTATAAAGTCTTGACTATAGTAACCTATATCTGGTGGTTATCTTACTACATTGGTACAAGATACTAGAGATCATATTTGATATGATAAAATTGTTCAGTAGTATTAGGAGAATAGATACAAACATGATTCTCACATTATGTTTGGAAACATGAAATATAACATAATATTCAAGTGATAACTATATTATTTCTTGAAATATATCCATGAAATCATTCATAGACCAATTCATGGTATATTGGCTAAAGGAAAACATAACAAAGGGTGAATTCAGATGCCCAGTAAGGGAAAGTGTACAAAAGAATCCATTATCAAATAAAAAAAGAATAATTAATATAGTAGGGATAAACAATAATAAAATATGTCATATAAATAAGACCATTAAAGGGGAATATATCTATGGATGAAGAAACAACTTAAATAATCACATGGATTATAATAAATTGGTTTATATTGATAGAATTCATATACCAGAAAGGATTCATGCCAAGAAACCATATATAAATATGTATGATATACACTGAATGTCAAATGTTGTATTTCTCATGATACCTATCGATGCATCAAGGAGCTATAGCGGTCTATTAACATTACTTACTATGTCCAATATATTCTCTATATAAATGAAAATAATAAAATTTCAATACATAATTGATATAAACATTCATATTGAAAAACTAACATATGAAATGTGAATATTTTATTTAGTAAATATACAAAACAACATGATCATAATAAATCTATAGAAACAATGTGGATAATATAATTAGCGTATATCCCCATGAAAGTATATGATTTATCAAAGGATGTCAACATAAATGAGAATACTTTTGAAATATCACTAGAACATTTCTTGAGGAAAATATACTTTTCATTTTTAAATCACATATTTAAAATATAAAAATTTCCATAATATTAGGGAAAATTTTTTCATTGAAAATAACCATGGAAACTTTTAATGGAATACTTAAATAAAAGAGTAGTAATGATGTTGGGGAATTTTTTTTGAACATTAAACGTTAAAAAAAAGATTTCATTCAAACATTTGGTAAAAGTACCTCATTCGGAAAGTGGACAGAAGATTCACATTAAATGATTTTATATAAAATAAATTAGGGGTAAAAATGAATTTAATATATCATTGTAAATTAGTAAAAATTTTCTTGAAATTCTTTAAATAAAATATAGGCATAGAAGAAAATATTCCTGACTAAATAGAAAAACAAAGTCAGTTTTCCTTAAAAACCTTATTACATAATTTTGAGTACTTAGAGAGAGGAAAATGAAATGAAAAATTTTAAATTATAGAAATAAATATAGGATAAGATAATAAATAATATTTTGGAGAGATAGATCCTATAATTTCATCATTATAGATTTAAGCATAAACCCCTGTAAAAAGAGATATTGTAATATAAAACCTGCACCGCTTTGGTAACTTTTGAATCATGAACCCAATAAAAGAAATAAAATGAAATTATATTTTATATAGCATTAATATATATATATATATATATTCATGATATAAAATATCAAAGGGTCTGAATATACACCATAAGAAAGAAAAAAGTGGTGAATATGACACATGTCCCACGAAAAAAATGGGATGGGAAACCCTTACCTTAAGTTTAGATTTCCTCTTAAGTTCCTTTAACATGATGTATAATAAATTTAAATTTATTATAAATACGCAAAAGAACCATGTTCATACTTATAATATCATATATGGTTTACTTATAACATCTTATCACCCTTTTATTAATAATTATTTATTAAAATCACTATTCAAGTAATAACTATTTTGTTTTTCATGCATGTTTTGGTTTGGAAGTTATAATCCTTGAAATTTGATCAATGTTACATCATATAAAAAATGATAATAATTTCATATATATATTATTATTTTATATTATCTCTAGTATTCAATGTTACTTAATCATTCATGTCATAAACATTTTAACATTACCCATGTAGGTGGTAAAACTGACCTAAGCATGAGTGTGTTATAAAGGCTAAATGAGTATGAACATTTCAAGGTATAATCTTAATATAAAATTTATAGAATCTTAATCATGTCATAAGTATAATATATATTAATTATTAATAATTTTTAGACTTTCCATAAAAGGAATATATTGAAAATGAAATATATTTCTCATGGAGATGGTATTCCATACGTATGGATAAATGACACTTATATTTTTTAATGAGAAAAAAGAAAATAAAGTATCCAATATTTTATAATTTAAAAATAATTATTAAATCATAAATATTATATATATTTAGTAAATATATTATTGTAACTTTCTATGATATGCAGTGATGGAAAATGAATCACATCTTTACGTGGAGATGGTAGTCCACACATATGCATGAGGGATTCTTTAATTTCCCATTTGATAGAAAGGATTTGGAAAATGATTTTTGCATATTAATAATAAAATTTAAATATATTTATGATATTGGATTCATTATTTTAGGATGGATAAAAAATATTTACAATAAGTATAAGAAGAAATAAACTTGGAAAGAGTTGGTAAAAACGATCACCACTTATTTGAGAGGCCTCCTTTGTCTTAAACCTTAAGACTTCTTATGATGGACTTAGGATAATGTCATAGGATTAAGAGTGAAGGTATTAAATATTGTATGGAATTTGGGTATGTATTGTCCAGGTGAATATTATGTTCTGGAAAGATAATTGGGTGGGGAACCCTCTATTGTTTCCGAGTTTCCCAGTTCCAAACTTACTGTACAAGGTGGATCACCATTTCCTAAAGTTCCTTGGCACTGTCTTGGATCAGGATAAAATGGAGTTTCATCATAATATTAACTTTTAATATGATTACGACATGTGAGTTTACATGGGAATGACGTTGGGTAGTTTTAGTTCTCGGACTTTCACGAACATGAGAGATAAGTCTAACATGGTTATTGAATTGGTGACCCTTATCTGATGCAAAGATATTCCCTCTATAATGAACTTTTTTGGTTTGAAGGCTGAGGAACTAGAATATTACGACTGAAAATAATGTATAGTGGAGGGGTGTTTCTTTGGAGTTTAGATGTTTCTATTGTGCAGGGTCGCAACAGGAGACTGTGTGGTGTCTTTTCTTTCAAAGCGAGTGGGTGAAGGCAATCTAGAATTACCTCGCTACCTGCATGGGAATCCACATGGGAGGGTATTCCATGTTATATATTTTTTTAATATGGTTCTTGGGATATATACGTAAGGTAGTGAAATTAAAGGTTTGAAGTGTGGTCCTTTCAGCTATGTGCTGGTCCTTATGTGAGGTAAGGAACAAAGAAGGATGATTTATATACTCTTTTTCTTGGTATGGGTGAAATAATTAGTGTTATAACATGGTTTACTTTTAAAAGGTGGGGAATCTTTGGTGACACTAATAGGTATTTTTATAAGGTATCTTTATTCATGGGACAATGGAGTCATAACTAACCTTGGAAGATAGGCTAAATGGAAGACACTATCCTCTGGACTTAAACTGAATGTCAATGGATCATGTGTCACTAGATTTTTGTATGGAGGCGGTTTAGTAAGGGATATAAGGGGGAAAATATATCAAGGTTTAGAATCTTTATTTGGGGTAAGGGATCCCTATGGAATCTGAAATGAGGGAAATGGCCACTAGACTCCTGTTGTGTAACTCCTATAACATCCAAATTGTGGAGGATGAGTCTGATTCAAGATTTCTAGTTGGGTTACTCTATGGGAAGGTTAATCCAACAAGGGAGATTTCTTATCTTATTAGGAATTTTAGAAGGTCACTCAACCAGACTATTTGTTTGGGTCACACCTGGAGAGAAGGGAATAGTGCGACAGATGCATTGACAAATAAGGGGAGTCCTGAAGATAATCTTTTTTATATACCTTTATAGGGTCCCTCTTAGATTATTGTAATCTTTTTTAGAGTCAATTCCATCAGACTTCATTGTTTTTATCCAACATGATTTGGGGGGTTCTTTGGATTGTTGGTTTTTCCTTTATTTAATAAAAATATTTAATTTTCAGTCAATAAAGGAGACGATGGGCCATTTTATAAGTGAGGGTAAGGATACACTTGGAATTAAATAAAATATTTAAATATAATATATATCATAATTATATCAAGTGGAAAGAAAGAACCAAAAATGCATAGGTAAGATGATTTAGGGTATATAAAAACTGAAAAAATAAAATTTATACATTTTTAGAGATATTTTAATCCTTATCTCCAAGTTAAATCCTATTTAATCCCAATTTAACCTTAACCTTAACAACTTATATTTTTTACAATGATGACTTAATTTTATGCTAAAAAATAAACGGGGAATTATAACAAAATTTAGATTCACTGATTGAAAATATGGAATCAATTTTCTCATATTTAAAATAAATAGGTTTCAGAAATGACATTTAATATAATTACACAAAATTCATGAAAATTAATTTTTAGTAAAATAGTCAATTTAAGCATAAAAATCATGTCACCTTCAAATTAATAAAGAAGTTGATTTCCATGATTTTTTTGGTTAAATAAAAAAATGAAGTTTTTTTTGACTTTTGGATCAATCCAATACGAAAATGAATACTCTAACCATACCATTAAATTTAAATACCAAAAAAAAGATTTGAATTTGGATGAAATATAATTTATGTTCATAAAAGTTAAACATGGGTTCCGAAATTGAAAATTATGTTTTAAAATACTTTATTTAACTCACTAAAAATAATTTTTTTTAAAAAACACTCATATAATTGGATGAAGTCATGTTTTAAATGGATTGTAAATTCTTACCACATAGTTTTAACCCAGTTTTACCTATTTTACTTTTAATGAGGTGACAAATCATTACTGTGGTTACTATTCATAATGAAAAAAAATAAAATGGTCTTATTTACCAAATTTAAAAATTTTAATTCAAAATATGGAATCCAATTTTCAAGATTAATTTTCTATAAGTAGAATAAATCAATTTTAATATAAATGCATAAAACTCAAAAAAAAATATTTTTTGAAAAATTGTGTTTTAAGCCCAAAAATAAACTTATACCAAAATAATGTATAATGATGATTACTATGAAATTAATTAGATTATTTATATTTAAATCAAACTTATCTTACCTTAATATTAAATTAAAAACATAATAAATATTTTCAATTACTTTATTTAATTAAAAGAAATGATATTTTTATAAAAACTAGTATTTTCAATATTCACTTAAAAATAAATCTTGTTATAAAAATACCAAAAATCATCCTTAAAAAAATATTTAAATGATGATTTGAAAAATTATGTTAATTTACTTAAATAAAATTTATTAAAAATAGTATAATTTAATTATAATGTCTATGCATAAAATGTAATAATTTTTTTTGGTGAAAACATATTTTTCAAGAAAAAAATGGCATTATTAAAAATTGAGTACTCATTTATTATGAATTAATAATTAAATTATCATTATAGAAAATAATAATAATTATTTTTAATAATTTCATTATTCTTATTCATACTGTCAATTTAATAGATAGGTTCTAATAGTCACATTTAAATAATAATATTTTTATAGTATATCATAGTTCACTTATATATTAGTGTTGTGTGTTAAATAAGATATCGACCATATTATCCTATTAAAATAAATGTTTAGTGTGTTACAAGTTAAAAAAATCAAGTGTTGTATAATGATTTATTCATTTATATTTTTTGAACTCATTAATGTAGTTGAAGATATATGATACTAAAAATAAATGGTTAGAATCATAAATATATAAAGAGAATACATGAGATAAGATAATGATATTTGGAAAACCAATTAAACATTTTAAATGTTAAATTCATTCTACAGATACCTTTAATAATACCTCAATCATTAAATGAGGTAGTTTATTATAAATCATGGTTCCCATGGATTATCTTTGAAAATGAAAGAAAGTTTTACATGAACCTAATAAGATTATATGAATATATTTGGAATATGATTTTAGTAAAAATTATGAGGGAATCACTAAAGGTTAAGATATGAGATAAATAAAGTTGTATTAATATATATGATGGATTGAGAAAAAGTTGTTCACTAAACTGTCCAAAATTAATATATGTTATGATTTGAATGATGGTTTAACTAAATAGTTAAGCAATGAAATAAATTACAGAAAATATTTAAAGATTTAGTAAAAAATATATATTGACCCACTAATTAATATGATGTAATTTAAAGGGATCATAATTTTAGTGGAACCAAATTTAATACAAGTAGTTATTAATTGAATGTAAAACATGGAAGTAATTTGATTATTTTTTTATAGATAAAATGAAATCATCATCATCATAAAACATTACTCTAAGATTAATTCTAGAAACATATAAGCCTAATGAAAAAAATTAGACTAGAATAAAAACTTAGGATTTTTATATAAATATGGAAAGTTCTATGTTTTGTGGTAAAATATTATAGAGAAAGATTCTATTGATGAAGATAGTCAAGAAAAAAATAGGCTTATAGTAAGTATAATAAATATTCTATTGATGTTTATACATTGATGTTTGTCTCAATAAATCTCATGCTATACAGAAAACCTAAGAATATCGATGATTTTAAAATAATAAACAAACTGAAAAGGATCTATGTAGAATATGATAGATATGAGAGATACTAGTTTTCACTAAAATATTTCATTGTAAGATTTATGTGGGTATTTATGTAATGATTCTCCCCAAAGTAATCTCTAATGGGCCTACAATAAATACTAGAGCCGCCATCAAAGCCCTACTCTAATAGGTTACAGTGTGGTTCCAAGTGTATAAACACTCAAATGTGAGGAATTATCCTTTTAAATCATAATAATATAAATACAAACCCTAGATAAAAACTACAACATAAATAAAACAAAGATCCCAAAAAACCATAATGAATAAAAAATCTATACATTTTCAAGTTTCTAAAATCAAATACTAAAATACACTTTTATTCATCAACCCCAACCAGAAATCCAAGCTTTAAGATATTACTACCCATCTTAGTCACCAAATTCCATTTGGAAACCAAAAAATAGTTATATATATATGGGATTAGAATACAGGTATACATTATAAGATCCTTATCATTATCTCTCATTCAAACAAGGAAGTAGTATACTGATGCCTCAGTGAGTAAATTGTATAACCAACATGAACTTATTTAGTCAACTATCACCCAAACTCACTATAGTTAACTTATTATATTTTTCATCCAACTATAATAAAATAGCATCAAGGAATATAGAAACATGGTACCCTAAAATGCTTTTAAAATGACTTTTCACTTTCACACCCTAATGAAAAACATCCTTCACTTCAGTCCCTTCCATATCCAAGAAATCATATCAATCATTCCATATCTGATGCGAGTTGAACCATGAAATTATCTACCCTAACATGTGTAGGGCCCAAAATTCTCACTAGAATATGTATAAACTATATAATAACACTAAAAAAATCATATATCATATATCCACATATCCAATTCACATCAAATCCTCATAACACATCCATCCCAATAGGGGACATTAACATGAAGGACATAAACCACCCACCCTCCTCCTACCATGAATGACCCCCACAAATAATCATCATTATATCCATAAAATTGGTTAACTATGAGACATAACAATCTAAACCATATTAATAAAATAGATTGGGGAAGAGGGAGTATCCAACCATCTATTCCCTCATTAAATTGGATATTTGGGGCAGACACTCAGAACCCAAAACCTTTAGGCCTTAGAAAGGTGATCTAACTCAAGTGGGGTGTATATGAAATCAAAAGAAAATAAAAGTATAATATCATGTACAAATACCCAATACCACCCAAAATTTATATACCAATCATCCTTATAACAACCCAAAATCCTCACCAAGTAACCACCACCCCCTATAATAACCCTTTCCAAATCTACCACACAATCTAACCCACTTTAACACACAAAACAACCCCGAGAATCAATCACAAGTTTCAAGTTAATAACATAATTTAACTATTTATATATTTTACAATTACCAACTATATTACATTAATTATTCCATATATTAATCATATTTAATGACACACCATCTATATGTCAAATCCCACATTAATTTATCTATTTACCATGTTTATCATTCACAAAAACATTAATAATATTAACCAATCATTTAATTCCATCCCACAATACAATTTTTCTTTTTTTTTAATTCGCATCATATTATATTCTATCAATTTCATTCATTTTTTTCACTAAATTTCATACCATAAGGCATAAATTATAGTAACCCCCATTACACCCATCTTTCACCACCTAAAATAACACAAAACTCTTTTCCATAAACCATCATAATTTCCACAAAACCAACCCCTTTATATATACCAATTTCATCACTATCCCCATATAAATTCACTACCAAGTATTCCCATATAAAGTTGTACCACACAACCAATCACAACCAAATAAAAAAAACCAACAAAAAACATATAAAGTAATAATATTTTATTATTCCTTCCATGCATATTATTTATGGTCCATATGAGGATGAGTAACAGAATCTATATTTTCCTTAAAACCCATTAATTATATGATTCAAATTATTATACTTTTATGATAGGTGTTTTCATAAAGAAACCATAATAACAGAACATGTTTCTCAACCACAAAAATCACTATAGTATAGAATTTATATTTGTGTATAAACATTCTGGTAATAAATATAATTATCATTCATATGAAATAATTAAACCATGTAAAATATGGGTGAAACACTTTACCATTATAAATCCATTATTTTAACATTTCACTATATTTATTATATGTTAATTCATACCATTTATTCAAATATTACAAAAAAATGATGATTATATTATTTAAAACTATAAAAGATAGTTATTTAATCCCCTATATTTATATAAATCTCTCATAGTTCATATAATGGGTATAAGAAGATATAAATATTCTAAAATCCTTATATCACATTAAAAATAATGAAACCTTATTTAATAGGGATCATAGATCTTGAATGGTAGGGTTATGATTTTCTAGGAATGATAAAATAAGAAAATTTAACAAGGAGATAATTATAAAATTTCAAATAATGGAATATACATCATTAAGTGACCTTCTTCAAAATTTACTGTTTAATATCGATCAATTGCCCCTTTAATTCCATTTAAAAAATTCATTTTAATTATCTTTACCTTCTTACCATTCACAACTCCACAAAATAATGGTTTTTGATCCATTAAGTTGAATGGATTTTATTTATGTTACATAATCACTAATTTATATAGGTTTTTTATGATTTAAGATTCCATTTTATCATAAAACATGATTATAGCTAAAACCGAGAAATATGGGAATTTTTATTAAGGCAATGACTCTTACATTGGGGAGGAATGAATCTTCTGAAATGGGTAATCTGATTGAGTCTAAATTATAAGGGTTATTTTATGTATTTGGAAATAACTCTTATAGAAATTGAAAAATGAATCTCATGGAAACTAGTGACTCTTACAAAAATCCAAAATGAGTATTATATAAATAGAATGAATGTTAAAGAAAATAAAATGACACTTAAAATTTCAATTAATCTTACATAAATCCAAAATTAATATTACAGAAATCTAAAATGACTCTTACAGTAATAAAATTACTTTTATAGAATAAAAAATGACACTTATAATATCAATGAATATTATAGAAATCCCAAATGAATCTTCTAGAAATCCAAAATAACTCTTATGATTCAAGAAAATGAAAAAGTCCTCAATCTTATAGGTCATTTCTAGACTAAGGGGTAAAATGTTGGGGGTAGTTTATCTATTTTAAAAAATTTAACCAAAAATTAAAACATAAAATCTATTTTAGAAATTAAAAATTACTTCCAAAATTATAGAATATCTTTAAAAATTACAATATCAAATTAAAACAAAAATTTAAAATAATAAAAACCTCTATAAATCACTAAAATCACTAGAAATAACCCTATACTCCCCAACACCCAAGAAATGACATAGAAAATAGATCAAGAAAAATTAATTCTCTTATATTATATACCAATCAAGAAATTATACTCATAGAGAATTAGGCCATCCCTAAAAAGAAACAAAAACCTCTTAAAAGATATTCTGTAGGAGATACCACTTAAATTGGGATACCTCCATCACTAAGGAATGAAGTAGAAAAAAATTACAATAGATCAAAAAAATTTAAATAGATTTAATTAATCTCAAACAAGTTATAATCAAATCATATATATCTTCCAAAAATAAAAATAAGTCCCAAAACATCTTGTGTTATTGAGTGTGCATCTATGACTTGTGTTTCTAGAGAATACTATAATTAGGTGAAAACATCTAATATGATCTTTATAAAATTGAATTGATAATTACACAATTACACCAATACTTAATTATAAAGAGATATAATAAAGGTCCATACTTCATGTGAAATATATCTCAAATAGAAATCCCACCACCCATGGTACTCAACTGAAAATACAAAGGTAAAAAATGACTATTATAACCCTAAACTAAACCTCTACCTTACTAACAATTAATCTCTTCTATAATGGTGGATTTTTTTGAAATAAAATTTATAAATCAATACATTCCCCTAAGCATTAATTATGGTTTTTTAAAACTTTACTCATTTAAATAAAATGGGAAACTTATTCCTTATGAAAACATTTAATTTTAAATAAACAAACTGCCTAATACAATCAAATTTAAATTTTAAAACACATTCTAATAGAAGTAGAGTCAAATAATTATAGGTAAAACAAATAGAACTAAAGTTTTTATGTTTCCTATGAAAATAATGAATTCATTATGAATGGAATAGGGTTACTAACTCAGGAAATACCCACCCCTAGACTATCATACTAAAATCACTTTATCCAAATAAACTACATAATGAATCCTGACCACCCTTAAAAATAAACAACACATTATCTAATCCAAGGAACATAATAAACCATGATAAATTCATACTATCAATTCCCTGAAAAATTATAATAGAAATAGATCAACTTACTAGATACATAAAATCTTGAGATACTCAACCCTAGTGCTTGAATCTATGCCCCAACTCTAAAAGATATCCTTAGTTACCACTTTCATCTACTTCGAGTCCCATAACTTGAGTCCCTATATCTAACCTTATTATAATATTGGATTATTATCCCTTATATCATATAAATATGATATCTCACTTATAATAAAGACTTAAACCATAATATATCCAACCTTTGGTGAATCTTTGGCATGAAGGATGATTGAAAATGTCATGCCCCCATATTTTCATCAGAAAAAGGGTTAATAAACTGCAAAATCAATGTGAAAAAGAATATCCTAAGATCCAAGCACTCCCCTTGATAAAGATTAATGATGTCCTATCTACATTCATTCCTATAATCTGGGGGAATGAAATACTTATTAATAAAGATAAGTAATTCTTCCCAAGAAACCCCTTCCAACAGAACCTGATTTATCTTCCACCACACCTGAACCTATCCACAGAGTGAACCCACTGCTAAGGAAACCCATAATTAATACATAGTAATTTTATACTCAAAGATAAATATAATCATTTATAACTATTTTTTGACTTATATTCTTGATACTCCACCAAGTAACTTTAGTACCTTATACTAATAGAATATATACAACAACTTATCCCATGACTCCTTCTTCTGCTTCTTGAGCATGATTCCCTGCTCATATTTTTTCAACATGTCATTTCCCTAAACATTGAAATAAATAAGGGTAGTCTAAAAAATCAAATCACACACCAAGAAAAGGGAAAACACAGATTCCATAAGAAAAAAATATACCCCCAACACCCCTGAACCATTAAACTAACTCATCATCCATAACAAAATATCACCTTCCTCTAAAATCATTATAATATACCCCAAAAAAAAAAACTAGATCATCACCTCTATTCCACCGTCTATCAATCCATAAAGAAATAGAACATACCCTTCATCCTTCCAACCAATCATTTCCACCATACAATAAGTGAAACAATACTATCCAGAGAAAGGATCTTAATAACATACAGTAAGGAAATAATAATTTACTTTACATAGATCAAAATCATTTAAAACATGCTCAAAAGAATATTAAAAGAAAAAATTTGTTTAAAAAATAATTTTTTCCTTAAAACCAACACATTTAATTTTTTTTGAAATTAACATGACCATTTTAAAATTAAAAAATTTGTTTAAATGAAATTTTTTTAATCTTTCTTCAAGGAATGGTATTAAAAAACCCCTTTTTATAAAACACCCTTAACCCATTTATAAAGACCAATTTTAAAATAAATTCAATATTTATTAAAATTAAATCTATAACTTATTTAGGATATTTAATTTCCAATAAAGTACATCATCCATTAAGAAATTACAATAAAAAAACTAAACATAACTACAAATACATCAACACAACATGGAATAAGTTATCAAAATTACTATTCTCAAATTTAAATTAGTTTTTTATAACCTTATATTTAAAAATTATGTTAAAATCAATTAATCAATATTCTATATAATTAAAATCATTATTCATAACTTTATATTAACAGTTCAACCATTAATACATTAAAACATCACCATAATTTTTGTTAATCCATAAGACAATCCAAACAGATTTATTTATAGTAAAAATAGTGACCGTGAGACTATATTAAATATTCTATTATTAATAACCCTTATATATAGAATTAGGAAAGGTTACTACCCAACGATGGTACTTTTTGAATCGATATTAACATTATTAGATTCAAAAATAGGAAATCTAGATCAATACATAACATAAATTATAAATTACTAGGATAAAAAACCCCATTTCATCAAAGTTAAGGGTTATTTAAAACAAACACTCAAAAATTTCAAAAATAAGTTGGTTTTAACACCACCTAGGTTCCCATTAAAAATGTACTTAATAGAGAAGTCATTACTTATTAGAGTCATGATCTAACACAATTTTTATATTTATTTAAATAATTCAAGCATACTGTAAAAAATATATCAACCATATATTTAAAAGAAACATTCCTAATCATAGGACTCCAAAAACCCACTTCCTTCATATCTGAACATAAGCCACCAACATAAAATAAATATCTATACCTAGTAGAATGATATTTGTTATAGTTTATTCAAGTAGATTAATTAAAATTTTCCCAATATCTCACTAATTGAACACAAAAACAAACAAGTATGACACATGTATATTACCTTTGTATTTACCCTACAATCAAAATTATATTTTTTAAGGGGTTTTGTATGCTTAAGTTCCTTGAACCAGATAACAAAGGGACCCAATATTCTATTTACTAGTTGGTATCCACTACTACCTCACACATTAAGTTTGAATAATACATTTTCCCTACCAAACCCATGATATCTTCTCTAGTTCCAAACTTCAAAATCCACAATAACTCTTTTTTATAGCCTTAATACCAACTTTTCATGAATCTCTTAATTGGGAACCAATATTAGGCATGCATTAAATATTAGAGTGACCTACCGAATCCCATATCCAATAGGCCATAGGATGGAAACTAGAACTAATGATACGATCACACAAATTAAAGGCATTGCCTTCATAAATCCTGAGATTATAAGGATAAAACACAAATTAATAACATAATATAAATAAAACTAATATCCCATAATAAAAATTATTCATTAAAATGTTATAAAAAATAAAAATATCTAAAATAAAATATTAAAATAAACCGCTAGGAAGAAACTCTAACCTTAACTCCAAGGTCTAATATCATACTTCCCAATTCTTCCACCAAGTCCCCCTAGAAACCTCCATAACAATTATATATATATTGGGTGATCTTAGATGTATAAAAAACCTTATTAGTAATTATCATGTAAATATCGATAAATCATAATGATTCCTTAGTGAGGAAATGACACAGCTAATAATCACCTACTAGGTTAACTATCACCCATCCCCACCATGGTTTGCTAACCAAATATTGTATCTAAGTATTGTAAAAAAATATCAAAGAATATAAGAAGAGGGTACTCTAAAAAATATTCACCCTAGTTTTTTCTCTCAACCCAATAAAAAACATCACATGATTCCATTACTTAAATATCAAAGAAATCATAAGAATCATGCCACCATTGATGTAGATTAGACCATAGACCTACTTACCTCAACCTGCACAAGGTCCAAAATTCTCATTAACAAAAATATCAACTATACCATAACCATAATAAAAATATATACCTTATTTCATCATCCCCACTATACATAATAACTTCATCACATATCTATCCTAGTAGGGTATCATAAACATAAAGGACATTGACCTTGTACCCTCCTCCTTCCATGCATAACCCCCACCAATTATACTCACCTCATACAAAAAACTAATCTACTATGATCCTTCAATGTATATAAATTTTTTATAAGAGAGATAGGGGAAGAGGGAGTAGTCAACCATATATTCCCTCGCCAATCTGGTTGTTTGGGGAATACCCCCAAAACCTAAAAACATTTGTATTTGGTTTGGTGACCCAGCTCGAGTGAAGTGCATATAAAATCACAAGAAATATAAAAGTATAATATCATACCCATATACTCAATCACATCCTAAATTTCTATACCATGTAGCATATTATATCCAAAAATCATCACCACAACTCCAATATCTCCCATAACAAATACTTCTAGCTTTACAATATAAACCAACCCACCCCCCATAAAATATCCTTAAAAATAATTCATAAGTTTTTAGTTAATATCATTATTTAATTATTTATATATTTACCAAATAGAAAACATATTACATTCATTATCCCATTTATTAATCATATTCAATGATAAATCATTAATGTGTTAACACACACTTTATTTTATCCTTTTCCCATGATTTCCATTAATAAATAATTTTATAACAACCACAACTCATTTAATTATATCCCACTTCCAAAACTTTCTTTTAGTTATTCCAGTCATATTCCATTCCGTACATTTCATTCATTATATCTCATACCACCATACATCCATTAATGTAACCCCTTTAACACCCATATTGCACAACCATAATGGGTATACAAATTCATGGCATCAACCACCAAAATTTAAACAGACCAACTCCTTTCTACATAAAAATTCCACCACCATCACCACATAAATTCCCAGCTAGAACCTCACATATAAAGTATAACCAAACCACTAATCACAACCAAATCATAAAAAAACCATTAATAAAATAAATAATTTAATTATATTTTATTACTCATTTAATGCACATTATTTATGGTCTTCATTAGTATCAATAATCATTTTTATATTTTCCATGAAACCCATTTTTTAACATATTTAAATTATTATTTTCTTATTAGAGGTGTTTTCATTAAGTAACTATAGAAATAGAACATGTTTCTCTCTAAAAAACCGACAAAATATGAAATTTATGGAGAAAAAGAAAACATACAATGATATAAATAGTTATCCTCTACATGAAATAGTGCAACCACATAAAATACCAATGAATGAATTAAAACTTTCAAATTCATTTTTTCATATTCTCTTTATCTTTATTTTAGGTTAATTCATATTATTTATTCAAATAGAATAATAACATGATAATTATAAGATTTATGCAATGTTAAATAATGTTATTGAGTCATTTACCTTGATGTGAAGCCCTCATGGTTCATAACATAAGTTTATAAAGAGAATAAGAAGTTTACAACCCTGTATCACATAAAGAAGAATGAAACCTGTTTATAGAGGGAGTACTAATTCGAATGTTGGGGGTTTTGATCATCTAGGATTTAGAAAATAAAAACATTGAGGAGAGAGAGAGACTTAAATTTTCATATAATGGAAGACACACTACATGGAAATATTCCCAGGTAATTCCTCTTTAAAATTAGTTACATCCCCTTTAACTCAATTAAATTCAGAAATTTTAATTATCTTTACATTCCAAAAATTAAAAACATTCCAAAATCGTGGATTTGGATATTCCAAGGTGAATGGATTTTATTTATGTAGAAAAGTTATTGAAACCAAAAATATTATTTTGATTTAAAATTCTATTTAAAATTTTAATATATGATTCTAGATGAAATAGAGAAATATCAAAAATTTCACTGAAGTAATGACTCTTCTTCCAGATATAAATGACTCTTATGAAATGAGAAATATGATTTGACTCTTAATTGTAAGTTTCATTTTATGGATAAGTAAATTAATCTTATAGAAATCCAAAAAACAACTATTATAGAAACAAATAGATCTTATAGAAATAAAAAATAATTATTATATAAATTTGATGACTTAGAAAAAAACTAAAATTAATCTTGTATTGTCAATGAATCTTAAATAAATGCAAAATTACTGTTAAAAAAATAAAAACTAACTCTTAAAAAAATAGAATGACTTTTTAAAAAACAAAAATGAATCTAACCAAATTTTATTATATAAATAAAAAATGAATCTTATTATTCAAGAATCTAATAAAATTTTCAATAATGTAGTTCATTTCAAGACTAAGGGGTAAAATTTTGGCATGGTTACCAACTTATAAAAAATTCAAAAAACACAAAATGGAGAATTTATTTTAGAAATTTTATGTTTCTTATAAAATTATGGAATATCTTAAAAATTTATGGAATCAATTTTAAATTGACATTTAAAATAATAAAACCTCCCCAAATAACTAAAATTTATGCAAAAAATCATTGAACTCCCAAAAACCTAATAAATGACAATAAAATGGGATTGGGGAAAATCTAGTCCTTTATTACTTTGATCTCAATTCATGAAGTCAATATGATTTTCTATGTAAATGAATTATAGATATGGATGTTACCACTTAGGATTGATATGACCAAAGAATTTATTCTACAGTCACTACTTGAATGGTTTTGATAGTTTATTATAAATTACAACATTAATGACTTCAAAAGCTTTTACCTGATATTTTCATTATATTAAGGATTATTGAGAAATAAATGGGAGGTCTAAGATAAAGTTACATGATAATAATACATAAAGGAAATGAAAAAATTTATGTCCATAAGGAGAAGAAAAGTTACCCTGGGGGAGTTTACATTATATCATAAACTAAATAAATGATTTTTTAAGTAAGGATGGCGTTTTCACTATGGTAAAAATTATAATTTAGATGATAAATTGTTTGGAATACTTAAAGGGGTTCTAAAATATCTTTAGAGATTCCATATTGGGTATCAATTTTAAAAAAATTCAATTATTCTATTTTAAATGGTATATGATAGAAACTACACATTAAAAACTATTGTTTGTTTTTATATGATTTAAAACTTCTTGATGAATTGATGGATATAATTTTAAGTATACATTCAAGTGATGAAGAAAGGGTTGATTTATTAAAGAGGTGGATACCATGGATTACTTTAAAGCTCTATTGGAGTAAAATAAAGGTTGTGTGTTTTCATATCATTTAAATTATGTGATTAAAGTGTTATTATTATAAACAATTATTATTATCAGTAAAGGATATGATGTTTTTAATACACATGGTTTATGATTTGATCTATTCCTATAATATATTTTCATATGTGGTAAAGATAAAATAGTATTATCTATGATAAAAGTATTTTATCTAACTTAGTTGTTAAAATATGAAAAAAGGGTTTCCACCACACTATAATGGAATATTTTAAGGGTTTTTTTAGAATATTTACCTAAATACAAATAATACCACATAATATATACGTGTAAATTGCTTATTTTTAACAACATGAAATTTTAAAAGAATAACATTTTATTTTATAGAGTATGTGAAATGAAAAAACTATCTTAGATGATAATATGACAACCCAAGACATTAAAATACATTTCTTTTGGAATAAATTAATTTCTTCTGTAGCTTATGACACATGCAACAATATGTTTCTTCAATAGCCCGCATTACTCACAATACAGAGTTTTACCAAAAAACAATATACTATTATTATTAATATTACATTTATATTAAAATTCAAGGAATGAATAGAATTAAATTACTTATTAAAAAAAATATTTTACACATATTTTTTGGTTATATATTAATTAAAATAATAATAAGAATCATTTAAAATAAATAAATATTTTCAGGAAAACTGTATTTTTCCTAAAAGACAGTTTAATCTTTCTTTTCAAACATAATTTAAAAATAATTTATAAATATTTGAGAAAATTAATTTTAAAAAATTAAATATACTTTTTAAATTAGGATATTAAATATATCTTAGGGCGAATATTTGTTATTTTTATGAGAAGTTTCATTTTTTTGATGAAGAGTGAAAAATAATAATTTTTAATTGAAAATTTCCATTTCGATTAAATAATTTATAATGTTAAATTATTTATTAAATTGGATATAAATTAAAATTAGTGAAATTTAATATCAATTAATTAAATTTAGTTCATTATAATCATTTTCATATTGAATTTTGATATAAAAACATTGTAAAATTCTGAACATTTTTTACTTTGAAAACCCACCCTCTCATCACATCTGTGGGAATAATTTTAAATTAAATTTTTTGAATTAGATGGATTAATTTTGAAAAAATGGATTCCATAGTTGGAATAAAAATAATTTATAATTTCTAGTAAGGTAAAATTAATTTTCGACCAAAATGATTAGTGAAAAATGTAACACCCTGATATTTTTATGAAATATATTTCTCTAAATAATTTTAATTCTTCAATAGCTTGCACTATACATAATCGTGAGTTTAAACAGACAACATGATGCCATTAGTATAAAATTAACATTTTAACATAACTTTTAGGTTAGTTAGAATAAATATAAGAAACTTATGAAAATGTCTCGTGAAGTCTTTCGCTATTAATTATTTATGAAAAATATAAATCAACTATATTTTTGTATTTTTTGTTAATAAATTGAGTAAATTACTATTATTAAATTAAAGTAATGAAATATATATGTTATATACTTAATAAAATATTTTTTATATTCATCTAATAGATATTTTTTTCATAGGGTATTAATAAACCCTATTTTATGTATAAAAACATTTATTTTTCAAAAGGGTATTTTTCCGCCTTTTAATGGAGAACCATTTTTAAATTAATATTTTGAAATATTAATAATTTTTATAAGAAAAAATAATCCTATTATTTGGAAGTGGGATATAAAAATTTACTTTGGTGAATTTTTAATGTTATTCTAATATCTTTTAAATTTTCATGAATAGTAAAAATACACAAAATTTTAATTGATAAAAACTTTTTTAATTGAAATAATTTATATGGTTAAATTATAATATTTAATAGTTTTAGAGTATAAATAGAATACATTTTTATCATTAAATATAATTTATGTCATTATAATTAATTTTACATTTTATTCAGATGTAAAAACATTTCAATCTTTTGCAATTATTTAACTTTTAAAACCCATTCTCTCTTTCCGACAATGAGATTAATTTTAAATTAATTACAGAAACTTCTGAATTTTGAATTTTTAAAAATTTATTACATATCCAGAATCAGTAGGTCCAAATTATTTAAATATATTTATATTTTTTTGGGATAATGGATATTAACTTCGGTAATTTTTATTAATACAGTAAAAGAGTAAATCAGGTAATTAAGGGTAAGAATACTATTATAAAATAACCCTAAAACTTGTCTTAATATCATTGGATGAGTGTGTTTTGATATAAATAATCCTTGTTTTGAAATTTTATAATTTGGAAACCACTTGGATGAGATTAGGACATTTACTTTATTTTATTTAATAAAAATTTAAATACGTCTCACTAAAATTTTAATAACAAAATCATTTTTACATAAGGTTATACAGAATATAAATTTGATTATAAATACTAATTTTAAATATAAAATGTTTTTATTTATCATGTTAATTTATTTATAATTTTTGGGAAATAAATAATTACTTTAAAGACTTATACTTTGATGATGTAAAAATTAATTAAATGATGGGAAATCAATAAAACAATTTTATTAAAATACTAATAACAATAAAAATACCTAAAACATTTACAAAATGTTATTGGTTGAGTTTTTCTAGACCATAAACATCCAAGGGTCGAGTTATTGACCAGTTGGAGCCTTATAGAAGAGATTGTGACACTTATATTGTTTTATTTAAAGTGATGTTAAAGTTATCACATTCATGTTTTCAAAATTATAAAATTTTTAATGTAGGATTTTCCAGAAGAAAAATTTAACTAAAAGTATTATTATGAAATATAGTATATTTATATTAATCATTTTATTTTATTTTTTATTTTTATTTAAAAAGAAGTATATTAAATAATTACAAAAAATTGATGTAGTAATTATTTTATTAATGGAGATAACAGATAAATGTTTTAAGAAATATTTAAATTAATATAATTTTGGATAATTAATATGTCCAATGAATTTTTTAGATGACCTTGAATTCTTAGGAATATAATAAAATAGTTTTTTCATAGTTAAATTTTTTATCTTAATATTTTAAAAATTCAATGAATTTAATAGTTTCAAAATTGAAACAGTTGTTCGTTTAGGAAAATAATATTTCATTAAATTATTTAAAAATAATTAAAAACATTTTAAAAAATATAAAATAATTATTATATGGTAAAAACTTTTTTTAGATATTTTTATGGTCTTATTGACATCAAATAATTAAATATTACACTCTATTAATATTTAAATATTTGTTACCCTATTTAAAAATTAAATAGAATAATTAAATGTTGATTATAAAATTAAGGTTTAAATTGATATAAAAATTATAAAAAATTTATGGTTGATGATATTAAAATCTTATCTCATTTGAAATTTGAAATTGGGACATTTTACATGTTTTTGGGTATGGTTTTACTTTATTATAAATTAATATTTATGGAGTTTCTAAAAGTGATCCTCACCTCAATTATAAAAGGGAACCTACTCCCTCACCTATTCACTAAACTTTGAGCATTAAATATCAGTCATACCATACCATTTTACCTTCTAAAATTTCCTAGTCACATTATAGAGGTTCTGGTCTTCTTCCAAGACCAAATCTAGTGCTCTAAGAAGATATTTAGAGGAAGCACATCGATGATAATGTAATCTCCTCTACTGATTCTTTCAAACATATTTCTTCCTCTACTTCCTCTTTATGAGTTTTTTAATTATAAAGTAATAAATAAAACATCAAATATATTCTGTTACTTTATTATAATTAAGAAACAGGCATATTCAAACTTTTATCCAACCTATTAAAAATGAAATTTACCACGCGTGCTTACGTATGCCTTACCGTCTTCATGCTATTGTGTAATCTGTTTTTCACAACCACATTAATTGGATTAGTATAATTATGGAAATAATAAATATATTTGATTATTATAACATTATATTAATTTTAAAATATTATACACCATCTAATTTAATACCATTCAACAATTATGGGAATGATATCATTGCTCTTGCGTACGTACGACCTATCATCTCCACGATGAAATGTGATTAATTCTACATGATATTTATTAAAGTATAATTATATAAATGTATGTAATGAACAAATATGGTATATATTATGTTAATATAATTTTTTAATTATATAAATATGACCTAATAAGGAGAACCAGAACTTATTCGACAAAACATGCATAATAACATAAAGCAGTTAATATCCAAATAACAAGTAACAATGAAATTTTACTAACAAACAGATGATAATATGATCATATTTGATATCATAAAAATGACAATGATTCTGGAATAAGTCAATGAAATTATTTAAATCATTATATAGGATGTTTAGATACATACTAAGGATATCATATCTAAGTTAAGGGATAATTTCGCAATCTCATTATTATCCAAGATTGTTTATATGTAAGTATTTATTTGGTTATATTTATCATCCACATCCATGTTTCCAAAATATGTAATATTACTTTTATTCTTCTATAATTTTTTAAAATCAATTTTACCCATTGGTTAATTTTTATTATATAGTATGAGAGGAATATTTTATCATTATTCGATATGAGGTACTTTTTGACTTTTCCAGAAAAAGAACGAGGAGAATGTTTTTTAACTCATACAGAATGAAAAGATTTTTACATCTTCATAGAACCTTATTTCCTCAAATCTTCCTCTACACTATTTCAAGTTTATTTTCAAATAAATTTTTTTCTTTTAAAATTTCATGACATTTTGAGAAAAGAAATCATTTTTGAAGAAGAAATGATATTTTCATCAAGAAATAATTTCAAGTGTTTAATCAAAATTATTTTCCATATAAGATGAAATTATTTAATAGGGTTATGTTTCACGTATAATATCCTTATTATTCCTATTATTTTATTATTTTTATGATGGAATTATATTTATGAAATTCATTTGTTTTACATTGATCATGTTAAGGTGGAATGATGTTTAAAGAAATAAATTGTATTCTTTGGGTTATGATGAATGGTTTATGTTATTGTGGAACATGTAGGATTGATTTAATTATGAGATGGGTGGGACATATATCCCCCTCTAATGAACTGGGTAAATATTTATATCTCATGATATAGACATGGATGGAACATGATATGATCTTGGTTTAGTAATACATGGCTAGAATGAGGAGTGAACACAATTCAGTAATTGATTTTTCCACTAAGATGGTCTTGAAATGAGCCTTGAATAATATGAAATGATTGCATATGCTTATGTGTATTCTATAAACTTCATTTCTTATGTTATTACTTATGGGATTATGTTCATTGATTTTTACAAACATTCATGATTTATCCCATGACAAGATATCAGGACCTTTCCTATACAGGATAAGATTTTAAAATGTTATGTTCTTATGTATTATGATTATGATATGATTGATATATCATTTTTTAACCCTTACTGAGTATCTAATATCATCATTTCATATTATTCTTTTCCCTAGGTCATGAATAAGGGTATTAAGTAATAAATTTAAAAAATTTGCCTAATTATGATGAAATAAGTGGGAGAAAATGAAGATGTTTTATAAACCAGTTGTTCATGTTTTTTAGTTTCTAAAGACACTGTACCTATATGTTATTATCATGGATTTGATATAGTTTTTAATAAATATTCTTTAACTTTGAATTAATATCAATGCATGTAAAGTATGGGTCATTATAGTTGTTATCACAAGAAAGTTGTAGTTAACATTTACCGACTAGGATGATAAAACCTTAATAAGAAGCCAAAGCATATGTTGAATTATTGGTTACAATCATAGTGTTTCTGAAATGATTATGAATAACCTAAGATAAAAACTAAAGTTTCTTAAATTTAAATTTTATTCTTGATTATCTGGTTTTACCATTATGAATAGTTTTTCTACCACTATGCTTCTTGGTTTTAGTCAATGGATGGAACTTGAAGGAACCACGTTAATACTGAATGTGATGGGCAATGAAATGATTGTACTCTTGAGAAACCAAATGTTATGGGAGCTAGAATGAAAAATATTATAGCTATGGTTACACAAATTTCCTAATATATAGATCATATAAGACTTACAAACAAGAAAATAAGGGAACAATATTCTATTGATTCTTTCATTAGGCTGCATTCACATTCTTTTAGTGGGTCTTCTAATCCATTAGTGGCTGAAAAATGGATCAGTACCACTAAAAATATATTTTTAATTATCCAATGTTCATAACATGATAAATTCATCCTAGAAGTCTATCATTTGGAAGGTGAAGCTTATCAATGGTGGAACCTTATTAAGAATATGAGGCAAAGATATGAAATTGAGTCCATGGAATGAGATAAGTTCAAGAACTTATTTTTCAATAATTATTTTTCTCTTATTCTTTGAAAAATATATAGAATGAATTACTTTAACTTAAGAAAAGTGATGATGAATCTATTGGTACCCATGAAGAGAATTTTACAAGTCTTTCATGGTACACTTCTAGAATTATTATCCAAACTAAGAGTAAAATCGATCAATTCTTTAGTGGATTTAAACCAAGTTTCCTAAGGGAATTATCCATAAGGGACTTCAATAGCTATGAAGAAATCATTTTACGTGATCTCAATGTTGATATGGATATTGGAGGAACCCATCAGTCCTATGGGTTTGATAAGAAGAGAAAAATAGAATTCAAAGGAAAATCTAAGGATCACACTGAAAAGAAAACAAGTTTTCCCTTATGCTCAAAGTGTGAAAAGAAACATGGAGAAAATTGTCTTAAAGGGACTAGTAAATGTTTTATGTGTGGAAAAGAAGGTCATTAGGAAGTTGACTACTGATGTGATTAGAAAAATATTTCTAATGATGTGAATAGAGAAAATGCTACAAAGAATGCACCTCATACACTTTAATGTTATAAGTGTAAGGAAATGGGTTATTATGCCAATGAATTCTCTAATCCAAGGGTTATTGATGATGATTGATATTAGAAAACTCTTAAGGCTAAAGACAAAGGCAAGTCACATGTGATCACTATCGATGATGTAGAGTATGATAATGAAGTGGTGAAAGTTACACTTACCATTAATTATAAAGTAGCAAATGTTTTATTTGATTCTGGATAAAACCCCTCTTTTATTTCTGAATAATTTTCTAATGATATCAACCTATTAACTTGACAATTAGATATTGAGTTAGCTGTGACAACTCTGAATGACCCAACAGTCACATTAAATGTTTATAACTCTTCTAAGTTTAATTTTGTGGGAAATTGCTTCCTATAAATCTTGTGATCCTTCCTATAGTGTAATTTTATGTGATTCATTTAATGGATCAAATTTATCTATATGAATCTCATAAAAATGTACAAAGAAGAGAAGTCACATTTTATATTCCAAATAAATCTATGACCATCAATTGATGGAAGGATGAGTATGAACTTTTAGTGAAAATTTCTTCCATATTATGGGTCTTGATTATTAAAAATTAAGGTTATATATCTCAGATGGTTGAGGAAAAAATCACAATTAATAATACAACCATTTTAAGGGTGTTTGATGATGTATTTATGGAAGAATTTATAGGTCTTCCACAGAATCATGAGTTTGAGTTTTCAACATAACTCATACCAGTTGTTATTCCTATTTTAAATCCACCTTATAGAATGGCGCCAATTGAGTTGAAGGAACTGAAGAAGAAAATCCAAGAGAATCTTGACAAGGGATTCATACACCCTAGTGCGTCACCTTGGGGTGAAACTATTTTGTTTGTTAAGAAGAAATATGGATCAATAAGACTCTGTATTAATTATTGAAAACATAGGAAGATCATTATCAAGAATAAATATCCTCTTCCCCGCATTGATAACTTATTCGACCAACTATGATGATATCAATACTTTTCCAAGATTGATCTGTATTCATAATATCATTAATTAAGGGTCATGAATAAGGATATACTAAAGATGACATTCCATAAAAGGTATGGAAACTATGAATTTATAGTGATTCCATTTGTTCTTACTAATTCCCCCACTATATTAATGGATCTAATGAATAGAGTATTTAAAGACAATCTTGATCAGTTTGTGGTAGTATTTATAGATGATATTATTTTCTATTCAAAAATCAAGGAAGAGTATAAAGATCACTTGATAATTGTACTAAAGACCCCGAGAAAGGAAAAGCTTTATGAAAAATTTACCAAGTGTGAATTTTGGATTAAGAAAGTTTCATTTTTGGGTTACATAATTTCAAGAGAGGGGATATCTATGGATCCAACAAAAATAGAAGTTATTGAATGTTGGATGAGACCAACAATGGTAACTGAGATCCAAAGTTTTCTTGGTTTGGATATATATTTTCAACATTTTGTTAAATATTTTTCTGGATTATCTAATTCACTCACCAATTTGACATGAAAATAAGTTAAGTTCATGTGGACAGAGGAATGTGAAGAGAATTTTAAAGAGCTAAAAAAAAAGGTTAGACAGTGCACTTATGTTCACACTACCTTGTAGTAGATAAAGGTTTGTGATCTATAGTGATGCATCCAAGAAAGGGATTAGTTATGTTCTCTTTAAAAATGATACGGTGATAGATTATTCCTCATGATAATTGAAAATATATGAGAAAAATTACGCTAATCATGATTTGGAGTTAGCTGTGGTAATCTTGTACTAAAGATATGGATGCATTATCTATATGGCGAAAGGTGTGACATTTATACTGATAATAAAAGATTGAAGTATATTTTAACACAAAATGATTAGAATATGCATTAAATAAGACAAATGGAGTTGATTAATGATTATGACTGATCAATACATCACCACCCTGAGAATGAGAACAAGGTGGCAGATGCTTTGAGTGGAAAGGACCATGCTAGCCAATCCATGATGTGGATCACAAAATATCCAATATTTTTGGATTTTTAAATGATGAATCTTGAAATTTAAAAGAAAGGGGAGAAATATTATCTTTATCAAATGAATGTTGAACCATCTATATAAGTGAAGATTTTGGAGGTACATAATGAAGATTTAGAGATAAAAAAGAAGGTGATAAATGTTCATGAATTCAACCTTGACTATGATGGAATAATAATGTTCTGGAATTGGGTTTGTATTCCTCCCATACCAGAATTAAAGAAGGAGCTATTAGATGAGGTACATATTTCCCATTTACCTATTCACCCTTAAATAAAAAAGATGTATAGGGACCTGAAAGAGTATTTATGGTGGAATTACATGAAAAGAGATGTTGCTAAATATGTCTCACAGTGCTTGGTTTTTCTGCAAGTTAAGGGTAAGATACCGAAGTCTAAGGGGATATTACAACCATTACCTATACCGAAATGGAAATGGGAAAACATCACTATGGAATTTGTTATCATAATTCCCAAAACATCTAAAGTCCGTAATGATATATGGGTTATAGCTGATCACCTTACGAAGTTAGAACAATTCATTGCTTTAGAAATAATTTCCCTCTTTATCTGCTTTCTAGGATATATGTAAAGGATGTGGTAAGATTGTATGGAGTAATACTTTACATTATATATAATAGGGATATGAGGATTAACTCGTAGTTATAGAGAAGTATTTTATAGGATATGGATATAAATTTAAGTTTCATAACTGCTTATCATATTTATAAATATGTTCAGTCTTATAGGAAAATTCAAACTCTAGAAGATATGTTGAGAGCTTGCTCTTTAGATTTCAAAGGTTGTTGGGACCAATACCTACCTATGGTGGAATTTTCATGCAATAACAGTTTTCACTACAATATTTAGATGGATCCCTACGAATCCATCTATGGAAATAAGTGTCGAAATAAAACTTTCTAAGATGAATTTGGGGAAATAAAGCTATTAGGACATGGTCTTGTTGATGAAATGGTAGAAAATGTCAGATCTATTCAACAACACATAAGAGTAGCTCAGAGTCAGAAAAAAAGTTATACTGAAAACCAAAGAAATGATATAGAGTTTTAAGAGGGTGATAAGGAGTTTCTATGAATATATTCCTAGAAGAGAGTAATGTGATTTGAAAAAAGGGAAAATCTGAGCCCTTGGCATATATCAGTCCTTCTGAAATTCTAGATCGTGTTAGAAATGTATCTTACCAATTAGCGCTTCAACTACACATCTCTCAACTTTGTAATGTGTTCCATGTATCTATCTAAAGAAAGTACATACCTGATCCTTCACATGTACTAAACTCATAAGTCATACCACTAAAGCAAGATCTTTCTTATGAAGAACAACTGATAGAGATTCTGGATTATAGTGAAAAAGTTCTGCAAAACAAGACCACTCGCTTGGTTAAAGTTTTTTGGAGGAACCAAAAATTTGAGGAAGTTGTGTGGGAACTTGAGGATATGATTAAGTATAGATATACTCATATGTTTATATCCAAGTGAAAAAATTTTAGGGTGAAATTCAGTTTAAGGGGGGTAGAATATAACACAAAAATGCTTTTATGAAATATTTTCTCTAAATAATTTTAATTATTCAATAGCTTGCACTGCATGAAATTGTGATTTTAAATGAACTATGAGATTTCCTTAGTATAAAATGACCATTTAACCTAGCCTTTAGGTTAGTAAGAATAAATATAACCAACTTCTGAAAATGTATAGTGAAGTCTTTTGCTACCAATTATTTATGAAAAATATAAATCAACTATATTTTTTGTATTTTTTGTTAATAAATTGATTGAATTAATATTAGTAAATTAAATTAATGAAATATATATTTTATATACTTAATAGAACATTTTTTTATATTCATCCAATTAATATTTTTTATAGGGTATATAAACCCTATTTGATGTATAAAAACCTATATTTTTCAAAAGGTAAATTTTCTTCTTTTTAATGGAAAACCATTTTAAATTAAGATTTTGACATATTAATAATTTTTATATGAGAACATAAATATTTTCGTTGGAAGTGAGATAGAAAAATTTACTTTGGATGAATTTTTAATATTTTTCTAATAATTTTTAAATTTTGATAAATATTAAAAATACACTAAATTTTAATTGAAAAAACATTTCTCATCAAAATAATTACTATAGTTAAATTATAATATTTAATGGTTTTAATGTATAAATAGAATATATTTTTATCATTCAATATAATTTATGTCCTTAGAATTAATTTTACATTGAATTCAGATGTCAAAACATTTCAATCTTTTACAATGTTTTATCTTTTAAAACCCGTCCTCTCTTTCTAATGATGGGTTACTGCAACTTCTGTGTTTTTAATTATAAAAATGGATTAAATATTTTAAATAAGTAGGTCATAATTCTTTAAATACCTTTACTTTATTTTTGGGAATTATAAACAGTAACCTTGGTAATTTTTATTAATATGGTAAAAGGGTAAATCAGGTAATTTAGGGTAAGAATACTATTATAAAATTTCCATAATACTTATCTTAGTATAACTGTATAAGTTTTTTTTCGATTTAAGTCATACTTGGGATAAAATGGTGTATTTTTAAGCTGGTTAGATGAGATTAGGACATCTAATTTATTTTATTTTAAGAAAAGTTAAAAATGTCTCACTCAAATTTTAATAAAAAAATAATTTTTTATATAAGGTTATGTAGAAGATAAATTTGATTATAAATTCTCATTTGAAATCTAAAATGTATTTATTTATTATTGTAATTTATTTTTAATTTTTTGGAAATAAATAATTTCGTAAAAGACTTATACTTTGATGATGTAATAACCAATTAAATGATGATAAATCAATAACACAATTTCTATTAAAATAACAATAACCATAAAAAGACCTAAAAACTTTCCTAAATATTATTGGTCCAGTATATCTCGACTATACACATCCAAGGTTTTATTTATTGAACATTTTTATCCTTATAGAAGTGATTGTGTCACTTATATTATTTTATTTAATGTGATGCTAAAGTTGTCAGATTCATGTTTTCAAAATTATAACATATTTAATGTTGGATTTTACAGAATATAAATTCGACTAAAATTTTTATTATGAAATATAGTAGATTTATCTTCCTCATAGTATTTTATTTTTAATTTTTATTCAACAAATAAGTATAATAAATTGTTACACTAAATTGATGTGGTGATTATTTTATTAATGGAGATAACAGAAAAATGTTATTAACAATATTAAAATAAATATAATTTTGGATAATTAATATGTCGAATTAATTTTCTATATGAACTTAACTTATTAGTAATATAATAAAATATTTTTTTTCTCAGCTACCTTGTAATATTATTATTCTTAAAAATTAATTAGTTTAATAGTGTCAAAATTGACACTATTGTTTGTTTAGGAAAATAACGTCTAATTAAATTATTTAAAAATCATAAATTTTTTTAAAAATATACAATAATTATCATAATGTAAAAAAATTTATATTTTATTTACTTATGGTCTCATTGAAATCAAATAAGTAAATATTACACCCTTTTAATATTTAAATATTTATTAACCTAGTTAAGTATTAAAAAGAATAACTAAATGTTAATTAAAATATTAAGGTTTAAATTGACATAAAACATTTAAAAAATCTATTTTTTGATGGTATCACAACCCTATTTAATATTATCTTATAAATTGGAACATTTTTTTAGTTTTTTGTAGGGTTTTATTTTATTATAAATTATTATTTATGGAGTTTCTAAAAGTGCCCCTCACCTCAATTATAAAAGGGAACCTCCTCCCTTAACTCTTAACTTCACTTTGACCCTTCAAGCTCATACATCCCCTACCCTTTTCCTATTTCAACTTCCCTAGTTACATTTTATAGGTTCTAATCTTCTTCTAAGACCAACTCTAGTGCTCTAAGGGGATATTTATAGGAAACACGTCGAAGAAGAGGTAATATACTCTACTGATTCTTTCAAACTTATTTCTTCTTATATTTCCTTTTCATGATTTGTTTTAATTATAACATAATAAATCCAATATCACATACATACTATGATATTATTATAATTATTAAAGAACCATATTCTACCTTCTATACATCCTATGAAAAATGAAATCACCAGGCGTGTGTACGTATGACTTACCATATCCACATTGTGGTGTAATCTATTTTTCACCACCATATAATTTAGATTTTTATAATGATGGAAATAATATCTATATATTATTATTATAACAATATATTAATTTTTAAATATTATACACCATCCAATTTAATACCATTCAATAATTATGGCAATGATATCGTCGCTCGTGCGTACGTACGACCTACCATCTCCACGATGAGATGCGATTCATTTTGCATGATCTTCATTAAAGAATGATTATATAAATGTAATAATGTATAACTATGTTATATATTTTTTTAATATCATTTTTAATGATATAACTATGAACTAATAAGAAGAATAATAACTTATTCGACAAAACATGCATAAGAACATAAAGTAGTTAATATTCGAATAACGAGTAACAATGAAATGTTACTAACAAACGAATGATAATATGATCATATATGATATCATAAAAATGATTGTGATTATGGAATAATTAAATGATATTATTTAAATCATTATACATTATTTTTGGATATATATGAAAGATATCATATCTAAGGTAAGGGATACTTTCACAATCTCATTTTTTCCAAGATTGTTTATATATAAGTATTTACTGGGGTATATTTGTCATCAACATCCATGTTTAAAAAATATGTAATATTATTTTTATTCATATAATACTTTTTAAATTCAATTTTACTCATTGGTTAATTTTTATTAAATGGTATAAAAGGAATCTTTTTTTCGTTATTCGATACGAGGTACTTTTTGAATCTTCAGGAAAAAGTACGGGGATAATATTTTTTAACTTATACATCATGAATTGATTTTTACATATTCATATCACCTTATTTCCATGAATCTACCTCTAAAATATTTCATGTTTATTTTCAAATAAATTATTTTCTTTTAATATTGTGCAGCATTTTGTCATAAGAAAATGTTTTTGAAGAAGAAATGATAATTTCCTTAAGAATTAATTTCAAGTGTTCAATCAAAATAATTTTATATATAAGATGGAATTATTTAATAGGTATATGTTTAAAGAATAATATCCTTATTTTTCCTATGATTTTATTGTATTTATTATGGAATGATATTTATGAAATCCATCTGTTTTACATGGACCTGGTTAAGGTGGAATGATGGTTAAAGAAACCCATTTTATTCCTTGGGTTATGATGAATGATTTATGTTATTGTGGAACACGTAAGAATGATTTCATTATAATATGTGTGGGACCTATATATCTCTCCAATTAATTGGGTAAAGATTTATATCTCATGAGATTGGAATGGCTAGAACAGAAAATGATCTTGGTTCAGTAATACAGGGCTGGAACGAGGAGTGAACTCGGTTCAGTAATGGACTTTGTCTACTATGATGTTCTTATAAATGAATATTTACTAATATGAAATGATTTTATAGGATTATGTGTATTATAAAAAACATAATATATTATTTTATAAGTTTTTGTATTATGTTCATCTATTTTTATTAACTTTCATGATTTATCCCATGGAATGATATCACGATATTTCATACCTAGGATAAGATTTTCAAATTTTATGTTCTTATGTCTTATGATTATGATATGATTGATATCTCCATTTTTTACCATTATTGAGAATTTAAGCTCAAAATTTTGTATGATTCTTTTCCCCAGTTCATGAAGAATAGTATTAAGTAAGATATGTCAAAAGGGGGTCTAATTATGATAAAATAAGTGGGAGATAATGGAGGTGTTTTATGAACCGATTGTTTTTGTTTTTCACTTTCTAAAGACACTATACCTATATGGTTTTTTAGTGTATTTTTTAAAAAATTTAATGAATATTTTTCAAATTTGAAGTAATATCAAATTATATAAAGAATGGTTTGTTATAAAAATAGTTAATATTCATTACAGTGATTAAGGTAAAAATGAGTTTACTTAGTGGTTAAACTTAGAATATAAGGTGTATTAATAACCCAAAACTTGTAACAAAACCCATTTTAATTCAATATTTAGACCTTATAACTTCTATTATTGATAATTTACCATTATTTAGGCATGTTTACATGTAAAAATGAGGGTAAAATTCACTCTTTCAATAATTTACAAGTGTGCCACTCACCCTAGTTAAAAAAGGCCACCCCTATCCTATCCACTTCACATGTTAAAACCAATTTGGTTCATCAAATACCTAACCAAATAAATTTAAAAAATCCATCCAACAATACTAGAAGAATTATGTTTGGAATTAATACACCCCTTCAAGGCTTTATGGCTAACATAATGAGGATAGCTAAAAAGAGGCAATGTTCTTCAACAAGTGTCTTCATTTTATTTCCTTCTCCACATCCTTCAATTATCTTCCAAACATGATGATATAATAACTTCAGTATATCCCATATACTAATATGTTTTTAAAATTGTTCTATTTCCTAAAAAATTCTCTACTTTCATAAAATAGGTTACAAAATCATCATTCATGTGAACTGCGGACTATAACCTTGTGAACCGATGTCGTTCGTTTTTCCACTTCCACTTATAAATGTAGGGTATGATGATTTATATAATGAATATATATGATATTTATTAAATATTTATACCTATTTAATAATTATATCATTTAAAACTTGTTACCTTCCATTTTTTTGGAGATATGATGACGTCGTTCATGTGTACGACAGAATACCGCCTCACGAAGCGATGCGATTCATCTTACACTAACGCTTCCAATGGAAGGTGATACAGATAAAGTTTACAATTATATGTGTAATACATAAAATAATAATGATATTAATGACATATTTATAAATATTTAAATATAATATAATATATATATATATATATATCATTTTATTTCTTTCCTTTTCACCCACGTAATGATGATAACATCGTTCATGTACATGTGGACTACTGCCTTCACAAAGCAACATGAAGCTATTCTCATCACCAAAAAACATGGATGAAATATATAAGTATATAATAGTGTATATAGGATATCATGATCATTATATAAAGTTAATATATTATTTAACTCATTTTCATAATGATCGGTGAAAAATAAAAACGTTACTCATGACCACATATGACCTACCGTCTCCATGATCATAACATACTTCATTTTTCATAACCATCATTCATGATTTGATTATAAAGTAAAAATGATGTAAAAATATAATAATTATTTCATTATTATTATTATTATTATGGAGATTATAGAACTATATAAAATGCATAAGAACCATAATTTTCATAAAAACACACATGAGAAAACAAGACAATTAACACTTGAGATAATGAAAATAATGAAAGATTATTAATTATTGGGTAATAATGTGTTATAAATGGATACTATAAGATATTATAAATATTAATATGGTTCTATAATAAGTTAATAACATTTTTAAAACTACTATATATGAGTCTAAATGACGTTTAACCAAAAGGAAGCATAAAACAATGGATTTCGTCTCAATTTCATTTCATTAAGGCATATTGTATTATTATGAACACAATTACTTTTATATGGTATATATAATTACCCTTTGACATGTAATTTTGGGAATAATTAATTTTTCATTGTATTTAAATTTTCAATTTTGATTTGAACTTAAAGTTACCAAGTGGTACCAAAATTTCAAAACTCAATTTATGTTTATTGGGTTATATTAATTCTTCATTATTATTGATATCCTACAACTATATGTATAATTAAATTATAATATATATTGATTAATTTAAACTTTTTTTATTTGTATTTACAATTGATACACATAGTCGCTTCATTGACTAATTCTCAGTTAAACTTTATGAACATTTTAAGGGTTTATTTCAAAATGTCATTCTAATCGAGATTGTTTATTCATGAATTTAAATAAAAGGAAATTATATGATCATTGATTAATAAAAAATGTTTAATTTTACTATCCTATAGTTATTAATAATATTTTTCAAGTTATAGTAAAAATTTCCCATTCATTAGTGCTTAAAATTATTGAGAAAAGATTTTAATAAATTCTGACTTCATTTCTCTCTTCAGTCAGAAATCCGTTTTCTTATAAAATAATATTTTTAAAAAAGGTTTTCAAAAAATTATTTTTTAAACATTTTAAATTTATTTATTAAAATAATTTTTACCCATTATGTATTTTTAAAATTTTTTTTCCAAGGGATATTCTTGTCTCTTTTGAAACAAGGAACTTTTCTAAACTTTTTTACTTTGAAAAAGAAATGTTATTTATGGCATTTATGGAATTACCTACTGACATGACCACAATTTCATTGAATATTCCTTTTCAAGTTTATAAGGAAATTTTTAATGAATTTATTTATTAATAATATGGAAATTATTGGTTTTTTTAAATATTTTTCAATAAAAAGGATTTTCAAAATATTTTATGATGTTAAAATGTGATTTTTAAAATAAATAGAATAGTTTCCTCAAGAATTTTTTTAATGTTATTTGTATGGTATTTCTATTCATCAATGAAAAAAACCTTTATTTTACATATACAACAGTGGGGATATGTTGTATTTATATGATCATTATTCTCCCTTTGGATGATTTATGATCATTTTGAATAAGGAAAGTATTAACATTAAATTCCTTGATTTATTTTTGTAGTAAAAAAATTTCCTTGAATTGTTCACTTTTATATGATCATTGGAAATTATTTTCCCCCTAAAGATCCATATTATTTATCATCGATATTTTTATTACTTAAACCGTATATCATTTTATTATATGGTGCACTAAATTGAAATCTATTTGATATCTAGTTAAATATTGATAAATCCTTATCCTTTAATGAATAAAAATATTCTTTATAATAAGTCCCATTATTTATGAATTAAATTGATTATTAGATATATGAGGAATTATTTGGACATGCAATACAGGGGTTGGGGATCGACAAATAAATTCCCCTCGATGCATCGATAGTCTCATAGGACGAATCCGTTGGCTAGCCACAGGTAAATGGGTTTTCACCCAATATGTTTTAAACTATCTTGAGGATTGATAAAGACGGTAAAGGTACCATGTTTATGAAAAAATGAACTTCAATAATTAAGAATTTACTTTATTTTTGTTATTATTATAATATAGGATATTTTAACTATGATATCATCTCTATATGAATTCCATTTTTAGTTCACTGATTATATAGAATGTTTGTTTAGTTATTTACCTCTCCATATTTATTATGATTTATATATTCATGTAGTAATGTTATTTAAATTTCATGTGTGATTAGTTATTTACCTTTCAATTTTAATTATTCTTATTGATTCATGATTGATTCCTCTATACTTAACCCTTACATAGAATTTGAGATCACCTATATTTTGTTTCCTTTCCCGAGGATTCTAGAAAGATTACAACGATAGATATGTAAGAATATTCCAGTTGGAGTAAATTTATTTTTAAAGAAATTATGTTTTAATTTAAATATTTAAATATATTATGTGAATCATGTATGTATCTAGTTTAACAAGACTACAAAACTATTCAATCGTTTGTGGTGTAATTCTATGTATCTTATGCCAATTTAATGGTAGTAGGAACAAGATCTGGACAACTAGATTCAAGGTCACTATATTTGATATCATAATAAGTTTAATAAAAACCGTGAGAACTTTATTTAGGTTAACATATATTATAGAACATAACCCTAAGGTAAAATTTGACTATAAGTATAGAAGAAACTCATAATGTTTTGGTAAGTTAGATATATTTTTTTATTTTCATTACATACTTATCTAGATACTATAACTAGATGTGGTTCAGTAATAAATGTTCCTAGGGGTAACAACTCCAAAAGGGTGCATCGGGTTAGACTTGAGAGTTACCTAGTATATGAAAACGAGCCTTACTTTTCACTTGGTTTAACACTCCCAGGGGATATTCTTAAGATAATTTAAATTTTCTCTACACACCAATAAAAAGTATTTGAATAGACAATGAAAGTGAATGAGATAAGTTAAACCCTAGAAAAAATATGAATGAAAGTAGAAATAAAATGGATGAAGTATTTATGTATTTTGAATCAAGAATTAAATCATAGAATAATTATTACCAATAGTATTTTGGTAATAAGAATTATGAAGCATATAAGGATTTTGTTAAATTCTAAAAGAACATGTTTTTTCATTAACTTAATATTTATGAATACCATCACGAGTTTAGGAGTTTAAGGTTGATCTTAAGTTCAATTTACTAAACACCACTTTTAAAAATATGTGTGGTAGGAATGAAAAAATACTAAGGATATTAAATAGAAATTTATGGAAAGTGTATGTTTTAGTGGAAAATTTATATAAGGAACAATTAATTTACATTTTATAGACATAATATTTAAGGTATTGATAAACTTTAGGTTTTATATGATCATCAATTAAATTATAATAATAAGATTATTAGACTTTGTAAAAAAAGTTGTATTAAAACCACAGTAAAAATATTATTTAATAAATAATTTTATTTCAAGGATGTCCACCATATTTATGAGGAATATGATATGAATTTTATTAATATATTTTAGAAAAAAGATAAACTGAATACTGGGTGAAAACTCATTGCATACGACAAGGTAGTGGGTCTTGAACCCATGATTGGAGTAAGATAAGGGTTTAGCACCTACCACTGGCCTATATGAAGTCCTGGTTAATGCGCCATTGTTTTTAGCTATAAAATTTGAATAAATAAATAAATAATAATAATGATCCAGTAGTGTAAATTTTTAGGTTTAGTGATTATTATATTAACCATTTTGGTTTTGGTAAATAGTTAGAGATAAACATAAAGACTTGTTTTATGGATATTACAATTTTTTAAAATTGTTTTTTAGTGCCTAAAGCATAAAAACTACATTTTTGGATATTCATTTCCTAGAGTAAGTGATGAATTGTAAATTGATTAAAACAAAACCAAAGGATTAAATTTTTATTATAAATTAAAAATGTATCAAGTAATTATATTTTGTTATTTTCTTGGACAATGAAAAAATTCACCCACTTTAAAAAAATTATCTTGAAACACAAATTTTGTCCTATTACATTTATATCTGATGAATCAGATGGTATTTCAAATAATCATATATTTATGGTTTTGAGGAATATAAATTTTTATTGATAACTCACTTTATTGAGATCAATTACCTCAATCATTCCCTAACATTATTTATGCTTTTATTCCATGTCCATATCTTCAATTTCCACCTATGATCTTATACTTGGAAACCTAATTATGTGTTATTGTAGATGAACTTTGTTCTTAATTTTATCTCTTATTAAGAGGAAGTTTTAATAAACCTTTTATGATGTGGGGTTTTAAAAAATATAATTTTTGAATATAAATCATTAGATTAGAGATATTTAGTTTATGATGTGGGGTTTTAACAAACTCCATTTTTTAAATTAGGATTTAAAAATTATATTCGGCTTAGTTTATGTGATTTTTCTGAGAAGTTTCATTTTATGATGAATGAAAATATTGAATTTTAATTGAAAAATGCATTTTCATTTAAATAATTTATATTGTTAAATTATATTTTGAATTGTTTTTAAAGTAATTTTTTTTAAATTTTATATAAATTTATCATATTTAGGTCATTAGAATCATTTTAAAATTGAATTTAGATATAAAAACTCTGTAAACATTTGAGCATTTTCACTTTAAAAACTCTCTCTCTCATCATTCTAACAGGATTAATTTTAAATTATTTTTTTCCACTAATATAGATTTAATTAGTAAAAATAGATTCTATATTTGTAATAATAATAATTTCTAATTTCTAATAATTTTAACATAACTTTTTACCAAAATGATTAGTAAAAACAGTTAAAATTAATTAAAGTGAAAAATGTAAAAACGAGTTTACTTAGTGTTTGAACTTAGAATACGAGGTGTAATAATGACCAAAAACTTGTTAAAAACCAATTTTTGCCATATATAGAACTTATAAATTATATTATTAAGAACTAACCATTATTTAGGACTATTTACATGAAATAAATATGGTTAGAATTCACTCTTTCAAAAAACTTCAAGTGTGCCACTCACCCCACATATAAAAGGCCACCCCATATCTCCTCCACTTAACAACATAAAACCACTTTGTTTCATCCAATAAATAAAAAAATAACTTCTACAATTACCTCAAAAAATCCTATAATATTTATTTTTTGAGTAAAGATATCCCTTCATGGATTTAGAGCAAACCTAAGGAGGATACCTGAAGAAGAGGTATTGTTCTTCAACAAGAGTTTTCATTTTATTTCCTTCTCCACCTCCTTAAATTATTTTAAAAACATGATGATATAATAAAATAATTATGTCACACATAATGATATATTTTTATAATAAGGTCATGACCTAAAAACTATCCACTTTCATCAAACGGGATATGAAATAACCGTTCAGGTGTACTGCGGACTATCGCCTCGTGAACTGATGTCGTCAGTTTTTCCATTTCCACATATCAAGGTTGGTTATGATGATGGATATAATATATATATCTTATATTTATAATATATTTATACTTATAAAGTCATTATATCATATAAATCTTTTTACCTTCCATTCTGTAAGAGATGCGATAACGTCGCTCGTGTTTACAATGGACTACCGCCTCACAAAACGATGTGATCCATCTCTCACTATCACTTCACATGGAAGGAGATAAAGATAAATATATGGATTATATGTGATATTAATGAAATAATTATGATATTCATGAAATATTTATCATTAATTAAATAATATATATATATATATATCATTTTCTTTCTTTCCTTTCCACTCACGTAATGATGATAACATCGTTTATGTACCTGTGGACTACCATCTTCATGAAGTAATGTGACACTATTTTCATCCCTAAACCACATGGATAAAATATGTAAGTATATATTATGGTATATATGATATCATTATAATTCTATAAATTTAATATATTACTTACCTCATTTCCATAATGATCAGTGAAAAATGGAAATGTTACTCATATGTATATACAACCTACCATCTCTATGATTGTAACATAATTCATTTTTTATGACTGCCTTTAATGATTGATTTAAAAAGTAAAATTTATTTAAAAATATGATAATTATTTAATTATTATTATTCTAGAGATGATATAACTATATAATATGTTCAATAACTAAAACTATAATAAAAAAACACGCATGAGAAAACAAGATAATTAACAACCGAGAAAATAAAAATAATGAAATATTATTAATGAATGGATAATAAGGTGTTATAAAAGGATAATATATGATAATATAAATATAAATATTTTTATTTAATAAGTTAATAACATGTTTAAAACCACTATATGGGTGGTTGAATAACATTCATCCAAAAATAAGCATAAGGTAAGAGATTTCATCTCAATTTCTTTTCGTTGAAGAATATTGTAATTTTATGCCCATAATTAATTTTATATTATGTATATACTGCCCCTTTGACATGTAATATCATTATTAATTCATTATTCATGGTATACCAAGTTTCAATTTTAATTATTTCATATAATGCTTTTTGAACATAAAGTCTCAAAGTGGTAAAGAAATTTCATAACCCAATTTATTTTCATTGGGTTATATTACTTCTTCATTTTCATTACTATCATATGATTATGTGTATATTGAATTTGTAACACCTATTATTTTATTTTCACTTTTTCTATTTTATTTACTGTATATACACATAATTTATTCATTAATTAATTATCAATTCAACATTATGATCATTTAAGGGCTTATTTCACAATATCACTCTAATCAAGGGTTTTTATGATTGAATTTACATGGAATTAATTTATATCATCACTGTTTAATAAAAAATTTAATTTTATTATACTCTAGTTATTTATTATACTTTTCAATTTATAGTACCATTTTCCCGTTCTTTGGTACTTAAATATATTGAGATTTTTTTAATAAATCCCAAATTTCTTTCTCTCTTCAGTTGTAAATCCGTTTTCCAATAAAACCATGTTTTCTAAAAATGATTTCATAAAATATTTTTTTTAACCATTTCAAAATGATTTATTAAAATATAATTTCATCCATTTTTTTTATTTTTAAAAAATGTTTTCAATGGAATCTTATTTTCGCTTTCTAGACCAGGAACTTTTCTAACCTTTTTACATTGAAAAAGGAATGTTATTTATGGCATATACAGAATTATCCACCTACATGAATATCATTTATTTGAAGATTATTTTGAAAGTTTACAAGGATATTTTTTAAATAAATTTTTTAATAATATGTAAATTATTGGTTTTTTAAAAAAAAATTTCAATAAAAATCATTTTCAATATGTTTTATGATTTTAAAAAGTGATTTTCAAAATAAAAACAATATTTCCATCAATGATTTTTTAAAGTTATTTTTTTGTTATTTATATTTATCACTAACAACAACCCTTTATTTTACATATACTATATTGGGGATATGTTGTAATTATACCATTATTATTCTTCCTTTGGATGTTTTATGATCATTTTGACTAATCAAAGTATTGATATTCACTTCATTGATTCATTTTTGAAGTAAAAACATGTCCTTGAAATTTTCACTTTACTACAATCATTAGAAATTAAATTTAATCTAAATATATATATTATTTTTCATGGATATTTTTATTTCTTAAAACATATATCATTTCTACATAAAGTGTACTAAATTAAAAGTTTTTTGATATCTAGGGAAATATTGATAAATTTTTATTCTTTACTCAATAAGAAGACTTTATGATTGAGCACAATGTTTATAAATTAAATAAATTATTAGATATATGAGAATTTATTTGGACATAAAACACTTGTGTTTGGGATTAGTTAATGAAATATCCTTGATGCATTGATAATATCATGTGATGAGTCATTTGGTTAGCCTATTCGAAATAGGTTTTCACCTAGTATGTTTTAAAATGTCTTTAGAATAGATATTGACAATAAACGTATCATGTGAATGGGAAAAAAGACATCCAATAATAAATAATTGCATTCATTCAATTTATTATTATTATCTAGGATATTTTCACTATGATATTATCTCTGGATCCATTTCATTTTCAGTTCATTGATTATATGGCATGTGTGTTCGGTTATTTACCTTTCCATATTGATTATGGATTTTCTATTCCTGAAGTAAATTTATTTAAATGATATATTTTCTCATTTATTTACCTTTATATGTTAATTATTATTATTTAATCTTGGTAGATTTAATTGTACTTAAACCTCACTGATAATTTGAGTTAAAACTTATTTTGTTTCCTTCCCCAGGATTCCATGAAGATTACTATGACAAATATGTCGAAATATTCTAGATATAATAATGTTATTCTTGAAAAAAATTATTTTTTTACTTGTATATTAAAATGTAATATGTGAATCATGTATATATCTAGTTTTTCAAGACTAATAAACAATTTTGTCCTATGATATGTGATTCCATGTATCTTATGCCAATGTAATGGTAGTAGGCACCGACTCCAGGCTATTGTGGTTGAGGTCATTGCATTATTTTTTAAATGTTTTAATAAAGTAAATATGTTTTATTTCATAATAAAATTATGTTAGAGTATTGGAAATATATTTTATAGAAAATATAGTTTCCAAGTGATTAGTGGCATTATTTTTAGACTTAGATAATATTATTTTTTAATAAAGTATTGATTACACTTTGTTAAATAAAATTGAATTATCTTTATCCTTAATGATTTTAGGACATATCAGTAAATAATGATCTTAATTTTAAATTTATTATTTTTTTTAAAATATTATTACAAAAGAAAAGTTTAAATGGAAAATTTACAAGATAATAAGTATAAATATAGAAATAGCTCTAATTATACTCTAGAAGTCTTTAAAGTGATAACATTAGATGTTGTGAGGTAAATATTTTTAAATATCAGTTTACAAAAGTGGGAAATAAGGATAATGAATATGTTATTGATATTATTTAATTAGTATTTATTCAAAGGTATTACACATTAATATATTTTATTGATAGGATTTATCATATATCCATAAAGAGATTTGGTAGGAATTATATATAAATGTAATGATTTTAACAAAACTTAAATGTATAATATCCATTTTATCATTGTTTCATGTCAACTATATATATTCATGAAGTGAAATGATAATTGAAATCTCAAATTATTACTTTTATTTACCCATAATTGATGGTCATCATAGAGTATTATAGGTTTTTATGTCATGTGATGCTTAAGTTGGGTTGTTTTTTTATAGAGATAGAAAATTATATCACGAGAAAAAAAGGAGTGTTTCATGCTATATGATTAACTAAATATACCATATAAAGTTTCATACACTATGTATTTGGTAGATTAGGGTTGAATATTTCATATTTAATCCCTATACCTCTGGGTGATAAGATAAACACATGAGAACCTTTATATTTTGATATCATTCTTACACTATCCTCAAGGAAGAGATAATCATGGGTGGTTGGTTATATTGTTAATAATTTCATCACTTGGGGCATAAAAAAGATGAGATTTTCCTCTCATATGAAATGTATGAGATCTAGGACAATGATTGAGATAGGTCAAGGAATTTTATGGATAATCATATATATGGTTCATGTGATGTGATAATTTATTTGGATGAGGGACTGCAATGTTCTCATCTATTTGGGTGAATGAAATGTGATGTGTTCACCCATCTTGTTGGTATAAGATATAATAATCAAGAAACTATGAATATACTCTATTGTATTGACATAATTTATGTCACGTGACCACTCAGTTTCTTGGATGTAGGGATTATATGGTTATGCCTACTTGTATATGATATAACCGGTGGACACAAGTATAAAGATACATACATTGGATAGATATCACACTAGATCCCTATATAAATAGAATATAATTGATGATTTTTTGATGTATTCTCTTCGTTTATAATTATGGATTATAAAATCAATATTTATTTTCATTATTAGAAAGGCTCTTGGGGTTAATCTTAGTGGTTGTGTGAATAAGGAATACATTTTATTATAATTTTTTTACACACAACATTAAGAGTTTCCTCATAAGTGTTTTGGTGGGTATCTTAAAAAATATTTTGATTTATTTCCACAAGTGGTAATACATGATGTAATATATAGTTAAAATCAATGATATATTTTATAAAAGGAATTTTTGAATAAATACATAAGTAATTTTGGATATATTTTCCCATTTTATTATATATAGTGTGACATAAGGTGAAAATGTTCCAATACTAAAAGGATTTAGTAAAAATGGGATATTTTAGGAAATATGAACTAAATATAAAACCACAATTTTTTGGTACAAACCAAATCATGGTTTGTTTTCGTGTAAACCATGAAGTAGAAAGAGTCATCATATCATGGTTTAATATAATAAATTTTATATATTACATGATAATTCATGATGATTTATTTTTTATAATACTATAATATATCATACTTTATTTTACTATTATGTAGTAATGATTTTAGGTGTTTGAAAATAAAAATAAAAATTTTAAACATTAAAAAATTTAGTACAATAATGGGTTGCTGCTTAAAATCTTGTTAACATCCCATAATATTTTTGAAACATCCCATTGATAGACGAATGTTTGTGAAATGCTTGGTTTTAAAGGAGTGTACTTGGATAGCCTATATAAACAGGTTTATGGTTTGTGAATGTGTGTGAGATAATGTGATTCTGACACTAAAATTTATTTAATTCAATGATCTTTCACAGACACAAACACACTCTCTCTCTAAATAAGAATATTGAAATCTATAAGAAAGTTAAGATTTTCCCCAATCATTAAGAGATTTACATAGATCGTGGATACCCATTGAGGAAGGATTGAGTTAGATTCTTCTCAATGACCCATATAATGATCACATGGACAAACTTGGATAAATTGAATAAATATAGTAAATAGTGAACTTTCTATATCGTATTTTTTAGATTAAATGAATGGATGGATCATGTGAAAATCAGAATTTTCTTGATTTTTTTCCATAGTGTTTTGAAATGTGTTTTCCCCTCCCAAACCCTTCATATCCAAAAGAGAAATTTAAGATAAAAAGAATTCAAAGTAACATTCATGAAATTTTTAACGCTCTTATCTTGACCTTTTTAGAGGAGGAGGTGAGGGTAATGTATTTTGACGGAAAATTTCATATGAAGATCCTATTATAGGTCAATCATTTCATATTATCAACTTATAATGAGGTTATTATGAAAGATGAGGTGAGATATTAGAACATTCTAAGGAGAGTATAAATTGAGATAAATTAATATTTTTTTAGAAAAATTGACGGGTTTTCCTATTAAGGGTCACCCTCTTCCCTCCCACTATTATTTATCTTGAAATGTTAGTCAAAAAATTTCTATAGAGAATTCATGTGTAACATATTTTTTTTGGTGTATGAGAACATAAATAATATAAGAATATGAAATTTCATAGTGGAAAAATTAGAGATTATAATGTGATGGTTGATAGACCTTAATAGTTTTAGATAATACCCCAATGAAAGATACCCCTTGACTATATCCACACCTTAATGGTAATTAGGATTTTAGATCACTGATGAAAGTTAGAGTAGGGAGGGGATAATAAAGAGATATTATTCACTCTTAGGGACCTATATCTGAGGATTTAAAAAATGATTATCAACATCAAGGGAGATAATGTGTAGGTGTGAGATAGAGAAAGGTAAATGTAGTGGATTTTCTAGTACCAATAGGATTAGTGGCCCTTTGAGGTACCATTTATTTATATTCCATATTGACTTATGTAATAATAAATATTATAGATTCACAAAAATTTATTTCAAAATCCTCATTCAAGTAGTTGAGAATTATGGTGATAAGACCTCTTAAAACTTAGTGATCTATAAACTATTTAAGGCTTAATCAAGATTGAAAAGGGTGTATTGGGGTTGTAAACTGGTGATATAGTGATGTCAGTTAATCTATGATTTATATTTATAGATATAACCATATTATGTCATCCAAGAAATGGATTATTTGTACTATATATAGTATTTCAGTAATTTATGTTAGGGATATGTAATATTCATAGAAAAGGAATGTGAATATGTGGAGTTCTTTGGTGAGAGAGATCATTAGATGAACCAAAAATGTTTAGGGCCTATTTCTTCACAGTTAGATGGATGTATTTTTAATTCCATAGTGATTATAATAAAGGATATTCTAATATTAATAGAATAATTTCTATATGTTTTCCCTAAATAGGTAATGACACTTCTTGATTTCATATTGATTTTTTGAGTTATATCCCAATGTTTCTAATATTTATATATTTCTATATTATATTATTTCTTTAGAGCTTTGGGATCTTAAAATCCAAATTTTTGATTTATTTTATAAAGGATTCATATAACCTACTGTATCTCCTGGAGATCACCAATGTTTATTTCAAGGAAAAAATGGTGGTTTGCGGCTTTTTGAGGATTACAAAAAGTCCAACTAAGTAATGATTAAGAACATATATCTTATTTTGATGATTGATTAATTATTTTCTTAGTTAAATAGAGTTATTTGGTTTTTTAAAAATTGATCTAGGATGAATTTTTGACCAAAATTTGGTAAAATAGGACACCAAAAAGACCATGTTCATGTGTTTTCATGGATATTTTCAATTCACAGTGATTCCCTTAGAAGTAAATAATGCACTAATAGTGTTCCTGAATTTAATGAACTCACTGTTGCATTAGTTCCTAGATCTTTTCATGGTGGTTCTTATTAATTAAATCATGGTGTATTTGAATATAGAGGATATAATACCTTAAAATTTTAGAATTTGTTCCTATTTAAATAAAAATTATTTCTTCAATAGCTTGAGTTACACGCATCATCGAGTGTAAATGAACCATGATATATTATCAAAATATTATTATTTAATATGATATTTATCACATAGAAGTTATATAAGAGGGTATTAATATAAATAACAAAATTATAAAATATATATTATTTCCACATGTAGAAAATAAATTCATTTGTTATCAATTTATTAGAAATGAAAATAAAAATTAATTAAAAGTAACATTTTTTTAAAAAAAAACTTTTTTTATGCAAGAAATGTATTTTATCTTAAAAAATTAAACTTACCTCTATATGTGATTTATGTTAATGAAATTTATATATTATATATTCTATATAATTTATTATTATCCATGTTATATTTTTTATAATAATGGGATAAGAATCAATCTAATTTTATGCTCAAAAATTGTATTTTACTAAAAACCGGTTCTGTCAAATTTTTCACACTTGTTTTAAAATTAATTTTTACTAATTTTTAAAAATTAATTTGATAAAATTAAGTAAAATTTATAAATAAAAATATAATAATTATCTTAGAGTTAATTTTTTATAATTTTCAGAAAATAATACTTTTTAAACAAATATCAAAATATAATGATTTTCATTGAAAAAATATTTATCGTTTAAAGAATTTAAAAAGTAAAATTTTGTTTTAAAATTATTTTAAAAGTATATTTAGTAAATATAAATTATTATAAATAAAATTTATATCATTTAAATAATTTTTATGTGGTATTTTGATATAAAAAAATTTTGTACTTAAGAAAATGTTTCTTTAAAAAACTACATTTTCATCGTGCATGCAGGTTTAATTTTAAATTAAATTATACCAATTAATTGAATTAAATTTGATAAAATAGATTTTATATTTTTAATAAGAATAATTAATATTAGATAACAAGTTAATCTTATTTTTTTTTCATATTTAATAGTTATAATATTAAAAATTAATTACCATGGTTGAGGTTGAAACATGTTTTTTCACATTACATGCACTTATCTTAAAATTATTTTACTAAAAATATAGAACTATTATTTAATAAATTATATTTCATATTTATAATAATATGTTCCATGTTATATAATAATTACCATTTATTTTTTGGTAGAAATGATAAATTACCTAGTTAAATAAGAAAACTAGTTTCCATTGGGAAAACTAAAATGGTAAAAGTAAGTAAGCTTATAGAATATTGGAATAAAATATTATTTCCTTATTTTATTGTGTTGGAGGTTTTTATAAACATTAAAATATTTATGATAAATTATTTAATAATTTCAGTTGAACTTGGGGTGAGAGTGACTTCCAATTATTGAATATTTTTTGGATATTTACAAAACTGTCATTCCTCCTCAATTATAAAAGGGAACCTACTAATATCACTTATTTAGACATATTAATCCATTGATCATGACCAAAGACTTCAAAAACATCTCCAAAAATTTCTTAGCCTCATTTTAGTGCTTGTGGACTTCCCAAAAGGCTAGCCCTAGTATTCTTAATAATAGTTCCAAAGGAGGATTTTCTAAGAGAATGTAATTGTCTTCACTATGCTCTTTTTTTTAATTCTTCTATCACCAAATTCATTCAAGTATTAATAATTAAAAAAAATAACACCATTATCTACCATATACTTATATGTTATCATGTTTATTTAATAACCTATATCCATCTCATCTTCCATCAAATGGTAAATGAAACCGTCGACATTGTGTATAACTGACTACCGAATCAAGAATTGATGTAATTCATTTTCCATCAGCACCTCTCAAGGATGTATATAATGATAAATTCAATGAATATATTTATATGATATTTATGATGTAATTATACTTCTATAAATATAGGTATTATATGTACCTTTTTACCTTCCAATCTGTTAGAAAATGAGAACGTCACATGTGCGTACGTGTGGACTATCGCCCCCATGAAGCGATGTGATCTATTTTTCATTTCTAATTTACATGGATGGTAATAAGGATAGATTAAATGAATATAAATTATTTATATGATATAATAATTATTCTTAAAAGGTTAATTATTATTTATATTTTGTTTCTTTCCATCAATCAAAAAATGAAAATAACATTCATGTGTACGTACGACTAACCGTCTCCATCATGGTGAAATTAATTTTTCTATATAAAACTTTTATTTACCATTTTAAATAATTATATAATGAACATATATTATATTTATATCATGGTTGAAATTTTTTATATAATATAACCATGATCAAATTATAAGTACCAAATCCACCAAACCAAAATGTGCCTAAAAAACGAAGCCACTATTACCCGAATAATGATTTTAACAAAGAATTATTAATAAACAAGTGATATAATATTATAAGTAAATAATATATGGTATTATATATATCATTATGGTTATGAAATATATTTATAATAAACATATATTTATTATAAATGAGGTTTATACATGTATAATGGAAGTCAAACCCGAGGTAATGTATCTTGTTTAACTTTTACTTTCGTGAGACAAATGCTCTATTCACCACTCATTTATTTTATATGATGTATATAATGACCATTTTATATGTTATAAAATGAATATATTTATATTAATTTAATTTAGTGTTTCATTTTATGTTATTTATTTCAAGGGGGATGTGATTTGAAAGTTACCAAAGTGGTAAGAGTTTACCTCATAATCTCATCGTTAATCGGGATTGTTATATTTAAGTATCCTATAAGATTATTATTTGATATTTACATATATAAAGAATATTTTTTATTATACTATATTTATTAATGAAATTTTTAAGCAATAGTACCTATTTTCTATGTTTTTTACTTAAAATGTTTGAGAACATGTTTTTAAGAAAATCCGACCTTATTTACCCAATCGACCAAAACTCATTTTCCTTCAAAATCCATTTTTTATAAAACTGTTTTCAAGAATGTTTTTAATATTACCATATTATTGTTTAAATACATTTTTACCCATTATTTTATATTTAAAAACTGATTTAAAATTAATCATCCCATTGTTTTATGAATAAGGCACTTTTTAACTTTTTATCAAAAATGAGGAAGGAATTTTTTTAATGTACCAGACATGAAAAGAATTTTTCAACATCATAAAAACAAATTAATTTGAAGATTACTTAAAACGTTTCCATGATTATTTTCAATGAAAATTTTATTCCTAATATTTTTTAAATTTTTAGTTTTGAATCGTAATTTTTAATGTAAAAAAGGTAATTTCCCCAATAATGTTTTTAATGACATTTTCATGGTATTTATATTCATAAAAGAAAGTAACCTAATTTTACTTATGATCCACTAGGTATATGTTGTAATTATAACATATTTATTACTTATTTAGATGGATTATGACTTGTTTGAAAAGGGATGTACTATTTTTATTCCATTCTCCATATTACTCTGGATGGTTTATGATTATGTTTATTTATAAGGGTAAATTATTAAAATTATGTATGCTAGTTTTTCAATATTAATGTTTATGTTGATAAAATTTCTCCCCTTTTATATAAGTAATTCCTTTAACTTAGTAAGTGACTAATAGGGCATACTATATATTCTCTATGTATTGGAAGGTCTTGTAAGACAAACAATCATGGGTTTTTAGTTGAGGATTTACCCATTTATGAAAGATGTAATGGCATAAGGTATTGATGGTGTGATCATGATGTATGAAATTATGAATTCCCTAATTTTGAGATATCTTATTAAGGTACATTTGATTTTTTTATGTGTTATGATATCCATTGAATAGTTTCAAGATCATGCAGATGTTTATATGGAATTATTTGGTCATCATTTATTCATTACATATTTGTTTTCATGCTCAAGTTATTGATTAAATGGAATGTGTTTTAAAATATTTACATTTCATAGATTATGAATTATTTATTGATGATAGAGTCCACCATACACATACCCTTACTAAGAATCTAATCTCACCCATTTCTTCTATTTCCTTTTGCGAGGATGCTAAAAATTATTTTATGATTGATATATAGGAATATTCTAAAGGGAATAATGGTGTTCTCAATGAAAATTCTATGTTGTATTTTATATTTTAATTTTTAATGTGAGATTAAAGTATGTATATAGTTTTATAATAATAATAAACTATTATGTATTTTGAGACACAATCGCTTATATCTTAAACCAGTATAATAAAGTAACCACTCACTCAAGGATACAAGGGTCAATGCCTTTGCAGTTGGTATCAAAGAAAGTTTAATAGAACCCAAGATAATTAGATTTAATAAAAAAATTTATTAGGAAATATAACCCTATGAATGAATTTGAGGATTATGTGGTTTTCCAAGAAATACATCCCTTTATTAGGAAATATAAGATAATATTAAATAGGGTTGTAATACCATCAATTTTTTTTAGTAAGGTAGGGATTATGTGGTTTTCCAAGAAATACATCCCTGTTTAGAACCTACTACTGGATGTGGATTTGGAAGAATTGTACCTATGGGTAATAACTATGAAAAGGGCACATTGGGTTTTGACTCGATAATGACCTGGTTCATAACAATGGTCCTTACAGAACACCTAGCTTGACACTCTCAGAGGATATGCTTGGGTTAATTCAAATTTTATCTATGAAACATAATATAGGACTTTAATTAATAATGAACATGAATAACCTAGGTCAAACCCAAGGTGTATTAGATTGAAAAGAATGTGTCATGATTTATAGAACCTATAAATGATTATATGGTTTTCCACTATGATAATTATTTCTGACACTAGTTTTTTTGGTTTTAGTAAATATTTGGAACTTGAAGGAATGATGTTAACATTTAATATGATGGATAATGTGGTTACAATGAGAAAAAAATCGGATGATTATTAGAGTGAAAGATATCATGATTATCCATATTTAGTTACCATGATATATGATAAATAACTTACACCCTAACCAACCCTCAGACTCACCAAATAATAGAATAATGGAGTTTATTTAGAGCTTGTGTGGTTGAGAACATATAGTAATAAAGGATAAATTGAATCCATGTTAGAAATTTGGAAATATACACATAGGAAAATTCCTCAAATGAATGAGAAAATGTTTTATGTGTGGAAAATAAGGGCATAAATAATTGAATCATCAATAAAAAATTAAGAGTAAAATGTAAGTAAATAAATTTCATCCAAGGGATCCATTTATAGTTCATTGTATTAAATTTCAGGAACCTAGATATTATCCTAGTCGATTACCTCTTCTAAAAGTTAAATCATAGATCAAAGAAGGGTTTATGTTATTAAAATTATTTAAGTAGAAATATTGAAATGTTTATATATTGGGAATAAATAATTATGTTGTATATGTATTTTTATTAGTGGTATTTTGGTTATAAGAATCATGAAACATATAAAAATTATGTGAATTCTTGGAATAGTATATGTATTTATTTAATATTAACTTAATAGTTATGAAAACCATCATGAATTTCTGAGTTTAAGGTTGATCATAATTTCAATGTCTTAGAAAACTATTTTTAGGTTTTAAGTGATGGGATATTCATGTGATTAATGAAATTTTAGGAGACATTTTATTAGTTTGAGGTATATATAACCTTTAAGTTTAACATAAAAGATTATTTGGAAATAATGATATTATTTTTTGGAGATGTAAGATGAAGGGTATGAGATAACTTTTGAGGTTAAAACCATCTTTAATTTTGAGGTTATTAAAGTAATTTGGGATATATGGTTATTTATTTAAGAAATGATCTGTGTTAAACCTTCAGTTTAATTATTGAATTCTATAAATTAATGTATTAATATTAATTTTGGGTATTATCTTATATTGTTCTAACCATTTTGGTTTTATTAAATATTGGAAGAATATATTTTTATTATTTTGTGGATTATGTGATCCTTTATATGTTGATTTTAGTGATCCAGTTATAAAAAATTTATCTTGAATATTCATTTCATGGAGTAATAAATAAAGTGGAAATTAATTGAAGCACAACTAAAGGGTGAAATTGTTCTTATGAAATAAAAAGATATAAAGTCAGTATATTTTTTGGATTTCTATTTCTTAAGAGTGAAATAATACCTCAAATTTAATAAATGTATCTTTAAATTAACGTTTTATAAATTTACCTTCATTTCCAATGAATCAATGGTCTTTTCACCCATTGTAGATTTATGGCTTTTGGTCATCAACTTTCTCCCAAATATGCTTGATATCACCGTCTATTAGTCCTTGTGTGTTAGTTTTCTACTCCAAGTACATATTTTCACTTACCAATAATTTTTTACAACTTGGAAACCTAGTTATGTTTTATTCTAGATAAAATTTTTAATTCCCTTTCTCTCTTATCATGAGTAAGTTTTATTAGCCCTTTTATGATGTAGATTTTAAACAAAGATTAGAACTTTGATGAACATAATAGAATTTAGAGGGTGAAATTTATTTATGGGGTATAATGTAACACATTTATATTTTAGAATATGTTCCTATTTAAATATATTTTTTCTTTGATAGCTTGCGTTACACGCAACATTGATTTTAAATAAATCATGATATTTTATGAAAATATTATTATTTAATGTGACAGTTATAACTTAGATATTCAATTTTTGCATATAAATAGAACTAAATAAATTATTAAATGTATATGGTATTCACATGTATCAAATAAATTCACCGGTTATCAATTTATTATAAATTAAAATGAAAATAATTTGTAATTAAAAGATTTTTTTTTCTAAAAAAAACTGTTTTTATGCGCGCTATATGTTTCTATATTAATAAATTAAATTAATCACTCTTGTTGAATATTTTAATGAAATTTATATATATGTTATATTAAATTAAATTTATTATAATTCATCTAATTTTTTTTCTAATCATGGGATAATAATAAATCCATTTTGATTCTTACAAAATGTATTATACTAAGAAGTGGTTATGTTGTGTTTTGAATAATTATTTTAAATTAATTTTTACCACTTTTTAAAAAATTATTTTAAATAATGAACTTAATTTTTGAAATCAACATGTAAAAATTATATTATAATGTTTTTTATAATTTTCTAAGAATATTTCTAAATGAATAGTAAAAATACTAAATTTTATTGAAAAAATATTTTTCGTTTATAGCATTTAAAAATTTAATTTTTTAGTTATTTAGAAAAGTAAAATTATTAAAATTATATTGTTATAAATCCTGTTTATATCATTCTAATAAATTTTATGTTGAAATTTTATATAAAAACATTTTGTTTTTAAGAAAACGTTTCTTTTGAAAACCTCATTTTCATCATGCTTGCGGGTTTAATTTTAAATTAAATTATAAAACTTATATGAATTTAATTCGAAAAAATATATTCCATATTTATAATAATAATAATTAACATAAGTTAATAATTTCAACTTAGGTTTTGTTGATAATGAATAGAAAAGAAAATAAAAAATAATTACCGCGATTAAGGATAAAATAGGGTTTTGAACGTGACATGCGCCTCTATTAAAATTAATCCTCCACACTCATAATAATTTTATTTGAAAAATTATATTTCATATTTAGAATAATTGGTCATTTATTATTTATATTAAAGGTTAAATTACCTATGTAAATAAAAAAACTAGTTACTATAGTGAAAACTAAAACGGTGAAAGTAAGTATACTTAGAGGATAAGGGAATAAAATGTTTAATTGTTTTTTCACATCGAAGGTTTGGATTGAACTAAAAATTCTAAAAATCCATTATTTATTAATTTTAGAGGCATTTTGGGTGAGAGTGACTTCTCATTATTGAATAGTGTTGTGTATTTACAAAAATGCCACTCATCCTCAATGATAAAAGGTCACATCCTCCCCTAACTAATTTACATCTATTAAGACATAAACCTCAAAACAACCTAACAAAATATCTCTAAAAAATCATTATACATGATCTATAGCTATTGTAATTCCCAAGATACTAACCCTAGGGTTCTTAATAAGAGATCCAAAGGATGATTTTCTAAGTGAAGGTAATTGTCTTCACTAAGCCCTTTATTTTTTATTTATTCTATTACCAACTTCATTCATGTATTAATAATTCCATAATAATAAAACCAGTATCTATTCTTATATTTTATTATGTTTATCGAATAACCCATACCCATATAATCTTCCATCAAATGGGAAATGAAACCTTTGATCGTGTGTATGACATACAACCGCATTGCGAACCAATTCAATTAATTTTGATAACCACCACTCACAACTGGATATAACGATGTTTTTAATATATATATATATATATTATATTTATTACATAATTATAATTATGTAATTATAATATCATATCTACCTTCTTACTTTCTAATTTTTTGGAAAATGATAATGGTGCTCAGGTATATGTGTGGACTATCGCCTCCACAAAGCGATGCGACTGATTTTTCATTTCAGATTTACATGGATGGTAATAAGGATATATTTTATGAAAATAAATGATTTAAATTATATAATAATGATTATTTAAGGTTTAATTATTATTTAACTTTATTTTCTATCATCTTTTTAAAAAATGAAAACAATATTCATACGTACGTATGACCTACCGTCGCAATGAACAATGAAATTAATTTTTCTATATCTAACATTTATATACTATTATATATTCTAATATAATTAATATATATGATAATTATATAATTTTTAACATTATTTAGATGATGGAACCAAGATAAAAGTTCTGGGACTAAATCTTGGAAACCAAAAAATACCTGAAAAATGAAGCAGTTGTTACTCAAAATTGTTATTTTAACAAAGAATTATTAATCAATGGGTGATAAAAGATTACAAGTAAATCATATAAGGTATGTTATATATTATTATGTTTATTTAATAGATTAAAAATAAATAAATATTTATATTATATGAGTTTTTGACACGTATGAAGGAAGTCATACCTGAGGTAAGGGTTTCTTGTCTAACTTTTATTTCCGTGATACATATGCCATATTCACCACTAATTTATTTTGTGTGGTGTATATAATTCCCATTTGGTATATAATATAATTAATATATTAATATTAATGGTATTTAATGTTTCATTATAAGTTATTTCTTTGATGGTGTTGATGATTTGAAAGTTATCGAAATGGTAAGGGTTTATTTCATAATCTCATCATGATTTGGGATTGTTATGTTTAAGTTTCTGCTGAGAGTATTATTTGATATTTCTATATAAAAACCCATATAGTTTATTATCATATGGAAATTAATGAAATTTTAATTACCAAATTTATCTCATTGTTACTTAAGATTATTGAGAAATTTTTTTTAAGAAAATCTGACCTTATTTCCCACATCGGTCGAAAATCCATTTTCTTCAAAATCCTTATTTTCTAAAAATATTTTCAAAAATATTGTAAATATTATAATATTATTTTTAAATTAATTTTTCCCATGATTTTATTTCTAAAAAATGTTTAAAAATTAATCTTCTTATCATTTTCCAAATGAGGCACTTTTTGACTCTTTACCGAAAATAAGAAAGGAATTTTTATTTTAGCATACTCAGCATGGATAGAGTTTCCCATTGTCATAACCAATAAATGATTTAAATATTAATTTATGATTTTCCATTATTTTTTTCAATGATTTTTTTTTCAAATATTGTTTAAATTTTTATGTTTTTTAAAATTTATTTTGAAAGTGAAACAGGTAATTTCCTGAATAATTATTTAATGATCTTTTTATGGCACTTCTATTCATCAATGAAAAAAACCATTTATTTTTTTATAATAAATTAGGGATATATTTTAGTTATACAATATTTATTCATTATTTGGATGTTTTATGGTCAGTTTTACTAGGGATGTACTATTTTGATACCATTCCTCATATTACTTTGGATAGTTTATGAGTACGGTTATTAACTAGGGAAAGTATTAAAATTTCATATAATTTTTTTTCAATATGAATTACTATATTGATTATGTTTCAATTTTTTTATACTAGGAATTAATTAGACTTAGTAGGTGATGAGAAGGGCCTGCTATAAACCCTTGATTAATTATTAGTCCTAATGATCCAAACTAGATTGGGTTTGGCTAAGGATTTACCTATTTATTTAACATGTATTAGAATACGACCTTGATGGTATGTTTATTATAAGGAATTGAACTTAGTACATACCTAATATTTAATTTAGTCAAGAAAAAACTTCCTTTTATTGAGGATGTTTTCAAGTTTAGAGCTTTAGATAATTAATAAAATACATTCATAACATTACACATTATTACAGCTTGAATACCATAAAAGCAGTTTCCATTTTTTTCAAAATATAAAACATTAAAATATATAACAAGACTCCTTGAAAATTATTCAACATTTAACATGGATTCGTTCATTTCCTTACCCATCCATTAACCTGTGAAAATCATTTAAAAACTTGTTATGATCACAAAATCTCATTAAGGGATGGGAAAGAAGGAAAGATCACATTAGTCCATGAATACTCATAATGTATGAAAGCATTTTCAAAAGACATTCTTGTCACCAATATATACTTACTTTGTGTAACATGATATTTACACAAGATAAAAATAAAACATGAGAAAGTAAATATAATCATAAAGGTATCTTGGGGAATTACTTACATAATATTGTAACCATTCTTGGCTACCTTATAACTTGTAACCCTCACGACAACCTTACTTTGTGTAACCATCACAGTTACACATGGAGTAACCATATGGTCGACCTCCAACTTACTCATACCCAATGAATTTTAGGGAGATATAGGTCCCACCATTCATCATAAATAATTCCAAAGAACCAAAACATAATCCTAAAACATGAATAAATCCATAAAAACATTACTTTGGAATTTCATAAAGCTGAATTTAAAAAGAGTATTTTTAATGAAAATCCCTTATAAATATCTTATAATTGAAGAGAGACTTAATAGAGTGGATGTAGTATGTAAATATACTGAAAATAATCATAATAAAACATAATATAAACAGAACCCATCAAACAAACAATTTAAATAGCACATAAATAATGAAGTAGAAGGTTAACCCAAAGATTGGAAATCTGGTTAGGAATTCCCTTACCTCGGGTTTGTTTTACTTCCAACTTGTTTAAAATTCCTGTATAATGGTTAAAAGAGTGTTATTAGTAGTTTATAGAAACATGTTCATTTTTATAACATCTTATATGATCATTTCATAACATCATTTCACCCCTTAATTGTTAGTATTTTGTTCTTGCACTCTTTTGGGTGAGTTCCTCACATGATTTCCATGATTGGTTCATGATGGATGTTCTTGTTGATTGGAAGTGAAACTCCAGAATTGGAATGAAATTATATTTACATATTTCCATTACCATAAATTATCCCAGTTATCATTTCGATGTTTTATATTATTATGATTCATAAGTTTAAACATTAATTATGCTCGTTTAGATCTTTTAGTGGTTCTTCGATAACAACAACCCCATTTTGCCTTATAATTTAAAACCATGAGTAAAAAAGAATTCCAGAACCATGGATGAGACATAATACATATATTATTAACTTTTTCAGTCATAAAAATGGTTTGATGACCAGACTTGAATGAATTAATGCAAATTGAAATCACATCGTCCACGATGTCGGTAATTCGACACATCACGAACAATATTTTAATTCCTTGAATGAGTGGGGGAGGAGAAAAATAATGATGATGAATTCTACATGAACATGAGAGTATACATAATATAAAATATTCTATAGCTTGAATTCCTTTTGGTTAAGAGGAGTTGAGGAAAGAAGAATAAAATAAAGTAATCTTAAAATAAAAGAAAACTTGATAATTTTTTCATGAAAATTTGACGGCCTAACGACGTCTCTCAATATTTCATAAAAAAATTGTTTGATTAGAGGAAGAGAATATCGCATAATTCATAAATAATATGGGCAGTAAGGGGGAATATTTAATGAAATATTCCATCACAATCCAAAGGGAATGGAAGAGAATAACATAAAATGAATGAAAAGAAAGAAAGTAAAAGAGGATGTTTACCTCTTGATCTCTTCTCCTTGAGATCCTCTTTAAGGGCTTTGTTTTTGGTCTTTTGGCGAGACCAAAAGCTCTAGGATGTGGGGAAGAAGATTTCGGAGGGAATGTTTTAGAAATTAGACAATTATCAAGGCTTGAGAGGTGTGGGAGGAAGATGGGAGTGAGGGTCTTATTTATAGTGGAGGAGAGGGGGTATTTTTCATTATTTTAATCATTATTATAATATTTTTGCTCAATACTTTGAAAAATATTAATTTATGTGACCCCAAATAGTAATAATGGAATGTGAGTTATAACCAAGTGGGCTTACATCATACTTATATCACCTATGATTCAATAAATCAAGTATTTATCATTTATCATATTCTATCGTATTTTACTATTCATAAAAAATTCTTGAATTTCAGAAAAATCCCAAAACTTTAACCTAACCATTTTTTGATATGTAGAATTCAAAAATGAAGTCCATTTTTGAAAAATAATTTTCTAAATATTAATAATTTAATTTTTATAAAAACCGGTGCTGTTATATTATCCCAACCTTTTTGAAATTGCATCCTCGCAATTTTACTTATTAAACCACTGAGGGTATTTTTCCCTCATAGCATTTTCAGAGTCCCATGTTGCTTCTTAATCCATGTGGTTTCTCCAAAAAAACATTACCTGGTGTATTACCTTATTCCACAATACCTGTTCCCTTCAATCAAGAATCTAAACTGGTTTCTCTTCATAAGAAAGGTTCTCTTCCAGCTGAACTGCTTTTGGGCTCAAGACATGTGATGAATCTGGGACATACATTCTCAACATCAAAACATGAAAAACATTGGGTACCTGAAACATGATCGAAGGAAAAGCTATGTGGTATTCAACTATTCTATCTTTATCTAAGATTTCGAAAGGGCCTATAGTATAAGGCCCCAGCCTTAAACTTTACTTAATATTGAATTAAATGAATAATTCACATTGAGGATCTTTTTAGGTTTAGAGTTTTAGAGAATTAGATCATAAATCCTGAACTACATTCTACATTTAAACAAAGTGGTTACATAAAAGATAGTACTCGTTTTTCCCCATCAACGGAAACATATTTAAAATAAAACTTAGATTCTTTCTTGACACTTCCTTGACACTATCATCATATAAAGTACCTTTCCCTTGACCTGTGAAAAACATTTCAAAAACTTGGGATGAGAATAAAAAGCTCAGTAAGGGATATAAAAATATGGAAAGGACACATGGGTACATATACACATAAGAATGAAATTATAATTTACCCATAAAACATAATCACTTTAACATACCTCATCAAATCATGAATAAATCATAGAAATCATAAGACATAAAGGTAACTTGAGGCATTCATAACATTCTTACGTAGGGAGTAACCCTCTTGGTTACGTTTGGAATACCCATCACAGTATATTCCCTAAATCTCTTCGGAGAAAGCTTAACGTTTCACTCCTTCATGTTACCCAATGCATTGGAGAGATATATCGGGCTCACCCGCCCTTATTTTATCACAGAACCACCCGTCTTTATAATAATGCCCAAGAACCATAACATAATCATATCACATAAAACATACATAAAGGAAACACAAAATTTCCACATTTCAATCACAAGATATCAATAAAATACATTGATATAATAAAAACATTATGAAAACAATTTTCAATACCAAAATAAAAGAAAATTAAAATAGGGTATTTATTTTTCTTTTAAAAAAACGGTATGGCTTGTAGAGGAATCCGAAACTCAAATAATGGTCACGGTGGCGGAGAAGTCGTTGTCGCCGCATACGTACGACAAAAACATTCCCTTTTGTCGTTTAGTAAACGCTTTGTATAAAAAATATTCCTTTTGAATAAACATAAAAGTCAAAGGGGTTTATACATCGTATAAAATAAGGTTGTGTATAAAACAAAATATGCCTCAATGAAAGGAGATTGAGACGAAGTCCCATTCAAAGACGGTATCCTTGGATTAAGGATAAATCAATTACATAATTATGTGTGACAAACGAATACACCAAATATAAGTGGATATTAAGTGTAAAACAATCAGAATAAATTCACACATATTCATAGAACGACTTATTCAAGGGGTACAAGTTTATCCCAACGAATAAAATTTGGGTTAAGAAGTTCCCTTGCAAAAATTTGATAGCGTAACAGCGTCACTAAAAAATTCAGAAAATTAGTTGATGAGAGATAAAAAGGGTATCTCATCACATGGACATAAAATTTAAATCAATAAGGATATAGAAGAACATATCCCAACATAATAGTATGTGACTTAAAAGACATAACAAAAGAAGTCTTTTAAAAAGAGGAGGGTGAAAGGTTCCCTTATCGACATGGGTATCTTTTGAAACATACACCCCGTGAAATAAGGACAATAAAAAATTGATGTAAATTATCATAAATGAAATTATATTACACAATGAGTAAAATAATGGGCATTACATACACCACTCAAAGGAAATTGTGGAAAATGTAGCATAAATCTCGCAGGAATAAAAGTGATATGAAAAATTCCTTACGAAAACTCGGCAGCCTAATGGCGCCACTTAAAACGTACAAAAATGGATTTATGATATCAAATAGGGTCTGTCATAATATAAAAAGTACAGTATGAGTAATATAAAAGAACATCCCCAAACATAAGAAAGATGAGCTTAAAATAAAAGACATAAAAGAGAGTACATAAAAAGAAAGAGAGAGGTTGGATCTCTTATGAAAATTTGGCAGCCTAACGATGCCACTCAAAACATCCAAAATGGATTGATGAGAGAGAATATGGTATCTCATCATATGAACATTAAAATTACAGTAAGGGTAATATAAAATAATATCCCAATAATAAGAAAGAAGATCTTTAAAAGGAATTACATAAAGGAGTGTACTTAAAAAGAAAGAGAGGAGTAGGATCCCTTACCTCAAGTCCGACTTGTCTTGTTCGTTTCTTTATATTCATAAATAATAAAATTGAGTTAATTTATACTTGATTAAGAACCTTTTTCAAGTTCATTATTCAATGTATATCACTTATTACCATGTTATTAACATTATGTAATTATTTATGTTAATAATGGTCGTTTTGTTGATCATTGGTACTTGAGTCAAAAGTGGACTTCTTATATTTACAAGTTGTTCACGTAGTCAAATATCCATTATCTCAAAAATGATATTCATGATTTAGATTCCATATATTTCATATGTATCCATTATATACATGAATTTATAATATTACATAATCATTTAGAGGTAATAAATGAAATGCACCGTTCATGGAGACGGTAAGCCGTACTTACGCACGAACGCTACTTTCATTTCTATTTCGTATTTAATGGAATGAAATCATAATGATATAAAGGTATATAATAATTCTAGTATAATGTAATATAATATATAATATATAATATAATATATAATATCATTTACTCCATCTTTTATGCATCCCACATTTGGCATTAACGATTCAAATCACTTTGAGGGGGCGGTAGTCCGCACTTCCTAAAATGAAATTATCCCGTTTACCCATAATTGAAATCAAAAAGGTATGACATAAATGAAAAATACATAATCATAAGGAAAAAAAACATAATATATATCATATATAAAAATAGTGTCATCATAATGGCCACCATTAGAGGTGTTAAAAGAAGATTGAACAATCATCATTTCTTGAGGCAGTAATTCGACACCCACTGAAATAGTATGTGCTTTTACCATTAGACGAAGGTGTTTATAAGTGTAAATAAAATAATTCTCATAACAAAATCCTAGTATATTTAAAATACTGGTTTTGTTATAAAAAAAGGAATAAAAAGAGTTTAAGGGGTCGGAGAATCAAAATAAAACAAAATAACATAAGAGAAGACATTACCTTAAAATCGGGTAACTCTTTTTTGATTTGAGCCAAAGGCTTCCTTGGGAAGAATTATGCCCAATGTGAGGATTCTAGGAGTAATTGAGGGATGTGGAGAGACAAAATGGGTAGGGGTTGGGCGAGCCAAAGGCTTTGGAAGTGTGGGTAAAGAGGTAGAGGTGGGGGCCTTTTATAAGAGGAGAGGAGGGGCACTCTTGGAAAGTAAAGAAAAGTTACTTTATCTTAAAATGAGATTCGGATTTAAGAGGTCACACATTGATATAATTTGAGTATAAGGTGATACGGGTTCGAAATATACCCATACAATAGGTTTTGGATATGTGTAGGTCATAGATTTTACATTATCTTTTCATTTTATTTAAATCCTTTATTAATGAGGTAATCGGTGCATCATCATGATGTCATAAATAATTTAATTTATTTAATGTCTAAAAATTATAAAAAAATACTATGATATAGGAAATCTTTTTATATTTCCAATTACTATTTATAGTCAAATATCTGACCTGTATAACCCCATTGAAAAATTGTTTTAGTAAAACATCTCATGTTTGTGTCATTTTTACTTTAACATTAAATAAAAAGTTTTTAATGACATTTTCCAACTAAAGTGGCTCCATGGGGTCCCCAAGTTGACCCATGGATTGTCTTGGTCATCCATTACTCATCAAATAAGGGTAGGACAAGTGTAAGGGTATTTTATTATTTTTATAATATCATTTTTACCCTAAATTTCACTAATTATCTTTAATCGCGATTAATTAAACTTAAAAGTTACTATTCACAAAAAAAGTATTTTAATCCCATTGAACCACATTTTACTTCCTAATGACAACCATGTATGTAGGATTTTTGAAAATCAAATCACAGAAGTGGTAATGTTTCATTTAAATGAAAAATCAGTTTTTTTAACCACCACTTAGTGGTTTCACTATTCATCAAAAATTGATATTTTTCAGAAAAATACCAAAACGTCACCTTAAGCTATATTTGATATTCTTAATTAAAAAATGATTTCTATTTTACAAAATTCAAAACATATAAGTTTCATTAATTAATTAAATAATTAATTCCCGCTGTCAGAGCAAATAGCGTGTTTTTATGAAGCAATAAGTATCAAAAGATTGACACTAGTTTAAGTCCAATTTCAAAGTGAAATTAATTCCAACGACCACTATTAGATTAAATGGTAAAAATATATTCTAATTTCACTTTAAAACCAATTCAAAAGATAATCTAATCATATAAATAAATTATATTAAAAAGAGGTCTTGAATTAAAATACAACATTTTTTCACTATTCATTAAAAATGAACTTTATCGGAAAAATACCAAAAAATCACACAAAGTAAATTTTGATGTCCCAATTATAAAGAATAGGTTTATTTTGAAAAACATAGCTTATAAAATTGTCAAAATATGGATTTAAAAATGGTTTTCCATTAAAAGGCTATAAAACAATCTTTTAAAAAAAATATTAGTGTATTCCATGCTTAAGATTGGATTTATTTTCCTTTTAAGCCTATAAAACACTATATAATTCATTAATAGAAATAGATAATAATATCTATTGTTTATTACTTACTTGGGATGTTACATCCTTCCCCCCTTTAGAAAATTGTGTCCCCGCAATTTATTTACTTATCGAATAAGTGGGGGTATTTATCCCTCATTGCATTTTATGATTCCCATGTTTCCTCTTCAATCATGTGGTTTTTCCACAAAACCTTTACCTGATGAATCACCTTATTCCGTAACACTTACTCCCTATGGTCAAGAATCTGGACTGTTTGTTCCTCATAAGATAGATTCTCTTCCAGCTGAACTACCTCTGGACTCAAAACATGAGATGGATCTGGCATATACTTTCTCAACATCAAAACATGAAAAACATTGTGTACCAGAGATAAAATCGGAGGTAAAGCCACTTGGTAAGCAAATAATCCAACTCTCTCTAGAATTTCATATGGTCCAATGAACCTTGGACTCAGCTTTCCTTTCTTACCAAATCGCATCACACTTTTCCATGGTGATACTTTGAGAAAAACATGATCACCTTCCTCAAAAGATAGATCCTTCCTCCTATTGTCTGCATAACTCTTCTGCCTACTCTGAGCTGTTCTCATGTGTTTTTGAATCAACTGAACTTTTTCTGCCAACTCTTCTACAAATTCTGGTCCCATCGGCTTTCTTTCACCCACTTCATCCCAAAAAGCTGGAGTTCGACAGCGCTTCCCATATAACTCCTCAAATGGTGCCATCTGTATACTGGAATGAAAACTGTTATTTTATGAAAATTTAACCAAAGAAAGATGTTGGTCCAAACTTCCCTGATAATCCATAGAGCAAGAACGTAGCATATCCTCCAATGTCTGAATTGTTCGTTCTAACTGTCTATCTGACTGAGGATTAAAAGCTGTACTAAAATTTAATTCAGTACCCAACGACTTCTGAAGGCCTTTCCAAAAGTTATAAGTAAACCTGGGATCACGATCAGATAAAACAGAGAGAGGAACTCCATGTAACCTGACTATCTCTTTAAGATACAAACGGTAAAGTTGATCTAGGGAAAAAGTATTTCGTATAGAAATGAAATGAGAAGATTTAGTCAAGCGATCAACAATAACCCAGATTTCATTATTACCTCGAGATGTCTTCGGTAGTCCCACAAAAAAGTCCATGGAAATATTCTCCCATTTACACTATGGCACTGGTAGAGGCTGAAGAATCCCTTTCGGTAACTGCCGCTCTACTTTAACCTGTTGACAAGTCAAACACTTCACAATAAAATCAGCAATATCTCTTTTCATTCCATCCCACCAGTAATACTCCTGAAGATCTATGTACATCTTAGTACAATCGGGATGAATTGAAAACGGAGAATTATGAGCTTCACATAACAAATCTCTCTTCAACTATGAATCACAAGGCACACACAATCTCTTCCCAAATCTCAAAACACAGTCATTATCAATATTGAATTCAGGTAACTTACCCTTCTGATCCATCTCTACCTTTTTCTACAACTCGTTGTCTTGCTTCTGTTCTTTCTTAATTCTGTCTAATAGAGAAGATTTCACTGATACCTAAAATAAAACAGAAGGACATCCTGCACCAAAAACTTCTGTGCCAAAGGTCATCAAATCCTTACCAAAGGATCACGTTCCAAATGAAACATTGTTAATGAAGCATTACTTTTTTGACTCAAAGCATCTGCCACTTTATTTTCTTTTCCCGGATGGTAATGAATTGTACAATCATAATCCTTGATTAATTCTAGCCATCCCCTCTTCCTCATGTTCAATTCTTTCTGAGTGAATATATACTTTAAACTTTTATGATCAGTATATATTTCACACTTTACTCCATACAAATGATGCCTCCAAATTTTTAAAGCGAAAACAACAGCAGCTAATTCCAAATCATGTGTTGGTAATTTACCTCATGAGTTTCAACTGACGTGAAGCATAAGCAATTACCTGATCATTCTGCATAAGTACACAACCAAGTCCTTTCAATGAAGCATCACTATAGACAACAAACTCACCATTCCTGGAAGGAAGTTCCAAAATTGGAGCATTCACCAATCTTCTTTTCAACTCCTAAAAACAATCATCACATTCTTTTGTCCAGATAAACTTAACACCCTTCCGAGTTAAATTAGTCATTGGACTAGATAACCGTGAAAAATTTTAAACAAACCTTCGGTAGTAACCTGACCAACCAAGGATACTATGAATCTCAGTTACATTTGTGGGTCTTGAAATTCTTCAACAACCTTTATTTTTTCAAGATCAACAGTTATCCCATCTTTAGAAACAATGTGACCAAGGAATGAAATTTTTTGTGACCAAAAATTAAACTTGCTGAATTTTCCATACAATTTCTTTTCTTTTAAGGTTTACAAGAAAACCCTTAAATGACTTTCATGATCCTCTTTACTTTTAGAAAACACCAAAATATCATCGATAAAAACCACCAAAAACTTATCCAAGAACTCATGTAAAATTCTATTCATTAAGTCCATGAATACAACAGGTGCATTGGTTAGCCCAAAAGGCATTACTACAAATTCATAATGGCCATATCTTATACGAAACACAGTCTTAGAAACATCTGATTACTTTACCTTCAGCTGATGGTACCCTGATCTCAAGTCAATCATTGAAAAATACTGAGCTCCCTGGAGCTGATACAACATCATTTGATGGTCCGAAATCTGCTGAAGTAGTTGCAAAGGATTTCACCACCTCTTTCTGCTTGTAGTCTAACTGCTTCCCATCACTCGAGCTCTTTGTCGGACACTCATTTGCATAGTGACCCATCTCATTGCACTTAAAACATTTCACTAACTGTAAATAAAATTTGGTCTTACCATCACCTTGATCTTTTTCAGTGCAATCACGAGCCTTATGTCCCATCTTACCACAATGGTAGCACTTTCCAGAATTCAGAAGACATCCCCCATCTTGCCTTTTACCACATTTATCACAAACTGGAAACTTAGTTCTCTTACCATCAGACTTTTTTGAAGAGTTCTTTCCTTTCTCCTTCCATCTCGGTCTCTTCTTCTGTTGGTTGTTATAGAACACTTGATCATCGGAAAAATCCTTTTCCACCTTCTCAGCACATTGAACAAGCTTTTCATAACTTTTAAACTCACGAGAAGCTAAATCCCTTCGATATTTTGGCTTTAATCCTGAGTAAAAACGATTGATTTTACTATCAAGGTCTCGGATAAAATTTGCATCATACCTTGCCAATTGAGTGAACCTTTCTTCATAGGCAGCCACTGAGTCTTCCTCTTGCTTCAATTCCAAGAATTTCTTTTCCATCCTAAGTCAAACATCCTTAGGAAAATACTTCTCAAGAAACATACCTTTAAATTCATCCCAGTTGAGAGCATCAATCTCATCAGTGTCCCTAATATTTTTAACCATCGACCACCACTGATCTTCTTCACCCTCCAAATGGTAAATAACAAGTCTAACCTTTTGATTGTCTGAACACCCCATGACATCGAAAATATTCTCCAGTGCTTTAATCCAACCTTCAGCTAGCACAGGGCCAAATGATCCTCTGAATGATGGGGGATGTTGCCTCATGAAATGTTCCACCACTGACATGTTCCTCTGTGGTTGATCTGGCTGATCTTGTGCATGGATACCACCACCATTTATCGCTTGAGTCAACTGCGTCATTACTACAACAAACTGTTCAGTTCCAATTCCGACCATCTCAGGATGCTGATTCGGAAGGTTATTTCCTTCTGTATGCCTTCCTAGCACTGCTTCCCTGTTTCCTCTGCGGAAATCCATTCTGAACAAACATGTCTTAGATGAAGCAACATGGTAATATTCAAATGCTATATCATTTCAAAAAATATTTTTGGATAATAATTTAATAGAATTATAACTCCTAAAGTTATCTAAACCGACCTCTGATACCAACTATAAGGCCCCAGCCTTAAACCTTACTTAATATTGAATTAAATGAATAATTCACATTGAGGATCTTTTCAGGTTTAGAGTTTTAGAGAATTAGATCATAAATCCTGAATTAAATTCCACATTTAAACAAAGTGGTTACATAAAAGATAGTACTCGTTTTCCCCATCAACAGAAACATATTTAAAATAAAACTTGGATTCTTTCTTGACACTTCCTTGACACTATCATCATATCATGTACCTTTCCCTTTACCTGTGAAAAACATTTCAAAAACATGGGATGAGCATAAAAAGCTCAGTAAGGGATATAAAAATATGGAAAGGAAACATGGGTACATATACACATAAGAATGAAATTATACTTTACCCATAAAACATAAGCACTTTAACATACCTCATCAAATCATGAATAAATCATAGAAATCATAAGACATAAAGGTAACTTGAGGCATTCATAACATTCTTACGTAGGGAGTAACCCTCTTGGTTACGTTTGGAATACCCATCATAGTATATTCCCTAAATCTCTTCAGAGAAGAGACCTTAACGTTTCACTCCTTCACGTTACCCAATGCATTGGAGAGCTATATCAGGCTCACCCGCCCTTCGTTTATCACGAAACCACCTATCTTCATAATAATTCCCAAGAACCATGACATAATCGTATCACATAAAACATAAATAAAGGAAACACAACATTTCCACATTTCAATCACAAGATATCAATAAAACACATTGATATAATAAAAACATTATGAAAAATATTTTCAATACCAAAATAAAAGAAAAGTAAAACAAGGTATTTATTTTTCTTTTAAAAAAATGGTATGGCTTGTAGAGGAAGCCGAAACCCAAATAATGGTCACGGTAGCGGAGAAGTCATTGTCGCCGCATACGTACGACAAAAACATTCCCTTTTGTCGTTTAGTAAATGCTTCGTATAAAAAAGATTCCTTTTGAATAAGCGTAAAAGTCAAAGGGGTTTATACACCATATAAAAGAAGGTTGTGTATAAAACAAAATATGCCTCAATGAAAGGATATTGAGATGAAGTCCCATACAAAGACGATATCCTTGGATTAAGGATAAATCAATTACATAATTATGTGTGACAAATGAATACACCAAATATAAGTGGATATTAAGTGTAAAACAATCAGAAGACATTCACACATATTCATAGAATGACTTATTCAAGGGGTACAAGTTTATCCCAACGAATCAAATTTGGGTTAAGAAGTTCCCTTGCAAAAATTTGATAGCCTAACGACGTCACTACAAAATTCAGAAAATGAGTTGATGAGAGATAAAAAGGGTATCTCATCACATGGACATAAAATTTAAATCAATAAGGATATAGAAGAACATATCCCGACATAATAGTATGTGACTTAAAAGACATAACAAAAGAAGTCTTTTAAAAAGAGGAGGGTGAAAGGTTACCTTACCGACATGGGTATCATTCGAAACATACACCCCGTGAAAGAAGGAAAATACAAAATTGATGTAAATTCTCATAAATTAAAGTACATTACACAATGAGTAAAATAATGGGCAGTACATACACCACTCAAAGGAAATTGTGGCAAATGTAGCATAAATCTCACTGGAATAAAAGTGAGATGAAAAATCCCTTACGAAAACTCGGCAGCCTAACGGCGCAACTTAAAACATACAAAAATGGATTCATGAGATCAAATATGGTCTCTCATATTATAAAAAGTACAGTATGAGGAATATAAAAGAACATCACCAAACATAGGAAAGATGAGCTTAAAATAAAAGACATAAAAGAGAGTACTTAAAAAGAAAGAGAGAGGTTGGATCTCTTACGAAAATTCTACAGCCTAATGGCACCACTCAAAACTTCCAAAACGGATTGATGAGAGAGAATATGGTCTCTCATAATATGAACATAAAAATTACAGTAAGAGTAATATAAAAGAATATCCCAATAACAAGAAAGAAGAGCTTTAAAAGGAATGACATAAAGGAGTGTACTTAAAAAGAAAGAGAGGAGTAGGATCCCTTACCTCAAGTCCGAATTGTCTTCTTCGTTTCTTTATATTCTTGAATAATAAACTTGAGTTAATTTCTACCTACTTAAGAACATCTTTAAAGTTCATTATTCCTTGAATATCACTTATTACCATGTTATGAACATTATGTAATTATTTAAGTTAATAATGGTCGTTTTGTTGATCATTGGTACTTGAGTCAAAAGTGGTCTTATTATATTTACAAGTTGTTCATGTAGTCAAATATCCATTATCTAAATAATTATATTCATGATGTAGATTCCATATATTTCATATATATCCATTATATACATGCATTTATAATATTACATAATCATTTAGAGGTAATAATTTAAATGCATCGTTCATGGAGACAGTAAGCCGTACGTACGCATGAACACTACTTTCATTTATATTTCATATTTAATGGAAAATCATAATGATATAAAGGTATATAATAATTTCAGTATAATATCATATATAATATCATTTACTCTATCCTTTATACATCCCACATATGGCATTAAGGATTCAAATCACTTTGAGGGGGCGGTAGTCCGCACTTCCTAAAATGAAATTATCGCGTTTACCCATAATGGAAATCACAAAGGTATGACATAAATGAAAAATACAGAATAATAAGGAAAACAAAAACATAATATATATCATATATAAAAATATTTTCATTATAATGGCCACCATTAGAGGTGTTAAAAGAAGATTGAACAATCATCATTTTGTGAGGCAGTAATTCGCCACCCATAGAAACAGTATGTTCTTTTACCATTAGAAGAAGGTGTGTGTAAGTGTAAATAAAATAGTTATCATAAAAACATCCTAGTATATTGAAGATACTGGTGTTGTTATGAAAAAAAGTAATAAAAATAGTTTAAGGGGTCGGAGAATCAAAATAAAACAAAATAACAAAAGAGAAGACATTACCTTAAAATCGTGTAACTCTTTTTTGATTTGAGCCAAAGGCTTCCTTGGGAAATATTCTGCCCAATGTGAGGCTTATAGGAGTAATATAGGGATGTTGAGAGAAAAAATGGGCAGGGTTTTTCTAAGACAAAGGCTTTGGAAGTGTAGGTAAATAGGTAGAGGTGGGGGCCTTTTATAAGAGGAGAGGAGGGGAACTCATGGAAAGTAAAGAAAAGTTACTTTATTTTAAAATGAGATTCGGATTTAAGAGGTCCCACATTGATATAATTCTAGGATAAGGTGATAAGGGTTCGAAATATACCCATACAATAGGTTTTGGACATGTTTAGGTCATAGATTTTACATTATCTTTTCATTTTATTTAATTCCTTTATTAATGAGGTAATCACTACATCATCATGATGTCATAAATAATTTAATTTATTTAATGTCTAAAAATTATAAAAAAATACTATGATGTAGGAAATATTTTTAGATTTCCAATGACTATTTATAGTCAAATATCTGACTTGTATAACCCCATTGAAAAATTGTTTTAGTAAAACATCTCATGTTTGTGTCATTTTTACTTTAACATTAAATAAAAAGTTTTTAATGACATTTTCCTATGAAAGTGGCTCCATGGGGTCCCCAAGTTGACCCATGTATTGTCTTGGTTGGCCATGACTCATACAATAATGGAAGGACAAGTTTAAGGGTATTTTATTATTTTTATAATATCATTTTTACCCTAAATTTCACTAATTACCTTTAATCGCAATTAATTAAACTTAAAAGTTACTATTCACCAACAAATTATTTTAATCCCATTGAACCAAATTTTAATTCCTAATGACAACCATGTATGTAGGATTTTTGAAAATAAAATCATAGAAGTGGTAATGTTTCATTTAAATGAAAAATCAGTTTTTTAACCACAACTTAGTGGTTTCACTATTCATCAAAAATTGATGTTTTTCAGAAAAATACCAAAACGTCACCCTAAGCTATATTTAATATTCCGAATTCAAAAATGATGTCTATTTTACAAAATTCAAAACATATAAGTTGCATTAATTAATTTAATAATTAATTCCCACTGTCAGAGCAAATAGCGTGTTTTTATGAAACAATAAGTATCAAAAGATTGAGACTAGTTTAAGTCCAATTTCAAAGTGAAATGAATTCCAACGACCACTATTAGATTAAATGGTAAAAATATATTCTAATTTTACTTTAAAACCAATTCAAAAGATAATATAATAATATAAATAAATTAGATTAAAAAGAGGTCTTGAATTAAAATACAACATTTTCACTATTCATTAAAAATGAACTTTATCGAAAAAATACCAAAAAATCACACAAAGTAAATTTTGATGTCACAATCATAAATAATAAGTTTATTTTGACAAACATATCTTATAAAATTGTAAAAATATGGATTTAAAAATGGGTTTCCATTAAAAGGCAGTAAAACAATCTTTAAAAAAAATATTAGTGTATTCCATGCTTAAGATTGGATTTATTTTCCTTTTAAGCCTCTAAAACACTATCTAATTCATTAATAGACATAGATAAAAATATCTATTATTAATTACTTACTTGGGATGTTACAGATAGACTGTGGACTAAATCTCCATTTCTTACCGAAACACATCACACATTTCTAAGGAGAGATTTTAAGGAAAACATGGTCACCTACCTCGAAAGACAAGTATTTCCTTCTATTATCTGCATAACTTTTCTGCCTTCTCTGAGATGTCCTCATGTACTGCTGGATCATCCTCACTTTCTTAGCCACTTCTTCTACTAATTCTAGCCCCATCAAATTTCTTTCATCGACTTCATCTCAAAACATTTGAGTATGACACCGCTTACCATACAAAGCCTCAAAAGGTGCCATCTGAATACTGGAATGAAAACTATTATTTAAATAGAACCCAACTAAAGAAATATGTTGATCCCAACTTCCCTGGTAGTCTATTGAACAAGCTCGAAGCATATCTTCCAAAGTCTAAATCTTTCGTTCTGACTGCCCATCTGATTGTGGATGAAAAGATGTACTGAAATTCAACTTTGTTCCCAATGACTTCTGAAGTCCCTTTCAAAAGATAGAAGTGAACCAGGGATCCCGATCAGATACAATGGAAATAGGAACTCCATGTAATCTAACAATCTTCTTGAGGTATAATCGAGAAAGCTGATCCAAAAAATTGTATCTCGAATAGAATTTGTTTTGCAGATTTTGTCAGATGATCAACAATAACCCAAATTGCATTGTTACCTCGAGAAGTATTTGGTAGTCACACCACAAAGTCTATGGATACATTATCTGATTTCTACTAATGCACTGGAAAAGGCTGAAGCATCCCCTTTGGTAACTGCCACTCTACTTTAACCTGATGACATGTCAAACATTTTATGGTAAAATCAACTATATCTCTTTTCATTCCATCCCACCAATAATACTCCTGAAGGTCTCTATACATCTTAATAATTTCAGGATGAACCGAAAATGGATAACTATGAGCTTCGCACAAGAAATCTTTCTTCAATTGAGAATCACTAGGCAGACACAACCATTTTCCAAATCTTAAAACATAATCTTTATCAAGGTTAATTTCTGCCAACTTACCCACTTTAACCAATTCTACCTTTTTCTGTAGCTCACGGTCTTCCTTCTATGCCCAATTAATTCTGTCTAACAATGAATACTGCACTAAAACCTAAAACAAAACAGAGGTATTCCCTATACTAATAACTTCTAAGCAAAAATTCATCAAATCATTAATCAAGGGATCATGTTCCAAATGTAACATGGTTAATGATGCATGATGTTTCCAACTTAAGGCATCTGATACATTGTTTTCTTTTCCAGGATGGTAATTGATTGTGCAGTTATAATCCTTTATCATCTCAAGCCATATTCTCTGCCTCATGTTTAATTCCTATTGAGTGAATATATACTTTAGAATTTATGGTCAGTGTATATTTTGCATTTGGTTCCGTATAAATGATGCCTCCAAATTTTCAAAGCAAAAACCACAACTGCCAATTCCAAATCATGTGTGGGATAATTTAGCTCATGAGTTTTAAGTTGTCTCAAAGCATAGGCAATTACCTGATCATTCTGCATCAAAAAACAACCAAGTACCTTCAATGAAGAATCACTGTAGATGACAAACTCACCATTTTGGGAAGGTAAGGCCAAAACTGGAGCATTCACCAATCTATTCTTCAGTTCTTGAAAACAAACATCACATTCCTCTGTCCAAAAAAAATTAACCCCTTTCCATGTTAACTTAGTTATCCGGCTGGATAACTATGCAAAGTTCGTAACAAACCGTCAGTAATAACCTGCTAAACCAAGAAAACTGTGAATCTCTGTAAAATTTGTGGGTCTTGGCCATTCATCAACTACTTTTGTTTTGGCTGGATCAACTTTTATTCTATCCTTATTTATAATGTTCCCAAGAAAAGAAATATTTTGTAACCAAAAATCATACTTTCTGAATTTTCCATACTGTTTCTTTTCTTTTAGAGTTTGCAAAATAACCCTTAGATACTTTTCATGCTCCTCTTTATTTTTAGAAAATACCAAAATTTCATCAATAAATACAACCACAAACTTATCCAAGAATTCATGAAATACTCTATTCATAAGATTCATGAATATATCAGTTGAATTAGTTAATCTAAACAGAATAACAACAAATTCATAATTCTCATATCTAGTACGAAAGGCTGTTTTCGAGATGTCATCCTCCTTCACCTTCAACTGATGGTATCCAGATCACAAGTCAATCATGGAAAAGTAAAGAGCTCCCTAGAGCTGATCAAACAAGTCATCGATAAGAGGCAAAGGATAGTTGTTTTTAACAGTGATGTTATTCAACACTCAACAATCAATGAAAAGTCTCATGGAACCATATTTCTTTTTAACAAACAAAATAGGGGCTCCCCATGGTGAAGTTCTAGGACGAATGAAGCCTTTGTCAAGAAAATCCTGCAACTGATTTTTCATATTAAGAAGTTCTATTGGAGACATATGATATGGGGGTTTTGAAATTGGATTAGAATCAGAAACTAAGTTAATTGTGAATTCAACTTCTCGATTAGGTATGACACCGAGTAACTCATCAGGAAAAACATCAAGGTATTCATTTACCACTGGAACATCATTAATTTGAACAGTTCCCTTATTTTCAAAAATATGAGGAAAATAACTTTCATTTTAATCTTTCAATAGTTTCTCAGCTTCCTGATATGTTATCAATTGTATGGGTTCATTCTTGTATACAAACTGAAAATCTTTCTGAAAAACAACTTCTTTAGCTCTACAGTCAATCTTAGCATGATAATATGAAAGCTAGTCCATTCCCAGAATAACATCAAAATCGACTAAGGGTAAAACAACATGGTTTGCAGGTAAATTCTTTCCACAAACCCCAATAGAAAGATTATTATAATTCCTCTTTGCTATAAAATTTCCCCTTAGTGTTTTAACACTAAGTTCAAGTCTCATTTGTTGAGGTGATATTTCCAATTTACTAGAAAATTTCTCAGATATGAAGGAATTTGTATACCCCGTATCAAACAAAACTTTAGAAAAATCAGAGTGAACAAACAAATTACTTGATACAACTTCATTAGATGGCCCGAAATCTGCTGAAGAAGTCACAAAGGATCTCACTACACCTTTCTACTTGTAGTCTGGATTCTTTTTATCAATCAGATCTCTCTTTGGGAAGGCATTTTCATAATGACCCATCTCACCACATTTAAAACACTTTACAGTCTGCTTATCAGGATTAGTCTTTAGATCATTTTTGTTACAATATCGGGCCATATGTCCAAACTTACCACATTTAAAACACTTACCAATTTTTCTAAGACATTCCCCAGGGTGATTCTTTCCACACTTTTCACAAACTAAAAATTGGATTTTCTTACCATCAGATTTCTTTGGTTGATTCTTACCCATTTCATGCCAACTGGACCTCTTCTTCTCTTTATTTCCAAAATGCATGTGATCATCAGAAAACTCCATCTCTACCCTCTCATCACCTCGGACAAGTTTCTCATAACTTTTGAATTCACGAGAGACCAAGTCCCTTTGATACCTTGGATTCAATCCTGAGTAAGAGTGGTTGATTTTTCTATCAAGAGCCAAAATAAGTTTTAGAGAATACCTCGCCAGTCGGGTGAATTTATCTTCATAAAACACCACTAAATCTTCCTCCTTCTGTTTCAATTCAAGGAATTGATTCTCCATTTTGAGTCACACCACCTTAGGAAAATATTTTTCAAGGAAAAGAATTTTAAATTCATCCCACTCTAAGGCATCAAAATCCTCTCTACCCTTGATATTCCTTACCATTGACCACCACTAATTAGCTTACCCTTCAAAACAATAAATGGAAAGACTTAAATTTTCATTGTCTGAACATACCATAACATCGAATATATTTTCAAGGGATTTGATCCATCCTTCAGCTGCTACTAGTTCAGAAGATCCATTGAATTCCGGAAGATGTTGTATCATAAAATGTTCCAATACTATCATGTTCCGTTGTGGTATCTCTATTGTTTCTCTTGCATGGATTCCACTACCATTTATTGCCTGCGTTAGCTGAGCCATTACTGTCACAAGCTGCTTGGTTCCAATCCCTACCATTCCGGGCTGTAGTTCCGGAAGGATGTCATGCTGTCGGTGACTCTCTTCTTCAGCACCCCTGTTCCTTCTACGGACAACCATTATGAACAAATATGTCTTAGATGAAGTAACATGGTAATCGTTAAATGCTGAAACACTTCAAATTAAACATAGATTGAAAATCAATTATGGTATTCTATTAACATCACCCTAACCCCTAAGGTTATCTAAAACATCTTCTGATGGAAACTTTAAGGACCCAGCCTTAGTACATACATAATCTTGAATTTAGTCAAGAAAACACTTCATTTTTTATTGAGGATATTTTCAAGTTTAGAGATGTAGAGAATTAGGACAATACATTCAAAATATTACACATTATTATAGAGTGAATAACATAAAAATAGTTTCCATTTTTTTTCAAAATACAAAACATTAAAACTTAAAACAAGACTCCTTGAAAATTCTTAAACATTTAACATGGATTTTTTAATTGTCTTACCCATACATTAACCTATGAAAATCATTTAAAAACTTGGTATGAGCACAAAATCTTAGTAAGGGATGGGAAAGAAGGAAAGATCACATTAGTCCATGAATACTCATAATGTATGAAAGCATTTTCAAAAGACATTATTGTCACCCATATATACTTACTTTGTCTAACATGAGATTTACACAAGATCCAAAAAAACATGAGAACATAAATATAATCATAAAGGTATCTTGGTGCATTAATTACATAATCTTTTAACCATTCTTGGCTACCTTATAACTTGTAACCCTCATGGCTACGTTACTTTGTGTAACCATCACAGTTACACTTGGAGTAACCATACGACCGACCTCCAACTTACTCATACCCAATGCATTGGAGGGAGATATATTTACCACCATTCATCATAAATAATTCCCAATAACCAAAACATAATCATAAAACATGAATAAATCCATAAAAACATTACTTTGGAATTTTGAAAAACTGAATTTAAAAAGAGGATTTTTAATGAAAATCCCCTTATAAATATCTTAAAATTGAAGAGAGAATTAATATAGTGGATGGAGTATGTATATATACTTGAAATAAACATAATAATATATAATATAAATATAACCCATCACACAAACAATTTAAATATCACATAAATAATGAAGTAGAAGGTTAACCTAAAGAATGGAAATCAGGTTAAGAATTCCCTTAACTCAGGTTTTCCTTACTTCCCACTTGTTTAAAATTCCTGTATAATGGTTAAAAGAGTGTTATTAGTAGTTTAAAAAAACATTTTCATGTTTATAACATCTTATATTATCATTTCATAACAACATTTCACCCCTTAATTGTTAGTATTTTGTTCTTGCACTGTTTTGGGTGAGTTCCTTACATGATTTCAATGATTGATTCATGATGGATGTTCTTGTCAATTGGAAGTGAAACTCTAGAATTGGAATGAAATGGAATTTAAATATTTAAAGTACCATAAATTATAACATTTATCATTTTGACGTTTTATATGAGGATGATTCATAAGTTTAAACATTAATGATGTTCGTTTAGATCTTTCAGTGGTTCTTCGATAACAACAACCTCATTTTGTATTATAATTTAGAACCATGACTAAAAAATAATTACAGAACCATGGATGAGACATAATACATATATTATAACCTGGTTCAGTCATAAAAATGGTGTTATAACCAGACCTGAAATAATTAATGAAAATTGAAATCACATCATCCACGATGTCGGTAATTCGACACATCACAGACAATATTTTAATTCCTTAAATAAGTGGGGGAGGAGAAAAATAATGATGGTGAATTTTACATGAAAATTAGAGAATCAAGAATATACAACATTCTGGAGCTTTCATGCCTCTTGGTTAATATGAGGTGAGTAAAGAAGAAGAAAAGAAAGGAATCTTAAAATAAAATAAAACTTGATAAATTTCTCACGAAAATTCGGCAGCCTAACGACGTCTCTTAAAATTTCATAAAAAATAGTTTGATTATAGGAAGAGGATATCTCATCATTCATAAATAATATGGGTAGTAAGTGGGAATATTTAATGAAATATCCCATCATAAGAAAAAGGTAATGGAAGAGAATAACATAAAATGAAAGAAAATAAATAAAGTAAAAGAGGATGTTTACCTCTTGATCTCTTCTCCTTGAGATCCTCTTTAAGGGATTTGGTTTTGGTATTTTGGTGATACCAGAATCTCTAGGATGTGGAGAAGAATATTGGGGAGGGAATTTGGCAGAAATTAGACAATTCTCAAGGCTTGAGAGGTGTGGGATGAAGAGGGGAGTGCGGGTGGTAATTATAGTGGGGGAGAAGGGGTATTTTTAATTATTTTAATCATTATTATAATATTTTTTGCTCAAGACTATGAATAATATTAATTAATGTGACCCAAAATATTAATAATGGAATGTGAGTTCAAACCAAGTGGTCTTACATCATCCTTGAATCATCTATGATGCAGTAAATAAAGTATTTATCATTTATCGTATTTTATCGTATTTTACTATTCAACAAAAATTCTTGAATTTCAGAAAAATCCGAAAAATTTACCCTAACAATTTTTCAATGTCTAGAATTCAAAAATTAAGTCCATTTTTGAAAAATAAGTTTCTAAATATTATTAATTTAATTTTTAGAAAAACATGGGGTGTTACATTTATAATGTTTGACATTATTAATTCCATAATTATGAGATTATTTATTGATGTCCAAGCAATTATTTTATTAGTTATGATATCAATGGAATAGTTTAAAGATTATGTGATTATTTATATGGAATTATTTTATCATTATTTATTCCTAACATATTAGTTTTCATGGTTATGTTATTTATTAAATGGAATGATTTTTAAGATATTTAAATTGAAATATTGATTATTCATTATTTATTTATGATATATTCCACCATATGAATACACTTAATGAAAATATGATCTCACCCCTTTATTATTTTTCCATTTCCTATGATTCTAGGAAGTGTATTATGATTGATATTCAAGGATATGATAAATGGAATAATGATGTTCTCAAAGAAAATTATATGTTGTATTTTATATTTTCAATTATAATGTGAGATTCAAGTATGTATCTAGTTTTATAATACTACTAAAATATTAGGTTATTTTAGATGTGATCACTTGTATATAGTACCAATTTAGTAAAGCTACCACTCACTATGGGCTATTAGGGTTGGGGTGTTTGTAGAGGAAGGGCACACTAAACATTTTAGAACCCTCTTAGAGATTCATTGGTGAAACCATTTATATAATTTTTTTCCATGTATGGATTATAGAAACATGATGTATATTTCCTAGGACATTTCTTGACTAAACACAGAATAAAAGTTGATGTATTAAGGAGTAAGGAATTCATCTCATGGGAAGCACCCAGAAATATGGAGAGTTATGTAGTAATGTGATGGGTAACTTTGATAAGGGGATTCTTTGTCTCTTTATTTATTTTTTCCACTAATTGTGTATGTTTACTATTTCTTTTAAATAACTATCTATTTAAGTGATTTTAATATAGTCAAAATTTAAATGTCAAGACATTTTTTATCATATATTTTCTTTATAGATGATTTTATTATTTTTAGGGAATATAATAAGAAATATAGAAGTATTATGGAAATTTTGGATAAATTTTGGAATTATTTTGGTAAAAAAAATAATTTTAAAAAGTCGGGTCACCTTTTCATCACTAATATTTTCCCAACTATTATTCAGGACAATATTAGTTTAGTGGGAATTCAATAGGTTATGAACTATGATGAATATTCAAGACTTCATCCATTAATTTTTTGTTCATCTATAACTAATTTTTAATGATAAGAGAGAGAGAGAGAGAAAGATATGTTTAAAGGTTATAAAGGTAGATTATTATATATGTAATAAATAATGATTCATAATAATATTGTGACATTATCCTTTTTGTGGTATGTGATGTGATATTTATAGTTTCTTAAAAAAGTTTTCATAACTTATTTACATGTATTGTTATAATGATGATATTGGGAAGAGATGAAATATTTTGCTCAAGTTGGATGTTATTTATGATGGTAAAATCAAGAGGGGATTTCGATTAGGGTTTCATTTTGTTTTTTCATTTCTATAAAAAAATGGCGGAGCATTCTACATAACTCAAATCCAATTTTAGTTCATGTTCTTTATGTTGATAATTTTTAAATTAATTCATTTTAGTTTTCCTTATTAGTTTATAGTCCATTATATGTTTAGTGTGGCCTTTTAAAGACTCATGTGATTATTAAAATAAGTATTAGATAGGGGTGGGATCTGGTTGTGATATTTTATCCTAGTATAATAACTGGTTTTATATTATAATCAATTTCATGGTGTTTCCACCATGGTTAAATGTATATAAAAATATTAAAGAATACGATTTAATGTTTCTTGGGGAATATGATCTTCGATTTATTAGATATTTATTTTTATCTTATGAAGATATTATGATTTTTAATGTTACATTATATTTTATTAATGAATGGGATTCTCTTACTTTGAATGATAAGGAGTGTGAATTTTTTTTAGTGGAATTACCATATATGTTGTTAAGTAATTTTATTCTAGGGTATTTTTAGGTTGTGTTAGTCTCTTTTATAACTTCATATTCTTGAGATTATTGAAAATTAATCTATATAATAAACTAAATACTATTTTTTTTTGATTTTATGTAAAATCTTACTAATAATAGTTTTTTAGATAAATAAGATATTAAAGTTTATTTAAAGTGATATAGGTTTGGTGGATAAGAAGATTTAGGGCATGTGTTTCAGTTGTTCTATAGAGTTTATGATGTTTGGGGTAATGATGAAATGAATTCTAATTTTTATTCTTTCTTTGTAATTTTTGATATTTTTATGAATCTTTTTCATATATAAAAATGTACTAGGTATAATTTTTCATTTTTGTTTCTTTCTGAAAAATTTAGAATGATAAAAATGGGTTAAAATTTATGGTTTCTAAGAGATCTTCATAAAATTTATTTAGAAATGCTACTGAGTTGTGGAATTGGTTCTAAATGATCTGGGGTAAGGATTTCAAGGTTTATGTTATTTAATGGAATATCACTCATATAAATTTTCTTATGATTAATATGTATTCTTATCTTGAGTATTAGAGGGAAATAAATGGATTTTTAGAATTTTCATAGGTTTTAGTGGGTATTTTGGTTATTTTCAGGTCATATTATGGAATTTTATGTAATATTCATGATCTTGATTTGAGAGTTTTGTTTTCAAGTATTCAACTATAAATTGTACTTTTTTTGTATTTTTAATATAAATATTACTATGTTATGGTTATTTCAATGATTAAAAAGGTTAATTTGGATTCATTTTAAACTCAATTACTATAATATTTTTTTCAAATAGATTCAAAGAATATGACATTTTCTTGAGAACCTTTTGCAGGCCTCTCTTCCAATTATAATCTCTCCTCCCCGGTGAATGGAAGATACCCCCTGGACATACCTACTATGGAAAATCATCCATATATTCTGAAAGAATTGGTAGTTAAGCACATTTCTTTAGCATATGAGCCCCATTTCACTCCTATTGGAGTTTGGAACAGAGCTCAGTTAAATATGACTCCAAGACCAGATGTTCTAAGAAAATTTAGGGCCATGAGTCTGGGGCCAGTGCCAGACATCTTGTCCTCCAATGATTAATATCCTATTATATAATAATCATTGATTGGGTTCTTGGGTAAAATCAGACTTTATTTCCAATGAGTTTCATTTTCACTATGTTTTTATGCTTTTAGTTCTTGAACCGTAACAAGATTCGGAAAAAATCAAGCTCTTTGCTCAGCATATGAGAGCTCATGGATTACATAATGGTTACCAATATAATTCTTACATTTGGTTATTTTGGAAATCAAACTTTTCCATTGACTTGGTTTTTATGTCAGAATAATGTATCAATACTAAAATCTCAGGGGTGGTGTGTGCATATTTTCTTTCAGTTGTCTATGATAAGTGCGATGCTCATGTTTGAGAGTCTTTGGGGGAGTCTATTAGTTTTTTCCAATCAAGAGATGTTCCCTGGTTATTTGGTTGGGACATCAACATTGTGACCTGTCCAGAAGTGAAAAAGGTTAGTGTCCCATTTTACAGAAGAGAAAGTCATTCTTTTTTCACATTCATGGAAAACAATAGACTTCTTAACACTGGTTTCTCAGTGGATCCATTCACATGGTGTAACAACCATCATGGGAACAAGTGATCAGGGAGTAACCTGGATCATTTCTTAGTGAATGGAGAGACTATATCTGCCTTCCTTGATATCTATGTTTCCTATCTGGTTTGTGGCCTTTCATACCATTCACCACTTCACATTACTTTGAAGATCAGAAGTGATAATAAGGACTTATTACATTTTTCCTCTTCATGGGCAGACAACTCAGGTTTTCTTAACATCACAAGGAATACATGGAATATTTCTATTAGTGGTAACCCATGGATCTCCCTCCATAACAACCTAAGGTATCTTAAAAGTCACTTACAGTCATGGGTCAATAATCACCCTATTAATGTTTTTGAACTGGAGGGTTTAACCAGCGTCATTCAATATCTTGAGTCAAAACTTAATAATTCTTGGGATTATGGTACCTTTCTGAAGTTGTGGTGAAAAAAATATTGATAGCTAATTTTCTTCTGAATCAGGAACAGTTTGCTAGAGAAAAATCTTGAATTAAATAATTGTGTGAAGGAGACTAAAATATGGGATATTTCCATTCCTACATTGAGGAAAAACACATATTCTCTAATCTTAACCTACTGATCAAGGATGGGTAATACACTAATGATAGATACATTATTGGGAACTTAGTTTATAACCACTTTAGGACTCTTCTAGATTCTCCAAACCCTCATATGGAAGGTGGCTACTTGATATGCTCCACTAATTTTTTTATTATATTCCATGTTCGATGTCTGATGTAGTGAATGGAATCTTGAATGCTATTCTAGATGAGGGGGAAATACAAGATGCGATATGGTCAATAAATCATGTTAGTGCTCCTGATCTGGATTCTTACCCAACTTATTTTTACAGGGCTTCTTTGGATCTTATGAAAAGGAGTTTGATCAACATGGCGAAATACTTTTTATGAGGGTTTAATCTTCCTCATGTGGCCTGTGTGACTAAACTTATGCTTGTTCCTAAGGTCAAGTATCCCCTTTTTTTAAATCAGTATCATTCCATCGGCCTATGAAACATACCTTATAATGTCATAGCTGTCATTCTCAACACAGGGCTTGACCCCTTCCATCTGAGTTGGGTATTTGAGGAATAACATGGTTTCGTGAAAGGAAGATCGATTCAAGGGGCTATTGCCTTGGCCTAGGAAGTCATCAGTGACGTCAAATTTAAGTCTTTTGGCAGCAATGTGGAAATCCAACCTGATATGAGAAAATCATATAATAGATTTGAATGGAGCTTTATCAGTAGGGTCCTAATGAGTATGAGTTTTTCAACTTGGGTTATTGATCTGCTCTTTCATTGTTTTAGTTTTCCATGGTTGACTACATCCTTCATGTGTAACTAATTCAATTTTTTCAAAGTTATATGAGGTTTATGACAAGGGGGTCCTCTTTCCCCCTCTCTCTTTATCATGGATCAAGACGTCCTCATCTACTATATTAATCATTGCATTACAGTGGGAAAGGTTACCCCTACAACAACACTACTGGAAATTGGTTTATTTGAGACATGTAATTTGCGACGGTGACCCATCGCAAATGGCTCATTGTAGAAAATGGCATCACAAATAGATTTTCAATGTTAAAAAAACCATATTGTAAATACCCATCAAAAATAATATTCTCATGTTTTAAAAAAAACCTGTTCGACGGGCCTGTTGCAAATAAATTTATTTTTTTTACAAAATAAAATTGCATAAAATAATAATAATAATAATAAAATAATATTATAAAATAATAACAATAACAACAACGATAATAATAATAAAATAATAATAATATCATAATAAAATAACAGTATTATTAATGAAATAATAATATTAATATTAGTAAAATAATAGAAAATTATAAAATAATAAAGGATTATAAAATAATAAAAACCTCAATGTTTGAAGAAATAAAAAAAATAATAACAATAATAAAATAATAATAAATAATAAATAAATATTAAAATAATAAAAATAATAAAAAAATTAAATAAAGTAATAAAATAATAAAAAATTATATAAGTAATAAAATAATAAAAATGAAATATTAACAAAAATATAAAAAAACACACTATATATAAATTTAAATAGTTATTACAGAAAAAATACATTCCAATGTTTTATCATAAAAAATAAATACATCACTGAGGGAGAGGGTCTTCCGGAGGAGAAGGATGAGATGGTGGAGGGAACTCCATCCCTAAACCATGAGTCCGACATCGCATATACTCTATCTTCTACTCATGTTACTACTTCTTCCACTGATACATATCCTCCTCCTATTTCTAGTACTGTGGACGGAACACTTCCTCCTCCCTATGCATACTCTCTATAAGCCCAACTTGAGCTTGTAACTACTCTTGATATTGTGCAGTAGATGAATATGACTCTTCACAAGCTCCTCTATAGTTGCACGCTGACATTGTAGTGGTACCATAATAACCCATATGAATTTATTGAGAGATGATACCAACAAATCTAAGTTTATTAAAGTCATACTAGGTCACCTGCACCCATGTTGCCTCATCAAATCTGGAAGAACTAGTCTGATCATCGATCTCAACTTGACTCTCAGTCTGTGTCTGAGACATAGCGACCTCATATGACTCCTTTAATTTCAATTTAAAATTAAAATAGTTAAAATATTATTAGCAATTAATTTTAAAACTCAAAGAGAAATTATACTGAACAGAATATGACGTTGGTGTTAATCTCTAATCTCTCTAGTGATTGGATTACTATACATACTCTTATAAATGTAAAACTCTGTAATATCAGGTTGTTTGACTGCCAATATGAATATATTATAAACATTTTATATTTAAAGTTATATAAATTACTTTAAAAAGGTTATTTCCATATATTCCCTATATGTACAGAATGTATGACTACCAGCTCGATATCTCAACTCTGGTCTCCCCCAATTTTGTCGACCTACTGATGATCTCCTTTGAAAATAACCACCCATCCAATGTGAATATAATCCATCCCAAACCTAAGGTGAAATGTAATATGGTCGATGGGAATTGTAGGACTAATCAAACTCTTTGACTCCTTATTTCTTCATTGTTTTCCTCCTCAAATTGTGTAAAAACTAATGGTAATGCTCACACATACAACTCTCTCATTCCTACTAGATAGAGACAAAAATTATCTCATCAATGGGATACCATAAAACCTAAAAACAATTAATAATATCTTGTTATTAATTAAATAAATTTCAAAATAAATATTTTTTATTTACATACCAGCCAATGATCGAACATACGGTGCTGTAAATCTATGGGAATCTGATCCCAAGTAAACCATGCCTCAGAAAAATAATTTCGTAGTATATAACTCTCATTTCCAATAGATACATGTTTAAATCTATGATAAAAAAGAAAAAATAAGAAAAAAATTAGTATATAAATAAATTAATGAAAACTAACTAAAATACAAAGGTAAACATACCTCTGCATGTGTGGATCGAAGCTAAGATGTGGAAATTGCTTGGAGATAGGGTTACGAATAATCAATCATGCAAGACCACACCTCCTCCGAGTCATCCCTAAACCACCAGCAGTTTGAGGGTTAGATGATTCAATAGCCTGCTCGTTATCAGGTATATCAGCCTTCTACAATTGACAAAATAGATCCAAGCCCATCTGAAACAAGAAATGATTATTGGTATAAAATAGTTAAAAACAACTATTATATATATATATATTTTTTATATGATTATAACTAGCATTTAACTATATAAATATTCATCTGCATCCTCATCTTCATATCTGATGGTGTCAATATCTTCATATTCCTCCTCAACATCATCAATTTTTATATGAGTTTCAGTTTTATCATATCTTTTCATTTCAAATTAATTTGTAACATCATTAACATCATCTTCACCATGAAACCTTAACTATGAGGTTTCATTATCAATATTCATGTATCTTTATGAAAAAGATGGATTTAGAGCAATATCATGAAAAATTTCAATTTATTGATCTTTAGGGGAACAAAATTAACTTTGAGTAAACTGATTCTCCCAAGATTTTATTTTTATTATGCTCCACCAATTACCCAACTATATTAAAATAGCACAGTAATTTTCATAATAAATTTGATGGTCTTGATGATCCAATAAAAATGGTTCATTTACCTTAATAAAGATTTTATATTTAATATCAATGATTCCATTGATAAAATGAACACCCAAGACACTCAGTATCCAACAAATGACATGTTAGCATCATTTTGTTGTTTTGTCCCAGATAACACAATTCAATAATTTCTTCCAGTATCCTATAAAAGTCAACTTCAATTTCTCTATGATGATATTATCTCAAGAAGACACTACTATTCATTTCTTTTTAGTCCCTATATACACATTTATGAAATTGAAATCCATTCACCACATATAAATTATAATATTTAACCATTTTGGATGGTGGGTTACTTAATACACATAATCAATTATCAATTTTATCAACATGTTGAGATAATAAGAAATTTGTAAAACAATTATCAATATAACAAGTTATAAATTGATTTTATATGTACAACTATATGTAATTTATTTTACCAATTTTTGAAACTAGTGGGAAAAATTATTTTTTTGACGTTCTTCAAGAGTGACTGCTGTAATTTGTGGAAGCTATTTCTTGATAAGATTATCATATAAACTATAAATAAAATAATATTAATTTAATATAAAATAGATTTTAAAATAAGTGATAGGAGTAATCATAATACAAATGGTGTCATTTCTTCATAGTTGAGAAGAACATATGTATTATCATTATGATGTTCATCATTTAAAATCCATCATTCATGAACTCCACCGAAGCCAAGTTTGGGATGATTGAAAACTAAAAATTGATTCCTCATTTCATCATAAACATTTCCTTCATTATGACCCATGTGGGTTTCTTGAGGTATATTCATATTGAAAAGAATGAGAGAATAAAAAACAAATTTCCTCCTATAAATAATCTTATACAATTGAGTCTTTAACTGATGCTTTGTTATGTACTTTTTTCTTCAATTCCTACATTCATCTCTCGAATGGTACATCCATCAGAACTGTACCATACCTCCACATTTTTCTTCATATATAAAATATAATATCAAATGTTCTATTGAGTTAAATAAATCTGAAAGGAAGATTTTTCTCAGTTTATATAAAATTAAAACAATATCTTCTTACAGTCTTCTTAGTGAATCTTAGTCTATTTTCCCCGTACAAATGTCTCAGAAAAAATATGATATGTTTTTTATCACATCCCAAATAATATAATTCCAAAACACTCTTAATCAAATCAACAAAATTATTTCCATTATAACATGACAGTCATGAATTTTTAATCTAGTAATATGACAATTTCCAACACATCGTCCCAAATTGGAAGCATAACCATATGGAAGTTTCAAATTTTTAATCCACTGAAAAAATAATAATCTATTTTCTTTGGATATTTTATAATCTTCTTTTGGGTTCATTAAATTCTATGATCTTAAATTTTCAAATAGTTCAAGTTCTAGTCACCTGCAGTTTTGGGAAGATCTAATCATGCCATTACATTATCTTTATTATTACCCGATGTATCCAAAATTCTATGAAATAAATTATCAAAACAGTTATTCTCAATATGCATGACATCCAACATGTGACAGAACAAAAAATCTGACCAAATATGGTAGATCACAAAAAATTCCCCATTTTATCTAATTATGTTTTTCCCAAAGCCATCAACTTTCTAATTGTTTAATGTTTGTCCAAATATAATGGGAGGTAATGATGCGACAATTTATTATAACTCTGTACCTGATATAATTATTGGAGGTTCATCACTTTCATTTGTGCCTTTTTTAAAATGATATTTGTTCCTAAAAAAATAACGATTGGTTGGAAGGAATCTGTGATGACAGTTAAAAAAAATAATGTTTTTCCATCGATGAGCATAAAATCTTTTCTGTCTATCATATAGTATGAAAATGATTTTGGAGCATGTGTACTCCATATAGATAAGATTCTATATGTTGGGAAGTCACTAAATGTCCACATTAATGCATATTTCAGTAGAAAAGTTTGTTTCATAGTAACATCATATGTACTGACACCATTACTTCACAATAAATATAACTCATCAATCAATGGTTTCAAATAAACATAAATATTCTTTTTCAGATGTCCTGGATTTAATAAGGTCAAAAAGATATATAGATCATTCGTCAACATCCAAGGAGGTAAATTGTATGGAGTTATAAAGATTGGCCAACATGAATACTGGCTATTTTTAGAACCAAATAGACAGAAACTATTAGTAGAAAGACCCAATCACACGTTTTGGGCTTTTGAAGAAAAATATGAATTCACTTGGTCAAAATGTTTCCATAAATCAACATCAGAGGGATGATTTAATCTTTTATCGGTTGAAATATTGGTTTTGTGTCATGATATCAATTCCACTGTGTTCTAAGACATAAACAAATTCTACAATCTGGGTGTATGCATGAAATATCTCAACTGTTTTATAGGAATCAATCCATAATTCCCTAGTTGAGTCACTTTATACCTCGATTGTCCATATATGGGACAACTATCCAATGAATCCTTTTCACCATATTATAATACGAAATCATTTGAACATGCATGAATCTTTTTATAACCAAGACCCAGATAAAAAAACAGCCTATTTCTCTCATAGAACATTGTAGGAAACACATTTCCTTCATGTAATGTTGTTTTGACTACATAGAATATCTGATCAAAACAGCTATTTGAAATTCCATTATCTGATTTAATAGACATAAAATTTTCAACCTCTTCAAAATTTCTTATCTTAAAACTAGTATATAAGGCATCCTTAATAGACCTTAACAACACATAAAATTGAGATGGTTCCAATTCAGGAGTGAAATCAATATCATCATGAGTTTTAGTTTAGTGAAAAGAAAAACCTACCACACAGTGTACTAAATTTTGAAACTGTGATGGATCCAAAATCAAATTATTAGTATCTTCTCTAGAACAATGTTCACCATGTTGATACTAGAAATAATATTTTATTTGAAAACCAAAATGCAATAGATAACCCCCAACATTATGAAATGTGTCAAACTTCCTCAAAACACAATTTTTACATAGTCACTTAATTGTCCCTTCTGAAACAAATTCTAAATTTGATGATGTAAATGATAAGAATGTTTCAACACCCTCAATATATACAATATTTAAACTAGAACTATTTTTATTCCTATACCTATTTATCCAAGTGAGATCATCCAATAATGTCTGATGTTGACTTCCTTATTCCATATTTCTCTAAAAAATATAAAATAAATAGTTTTTTTGAATAATTTGATATAATAAAAACATAATTCAAAAAAAGAAAAAATTGTTCATTATTCCCCAATATTCTAAATTACCATTATTTATTAGTAATTACCACCAATTATTACTAATTACTACTTATTATTGCTACTTATTCATATTTATTACTATATTACTAATTATTACTAATTATTACTAATTATTACAAATTATTACAAATTATTATCATGTATTACTAATTATAACTATTTATTACTAATTATTACTAATTATAAGTATTATTATCAGTTAATACCAATTACTAATAATTATTACAAATTATTCCTATTTATTGGTATTTATTATTATTTATTAATAATTATTATTAATTATTCTTATTTATTACAAATTATTATTAACTATTCCAATTTATTACGAATGATTACAAATTATTATCCATTATTCCTAATTACTACTATTAATTCCTATTTATTACTAATTTTTACAAATTTTTACTAATTATTACTAATTATTACTAATTATTACTAATTATTACTAATTATTACTAATTATTACTAATTATTACTAATTATATCTATTTATTACAAATTATTCCTATTTATTACAAATTGTTCCTATTTATTATAAATCATTCCTATTTGTTAAAAACAATTACAATTTATTACAATTTATTAAAAGTAATTACCATTTATTACTTATTATTACCATTTATTATTAATTATTACCATTTATTAATAATTATTACCATTTATAATTAATTGCTATCGTTTTTAGTGATTATTTATATTTATTAGTAATTATTACCATTTATTAGTAATTATTACCATTTATTACTAATTATTATTGATAATTACTAATTATTACTAGTAATTATTATTTATTTCTATTTATTACTATTCATTTCAATTTATTTCAATTTATTTTAATTTATTACTATTTATTTCTATTTATGACTAACTATTAGTAATTATCAATAATTACCAGTAATTATAACTTATTATGAGTAATTATCACTAATTCACACAGTAATCATTTTTTTATTTTATAAAAGCCAGTTAAAGGGAGAGCGATGCCCAACATATAACCCAAAACATGGTCAGGAGAGCCAAAAAAACAACATGCAACACAAAGCAGGACAACATTAAACATCATAATAAACATAGTCATCAATGCATCCCATGCATGATTCTTCTTCTCCGGTGGCTAATTCCCACTCTAGATGTCTCCAGAAACTTTCAATTTGAACCCAATTCCTAAGTTGATCAAGATAAGCCGTATTTGGAGAAGCCTCCTAAACTTTGCTTCCCTTTTAAAATGCAAGAACTACCTGGCTATTCCGTTTAGAAGAAGACCTAGTCTGCATTGGCCGTGGTAGATAAGAATAATCCTTCCTTGGACACCTTATTAGTGGCGCAGATGAAGGTATTTCACCTACATACCTCAACTGATTTCCACTCTAGACGATATCGCTGAATGAACGGCCGATAGGGGTACCCAAGTTTTTTCCCTCCCCCAGGGTTCTCACTTCCCTTCCCTGATTGCTCCCTCAACGCAGACTCAAGACACCCAATATTAAAACCCGGTCTCTGTTCTAATTGGTTACTTTTCATCAGGGGTTATCGCCTTTCCACCAAAGGTTGTTCATCCCCAGCCATATAACCTTCCTCCTTCCCCTTACCTTCCATCAGAAGAACCTCTGGAGTCAAGTCGCCACCAAGGCAATCCTTCCTAGTGTAAGTATGAACCATCATAACAGACAAACCCTGACTGGCGCTATCCCCTGGCCCCAGATTCAACAATTCCAGCAAAAGAGGGAGACTTACCATATTGAGGGAACCTTCCACAGATCCTGTAACTGGATCCTACTCTATATGACCAACCTGCCTATCCTCAGGGACCTCCGCATCACACTCACCTCCTGTAATTACCTCCTCCTCCAGGCCTGCAGTCAGATTTTCCTCACCTAGCCCCTCAAACCTGTTACTCAAAGACAGAAATGAAGTCTACAGGGGATGAAGACCTTTGGTATCCTTCGTTCTAGTCGAGTTAACCACCTCCACAATACTGAAGCCCCGATCCTCTTCAACCTGCTCTGAATCCACAACCACAGAGGACCAAGCAGTCGCCTCTTTATCCAGATTCATCCTAATGCTAGCAGTTCCAACTATAAGGCCTTCATCAAAAGAAACATTATGAGATCCAAAGGCAACCTTCTCCCCAGCTGAAGCAGTCAGCTGAGACCCCTGCCCACCTACTACCAACTCCTTAGCCGTCATAGTCCGAACCACCTTTACACTATTGTCCAACATCCTGTTCCTTGAGCCATCCTCCTTTCTCATTATCGCATCTTTTCCACTGCACCGTGGATCCCTCGAATGAGAAAGAAAACCGCTTTGACAGGCTTCAAACGAGTGACCCAGACGTTCGCAAAGACCACAAAATTCAGTCCAGTTTTCGTAGACAACTCTATGTTTGAACTTGTACTCCTCGCCGATCGTGATCCAAATGCAATCAAAAGGGACATGCGATGCATCCATTTCAACACACACCCTGGGATTTACCGGATGGAAAACCACCCCAGTATGACAATCAGAACAAAGATATCTTCCTAACAGGTTACCCAGCAAGCGAATAATCGAAGGGTTTTGAAATGGTAAAGTGATTTTATAAAATCTTACACAAACAACACTGGAAGGAGAGTCCCAGTTCATATGAAGATCGAAGGACCACCGTAGAAGCATAAATCTAGTTCTATTAAAGTTGTGAGGAGCCCTTGCCCAAGCCTAGATGAGATCTTCCTCTGATTCAAACCTAATCATAAATTTCTTATTGTCCATCAATCCCACCACCACTCGTTCGCGAAGATCCCATGATCCAAAGAAAAATCGATCGAAGTCATCCACATAGGGTCTTCTATGTTTGAACCGGGCCACCAGAGTTAGATTTAGCAAGGCTGAGGACTCTGTGAACTCAGATAAGGAAATATGAAGATTTGGCGGTCCATCGAATAAATCAGAAACCCTAGGATTAAAATAAACTTTCAGAAAAAGGGGGAAGAAACTTCGGGTTAGAGAATGGCCGAAAGGACCTGGTTCTCCCAAGAGACGACGATTCCCCCTCCCCCACCAGGCGAGAGGAGCCAGCGCAGCCGTCACCGTCTTCACCGGGGGAAGAGCATCGATAGGTCGAGAGCTGCTGCCGTCTTCACCTGGGGAAGAGAAATCGAGTAATTATCACTAATTATTAGTTATTATCACTAATGGTTTGTTATTATCACTAATTATTTGTAATTATCACTAATTAATTTTAATTATCACTAATTATTTGAAATTATTCCTAATTATGATTAATTATCACTAATTATCACTATAATTAGAAAATTATCATTATAATTAGAAAATTATCACTAATTGTCAATAATTATATCTATTTATTCATAATTATAACTAATTATTACTAATTATCACTAATTATTACTAATTATCACTAATTATTTCTAATTATCACTAATTATTATAATTAACAGTAATTATTCCTAATTATCACTATTTATTCCTATTTATCAATATGTATTTATAATTATGACTAATTATAACTATTTATTCCTATTGATTACAATTTATTCATATTTATTACTATTTATTTCTAATTATTACAAATTATAGAAATAAAGAGAAATAAATAGGAAGACACCAAGCATGCCCCACCTTCTATTTACGATGGGAAGCACTATTTCAAGAGGATTTGTAATGACCTGGAATTTCTATGTATTTTTTTAAAATAGATGGGAATTTTACAAATCCACGAAAATTGACGGCACATGATTTCGAGGCCTGGTGTGCCCTGAATCAATTTCTGAACTTTTATTCAGATACATTTAGTAAACGTACGAGCGAGTTTTTCTAACTTTTGAACCGGTGCTCGGAATTGAAATCTGAGGGAACCGTTGAACTCACAACATCGATATCCGCTTAAGGAGACTTTCACCTCTATGGTAGTTGGTCAAGAGTGAAAGATAATTTTTGGGTTTTTCATGAAAGAATAAAATAAAATAAAAGTTGTGTAACATTTTATTTTATTTTTCTTTAGGATCACCCATGTGGATATTTTCACAGGTGGGGACCACCTGAACTAAAACCTTCTATTAGAGGTTATATAGGTGGGGACCACCGAGCCTAACCTCCCGTGAGAGGTTTTCGTGGTGGGGATAACCTGAGGCTTAAAACCCCCTCAACCCCTTTGAACTCCCTCATAATGGGGAGAAACCTCTTGAGCTCCCCCACTTAATTATTCCAACCTATGTAATTAATTACCCAATATAAATTTATGCCAACATATTCTATAATGTTGGCTAATTCATTTCTTCAGTGGAAATTGGGAGAAACTCTTGGCAAAAAAGGGAGAAACTATGATAATTAGGAGACATCTCTCCAATGAAGAACTTCCTCCACGAAGAACGCTTCCCCAAATAAAGAATGCCGATGAGGAATTTCTTCGACTTCAAAGAATTGATGCTTGAGCATGGTATTGGAGGTGTGTGGCAGATAAGATTAACGTCAAAAACTTCACCTTCTTCCCTCATCGTCGACGTCAATAAAAAAACAAGGTTGGGGTTATTATGGAATTATTAAATTCTCTCAATTAATTTACTCATTCTTGGAAATCATGGAGAACGTGGTTCAACCAAAACAAGTTAATCCATGAATCGTATTAAATTGTAGAGTTTTTAGTTCAGGATTCAATTTTATGAACTGCATGCTACCGCTCTAACGTGGAGGGTATGTTCCAAACAAACATGGCCCGAACCCTCCGCAGTTCTTCTTCTTTAGTGTATTCTTAGCCATGAACGAAGGTGACGAAGGCGATGAAGGAAACGACACCGCCACTCGAGGCCAGACCATGACCTCCGCACAGGCGGACTGCCATCCCACTGCTAGACCGCCGCCATGAGGGTGAGCTACAGCCGTCCGGGCCGCGCCATGCCGCTGAGCTTCCATCGTCCACCTAAGCTGTCATCGTCATCCGGGCCGAGCATCCGATGCCGTCCACCTAGCCACTGCCATCAGTAGAGCCGCCGCCGTCTGGGCCGAGACATACCGCTGAGCCGCCGCCGTCCGCCCAAGCCTCCACCGTCGTCCGAGCTGAGCCGCCGCTGCCGTCTGCCGTGCCGCCGTCGCCATCCTGGCCGAGCCGCCCTGTGGCATCCCCGCAGCCGAGCCCCCTCACAGCTCTCCGCGGCCTCGTGGCCACCCGAATCCTACCAGGCCTGGCCCAGTGGTCCAGGACACACCACAAGCCGGGTCGACCCGAACCAGTTCGACCTAGGCCGGGTCTGGTCAGTTCGGTCCAATCGGGTCAGACCAAACCCGGACCAGATACAACCCTATACATTACTTGGGCCATATCTTTGGCACCGGACGTCCGTTTGATGAACCGTCATCGGTGATGGAAATCTTGGAGCGAGACAGTCCCTTTGATTATACACCACTGGAGTTTTTTGTAAAGTTGGGAAACAGTTGGGTTGGATCGAGCACGAATCCAACCGGGCCCCCAGAACTAAAAGGCTAATAACTTACAGACCAGGCATCTGATTGAAACATCGTCTATTTCATTGAACCCCTATGATGTGGCGGTCCTTTGAATTACTTCTTCATGGGACTTCGTGGCAGTTGGATTATCGAACAGTGGCTTGTTGAGCGGATCCTACCACAGACAAGTGAGTATAGTGCAGGAACCAAGAAGATGGTTGTGACAAGGAGAATGAATAATGATCTTGTGTGGTTCAGGTCCTAGTGATCATGTGCGGGTCAACACCTAGAGATCTTGTGTGGGTCAGCTCTTAGCATTCCTGTGTGGGTCCGCACATAGAAATCATGTGTGGGTCAGATCCTAGCGATCCTGTGTGGGTCCGCACCTAGTGATCTTGTGTGGGTCTACCTCTTAACGGACTAAGATGATTCAGTAGTTATTACAAATCATATTTACTACCATACCTAAGTTATACCTAGTGTGAGATGATTTCATACCTGTGTGGTACTTTTCTTCATGGTAATACCTTGGTGGTATTCTTCTATGTGGCGTACCTATGTGGTACTTGCCTTTGGGGCAATTTCTTCCTTTGTGGATCAATTTGGCTTTGAGATTTTGAGTTGGACTCTATGTTTACCTCATAATTGAGACGGGTTTACTTGATGTCTTAGGTATATATATGGGCATATACCTAAGTAGGGTTATCAGTTGTTTTCACCCTTTGTGGTCTATCCTTTGTGGATTTTGTGAGACCTTGAGGGTCTCGTGGTCCCTACTGAGTATTGTTGTACTCAACCATGCACGAGATATGCCCGCACCTCATTGTGTTTGGTGTAGACGTCAGACAGTGCTGACTAAGGACAAGAGTACCAGGACCAGAGGTATCTCAGAGGTGGACGTTAGACGAGGCAAACCACATAGATGCCTGTTCACGATCTATACCTACCCTTATGGTAGGATTCGAAGTGGATGATATAGGAGCTGTTGCAGTTTACTTGTACTATCAGTTGTTTTGTATTTTATTGTTTTCCTTGTACATTCCAGTTGGGCTTGTATTCTGTCCCCATTTACTTACTCAACTCACTTTTTTTACTTTTCAGTTTACTTGTGTTCGTACCTTGCTGTGTTATTTGCTGGGTGTGTTATAGGTTATAAAGGCAATACCTTCCTAGTTTTAGGGAATACTCCTTCAGTGCTAGTCGCCAGCCCCTGGCCTACGGAAAGAAGGCTTGGGGTAGTCAAGGCATGGGCCCTAGGGGATGGGCTGTGAAAAATTGGTATTAGAGGATTCTGTTCTACCATGGAACATATGACATTGATCTTTCTTTTAACTACAATAGTGTTAAGTGTAGTGAGTTTGGTCATCAGCTTAGGGAATCCAATGTTGGTGCAGCGGCCAGCATATCCATACACCAGGACCCTGAATTCTGATTTCCAACTAAGTGCATGAAAACAATGACTACCTGTGTGTTTCTAAGAGTTTTCTTTATGATATCCCGAGTCAGATCACCCGGTATAACTTATTTACCATGGCATACCTATTTATTTTCAGGATGCCTCCATGCAGACAACCAGCTAGGGTTTCGATAGTAGTATGCACTGTTAGCCCACCAAGCGATAAGGCCTTGGTGTAGGGCCCTAATCCAGTGGAGGCACCAGCAGTACCATTACCCATTGGGCCACTGATGCTAACAGCCCCAGCAGTAGAGAGTACACACCTCTTGAGTGCATTGCACGAGTTTCAGCGCCATAGGCCACACCGTTTCAGGAGATAGATAGACCCACATGCGACTGAGGATTGGATGGAGCCCGTGGTGATAGTTTTCCAACAGGTAGGGACACCAGCCGACCTCATGGTGGTCCTTACTGCTAGCCTTCTATAGGAAGTAGTAGGAAGATGGTGGAGCGTGATTATCCATGTTGATGATGAGGTGGCACTTCTCTGGAAAGACTCTGAGAGCCTATTTCGAGCAGAGTTTGTCCCAGTGACTCTTCGCGCAATGCGCATTCCAGAGCTGCTTCATCTGCAGCAGGTCATCATGACTGTGGCTCAGTATTCTGCAAGGTTCACTAACCTCTCATGCTACTCCAAAAATATGGCGTGAGACCAATTATTCTGGGCCCAGAACTTAGAGCAAGGGATCATGCAATAGATCAGGGCTTCGATGATCTCACTCAGTATCCCGACGCAGGTGGGGGTTTTAGAGCGAGCCCTCATAGTGGAGAGTTTCCTTGCTGAGAAATCACCAGCAGTGAGACTCACCACCAGTCGTCATGTAGCAGAGTCTTCTACAGCTGGTAGTAGAAAGATTTCACAGAGGACCGGACCTACAGGTGGACGATCACAGGATTCAAGTTCGGTGGTGCAGGGCACCCGAGGCAGAGCCGATCATGCCAGGAGTTGGCAGTGTTACACATGCGACATGCAGGGTCACATGGCTCATTACTGTCTAACCTGCCATGCAGATGATTAGATGATGGTCAAACGACCACCCATACAGAGACATCAGATCGATCGAGGTGGTCTGTAAGGAGCTGGGGGACGTGATAGAGGAGTTGGTCATGCAGCTGGCAGTGGGTGATGATTTGAGATGTTACCGGCACCAACACCAGGAGGTCCACCCCAACCACAGGGAGATGGTGGACAGGGTAGATCTCAGCTCCATCCAACTGAGACCTACGATTACAGCGCCCTAGAGATGATATGAGGTACAGTCTGTGTCTATTCCACCTTAGTTGTAGTACTTATAGACATAGGTTCCAGTCATTCTTTAATTTCCACTACCCTCATTCAGAGCTCTGAGATTCTGATGGAGTCATTGGATCGATCCTTATGGATATAGACTTCTACAATAGTGGATTCAATGATTATGCACTGGTGCAGGTAGTGCGAGCTTACTCTAGAAGGTGAGATCTTTAGTTGGGATCTCTTAGTAGCAGCGTCGAGGCCTTAAAACGTCATCTTGGGTATGAACTAGTTATCAATAGTCCATGATCATATAGACTGTATTAGGTGAAAAGTGTGGTGTGTCCACATGAATGGGACTAGGTTTACCTTCTCTGATGAGAAGGTAGCATTTGAAGCACATAGTGAGCTTACCCAGAGTAGAGTGCATCCGATCACTCAACAGTTGGCAGGCCTAACCCTCGGAGCAGTTGATGTGGAGAGTCCTAGTTATCCTGTAGTGGTGGGGCAGTACACGGATGTCTTCCCTAATGATGTCCCCGGTCTACCTCCCAGTAAAGAGGTGGACTTTTACATTGACCTGTACCCCGATATGATGCTGATATCTACCCCAGCATATCGGATGGATCCCACAGAGCTTCGTGAGATGCAGGTACAGTTAGAAAACTTACAAGGAGAGTGATTCATTAGGCCTAGTGTTTCACCTTGGGAAGCCCTACTTTTATTCACCAAGAAGGAAGATGAGAGCTTGAGACTTTGTGTCGACTATCAGTGCCAGAACTAGGTGACCGTGAAGAACAAGTATCCACTTTTGAGGATTGACGACCTCCTTGATCAGCTTAAGGGATCACCACGGTTCTCGAAGATTGACCTCAGATCAGGCTATCACCATCTCATAGTACGAGATGAGGATTTACAGAAGACAACTTTTAGATTATAGTATGGCTATTACGAGTTCTTGGTTATGCCATTTGGTGTAACCAACTCTCCAACAGTGTTCATGGGACTCATGAACATGATCTTTCAGCCTTACCTTGATCGCTTTGTCGTAGTTTTTATCAACAACATTCTATTATACTCGTCTACTGAGGAGGGGCATGGCTATCATTTGCAGGTAGTAATAGATACACTTAGAGAACACCAGCTTTACGGTAAGCTCTCGATGTTCCAGTTCTGGATCCAAGAGGTTCACTTTCTGGGACATGTCATCTCAGAGGCTAGATTTCTAGTGTATCCAGTGAAGATTGCGGTGGTACTTGTTTGGGATCCACCCAAGAGTGTGATAGAGGTACAGAGTTTCCTAGGTTTGGCTAGATACTATCGGATATTTGTGCCCGATTTATCTAGAGTTATGGCACCACTATCAGAATTGAAGAAGAAGGGGAAACCCTTCATGTTGTCCGAGATATTCCATGAGAGTTTTCAGGAGTTTACGTAGAGGCTAACTAGTTCCCACGTATTGAGGCTTCCAGAGGAGGGCGTAGGGTATGTAGTCTACTGTAATGCGTCAGGGAATGGACTCGGATGTTTCCTGATTCAGGAGAAAGCAGTGATCACATATGGTTCTTGACAGCTGAGACAACATGAGTAGAACTACGTTACCAATGACCTGGACTTAGCTACAGTGGTCTTCACCTTGAAGATGTGGCGATACTATCTAATGGGAGAACATATTACAGTGTACTCTAATCACAAGAGTTTCAGGTATAAATTCTCTCAGTAGGACTTGAACATGAGACAATGACATTGTCTTGAGTTAATCTAGGAATATGACTTCGTGATAGACTATACTCCTGGGAATGGGAAAGTTGTACCAGATGCACTTAGAAGGAGGTCTTGTATACTGCTGCTACACGAGGAGACGGAGAAGTTGTCCATTTTGTAGATATCCATTGTGGATCGAGATGGATCAGTTTTTATTTAGTCTCTTACAGTCACTCTCCCACTTTTCCAGCGAGTCAAGGAGGTGCAGCATTGGGATGCTGACTACGAGGCTCGACGTACTCAGATAATCACAGGGCAGGCACCTGATGGATTTTCTGAAAGTGGGGATCACGTCATCCTCTTTAGAGGATGTACCATGGTACCAGTGTCGCTTCAGAATGAATTGTTGAGGGAGTTCCGCACATCCCCTATAGCGGTATATCTAGGAGTGGTGAATATGTACCAGGACCTCCGACTATAGAACTGGGGGTTGGGAATGAAGAAATCACTAGTAGAGTTTGTCACTCGGTGCCTCACTTATCAGCAAGTGAAGGTGGAGCACCAGGTACCAGAAAGCTTGGTTTAACCTTTAGATGTTTCAGAGTTGAAGTGGGATGGGATATCCATAGATTTCATGATAGTGCTTCCACGTACATCTAGGGGTCGTGATTCGATTTGGGTGATCGTCGACTGACTCACCAAGTCAGCCCACTTCCTACAGATCAGAGTGCAGGGTTCATTAGAGATTTTGGGATGCCTCTATGTGTAGGAGATTGTGTGGTTACATGGAGTAACCTCAACGATCATTTCCAATCATGATACTCGTTTTACTTCCAAGCTATGGAAGGGGTTGTAGGAGCATTTTGGGATGCAACTTCGTTTGAGCATCGCCTTCCATCCTCATATGGATGGTCAGACCGAGCGGACCATTCAGACCCTCGAGGACATGCTACGTACTTGTTTCCTTGACTTCAGTTTTAGTTGGGAGGATCACTTTTCTTTGGTGGAGTTTTCATACAACAATATCTATCACTCCACCATTGGGATGAAACCTTTTGAGGCATTGTATGGGCGACTTTACAGATCACCCTTGTGCTGGAATGACCCAGAGGAGTCATCACTCGTGGGACCAGAGATGGTACGGGCTACCATAGAGAAGGTGAAGATCATCAAGGAATGGATGAAGATTTCTCAAAGTAGGCAGAAGTCTTATTCCGACAGGAGATAGAGACCTATGGAGGTCAAGGATGGAGACCATGTCTTTCTATAGGTCTCACCTCGATGAGGTTTGCAGATATTTGGCCAAGGAAACAAGTTATCTCTGAGATTCATTGGACCCTTCCAGGTCCTCATCATAGTTGACTAGGTGGCTTATCACTTATCTCTTCCACCTCAGTTGCACCGGGTGCATGACATCTTCCATGTATCCAAGCTGAGGAGATACGTGCACGGACCTTCCCATGTCATCGACCATGGAGAGATGGAAATCGATGACGGGGAATCCTTTATGGAGGTTCCAATTGAGATTGACGATTTATAGAAGCAGGTCCTTAGTGGGTGGTCGATACCTCTGGTGCATGTTCGTTGGAAGCACGAGAACCTCTAGGAGAAAACATGGGAGCAGGAGGCTCAGATGGGTGCTCAATACCCCTAATTGTTTACCTAGTTTTTAGTTATGGATTACGGGGATGTAGAGCCCTGAGGTGGGGAGAATTTAAAGACCCGGAATTTCCATGTAATTTTTTTAAATATATGGGTATTTTACGAATCTGCAAAAATTGATGGCACATGATTCCGAGGCCCAGTGTGCCTGGAATCAATTTTTGAACTTTTCTTCGGGTACGTTCAATAAATGTACGAGTGGGTTTTCTAACATTTGAACCGATTCTTGTAATTGAAATCAGAGGGCACCGTTGAACTCACAACACTGATATTCGCTTAAGGAGACTTTGACATCGATGTTAGTTGGTCGAGAGTGCAAGATAATTTTTGGGTTTTCCGTGAATGAATAAAATAAAATAAAAGTTGTGTAACATTTTATTTTATTTTTCTTTAGGATCACCCATGTGGATATTTTCATAGTTGGGGACCACCTAAACTAAAACCTCCCATTAGAGGTTATGGAGGTGGGGACCACCAAGCCTAACCTCCCATGAGAAGTTATGGTGGTGGGGACCACCCGAGCCTTAAAACCCCCTCAACCTCTTTGAACTCCCTCATAATGGGGAGAAACCACTTGAGCTCCCCACTTAATTATGCCAACCTAAGTAATTAATTAACCAATTTGAATTTATCCCAACATATTCTATAATGTTGGGTAATTCATATCTTTAGTGGAAATTGGGGGAAACTCTTAGAAAAAAGGGAGAAACTTGGAGAATTGGGAGAAGGATCTCCAATGAAGAACTTCCTCCACGAAGAAAGCTTCCCCAAACGAAGAACACCGATGAGGATCGTCTTTGATTTTAAAGAACTGATACACGAGCCGGGGATTGGAAGTGTGTGGAAGATGAGACAAACGTTGAAAACTTCACCTTCTTCCCTCCTTGTTGACGTCAACAAACGAACAAGGTAGGGGGTTATTATTGAATTCTTTAATTATCTCGATTATTTTCATCGTTCTTGGAAAGCATGGAGAATGAGGTTCACCCAAAAAAAGTTAATCAATGATTCATATTAAATTGTAGATTTTTTTGTTCATGATTCCCATTTGTGAACTACATTCTACCACTCTAAAGTGGAGGGAGCGGGCCAAAAAAATATGGCTTGACCCCTCCACTGTTCTTCTTGTTTGGTGTGTTATTCGTAATGAACGAAAGCGATGAAGGCAATGGAACTGCCACCAGTGGCCTGCTACACCGCCCCTAGGCCGGACTGCCGCCTTAGGGCCGGACCACCACCCCGGGGCTGGACCGCCGCCCAGCGGCCGGACAGCCGCCCCGCGGTCGGACCGCCGCCCTGCGGTCAGCCCGCCCCGCGGTCGAGCTGCCGCCCCACGGCCGAGCTACCGCCTTGTAGCTGGACTGCTACCCCGTAACCAAGCTACCATCGTCCAGGCAGAGCCACGCCGCCATGCCTCCACCGTCCACCCGAGTCACCGCTGCCCTCTGGTCCGCACCGTCGCTGTCGTCCGCCGAGCCGCCACCTTCCGCCGAGCCACCATCGTCCGGTCTGAGCTGCGCCATCGAGCCACTGCCATTTGGGCTAAGCCTCCACTTCCATCCACTGAGCCTCCCCCACCATCCGTACCGAGCCACCCCATGGAATCCCCCTGGCCGAGCTGCCTTGCGGCCACCCACGACCCTCCGCAACCTCACCGCCACCCACGACCCTCACGGCCTGCCAGGCCGGGCCGCACTATGGGACAGGTCAACCCAGGAAAATTCAACCCGAATTGGGTTAACCCATGCTAAGTTGACCCGAATCAGGTCGACCCAGGCCAGGTCGGGTTGGGTTGGTCTGACCGGACCCGGACCAGAAATGACCCTATTCTTTACTTGGGACATAAATTTGGCACCGGACGTCTATTTGATGAATGGTCAGCTGCGCTAGAAATTTTGGAGTGAGATGATCCCTTTGAGTATGCCCTACTAGAGTTTTGGGTATTGTTGGGAAACAGTTGGGTTGGATTGAGCACGAATCCAACCGGGCCCCTGGGACTAAAAGTCTAATAACTCAGATGCCTGGCGTCCGATTGACGCACCGTCTATTGCGTTGAGACCCCTATGACGTAAAATTCCTTTGAGTTACTTCTTCTTGGGACTACATGGAAGTGGGAGTATCGACCAATGGCTTGTGGAGTAGATCCTCTTGGAGACAAGCGAGCATAGTGCGGGAACCCAGTATCTAGGTGTGATGACAAGAATGAATAGAGATCCTATGTGGTTCATCTCCTAGCGATCCTGTGTGGGTCCGCACCTAGTATTCCTATGTGGGTCAGCTCCTAGTGATTCTGTGTGGGTCAGTACCTGGAGATCCTGTGTGGGTCTTCCTCTAAACGGATTAAGATGATTTAGTAGTTATAACTAATCATCTTTACTACCGTACCTATGTTATACCTGGTTTTAGATGAGTTCGTACCTGTATGGTACTTTTCTTCATGGTAATACCTTGGTGGTATTATTCTATATGGCGTACCTGTGTGGTACTTTCATTCAGGGTAATTGCTTCCTTTGTGGAACATTTGAGCTTTGGGATTTTGAGTTGGACTCTGTGTTTACCTCATGATTGAGATGAGTTTACTTGATAACTTAGGTATATGTATGGGCATATAACTAAGTAGGATTATCAATTGTTTTTACTCTTTGTGGTTTATCCATTGTGGATTTTGTGAGACCTTGAGGGTCTTTGGGTCCCTACTGAGTATCATTATACTCACCCCTACACGGGATATGCCTGCACCTCGTTGTGTTTGGTGGAGATGACATATAATGCTGATTGAGGATGAGAGTACCATGACTAGAGGTATCTTAGAGGTGGACTTCAGACGAGGTGAACCGCAGAGACTACTGTTTGTGAGCTGTACCTACCCTTCAAGTAAGATTCCTGGTGGACGATCCAGGAGCTGTTCTAGTTTACTTGTACTATCAGCTATTTTGTACTTTCCAGTTTTCCTTGTACTTTCCAATTGGGCTTGTATTCTGGCCCCGTTTACTTACTATACACACTTTTTTTGCTTTTCAGTTTACTTGAGTTCGTACCATGTTGTGTTCCTGTGTGTGTTACATGTTATAAAGGTAATGCATTCCCAGTTTTAGGGAATACACCTTCAATGCTAGTCGCCAGCTCCTGGCCTATGGAAGGCGGGCTTGGGGTAGTCACGACATGGGCCCTGGGGGATGGTTCTTGACATGATTGGTGACACATATTTTGCTCAACAACTCATCTCCTAATAATTTTCTTCTATAGAAATCCCTATGAAAAATCTGATTCAACTTACAGATATCCTTTTCCATATGCATGAGAATGAACTATAGGGAGTCCTCACCATGATTCTCTCAATTCTCGTGCATATGAAAATGAATATCAGTACGTCATAGAATATTTTTCATAGTGATTTCAGTCGAAGAAAGTCGTAATGAGATGAGGGGTAAAAAAAAAGAGTTTCCGCCAATTTGTTGGAAAATATACCACCCGTCGCAAATAGAAGGTGACTATTTATTCCAATTTATTACTAATTATTTATATTTATTCCTATTTATTCTTAATCATTCCTAATTATTACCAATTATTAGTAATTATTACAAATTATTACTAATTATTCCCAATTATACCTATTTATTACTATTTATTAATATTTATTACTATTTATTATAAATTATTCCTATTTATTACTAATTATCCCTATTTATTCCTATTTATTCCTGATTGTCACTAATTAGTACTAATTATTACTAATTGTTATTAATTATTATTAATTATTAATAATTATTCCTATTTATTCTTATTTATTACTATTTATTACTATTTATTCCTATTTATTACTATTTATTACTAGTTATTACTATTCATTACTAATTATTACTAATTATTATTAATTATTTCTAATTATTAAAAATTATTACTAATTATTAAGAATTATTCTTATGTATTCCTATTTATTACTATTTATTTTTATTTATTCCTATTTATTTCTATTTATGACTACTTATTCCTATTAATTACTATTTATTCATATTTATTAGTTTTTATTCCTATTTATTCCTATTTATTACAAATTATTATTAATTATTCCTATTTATTACAAATTATCATTAATTATTACTATTTATTATTAATTATTACTATTAATTCCTATTTATAATTAATTATTCCTAATTATTTCCATTTATTACAAATTATTCCCATTTATTATTAATTATTACTATTTATTACTAATTATTACTAATTATTCATATTTATTACTAATTATTTCTAATTATTCCCACTTATTAAAAATTATTTCTATTTATCACTAATTATTTATTTTTATTTCTAATTATTCTTATTTATTACTAATTATCCATATTTATTACTAATTATTACTATTTATTCCTAATTATTCCTAATTGTTCTTAATTATTCATAATTATTACTAATTATGCCTAATTATTACTAATTATGCCTAATTATTCCAAATTATTTCTAATTATTACTATTTATTCCTTTTTATTGTTATTTATTACTATTTCTTCCTATTTATTACTATTTATTCTTATTTATTACTGTTTATCCTTATTTATTACTATTTATTATAATTTATTTTTATTTATTCCAATTTATTACGATTTATTACTATTTATTCCTATTTATTCCTATTTATTACTATTTATTCCTATTTATTACTATTTATTCCTATTTATTACAAATTACTATTAATTATTAATAATTATTCCTAATTATTATTAATTATTTCAAATTATTCCTATTTATTACTAATTATTACTCTCTATTCCTATTTATTATTAATTATTCCTAATTATAACTATTTATTACAAATTATTCATATTTATTAGAAATTATTCCTATTTATTTTTAATTATTACTAGTTATTCCTATTTATTACTAATTATTCCTATTTATTATTAATTATTCTTATTTATTACTAATGATTCCCATTTATTACGAATAATTCCTATTTATTACTAATTATTCCTAATTATTTCTAATTTTTATTAACTATTTCTAATTATTGCTATTTATTATTTTTTATTCCTAATTATTACCTTTTATTCATAATTAATCAAATTTATTCCAATTTATTACTATTTATTCTTAGTTATTCCCATTTAATACTAGTTATTTCTATTTACAATTGTTTATTACTAATTACCAGTATTTATTACAATTTTTTAGTTTTTTTAACTAATGAAACAGCATATTTGTAAAAATAAATAATGCAAAATTAAACTAGCTAATTCTAATTTAATTTAATTGTTGGTAATTAAAAACTATTATAACTGACATAAAATTAAATTAATTAACTAAAAAATAAAAGTAATAGATAAATACATTAAAATAGAATCTTTTGTACGCTGAAAGGCTTCTAAATTGCTCCAGTATAAAATTTTAAACTATGAAAAAATTTCAGAGAAAAATATGAGAGTTTAGAGACCGAGAGGAATTGAGAAAGATGCAAAATGAAAAAAAAAACTCATGAGGGTATATATAGGTTAGATCATTTGTGATAGAGCCCATCGTAAATACTCACCCCTCTATTAGTTAGGGGCAATGGTTAAAAAGGTATTTCGGATGGGGCCCCATCACAAATACCTAACTGGTGACACATTATTTGTGACAGAGTTTATCTTCTGTCGGAAATAATATTAGTCATGATGGGACCCGTCACAAATGATGAAATCCTATTAATTAGTCAGTGGTGGTTAAAAATTGTATTTACGATGGGACTCATCGCAAATACCCACCTCCCGCAATAGTATTTGCGATATGTGTAAATATCTATTGAAAATACCCTTCCTGCAGTTTGGCGTGTAGTGCGCGAAAAACCTTTTGTTATAGGAGACCTATTCCCATTGCAAATAGTCCCTCCCAATGGACTATTTGTTATGGGTATGGGCCCCGTTGCAAATAGCCCATCACAATTATTGATTTTTCCCATAGTGCAACAAGAATTCCTTTGGGCGTATCTCTCATCCCATTTTTTCGGATGATACCACCCTCTTTGTTAATGGTAGTAGAGGGTCCATACATGGGGTTAATGAGGGTCTTGAAGTTTGTTGTGTTTGGAGTGGACAAGTTGTTAACCATGAGAAGAGTATTTTATTTTCTCCTAGTAAATGCCCGGAGAGACAAACAAGGTCTTTGGAAATAAGTCTTAGTATGCACAAGGGATCCTTCCCTATGAATTATTCGGGTTCTCCTGTGTTCCCCAACACCCTTCTCATCATACACTTCAACATGGTTATTGATAAAATCATAGGGAATATTCTTAACTAGAATAATAGATTCTTGTCTTTTAGAGGGAGAATCATACAGATCAACTATATTCTTTCCCCTCCCCTCATGAATATTTTTTCCACTCTGAAGGTTCAAAAGAAGGTGATTTCTAACATTGATTCCAATTTGATAGCCTTTTTATGGTATGGCCTACTTCAATGTAAATGCCACTGGGATTCTTGGAACAAGTTGAAAAAACCCACCGATGAAGCCGGTCTTAACTTAAGAAGTGTTTTAGGTGCAATGAATGGTCTTCGTGCCGATCTTGAATGGGAGTTAATTGAGGGGAAGTTTTTTTAGGGAAAACACATGTAAAGAGCTTATGGCCTTGAGGGGAGCTCTAGGTATAGACCCTAGAAAATCCTAAAATTGGTCCAACCTCATCTTCCTTTTCTTCATCAGCATACCCGACAGTTAATTGGCTAAGAGAAGATCATCTTTTCGGATCATAACTAGTCAGGGATAATACTTGGCTTCCCAAGCTGCCCTACTCTAAACATAACTTTCTGGGTGGCCAGTGATCACCCCACCCTCATCCGTGCTAACTTGGATGACAACCAAAAAATTATTTTTGACAACATTGTGATGACCAATGATCCGGATAAGTGTGTATTCATAAGATATACAATTGATAATTTCTCTATCAGAGACTTGCATAAACTTCAATATGCTTCTACATCACAGAATCACTGGGGTGACATTTTATGGTGTAAGAACATAACTTCTAAATTCCTTTTCCTAGGCCGGCATGTTTGGCACAATGCTCCTCCTTCTGATGATAATGTACTTCAAAGAGGGATCATTTTCTCCTCGAAGTGACTATTCTATAGGGAGCTAAAATTTGAATATACAAACCACCTATTCTTCAACAAAAACTAGGAAATAGATATATTGAGTTCATTTGGACAACTTACAGTTTGGGCCGATTAGGTCTTCTATGTAGATTCATTCCTCCAGTAGTGGTTCCAGGCGGCGGACAGACCCTATCCAGAGAGAAAGGCTAGAGGTGTTGATTTCATTGTAGTATGTTGGCTTCCTTGGTCATCAAAGAAAGAGATGCGGCATCAACCTCTCATGACATCCACCAATGGTATCATCTTCGAAATAAGGAAACTAATAATGGACTTCTGTAGGCTGCACAAAGACCTAGTGTACGCGCGTTCTCTCAGGCCTATTCTCCCTCTGCATTCTCCCCTTAATTCCACTGCTACAAATCTGGGAAAATAGATCTATTCGAAACTATCTCCTATGGGGAACAAACTGAATACTAATGGTTCCTATTTAATGGGTTCCATGCCTAGGGGTGGAGTTATCAGAGAACCCATGAGTTCACTCATTGCTTCCTTTTCAGCTTTCTATGGAAGTGGTGATTCCCTTCAAGTGGAAGCCCATGCCATGATGTCAGGACTCTAGCTATATAATTAGGGGATCACCCCTATCAGGGAGATTGAGACTGATTCACTCACTATCTATAATGTTCTATCAGTTAAAGGCCATGTTCCCTATCCATTGAATATTCCATCAGGAAATGCAAGTATCTTATGAAAAATCATACATCCATTCTACATACCTAGAGAGAGGGGAACATTATGGCGAATTATCTTACTTCTAAAGCGTCTCAGAATGACCAGATCATTATTTTCTCTTGTCTTGGATCTTTTCCCTTGAAGGGTACAAACTTTGTTTGAGTCGATGCTCTTGGGATCCACTATTTTATACCCCATTCACTGTTCCTTTATAAGCGCTTTTCCCATTCTTAATTCTTATTTTAATAAAATAAAAAGATTTTGGTGGTGGTTTTTGAGTTTGTTGAGATCAATGTTTGAGTTTATTATTCTATCATTATTCTAAATAGATTATACTTTTCATTTTCAATATTATCAATAAACCTATACATAGTCCATGGGACTCGCTTGACCTAATAAAAATAACATATTGGTATTAATTTTTTTTCAATAGATTATTAAATGAGCATATTTTAAAATATTTATTAATAATAGGGTTGAAAGAACACATTATTATGTGACCTTATAGGTGACCCTTCTATTCCAATTATACTATATTATAACTATATTTATTAAAAAACTATATTAATACATATTATTTAAATGATTATTATTTTCTATAAATTTTATTTAATTTAATAATATTTTAGTGTTTGACAAATTAACAAGATGAAAATTTTTAAACAGACCTTTAATTGGGAATTTTCAATGCTTGATTAATAAATGGGCAAGTCTTAGGCTAACTCAACCCTGATTTATTGATAAATGAGTTATTTTTTTTCTAGAAAAAACCTATTATTCTTAACTCATATAGGGATCTAATTAGTATTATATATATATATGGATGATGGTCCTCTAATAACTCCTTTTCCTTGATCACTGGCCTTACCATTCTCTCCCATGTGAGTGAAAGTAAGTGATGGTCTTAGTTTTATTGACATAGTATGGATAAAGATACCACAATTAATGTACGGTGGTGGTTAAAAAAACAAGATAAGGAGAAGGATATGAGATATAGTTAATCAAAGTTATAAATATTTTAAATTCCTGAAATTATCAATGAATTATACCCTGATCCTTTAAAATGATGGAGAGGAAAATCCAACTATTCCATTTCAAACCACTGGTTTGGCTAAAAATCGATAAGTTATTAATGTTGGATATGATTTCCAGTGAGAAAAAAAGAATAAAATAACCAAACCCTGATGGGGGTATTTTTTTTTACTATTTTTGAAATTTTAAAAAATATATTAATCATATATAATTATTAAAATATAATTTATATAATTTAAACCACTAATATCAATACAAAAGGAATTTTAATCCAATAGAAATATAGATTGTTTATATTCTTGGTTCCCTTTTACGAACTATGGTGTATTGGTGGGAATTTCCCTAAGAATGGGGAGATATATCTTTAATATATTTTGGTGGGAGCCTTAAGATAGTGAGAGGAATTTTGGGTCTATGTTTTGTGTCCAACAATGTAGGCTAATGGGATTTCAGTTGTGTTTAATAGTTGGAGTGGGTTGGGTTGTGAGAACGTATTGGTGCTGAGTGAAAGTCTTAGGTGAGAAATAACTGATCAACTATGTGGTACCTCATACACCCACCGCATGGTGTGGCATTAAATCTGGCACATTTTATTTTCTATTTACAAAAATAATTTGTCCCCTTCAAATCTCTTAATGTGAATTTAAAATTCAATAATAGATAATTTTAATCACTTTTCTCTCGTATAACATAATAATTATGTTTTAAAAGGTAATTAATATTAACCAAAGTCTATTTTGGAACATTTTAATATTTTTTCTTCTTTTTACAATAACTTGGGAAATAAAAATTCTAATAATATTTTTTCTCAAGTAAAATTAATTTAAATTCATTTGTAATTCACATTGAGCTCTTATATTAATTAATTAGCTAAATAACGATTTTTTAAGAAGTTTAAAACAATAATGGTTAACCAATATCTTTAAGAGGGTCCCATGATGTAGTAAAAGATTGATGAGATATTTTAGGTTTTATAACATTATTCAAAATGATATTTTAATAGAATTATTATCTCATTCATCATTACAAAAGTGTTGTGTAAATGAACATGAATTTTTTCTAGGTGATAGTTTTTAGAAGATTCTGTTTATGAAAATGATAAGATATCCACATTATGAATAAAACAAGGATATAAAATTATTTTTTTGATCATCCTGATAACCTTTAAAGATGATACATTTGGATTTTACTATTATAGATTATGATATTTGTGATTAATTTTTGTGTTGAATAGAATGAATATATTTAGATATGGATATATAGAGTTAAACCTCTTAAATATGATATTATGATTAATATATTGATGTGTGATTATCTAATGGTTCTATCATATTTTAAAGATAAATCTATAGTTATAAACTACCTTTATTTCTTATCAATAAAACCTCAATACTAGGATTGAGGTTCCGAGGGTGTGGAAGAATGATCAATCTTTTGATTTAGGCATTCCTCCACCAAAAAACCATGTTTGGTGGTATTTTATCCTTTATGAAAAAGTTATTGAAATTTGGGTATTCTTTCATCTAACCCATACAACTAATGATGTGTTGTAATGCCCTTAATTTACTGAGTTAACATTATTTTTTTTTTGAATTTTTAATAATTTATCAGGTTTACTGTCACCTAAAAAATGAGTTGAATAATTATAAATAGATTAGATAATATAGAAGGAAAGAGGATAGGTTAAGTGGGAATGATAGATAACCCATTAGAGTAATAATAAAATTATACTAAATGCCTTGCGTTCCTTGAAGTAGCCACATACAAGAATTATAATTTTCACATACTTCCAATATAATTTTACTAGATGTTTAGTGGACAACTTGAACTCCAGTGAGGGACCACCAAGATTATAAAGGTAGCCTTGACCTGTATTTTTAACTTTGTGAATTTTATACATTTCAATTAAAATATTTATAAAATTTTACTTCTCCTTTTCCTTCCCAATTTGGTAAAAATCTATGGGTAAGATTACAACATTTCAATTTCTATTTCTTCCCTCTTTCTATAGCTTCTCCATCGATTCAATAATCAATAATATTCTGGTGGAATCAAACTCTAAGTATTAATTCAAAGACATTCAACTCATTCTTTATAGAGTTTCATCAATTTTTAATATGTTGACTTTAATCCCATGGTTTATTTCATTTTTATATCTTTTCTTCTAATCTTTATTTATGATCAATTTAAATTGTTTTTATTTTATAATACACTTCAATTAGGTTCAATTTAGGTAATCCCTAAACCCTCATGTTATTTAAATCATGTTTTTTGTATACGTGTGCATGAGGGGTTTAGAACCAAACACGTGGGACCTAAAAGGGAATCCCAAGTGTTTATAATTTAATAAATAAATTAAAATATATTACTATTATTGATATTAATATTATTTATGGAACCAAATAAGTTTTATATAATTTAGTAATTTAGTCATATAGGGTAACATGAAAAGTATAAAAGGTATAACATAAGGTGTTTAATTAATGTATCTATATGAAGGAATGTGAGTTGAAGAAAATATAGAAATGGTATATTTATTTCTCTAAATTATTTGATGAGGACAATGTTTAATTTATACATGACTATATATAATTCCTTAGAATTGGTTTGGAAAGGTGATTCCACTAATTATTTATGTATATTGATATGTTTTATTTTATTATAATCTTTGAACTATTTTGTTTTAGAGATGGTACATGGATAAAATGATTCCATTATTAATATCCCAAAAAAAATTCTTTAAAAAAACCACAATAAGGTGGTTGAATATTAAAGGAGAATAAAAAACCAGGGTAAAAGATGAGGCATGAAATAAAAAATGAACATGATGAAAAAAATAAATTTGGAAAGACCAAAGTTAAGTGTATTCAAATTCCTTACACATCACATATAAGATAATGGAATCCCAATTATAAAAAATAATTTGTATCCTAATTTAGTAAATTATATAATGAGTATTTTCTCTTTCCAACACATCTACCTCTTTCTATTTTAATTGATTTTATATAATCAATGAAAATGTTTTTTCATGTTCCCTAGAGGGAGAGGATTCTTAAAGTGAAATAGGTTAAGGTTCAAATATCAGAGTCACCCCCATTAAATATATTTTCAAGGGGGGTTTCACTTATTATTATGTAGTTTTCCTTATAAATATTAGAAAAATATCTTACCTTTATTAATTTGATATTCCTAGGAAATGGAGGTTACCTAAATTGATTATATTATTCCCCTCGAACATACTGAAAATTGAGGTTTCTTATTATTATTATAATATTAACTGATAAATATGAGAAAGGGGAGGTTATATTATATGATTATTTTTATTCATTTCATTACCATGAGAAAGATGTAGTTCCCTCATGAGATATTATTACCGCATATGAACATCCTGATTAAAGATAATGTATGGTTAAGCACTATGGAAACCTATTAAGAACATGGAATATTCAATTTATTAATCAATGTTTTAAATTAATTAAATTAATTAATACTATCCATATTAATTCACTTTAAATATATGATAATTATTTAAGGAAAATTGGTGATATCCAACTGATTCATCATACTCATTACCTATATATACACCTCACATGTATGTGCGTACTTATTAACTAATGACGTAGGTAAGGGAAATGAAACATATAACTAATAAGTGAGGCTCAAAATAGTTTTATAGGGGATAAAAAGGGAGGGTATATAGGTGGGTCATAGGATATGTTATTTTGTGACTCACCAGTAAGTGTTCTACTTTATCCCACCTTTCTAGGCTAGTAGCTAGTGATTAAGTTGAGATATCCACACCTAACATGAGTCATTAACTCTATATAAAACCAATTACATGCCAATGTACAATCTGATGCTGCCTCCCAGTTGCAAAAAATGGATGGGGAATCAAAGAATTTTGTACTTCAATCCCCCACCAGACTGTCCCAAGTTCCAGATAAAGATAGTTTTAATTTTTTTGTTAGACTCTATTAACATGCTAGAATTTGACTTGCCCAATCTTGAGGGTCTTGAGAGTGTATGTTATAGGAATCGAAAATATGGTAACTCACTGCATTATACAGTTTGAGAGGTGTCTTTAAAGGGATTGACGCCTGAAAAAGGTGTTGGTAATGCCTCCAATTAGAGTGTACTTTACCTACAAGAGATGGTGCAGAAGGAGGTTGTACAGGGTGCACAACAGAAACAAAGGGAGGATTTCCCGAATGTACAGCAGTGGACTGGTGATAAGGGGGATGTCGAGGAGGATGTGGCGGTCCAAAATGAACAGGCTAGTCAGGATGACCATGAGCAGGTAACAAATGCTATGACATCCAATTCTCAAGTGGAATATTCCTTAGAAATGATAGATGAGGCACCATATTTGTAGCTAATGCAATGGGGAAGAGAGTGTCATCCAGTACCTCTGGGGGGAGATCGAGTTCGGGGACTTCCTAGGAAGAAGTGATCTATTGTTTATGCTAAACTTTCTATCTTTATTTTGGTGTGATGTTGTCACTTTTTGAACATTTCCTCCTTGTACTTGTGTACCATTACTTTTATTATATAAATTTCAGCATCATGGATACCAATCCATGGAGGAGACGTTTTGGTAAACCATACATGTATATTAAAAATAACTAAAATGAAATATATGATATTACTTTTAAATCTGTCAAAGTAAAATATCCCAAACTGAATTAATCATACAAAAAATAGTGCTCAACATGAGTGCCAAAAAGTGTCTATTAAAATTAAATCTACAACTAGCTACCACTAATCTACTATCACCCAAGAACATATTCTAGTCACACCTATTAACATGCATGGACATAAGAGTGAAAAATGAAAGTGTACATACAGAAGTGAGTAATAATAATTAGTTTAGTTATTATGTGTAATGACCTAATCCCAATGTAAAACTAGTAACTTTTCACATAATAAATACAAAACATGTAAACCAAACCAGTAACATAAACCCATCAACGTCAATATCTTCATTCATAACTTGTTTTATTTTTAAGCTACCCTTAACTCTCCATAATCATAGTCAACAAATAATTTTGTATATACTTATACAAAACGAAGACCTTATAATTTCACAATTAAAGGGAGCCTATATAATATATCCTTCTAGTGTCCAATATGAACATAGTCACTCATCCACAACCTCCATCATACAAGTAGTTACACATAGAGGGTTAAAAAATCATAAAAATAAAACCATCCCAAGATGTATCACATTATTACCCTAAATAGATATTATAAGTAACCCACATTTTTTTAGGATGATAGTTATGCAATGTAACGAGTCTACTTTGGTTTCCCTAAATCAATCCCATAAGAATATCATTAATACCACAATATATGCCACAAAAATCATAAAAATAATATTACAACACCTCAAATCTCATAATTTACCATGTTTTCTAGATAACCGTCAAAGAAAAATAAAAACTCTCATGATTAGGAATTACTTATAGGACTATTTTACCTTAAAAATATAAAATTATCAAATAATAAACACAATACACTCTAATAAAAGTCAATGAAATTGTTTTCTCACACAATTTTTTTATAAATGTATTACTTCTTTGAATAAAAAATGAAATAAAATAAAAACCAGTGATCTAAATAAATATCATAGAGGTTAATAAATATTTAAATTAATCCTCAATAGTTACCAAAAATCATAAAAAACAATTTAATGATATCAATACTTTATAAACCATGCTTTATAAATAAATCACGAGACATTACTACCTCAAATTAAAATAACCAAACTATTCCCACCATAAAACAAAACACATGAAAATATCACATAATTAATATGATAATTCTACTTTATAATCATGCATATTTCATATCATTTCCATGATTAATACATTTTGATTCCATAAAAATTGAATAATATCATCATAATAATTATATTCTATCCGTCATATTAAATCTATATAATCACTATGGAAAGTCTATACCATCACTAGGAGAGTTCCACATCATCCCCATGATAAATTTACAATGTCATTAGAAATATTTAATTAAATTTATATAAGTTAATACATGAATATGAGCTCATAAGGCTCCCATGAATTTAAAAAGTAAAATTAATGGACCAAAATAGACTAAAAAGTCCTAAATAGCGTTCTATTAATCTTAAAAGGTCTAAAATAGGGAAAAATAAATTTTTTTGACCAAATATTGATCCCCCATGAACTCCCATAGGTCTACTCTACCTTGGATAACTATGGGTTCCATGTTGTTCCCCCTAAAACCTCCAAATATAGATTTATGTAAAGGATATGTGAGTTTATTACCTACTATCCCATCCAAATGGATTATAGATTGAGAAATTATGATGTATGTGGCTTGGATAAGTTGAGATATCTCCCCTTGGCCATTGATCTTTCATAATTAACTATAATTATGAAGAGGAGTAGACATGAATTAGTAATAAATATTTGGGGCTATGTTTTCCATTTAACACAATATTATCTAAGATTGGGAATCATAGAAATTACCATTTATCCTCTATTGAGTAAATTTTTTAACAATAAACACAACCATAATCTACCACCATTTACAAACCAAAACCTAACAATATATTATCTATGATCATATCAAAATTTCTACTGCAACTTAATCTATATAAAATCTCTATAAAAATAAAAGTTATACTTAGTGAATTAAAAATTATAGACTCTAAATTATATATATTTTTTATAATTATACTAAAAATTTCCCTAATATATTTTAATTACATACTTTATATCATCATTATCTTAGTGTAATTGGATTATTCTCATCAATATCTTCAATTTAATATATTTTATAGTTCTTCATTTTATTCATAGTGAAATTTATTAAAATTTGATAAAAAAAAGGAAATAATTATCTTTAAAATATATCTAAAACCACATATTAGTTCTTTGAAATTCTTTAATACATGGATTCATCTCATTAATATATTTCTATGATTTAAGGTATATTTCACACATCAATGTTTAGAAAATTTTATCTAATTTTGAACATAAACATTAGATAATGATCGTAAAATTTGAAGAACGAGGTTATAATAAAAGAACTATACCTCATAAAAATACCCTATCATGCACCTTGGTTCTCAATGATCTCCACCTTCTATATTGAATACATATATTAAGATAAAATATATAATACTAGGATTTTGTTTAATAAAATCTATAAAAAAATTATTTATAATTTAATATATAAATAAATAATTTGTATTTAATATTTATAATCTTTTGAAAATTAAAACTATTTCAGATCAATACAAAACCACAATCTTAAAATAAACTCCCCATCCTGGTTTAAATATCAATTTTTTTTGTCAATATGTTACTCCATTTAAGAGGAATTTACACTTTCTGCCTTAGTGGGCCCAAAAGTGAATTAAAAATATTTTCATTCCAAGATTCCTTTTTGGCTTCATTATACTATAAAGGGATAAAATTTATTAAATAATGGAATAAAAAAATCCAATTGAATTGAAAAAATTTAAATTAAGAACATAATACATGTCATTCTAAAAAATAACCCAATATATTACAGGTCAATCCCAGATAACACATTTTTGGGTCATATTTTTTATATTATCGACCCATTAGGTGATCTTATATATATATATATATATAAAATATGGAATAACATGAAAGGAAACACATATATTTTTGTAGGTCAATTTATTTAGTGGGTTCCTTCTACTATTATTCAACATATGAGTTATTTATTATTTATTTAATTTTTTAATTTTAAATAGTTATGATTTTAGTTATTTGGTATGAATTATTAATGATACATTAAACATTATTAATGGATTCAAGAACTCTTAATTATAGTCTCATAACTTTTTAAATTAGAGATCCCACCTAAGATTATGTAACATTCTAGCTTGACCGTATAGTTGGTTATGGGTTAAGAAACTAGAAAATGGTATTCATGACCTTTTTAAAATTTATTTAGATATTTGGGAAAGATTATTTTTTTAACCAGGGTTGAAAACTATATGTACGCATTACGAACACATGTACAATAGAAGTTCAAGTTAAAATGGTAACATGGGTTATCATTTACTTGATTTAATTGGTTATGAATTTGGTTGATTTTAAAGAGTTTTATGTTTTAATAGTGACTTATTATTTATTTTTTAGGTATTTACTATCCACTAATTAGGCAAGTGGGTATGGGTTTATAAAAGGAATTAAAATAAAATAAATACATATCATAGGCTGGGATATGAAAATATCACTATATGTGATATAATTATGGGATATAAAATATAATAATATTATATAAACCTATACTTTTCATACATAAATACTAAATATTAATAGAATAACATTCAACACACATAAAAATTATCCACACCATAAACGTAAATTTTTAGTGTCTTAGAAAACATGGGAACATAAAAAACCAATACATAAAAGGTATACATCATTTCCTATTAATTTCATCACAACTAGAAACCTTCTTAGAAAAATCATCCTTAAAACCATTCTTCATAACATGGGGAGGGGAAACATAACAAAATGTGATTTTAGATTATTAGTAATGGTAAAAATAAGAGATATAAATCAATGATTATAAGTAAGAATAAGATAAGCGTAAGGGTATGTGGACATTATAATGATTTACAATAATACCAAATCTATCAATGTTCTTTAAAAATGTTTCAGGGTATAAGATTTTTTCAATAAAAATACATATGACATAAGAGTGTAGAATCCTCAATAATCAATCATGATCCATGAGAACATATTATAATCATAATACATAAGTTTTTATCATGAACATAAGTATATAAAATCATTTCCTTATTCAATAATCACTACCAATACTATCATAGTGGTTTGGGTTTACTCATTATTACAATATTTACTTAGTTGTGGTTCACTCCCAAGATTATAGTATTGGATAATGTCCTTATTATCTCAATAGATATCCATCTTTACCAAATGAATTGCAGTAAAATAATAGACCCACTCATCCTTTATTTATAATATAACCACCTATCCTTGGTTTATAATGGAACCAACTATCACATAATCATAATAAATTAAAATGGATAAAACAAGATCATGAAAATAGTTATAATTACATAAAATATTAACCATGGAAATAAAATGAGTTTATTAAACATTTTGTCATCATAAATATAATCCATCAAGAGAAATAATAAATATGGTAAAATGTGATCATATCCATATTAATACATAATAAACATCATATGATGTCGTTATAGATAAAAATTATCTTTAATGGATCACTAAAACATTTCTTGAGGAAAATAAAATTTTCATTTTGAAATAACTTATTTAAAATCCTAAAAATCACAAAACATGATGAAAAAAAATTATTTTAAAATAGACAAGTAAAATTATAAATTAATCTTATAATAAATTATTATTCATGATTTTAGGGAAATCCATTCACATTATGTACATCAAAAACAATTCCCTTCACATTTTTGGTAAAACTCAAAAGTACCTCATTTGAAAAATGATAAGAAGATTCATTTATAAATTTTTTTATAGAAATTAAAAAATGGTTTAAAATGAAATAAATAAATATTTTTAGAACAGTAAAAAAATTATTGAAAGCATTTTAGAAAATATGTACAAAGAATAGAATGGATTTCCAAAAAGAGAGAGAAATTTTGATGGTTTTTATTAATAACATTATTTATGAAAGAGTGTAAATGAAAGGAAATCATGTAGTCACCATAAATAACCATAGTATAAGAAAATGTATAATAATTTTTAGATATATATCATATAATTTCTTCATTATAATATTTAATCTTAAATAATCAAGGTAAAATGGGATTGTAATATTAACCCTTTATAACATTTGTATCTTAAGATTCAAAGGCCAGAGGAGTAACATGATACGGATATTAAAACAAAAATAACTTCATGAATATTTCAAAAAACATTCATTATATAGTAATAACACCACATAAAATAGATTATGGTGAAAAATATCAAACACGTCTCACGAATTTGAAAACGAGACAAAGAAACCCTTACTTTATATCCAACTAGATTCGTAAGCCCAATAACCTCCTGTATAATAAATTCCAATGAATTATTATTCTATAAAAAATATGTTTCACACATATAATATCATATATGATCCAATTATATCATTTCAAAACCCATTTATTAATAATTCTTTATTAAAGTCGTTATTTCATCTGTTAATCGCTTCCTTTTTGATGTATGTTTTAGTTTAGAAATTATGTTCCTTCCACTATGATCATGTATCATCCATCTAAAAAATATTAATAATGATATAAATATATTATATAATCATTAATTATATATATATATATATTTATAACCATTAATATTAATTGGTGATGAAAAATGAACTATATCACTTTGTGAAGATGGTAATTCGTATGTTCACATGAGTGATATTTCAACTTATCAATTGATGGAATCAAATAAAGGTAAAAGATAATTCAACTTTAAATTATTATTATTATACCATAAATATAATATATTTATATTAAATATATTCTTTTCACTATCCAAGTAAAACATAAATGATAATAAAATCACACCGCTTCGTAGAGGTGGTAGTCTACATGTATGCATGAGGAATGTTATCATTTACCAATTTACTTAAAAGTAATAAGATACATAAGATATTATAATTACATAAGCATAATTATTTTTCAAATATCATATATAAACATTAAATCTATCATTATGACCACCCATAAAATATGGTGATGCAAAATGAATTGTATCACTATGTGGAGGTGGCATTCCATACGTACACATGAGAGATACACTTATTCCCCATTTGATGGGGATGGGGTGGAAAATGGTTGTTACATAATAAAAATACTATCTTATTAAATTTAAGATACATTATTAATTAGTTTTATGGACAAAAAACTCTCATATTAAGTGTATAAATAAATAAATTTAAAAATATTGGTTAATATTTATACCTCTTCTTTGAGAGACCTCCTTAGACTTATACTTTTTCACTTGAGGGATTATTCTTTAGGGAAGAAAAAAATATCTACGATGAATAAAAGGAATATGGGATGGTTTTGGAGTACGTATTTTATGATATATAAGTATTAAATTTTAACACTATGATAATTTATGATATATTTCCATTTAAATAAAATCAATCTCTTTTATAGCTTGTGATACATGCAACCCTGGGTCTCAAAAAACTGTAAATTAATATATCATTGTAACCAAGCCATTATATTGGAGGGTATCAATATGAATAACTAAATTATTCTTACCATATGGTTTAAAGATGTTTATATAAATGTATTATTTATAAATTCATTGAAAATAAAAATAAAAACCATTTGAAATAAAATGAAATGTTTTTATGAAAAACAATATTTTTCTTTAAAAAAAATTCATCGCATTTTATGCACCTATGATAAAATTAATTTTTTCATATTTTATAAAATTTATTTGAAAACATAGAAATAGTTTTTTTAAAATATAATGTTAAAATTTTCTATAGTGATTTTTTTTTAATTTTTTGAAAATATTAATCTTTCGATAAATAATGAAAAAATAATGTTTTTTTTGAAATTATTCTTTTCATTTAAAGATTTTATAGTTTAAATGTCGTTTTAAAAGTTTAAATAGTTCAATACTATTATAATATATCCAATTTATTTCATTGGAATCAAGTATATGTTCAATTTTTATATGAACACTTTTTACACTTTTGAAAACCTTTTATTTGGAGATCATTTGTTTTCACATCAATGGTTTTATTTTTAAATTAAATTCTAAAAATTATGTGAATTGAGTTTAGTAAAATAGATTACATAATTTGAATAATAATAATTAATATTATATAATAATCTAAACTTATTTTTTGTCATAATAAATGGTAAAAAGAGTATAAATTAATTACCATAGTTATGGTAAAAACGGGTTTTCCTTAGGGTTAATCTATAAATAAAATGGTTAAAATAAACTATAAACTTGTAAATATTACTATTTTATGGAAATATTATGATATTATCACATATAAGGTTTTATAATTACCCATTTTAAAGCCTTTTTTCATGTGAAAAATGTGGGTATGATTCATTCTTTTAAAAAATTACAAGTGTGTCCTCCACAACTATGAAAGGGAACTCCATCGCCTCACTTATTCACACCTATAAATACATTTTTATTGAAAAAAACTTATCAAAAAACTTCAAAAATATCATTATACACACTATATATATTATTTTCTTCCAAAAATTACAACCATAAGGTCCTTAATAAGATATCCAAAGTAGGTTCATATACAAAAATGTAATTATATTCACTATGCTCATTATTTTTTTACTTATTATTTCATCACCTTAAATTATGTATTACCAATTAAAATATAATTTAAAATTATCTCCATTATAATTATATTTTATTGTGTTTATTTCATAATATTTATCTATATTATTTCCATCCAAATCGGAGACAAAGCCATCACTTGTGTGTATGATGGACTACCGCCTCACGAATCGATGTAATTTGTCTTCCATCATCAAGTCACATGGATAGTCATAATTATGAAAATAATTAATATATATGATACATAAGAAATGATATTAATTTTTTAAAATTAATATACCATCCACTTCCTTTCCCTTTCACCTATTAAGAGAATGATACCATCGATCATGTGTACGTATGACCTGCCATCTTCACAAAGTGATGTGATTCACTTTCCATGTACAAATTTCATGAATGGTTCAAAAAAATTATCTAATGATTAAATATTATATTTATAAAATTATTATAATTATTGATATTATGGATCTATATCCTATACACATGAAATAGAATCTCTATGAAAAAACATGCATGATAAAACAAGGAAATTAAAAAGTGAAATAATGGTAATAATGAAATATTATTAACGAATGGGTGGTAAAATGTTATAAGAGGATCATATATGATATTATAAATATGAATAATGTTCTATTATAAATTAATAACATTATAAAAACCATTATACATGATTTTAATTCATGTTAAATAAATGTATAGTGCGAGGTAATGGATTTTGTCTTGATTCCAATCTTATTGAGACATATTTGTTAATATACACGTTTTCAATTTTATGTGGTTTATATACCACAATTTTATTTATTTAACATCAATAAAAATTTATTCATGATTTTTATTGTATCAATTTATGTATTTTATTTTAAGGGACTACAATTTGAAATTCATCAACGTGGTAATAATATATTTTACCATTGTAGAAACAATGTTATCATTTATCCTTAAAAATTGATAATAATTTTATTATCCATTGTATATTTAAGGATTTTTTATATTTTCTTTAATATTTTCTCCATTTGGTACTTTATTCAAGCAAATGATTATTTAGAACATAAAATAAAATTTATTTCTTTTTTAAATTAGATATATTTTTCTTCCATGTCCATGATTTTCAAAAAAATTTATAAAAAGTAATTTTATTTATTCAAATAGTCTATTAAGGAAATTTTAATTTATCCATTAATTTTAAATAATATTTTAATGGAATATTTATAGTGTTTTTTTGAAAGGTACTCTTTTGAAAAAAATGCCAAAAGTAATTTTTTAACATATACGACAATAACTAACTTCCCCACTACCATAACCAATTTAAAAAATGTGTCTTCTTGTAAAAGTTTTTAATTTTTTTACAAAAAGAAAATTATTTTATAAAGGATTATTTAAATATTTCACTTACATTCCCATTATTATTCAAAATTTAATGATTTTAATACAAAAAATCATACATCCATGAGGAAGAGAAGGTCACCTTTCAACTCTTAATTAATTTTTTGATTGTTAAATTTCTCTTGATTCAATCACTTTATTGTGATCCTTTTTCATTGGAAATTAAATTTATCTTGAATATAAATATTCTTTGAATCAAGAAAATAACTATTTTCTAAAACATGTACCATTTATAAATATTGTGTTTACCTTGAAATTTATTTTATTAACTGAACAAATATTGAGATATTTGTTTCTGTTATAAAATATAAATATATATTTATAGGGTCTATTGATCATGAATTAGATCTATATTTTGATATATAAGGAATGATTTGGAAAATCAATTGATAGGTGTTTCCCAAATTTATATATCCCCTTAATGCATCTATATGTCTAATAAGACAAATCAATTTTCCAAATTAAATTAATTTTTATCCATAATTTTAAACTATATTGTGAAGAGTGTTAATGCTATTGACATCATGATTTATGAGATCATGACATCTAAGGAAAATAATTTCCATCATTAATAATTTAGTTATTATAATCCATGAGGTTATTACAATGATATTATCCATGGGTTCCTTTTTTTCTCAAGTTATTAATTAAATGGAATGTGGGTTCACTTATTTACCTTTACATATTCATTATGCCTTATCTAGTTATGATATTAAATTTCTTGATTAAATAGAATGTGTATTCAATTTTTTTACTTTTCAATATTGATTATTCCTTATTGATTCATGATATATTACACTTTACATAACCCTTACTAATAATTTTAGATCACTTTTGTATAAGTAGAAGAATTATTTGAACGAGTTCATGGAATCCAAATGGTTTCCATTACTATGTTTTATACTTTATAACCAATGTAAAATTTATACCATATATGTATTTGGATCTCTAAGACTACTAAACTGATTAATATTTTGGATTTATCCTTTTTTATCTATAAAAATGTTATAAAGTTAACATTGGATCTGGGTTATTGAATTCAGAGTTATTATAGTTGGCATCAATGCATATTTAGTAGAGACCATGGGAACTAGATTAAAGAAAATATATATTAGGGAACATAACACTATGGTAGACTTTTAGGATATCTAAAATTGTGGAATAATTTCATAAATTTCTTATAAGGTAGATATTATGCTGGTTTTCCTAGTAATACATACCTATTTGGATACTACATGTGGATGTGGTTCTCAAAACGTTGTACCGAGTGGTAGTAACTGCAAAATGGGAACACTAAGAATTGACTTAATCATCACCTTTTGAAAAAATGGGCCTTACTATATATATGGTTTGACACTACCTAGGGATATGGTTAGGTTAATTCACATTTTAATTAAAACCCATTAGGAAGGATTTGAAAACAAATATATCCCTATATAAACAAAGTTCATGATCCCAAGATTAACAATTCATAATTTTTTTTATTTATGTTAAGTGTTACACTATATTTAGAATTATTTGTTATGTTTTAAAATTTAGAATTTCATGAGCTAATCTAGTATGTTCCATTATTTATAAATAGCACTTGGAAACAAATAATGGTATCAACACTCATGGTCAGTGTAGAAATTTCCCTACCAAGCAAGATAATTCATATGGTATTGGATAAGTATAGATCAGCGATATATTCGGGAAGCATACTTAGGTAATTATGAATAACCTTTCCTAAATGGAATAACTTTTTGTTCAACAACATGGTTCTATTTTGTTGGATCGATTCATACAATAGAATCCCACAATATTTAGGGGGACTACTAATCCTGTGGTAGTTGAGAAATAGATCGAGTCCTTTAAAATGATATTTCTAGTCTTGATATGTGATAAAAAAGAAAATGTTACACTTTCAGTGTATTTTCTCAAAGTTGATTCTGATCAATGGTGGATGTTGATCCATAATACAAGGGAGGTAGAAGAAATAAAACACATAAAATGAATATATTTTAAAGAAAAATTATTCGAGAAATATTTACCTCACAATAAATGAACTAAAATGAATTGAAAGTTATTTATCTTAAATAAAAAAGAATAATGACGTGCTCTAAGTATGGGGATGAATTTACAAGAATATCTAGGTATACTATGGATTACATACATAGTAAAAAATGAAATACTGACTATTTATTTTAAGGGATTAAATCACATCACCAAAGGGTGACAACTCCACAAAAAGTTTCATCATATGAGGAGATATTTTTATGTTAAATAAATAAAGATAAGTAATTATATATATTATATATATTCAAGGGGAATCAATAGAATAACAGGTCACCTAGATATTAATAAAAAGGAAATTCATCCAATAAGAAGAATAAGATGAAACAATTTCTATCATGTAAAAATTGGGGAAAGAAACATCATGAAAAATGATTTAAGGGCATGATAATTTCTTACAAGTATGATGACAAGAGTTATTTGAATCATGAATGTAAGGGAATGAAAGATACCACTACTATATAGTGATTTAACTATAAATAAATGTGCTATTATTCAAACCAATGTCCAAAGTGTTAAGGTAATCTACCATAGAAGAGGTCAAGGGGAGAAGACCAAGCTTATGAATTCCCAAAAACTGAGGTAGGAGCACCTAATGATGGGGAGTAAGGTACTATAATTATATAATCAATTTTATCCATTGATTTATTTGATTTTGGTTATTCAAATTTTTTTATATCTTCCATGTTTTCTATGAAAATTTGATATTTACAAAGCAATTTAAAAAGGTAGTTGTCTGTTGAAACTTTTAGTGGAAGTATCACTATAATAAGGATGTGTTAGGAAGTCCCCATTACAATACATAAACATTCCCTATTTGTATACTTTGTTTTCATACCTATGTTTTAATTGGATATAATATTTTTATAGACTGGATTTCATAATATGATGAAAACATTTATTACAAGGAAGAAATTATGATTCGTGATGAAGATGTGGAATTATTTATCTTTAGAGAAGACACTTTATCATACGAGTCATGTAATGATCCACTATAATAGATATTCGAAATTATATTCTTGGGGAATGAGATCAAACAAAATCTATAGATTAAAAAGGTAAACTCAATATTGAGGATGTAACTATTGTACAAGAATACATTGATATATAACCTAAGTAATTACGGGGACATCCCCCAGAAAATGAAGCCGAGTTCTCTAATGATTTAATCCCTTATGAAAGAACTATATCAAATAATACCTATATAATATACACTATAAAGTTAGTGGATTTTAAGAAACAACTACATAATATTCATGATAAAGGATTTATTCACCCTAATGTTTCACTATGGGGATCCCGTATCATATTCATTAATAAAAAAGATAGATCCATGCGACTGTTCATAAATAATAGGGAAATAAATGATATTATGAAAAAGAAAAAGTATTCAATTCATCACATTGATGACTTATTAATTTAACTTCCTGGATCTAAATATTTTTCAAAGATTTAGCTTCGTTCTAGGTATCATTATTTGTGAGAAAATAAAGAATACATTCCAAATATAATATTCCAAATTAGGTATGAACATTACATGTTTTTAGTAATTCCATTTGGGTTGACTAATAATCATCAGTTTTATGGATATAATTAGCATAATATTCAAGGAATATATTTATGATTCTTTATAGTATTCATTGATGATATCTTGATGTATTATAAAATCTTTGAGGACCATAAGAGTCACATGCATGTCATTATTAAGACTCTTAGAAGTAAATATTTATAGAAATTTAGTAAGTGCAATTTCCAGCTTTAGGAGGATTCATTTATTGGATATATTATCTCTAAAGACAGAGTATCAGTTGTTCTTGTGAAAACAATTTTTTTAAAGGATTAGCTACACCAACGAACATATCCATGGTATCTAGTTTCATTGGTTTTAAATGTTACTATCAGTGATTCATTTAACATTTTTTCTGATTGGCTAAGACATTAACCAATATTACACATAGATTAGTTATGTTCATATGGATAAATGAATGTGAATAATATTTTCAATAAATTAATCAGAGATTGTTAATGATATAATTTTGAATCCACCATCAAGAAATGATGAAATTTTGATATATAGTGATGCATCAAAGAAGGAAATTTTTTGTGTCCTTATGAGAAATGATAAAGTTATTTCATATGCATCAAGACTGTTAAAAATTCATTAATATTATCCAACCTATGATCTTAAGTTGGAAGACATAATCTTTACATTGAATATATGGAGACATTTTTTTATGGTGAATATGAGAGACATTGAAAGACCATTAGAGCCTAAAATTAATCTTTTCATATAAAGATATCAACATGATACAAAGGTGATGGATTGATCTACTATAGGATTATGATTTATCAACACACTACCACCCAGAGATGGAAAATAATACAGTAGATTCATTGATCAGAAAATATATTGGAGTTCTAAGAAAAATGAGGATTAATAGGACCCTATGTTCATGGATATAGTAAATATGGATATTGTAAATATTAAGGAAGCAGATACATCACTCCTTTTTTGAATGGTTGAAAAACCATCTATATTATAAAAGACAAAAAGAACCAAATTTTATGATGATAATTTTTAGAGGAAAATTAAAGTCATGAATAATGGGAAGTTAGAAGATTTATTTTGTGAATATGGTGTTCGGAAATTTGGAAAGAGATTATGCCTTCCAAATATACCTATACTAAAAAGGGAATGGTTAAATGGTGCTCATTTATTGAATTTTTCTATACACCATCGATACGCCAAGATGTATATGGACTCAAGGGAACATTTTTGGTGGGATAACATGAAGTGGTAAATTGATGATTACGTATCAATTTGCTTGGTTTTTTAATAGGTGAAGGAAGAGAGAAAACATCCTAGAGGATTCATCCAACCTATTACTTTTCTTATATGGAAAATGAGATGATATTATTATTAACTTTTCCAAAAAAATACCAAAGACTCCTTGAAAGAATGATGAAATATGGGTTATTGTTGATTTATTACCCAAATATTAACATTTCATCACTATAAAATAAGATTTACCTATTGATCACATCACAAGTATCTATATTAATGATGTTTTAATACATCATGATGCACCTATTTCAATTATGTCTGATCATGATCCCCATTTTACATAAAAATTATGGAAGATTATCCAGGAGACTCTTGATACTGAGCTTCATTTGAGCACCACCTACCATCCTAAATTTTTTGACAGTCCAACATGACTATTCAAACATTGGAAGACATCTTGAGGTAATTCTATCTTAACTTTCAAGGTTTTTGTGATCAACATTTACCTTAAGTAGAGTTTTCCTATAACAATAGTTTCCCTTCAAGTATTCTACTGGCATTGTATGGAGAACTATATGGTAAGACATGTGATACTACAAATTGTTGGGATTAAGATGGAAAAAAGAAACTAATAGGCCCACATCTTATTGAAGAGACAAAAAAAAGGTAAATAATATTCAGGTTCATATTAAAGTAGCTCAAAGTAAGAAAAAGACTTATGCCGACAATTGGAGGAAATATTTGGAATTTCAAGTGGGAGATCATGTTTTCTTGAAAGTATCTACATGTAAGGGAGTCATAATTTTTGTAAATAAGGGAAAAAAATATACCTAGGTACATTAGAACCCATTAAATTATAGAAAGGATTATATCCACGGCTTATTGATTGGAAATGTCACCAAAACTCTCTAATGTACATGATGCGTTCTATATATAATTTTTAAGGAAGTAAATATAAGAACCAACACATGTGATCACCTATAAAGAGTTATAATTTAAACCTGATACATATTACTATGAAGATTCCATACTTATTTTTGTTAATAGAGAGAAATTATTTAGGAATTTTATGACTTGACTGGTAAAGTTACATTAGAGAAATCAAAAAATGGATGAAGCATCATGGGAGATAGAGGATGCTATAAAGAAGAACCACCCTAATTTTTTAGATGTTAATATCCAAACATATTTCAAGGATTAAATAGTTTTAGGTGAAAAAAATGTAACAGCCTAGTACTTTAAGATATATTTCCTTTTAAATAAATTCAATCACTTTGATAGCCTATGATACATGAAACCCTAAGTCTAAAATAATGGTAAAATAGTATACCATTATAACATAGTTATCAAATTGTAGGGTATTAATAAGACTTAATAAAATATAAATAATATATGGTTTAAATTTTTTTATAAAACTTTATTAGTTATAAATTGAGTAGAAACTAAAATAAAAATTATTTGAAAGAAAAAAAATGTTTTTCGAAAAAGCATTATTTTTTTCTAAAAAATGGTTTCGTCACGCTTTCCATTCTTATCTTAAAATTTGTTTTACTATTATATTTTTTTTAAAAAATAAATTTAATTTTTGAAATAATAATTTCAAAATTATATTAAATTTAATTTTTTATAATTTTTTTAATAGATTAATGTTACTATGAATAATGAAATATATTGATTTTTATTAAAAACTGCTATTTCATAAATTGTTTAAAAGTTATTTTTTAAAAAATTAATTTTAAATTAAAATTAGTTCAATTATATTATAATTAATTTAATTTAGGTCATTTGAATAAATTATATGTTCAATTTTTTTAGGAAAATTTTGTACACTTTTGAAAAAATTTCGTTTTTAAAAACCATTTTTTGTCACATCAACGGGTTTAATTTTAAATTAACATTTTCAAATTATAATAATTTTATATTATAAAATGGTTTAAATATATTTAATAATCATAATTAATATTATATAATAAGGTAAACTTAATATTTTTTTGTCATTAATAGTAAAAACAGTAAAAAGTAATTACCATGATTAGGGTAAAAAAAAGTTTACTGAGGGGTTAATATATAAATATAAGGGTTAAAATATACCAAAAAATTATATAATTCCAGTTTTATATACATATTTATACTGTAAAACATTTAGGGTTCTATAATGTTCCATTTTGGGTTCTTTTTACATGTAAAAATGTTTGTATGATTCATTATTTTAAAAAATCCAAGTGTGTCATCCACAATTATAAAAGGAAACTCCCTCCTTTCACTTTCTCAATACTATAAAGATATTTGGATTAAAAAACCTATAAAAATACCTCCAAAAAATTCTTATACAAATTATAGAGATGATGTTATTTCCAAAATACCAACCCTAGGGTCCTTAATAAGATATCCAGAGGAGGTTCTTATAAGAAAAGGTAATTTTCTTCACTCTGATGCTTCATTATTACTTCTTATTTTATCACCTTCAATTATGTATTAACAATTAAAATATCATAACAAAATTATATACTATATAATAATATTTTATTAAATTGATGAACTTATATTTATATATCCCCTTCTCCACCAAATAGGAAATAAAACCATCGCTCATGTGTTCAATAGACTACCACCTTGCAAACTGATGTAATTTTTTTTTCCAAAAACGACACACGTGGATAGTGATAACGATGTAAATAATTAATATATATGATATATATGACAAGATATTAATTCTTTTAAATTAATATACCATATAATTTCTTACCCTTAGTCCCATTAATGGAATGATATCACCGCTCATGGGTACACATGACCCACCATCTCCATGAAGTGATGTGATTCATTTTCCATGACAAACATTCCATAATGGTTATAAAAATTTATCTAATGAATAAATATTATATTTATAATATTGTTAAAATTATTTATATGATGGATCTAAATCCTATTCTCAATAAATGGAACTTCCATTACAAAACATACATGGGAAAAGAAGGTAATTAACACCCAAAATAATGATAATAATGAAATATTATAAACGAATAGTTGGTAATATGTAATAATAGGATCACATATGATATTATAAATATGAATATGGTTCTATTATAAAATAATAACATTCTAAAAACCATTATAAAAGAGTTTAAATCATGTTAAATGAAATGGAAGTGTGAGGTAAGGGGTTTTGAATCAAATTCCATTTCATTGAGACATATTTGTTAATTTGCACCAACTCACTTTTTTGTGCTTCAAATACTTCCTCATTTTTGTAATTGAAATTAATACCTATTTATTCATGATGATTAATTTTTAAATTAAATTGTATTATTTAAAGTGGAAAATTTTTTAATTTCACCAAAGAGGTAATAATCTATTTACAATCTCACTTTCTTTGGGAACTTATTTTACCCTTATTGAAGGAATATTATCATTTATCATTCACAAGATCCAATATTTTTTTATCATATTGATATTTAAGTAGTTTATATATTTTATTCCAAGTTTTCCTCTCTTTGGTACTTTAATAATGTATTCAAGTATTTAAAATTAAAAATAATTTTATTTATCTTTTAAATGAGATATATTTATATTCCTTGTCTATCTTTTTCAAAATTGTTTTAAAAAATTATTTTATTTACTAAAATTATTTATTAAGGAGATTTTATGTCATACTTTACTTTATTTTTTTAAAGTAATATTTATACTATTTTTTTTGAAAGGTATGTTTTTGAAAAAAACGTCAAAAATAATGTTTTTTAATAAATATGGAGATAAATAACTTCCCCACCATCTTAACTATTTTTCTAAATGTACCTTCTTCTACCAATTTTAAATGGTTTTACAAATAAAACTCCTTTATTAAAAATTATTTTAATATTTCACTTCCATTCCCTTTTTTATTCTAAATGACTTTATTTTATTGAAAAATACTATATTATTGATGAACCAAATGTCACCTCTTGATTAATATTGATATTTTTAAATTTATCTTGAGGTAATTAATTGTTTTGGTAATTACTCATTGGAAATCAAATTTATCTTAAATATCTATGTTATTTGTATAATAGATACGATTATTTCTTAAATATTACTCCATTTATACCTATGTATATTATATTGAAATTTATACGAATAATTGGGGAAATATTGATAAATCAATATCCTTTACTCAATATGGATATTTATTGATAAGGTATATTGTTCACGAATTTAATTAATATTTTTATATATAAGGAATGCTTTGGACATGCAATTTATGGGTGGGGAAAAGAATTATATAACCCCTTGATGCATCAATAAGTCTCATTAGATATATTAGTTGGCTAAATTAAATGTTTTTTACCCATAGATTTAAAATATCTTATTAAAGGTCTTAATCATATAGCTATCATGATGTTTGATATAATCACGTCCAAAATTAATCATTTATTCATTGATAATTCATTTATCATTACCCACGAGGTTATTACATTGATATTATCCAAGGATTAATTTTTTCATGTTATTTATTAAATTGAATGTGTGTTCAATCATTTACCTTACCATATTGATTATAACTTATCTAAATATGATAGTCAAGCTATTGATTAAACAAAATGTGTGTTCTACTATTTAACATGCCATATTGATTACGCCTTATTTATTACTGATAAATTCCACTAAACATAACCCTTAATAATAATTTAAGATCACCCTTATTTTGTTCCATTTCCCCATGATATGAATAATAACTCTTTGAATGAGTTCGAGGTTGCTGAATTTTTTCCATTATGATATTTATGTTTTATCCCCAATGTAAAATGAGTATTATGTATGTATCTGGCCCTCCAAGACTACTAAAATGATCACACCTTTGGGATTTTACCTCCCATATCTATTCCAATGTAATAAAGTAGACACTATATATGGGTTATTGGATTTGGGGTTGTTACATAAATGGTGTGAATAAGGAATGATAGGTTGTTCACTTTTATAAATGAGGGGAGGGACACACATGAAATTTATTAAAAGTTTTTGTTACATAAAGTAACTTTCAGGGGAACATGGATCTAAATGGCCAGTGAGTCAAAGTTATTATAATATAAGGTTGAAATATTTTAATCCCATAAAAATTAAATAGGTGCGGGTGGAAATTCTACCCTTATCTCTTCGTTTAACCCACAGTAAACATGTTTTAACTTTAACCATGGAAACAAAATGGTACAATTTTTATTATTCACTATAACCAAAAATTAATTTAACCATATTAAATTATATTAATTATTCTAATTAAAAATATGGAATAAATTTTACAAGATTCAATTTATATAGGTAGTAAACATTAAATTTAATTATTCTTGCAGACCTTAATGAAAACCCATTTGAGAGAAATCCATTTTAAAGCATTAAATGTAATTTAAATCAATTCATTTTCTTGTGAAAACAATAAAATGAATTCTAAAATATATGATAAAATATATAATATATGAATTTCATTGAAACCATTAATTAATATTTAAATATTTAATTTATTTTGATAAAACACACTATGTGTATAAAAACAGTTTTTAGAAAAATCTATTTTTAAACCCAAAAATAAACTTACATCAAAATCATGTATAATGATGATTCCTAAGTAATTAATTAAATTATTTTTAATTAATCAATAATTAAGTTACTTTAATATAAAATTCAAAACATAATGGGACTTTTACATGAAAATAAATGATTGTTTTTAAAAAATTTGATATTTTCACTATTCAATAGATTTTTTTTTGAAAAATACTACAAATTCACCCTAATAGAATATCAAAATTTTAATATAAATAATGATATTCATTTATTAAAGTAAAATTTATAAAAATGGAAGAAATTATTTTTGATATCATTTCTTATAAAATTAAATAAAAACCATTTTTAAAGAAATCTCATTTTTGAAGCATAAAATGATTTTATCAAAAATTGGGCAATTATTTATTTTTATTTAATAAATAGATTGAATTATTTAAAAAATTAATAGTTATTTTTCATAATTTTTTTATTACTATTATTACATACTAGTTTAATGGCTTACTTATAATGAATTACTATATCATAGTTCATATAGACTCAGGGTTTTGTGTAAAGAAAGCTATTGAACACCTTCAAATTATTTAAAGAAAAATATTATAAAATATCATTGTATTACATTCGCTAATTAAATAAATATTATCCTCATGAATTTTATCTGCATAATCATAAGTTAAATATTTGGGAAAAACTTTTTTGAAAATCCACATTGTACAGAGGGACAATACAACTTCCTTTAAAAAGAGGAAGTGAGAACCATAAAGGATACCTCGAATAAAACACATTAAGGTTTGCAGATAAGGATAACATTACATAGAAGTTAAAATAAAGAAATTGAGGAGAAAGATAATTTCTAATGAATAATAGATAGTTATAGAGAACATATTCATGGTAAATTTAATGTCTATAAGACCATAAATCATAAAAGGGTGAAAATGAACAAAAATTAATCGGACAAAGATATAAAAAGGAAAACTTTTTTTATTTTCAGTATCATTTTCCTAGAGTTGAGGAAATATATTACCATGGAATATGATAAAATGTACTTCATTTTTTAAATACATAAAAATAATTTCATCTTTTTATTTAATGTTTTTATTAGATTCCAACCCTTTTAATCCATATTCCAATGATGAAAAAACAATATAAAATTTTCATTCCTAAAGAACTAAATTTTTTTTAGTAGATCATAAGATCCAAAAAATAATATGTTATTCCTTTTGTATATAAAAATTTACCACCACAAATTTTTTTACAAAAAGTTATCCAATATGGGTAAATAATCATTTGATGAAATAATATATTAACACTGTAACATTGACAATAAATCCCAAAGTTAAATTTAAAAAAATATATAAAAAGTTACGCTTAAGAATCCTCCAATATATGTACGATGAAGTTCAAAATCGAAATAATGATGAAGGGTTTTTATCATATATTTGTCCAAGATCAAATTTAAAATTTATCCCCAAGAAACATAAAGTGGCACTTAATGTCACATACCAATTATTTGAAAACATTGATCATATATTATCCTAAAATATTCTAATGACATGAATCACTATAAAAACTTAGTAAAAAATATATACTTCCAAAAAATTATCTTTATCTTTATTCCTTACATAAAATCATATAATATCAAATATATTCTATAAATACAAAAATGTAATAAACTTATTCAAGTATAACATAAGTTAATTTTTCATCAAAACACTAATCAATTTATTATTCAACGATACTATCCAATTTAATTTACCTATATCTATATACTGTTTATCCCAATTAAACATTATTATCTCATCCTCTGGAACATATTAAGGGTTATATATACCTTAATCATGTGTTTTCCAAAAACATCACTTTACTACTAAATCACATTTCTATGTTATCTATACGATTCAACATATTCTTGAAAATACTTAATAAAAAACCACTACATAACAATCCTTAGATGTTTCAATGATTCCTATAACCAAAATATCATTAATAAAACAATTTTAAAATATAATTATAAAATCATAATACATAAACTCCTTAATAATTCCACTTTAATAATTAAAATAACATTGGCCCTTCCATGGTCTAAGAATTATCCCTTTTATTAGGGAATTGTCTTAGATAATTCCTAAGTTCCCCAAATATAAGACATTAAAATATAAATGATACCATATGATGTAATTTATTTCCCTCCACCAATATATATAGTTTTCTCTAATAATTACTTCCTATATGTCCTTATTTTCCACACATAAACCATCTTTACATTCCCTTTAGAAATTTATAAGGGTTATTCTTCCCAAATTATAGACATGTATGAAGATATATATTTTTCCTCCATGAACTTCATGAAACTCCATTTTTCTCTTATTTGGTTGATTCAATAATTCACCCATTTTTAGGCTTTTAATTATATAATGACATAGTTAGCTAGGTATAATCATAATATTTTACATTCCACCCCTATCTCATTTGGTTTCTCATGATTTCAATCATTTCATCATCCATCACATTCAATGTTAATAGATTTCATCTTGGTTCCATCAGTTAACTAAATCCAAAAGCATAGTGTGAGAAATAGTAATGCATAATCATCTAATTATGAGAAACTATTCATAGTATATATAAACCATGACACCTAATTTTAAACCTATTACACCTTAGGTTTAACCTAGGTCATCCATGGTCATTATCCATTCAAATAATTTATAATGGTTTAAAAAGAAAATGTGAATTAACCAAAGAATATCCCCCAAGATTATAAAACAAGGTGTGCAGTAAGGTCACATTAACTATGCACTAGATTGATGGATGAGATATAATTGACCAACACTTTTCAGGGTTATTACCCCTAGATGAATATATGAAAAAACCATGTCAAGTTTTAGTATCCATACATTGATTTATTTTATTTGGTTGACTACACTCCCTTATTTAATATAACCTATGATGTCATCTTATATATAGGATTAACAAAAGGGGTTTCACTAAAATTTTCTCATCCTCGTTTCCAAAAATAACTAACACTTTCTATGATACCAACTATATTGAACCATAATTTTGATACATAAATACTACATCTTATTAGCATAATATTCATTATATATCAATATGATCTATTCTAGAATTGTAAAGGTTCAGTATCTTGGAAAATCAGAATAATAAAAAACTAGTACATAATATGTATACATTTCCCTCATAAGTTCTTCACAACTATCACTTTTCTTATACATATAATACTTAAAACCTTTCATAACAATCCATAGAAAGGAAATGTAAGAAAGGTTGATCTCAAATGACCAATAAGGATAAAAATTAGTGATATTAATCAATAATCATATATTTGAATAAGATAATCAAAAGGGTATGTGAACATTATTAGGACTTACAATAATCATACCCAATCAGTGAAATATCTTTAAACATGAAGCATGACATGATGAATTTTCAATCAAAATCCATAATATATAAGAGTGTATAATCACCAATAATCAATAATGAGCCCTGAGAACATATCAAAAGAATAATAAACAAGTCTGTGAAATACACACAAGAATATAAAATCACTTCCTTAGTCAATTATCACTTCCAAGACTATCATAGTAGACTGGTTTCACTCTACATTCCATCCATTTCTTAGTCAGTTATGACATCCTAGACACGGATTACACTTAATAGGTGCCCCGTGCCTAGTTGGCCCCATGGAATCAAGAAAATCGCTCCAAATGTCAGAGGTTGCTGACTAGCAGTGAAGGACTAGGTTGAGTCCATGGGGATACCATGCCCTCATTAAAAAATTGTAGCATAATGGGTAAATATAAACATATGTAGATAACATAATAAATATAAGTAAATAGAAGGCACAATAGAAATATAAATGGATAATAATAATTGAATCAAATGGAATAATAGATGATGATATTCCATGTCACTAGAAAACTGGAAAACATGGATACACAACAACAGACATAACATGTTCGGAAAATGTATAAAGGAAATCAAAAGACTATCCCAAGAATCTTGAGCTCCAGCTCAGTCATCTACTATCAGGATCCATCCTAAACAATAAGTAATCAAGTGCTCGAAGCTGTATTCTTCCATTTATCTGCACTCACATTCATGTAATATTCTTCAGGTACCAAATGTTTCCGAGAGAGGGTGTGAGGTAAATCTCAATGGGACACCACGAACAGTGTCTATAATATCTGACCCATGTAATGGAAATGTAACTATGTTCAGTATGCATATATATAAAGTAAATCAGTAAAATGTAACTAAATACCCAAGTACTTACTTCATCCCTCAACTAGTGTCTTAATATGTAACCATTTCATTATTTGATTGTTTCAAGTTTATAAATAAGTCACATGTTAACAATAGTGAAGGTTCTAAGATATAACAAGTAAACCTAAAATTATATTTAAAAATAAAATTATAAGGTGATAAACTAGGTAATATAGACCTTATGGGACTCTAACTCAGTAATTATTATAGTCTGGCTAATGGTAAGAGTGTAATCCAAGGAGCATAGTTCAAGGTATTCCACAATAATATTCCTATCGAGTCCAAGGAGTTCATATAAGGTAAAGTGGGGAAAAAGAATGATTGGGCCTGATGGGATTTAACCATGGAACCTACTTGTTAATTATTGATCCAAGGAGTGTATCCAAAGCATTCTCTAATAGTATTTAAGGGGTCCTACGGTGTCATACTGAGCATCCAAGAACATATAAGAATTGGGTTTTAGGTGGGTCTCAAATAAAGAAAGCCGCATCCGTGAATCAAAATGGGGTTCCAAAGTGCTCAAGGCAATCCCTATCGAATATAAGTAGATATTGAGTCAGGACCCTCCTATTTTAAAATGAATTCATATAATATTTTATAAGGTTCAATCCATTACCTTTCATTAGTGTGATAAGGATAATTGATCATGCAACCATTTTATCAAGTCTTAGATAATCAATAAGTCCATTTAGTTCATTAATTTCCTTTCATTAGCGTGAGAAGGAAAAGTATCATGAAACCATTCATTTAATCCATTTAATACATTTTTAATAATAAAGGTTCACTCCGCTACAATCCATTGATATGATAAGGGGTTCTACGGACATGGAACCTATTATTCAATTACATTTATCAAGGCCAAGTCATATACATAGTATAAATGATAATTTATATTTCACATTTAATGATCAATTAAATCAATTACCTTAGGTAATTAAAGTTGTAAGAATACATGTTACTTACGATTATGAAATTCACAATTAAAATCAAGCTATTTAATATTGAAATTATTACCCTTAGAAGGGTCAAGGAAAGGCACACCCGAACAACGACTCAAACATATCAAAACACTAAAAAACTATGGAAAACATCCTACATGGGATGGAAAGAGTTGTGGGATTAGACACAAACAAATAATCACATATTTGGAAACAGAATAACCATATAGTTATAATGATTATAAGAATGACATATAAATTCAACAAACGACACCTGATGAAATCAACAGGTCCCAAACAACAATTCCAAAATTAATAAACTTGAGGTATGAGTTATAGAACACCCACATTAGGATTGTATGAACCTCATAATATAGTATTAACCTCCAATTCAGATTTTAATAGAGTATATTAGAGAAAAGAGTAAAAACGATCACACCTTGATAACTAGGTCGAGAGCAAGAGAGAAGAAGAATATCTCAAAACGACTCGATTACATACCATTGCGCATCCAATGTGATGAATGGAAGATCGAATGGATCTCAGATAAAGGAGAACTTTTGATCCCTATATTAGGGCTTAAAAAATCTCCACAATGATATAAAAAGGAGGTTCTATCTACTAAAATTTAGATTAGGGAAGAAAAAAGGCTTAATTAAATCATTAGGGGAAAAATGGTAAAATTACGCAAAATTTATCCTATAAATGGTTAGTTTGCATTGTTGTAAAAACCGAGCACTGACCAAGAATTGGTAGTTATAGAAAAGGGACACTCATATGGTTAGGCCGCATGGTAAGGGAAACCATGAACCAATTGTGTGAGATAGATCTGCCTGAAAATGCAGACCATCTACACTGTTAGATATAACTGTGTTGGATACTCATACGATTTCCTATAACTGTGTGACATGCCCTATTCTACCCAAAATATGTGTTTTGGGATCTGAAAAATCCCCAAGCACCCCAGGTACCTTCTATATCCCACTAGGCATCCATAATATGTCCAAAATAAATAATTATACAAAAAATTAAATTATCCATACCTGAGTGAAAATCTGGGATCTTACAGTCTCCTCCCCTTAAAATAACTCATCCCTGAGTTCCACTTCCAACGGTGGTGAAATAGAGTCCAAGAAGAAATCTGGCCACTGGGCACATAGGTTGGCCGCCCGCTCCCTGGCCTCATCCTACAAGTGACTGTGCTACCATAGTGCCTGTACAATAGGGAAAAACCAACCTCGAAGAGCCTTCATGCTTCAGTCAAAGATTCATATTGGATACTATTCAAAGGTAGCATCAAAATCTAACTTAACTTACTTAGGATCAATGGTATGATAGGGATCAACATAATATTGATGATGATGTGAAGGATGGATGACGTCATGAGTGACATGATACCTTATAGGTATTAACAATCGATAGTTTACCGACCTAACTCACTCCAGAATTTCAAACAGACCTACATAATGAGGATATACCTTACCTTTTGTAATCATCTATTACCAATACTGGGTGATACTTGAAATAAAACACGACCCATGACCTTGCACTATTGAGTTTGTAGATAGAGATCGACATAAGATTTCTGTCTAGACTGAGCAGTAGTCATACACTTTCTGATTAGATGAACTTGCTCCAAAGTCTCTAAAATGAGAAGATGACCTATTGGGGCTACCTAACCAACTTATATCAAGCATAGGGGTGAATGACATGACCTACCATATAGGGCCTCAAACAGATCCATCTGAATCCTCTCCTGAAATATGTTATTATAGGAGAACTCAACGAGTTGGATATGCTTCTCCTAAGAAACACCAAAATCAAGGACACATGCTCAGAGCATTTCCTCTAAAACCTATATCATCTGTTCTGATTATATATTGGTCTGAGGGTGAAAATATGTTCTTAGAAGTACCTGTGTACCCATATGTTTCTCCAAGTCATGCTAGAACCATGGCGTGAAACGAGCATCCATATATGAAATTATAGTACGAGGGACCCATGTATTTTTATAATATTACAGAGATATAGTCTTACCAACTCATAAATGGAGAAAGTCTCTAAAATAGGAATTAAGTGAGCCACTTTCGCCAGTCTATCAATGACAACCCATACATCGTCACTACCTCTTGGAAACCTTGGTAAACTTAATACAAATTCCATGGAAACATTTCCCCATTTTCATTTTGAGAGTAAAAGAAGATGTAACAATCCTACAAGTCTCTGGTGCTCTGCCTTCACCTACTAATAGTTGAAACACATATTGATAAATCCTTCTATATGACATTTCATCCCCGACCACCAATAATGGCATCACATTTCTCAATACATCTTGGAGATACCTACATTCATTTCCTACTAAGAATCATGGGACTCGTGCATCAAATCCTATATCATATCTGTAGGAACCTAGACACATCCATGAATATACAAGATTTCATCTATATCCATAGAGAAATATGGAGGTGGGTCAGCTTCTGATATACTCTCACGAATAACCAATCCCTTAGGATCTAAAAATTTTCTACCCTTCACCTTGTAAAGGAGAGAAGAGGAGGCAACAAAATATGAGTGGTAGGACTTCTCATAACTATCATGAAAATCTAGATGTAGCTTATAAAAGAGGGATATTAACTTACATTCATCAATGTATTCTCATACGGACTGAACCAAAGTTTTCTAACTCAGTGCATCCACAACTACATTTCCCTTCCTAGGCTATTTCCAAGCTCAAAATCAAAGTAATATTGATATTCGACCCATATCTGTTGTTTGAGGTTCAAATATTATTGTGTAAAGATATATTTTAGAATCTTTTTGTCCGTGTACACTATAAACTACTCACCGAATATATAGTGTCCCCAACAATGTAAGGCATGCATAATTACTACTAGCTCAAGGTCATGCATCAAGTAGTTTCTCTCATGAGTCCTCAACTTCTGAGATCCATATGTAATGAATCTATAATCATGCGTCAATAATGCTCCTAGTTTTATTCTTTATGCAACACAGAATATGGTATAACCTCTACCCATATATAGAAGAATCAGAATAGTTCTTGAGACAAGCCTCCCTTTCATATCCTGAAAGGATTTATCACACGATTCTAACCATAAGAACTTAAAAAAAATTCTTTTTAAGTCCATTGAGAGGTGAAGTAAGGTGTGATTAGTCTTATATGAGATGCTTCAAATATCCATCAAGACCCAAGAAACTCTACATATTAAATACATTCTTGAGATGCTCTTAGGAAACTACAGTACTAACTACTGTACTAACATTTTCTGGGTCAAAAGATACTCCAAATTTTGATATGATATGACCCAAGAAGTGAACTTTTCCAATCCAAATGTGGAACCTAGAAAGCTTAGAATAAATCTAATTCTATCTCAGTGTACTCAGAATGATCTCAAGATTATTTACATGGTCGTTACGAGTGTGTGAATACACAAATATGTCATCCACAAAGACTATGATGAAAGAGTCAATATAGGGATGGAAAACCCTATTCATTAGAGAAATGAAAATGGAAGGTGAGTTCGTAAGACCAAACTGAATAATAAGGTACTCATACAGACCATACCTACTATGGAAAGTTGTACGAGGTATGTATGATGGCCTGAATCACACTAGATGATAATCATATCTTAGGTCAATATTAGGTAATATATTAAATCTTTGGATCTGGTCAAGGAGATCATCTATTTGAGTAAGTAGATACTAGTTCTTGACTATAATCTTTCTCAACCGTCTGTAATCCACACATATACACAAGGTTCCATCCACATTCTTAGTGAAAATAATGGGCGAACCCCAAGAGGATGTACTGGGCCATATAAATCCTTTTGGAATCTAAATCCTTTAACGACCCTCCTGAGTATTTGTAGGTGCCATCCTGCATGGAGGAATGGACTCTAGAGATAATCCTGGAACAAGCTCCATTGTAAACTCAACCTGTATCTGAGGAGGAAATCTAGAAGAATCATTGAGAATGACGTCCCTAAAATGATACAATATTGGAGGGAAACAATATTTTCATAAACCCTGATCCTCCATGAAGATATTTTCAATATTTGAACTTAATCCACCTAGCCTATAATGCTCTAGTCCCACTCTACCATCTTAGACATCCCACTCATCCTTAGGTAGATAACTGCTTCCCTCTAGTGATGTAAATGATACCCTGTGGTGATAGTAGTCTATAAATTCATAATACTGAACAAAGCAATACATGTTGAGAATGACATAAAATCCATTCATCTTAAGAATTAAGAGATTCCCTAAGAAATGTAAACTGCCTACCTTAAGGGGGTAGTCCTTAGATTGGTGTATTTCCTCTAACAGCACTCCCAATTACGTATCTAGTGTCATTACACCATAGTAATTCTATATCTACAGTCCAAGAATTTACACAATATATATAGAGATAAAATAGTTCAAAGAACCTATATCAAATAAAGTAGATAATATAGAAGATTTCACTAGAATAGAACCTTGTATTTTAGATGGTCCTGCAGCCTGATCCTTGGGTATTAGTTGTAATGCATGCAACTCGATTTATCCATGTCCATGTGTAATAGATGGACTTCCATGATCATAAATTCTCTATTGGAACTACTGGTGATCAGGAGTCTGACTACTGCAACCACAACTTCCTCCTCAGCCAGTCCTATCGCTGCTATTCCAACTCCCTACCCGGCGCAACGCAAAAGAAACCTCTCCTGAAGCTGGAGCTTGTTCAAATAATTTTCCACTCAAATACATTGGAAAGGTCCTATAGAATCTCTAAAAATGACTCATATGGACATAAGAATGACACTCCATTGGGTCTATATAATAATGAGACTTCTGGTGCCCCTAGAGTCAACACTGATGAAACACTATGGAGTTATCAAAATGGGTACTTTGGTTGTCACTTCCATGATGAGAAACCTCAAGGGAATTATTCCTGCCCACAGGAGAACTACTGGACTACCACAACACAAATACTCTATGCTTGATGATATTACTTTCCCTCAGGTTGTTCTCAGTGATAAGATCTTGATTGATTATTTCAGAAAAAGTAGGCAGGAGAAAGACATTCACCTACTTATGGATGAAGTACACAATCCCATCCTTGAAGCATCTATCACGTGAAATCTCATCACCGATATGAAGTTGTGGAAGGAATTGTAATATAGTGAAATGCATTTAATACTCCATTACTGAAATAAAACCCTGCTCAAGATGCATGAACTCTTTGGATTTATTTGGTCAACATTTGAGTAAAGAAATGATCATATAAGGCCATCAAGAAATCAACCCATAACATGCCCCAATGAAGATCATCCTGGGTAATCACTTCCCACTAGCGCTTGGTGGAATCTCACAACATGTAAGTAGAAAGTTTGACCCTAATCACAAAAGGCATCTCTGGATGCTCAAAGATAGATAGGGTGGCCTCTAGACAAGACTCATATTCCTATAGACCACCATCCCATTAGAATGTAGGAGGATGCTGCTACTAGAACTCGCGAGTCAGATCATCCATCTTAGGTGAAACATGTGGATCACTATGCACGGACTACATGATACGTATAAAACTATCATGAAATTGGGTGTTATTGAACAGATTAGGTACAATATGTGGTGTCTCATGTGGCACTCCTAGAGTTAAGACATGTAGTTCAGGTCCTACGACATCTGAAGCATGGTCGTCATCACCTTCTTGGCATACACCACGTGGATGTCATGGTGGAATTGGTCTATAAATTCCAAGAACATAGATCAGAACATACTTTAAGTAGGTAGATATCATCACTAGAGGAAGATGAATTCAAGAATACTCACTACCCAAGGCATACTACCCCAACTACCCACTTAAATTACTAGGTACTGGTAAGTTCTTAAGTATATGTTTCATTTCATTTTATATTTAATTACCAGGTTCACTGCTTTACCTTTCATAAATATGACAAGGTGGGATAAGGATGTGAAACCATTTCATTTTATATGGAATGTTTCACAATATAATTTATAGCCATTCCCACTGAATCATTACCCAATCACCTAATCACTGAAAATGACACCCATTTATTTATATCATAGTGGATCCACTCAATAAATTACTCATCCTGACCTATGAGGGCCCACATACCACCCGAATTGAGATAGGAAATAAATCAATCAGAACCAAAATTAATACAAGCATAATATAACTATCACAACATCACTCAACAATCACAAGCATATCAAGTAATTAAATTTGTGAAATTCACCTATATGGAATGTAAACATGCATTAAATGTGAACTCTAGGTTCCCATAACAATGCATGTAACAATGATCCTTACCCTCATTTCATTGGTCCAAGGATTAAATAAATCTTCAAGTAGAGTAATAATGATAACCTCCACACATCATGTGTCTCACCCAATGGAAAAATAATGTCAACTATAATTGGAAAAATATAGAAACACTTATATATTTGGGTAACTTGGATTTTACCTCGAACATGGTTTCACAATTCCCAAGAATGACTTATGAATAAGTCCCAAGCATTCCTAATATCCAATTTACTCTCTCAAAATAGTAAATAAATAAAGGAAAACCTCATTTTATACCACTTTGTGACTTCCTAGACCTGGATGCCACATAATAGGTTCCCCGATCTTGGTTGGACACATGGACTCAAGAACATCCCCCCAAATAGCAAAGGGTGCCGACTAGTAGTGAGGGCATAGATTGTGTCTGTGGGGACACTATTCCCTTATTACCAAAGTGTATCACACTGGGTAAATATTAACAGAGGTAAATAGAAAAAGCAATATAAGTAAATAGAAGGCCCAAAAGAAATAGACAAGGATAATAATAATTGAATCAACTGGAATAACAGATAATTATATGTCATATCACTAAAAAACTAGAAAACATAGATACAAGACAGCATGCATAACATGTTACACAAAAGTATAAAGGAAATAAAAAGACTATCCCAAGAATCCTGAGCTCCGTCTGAGTCATCTTATATCAAGATCCATCCTAAAAAAATCAATCAAGTGTTTGAATCCATATGCTTCCCTTTATCAACAACTGCATTCATGTAATCTGGTCCAGGTACAAAATGGTTCCTGGTGAGTGTGTGAGATAAATATCTATGGGCCACCACCAACGTGGTCTATACCATCTGGCCCATGTAATGGAAATGTAAATGTGTGCATGCATGAATGCATGCAAATTAAAGTAGTATATTGTAACTAAATACCGAAGTACCTTCTTCAACCCTCACCCAGTGTTTGAAAATGTAATTAGTTCATTATTTTATTGTTACCTCTTTATAAATAAGTCACATGTTAACAATAGTGAAGGTTCCATTATGTAATAGGGAAAAATTTAATGATATTTAATAATGAAGTTCTAAGGTGACAATATAGGAAATGTAGAACTCAAGGGTCTCTAAATCAGTAATAAATATAGCATAACTAAGGTTAAGAGTGTAATCTAAGGAGAATAGCCCAAGACATTCCATAATAAGAGCCTACCAAGTCTAAGGAGTTCATCTAAGGTAAAACGTGGCTAAGTAATGACTAAGCCCGATGAGTTATAACCATGAAACCTACCTTTAAATACTGGATCCAAGGAGTGTATCCAATGCATGATATAATATTATTGAAGGGATACTATGGTTTCATTCTAGGAATCCAAGAACATACAAGAATCATGTTCTATGTGGGTCTCAACCAAATAAAGCTGCATCCTTGAATCAGAATTGGGCTCCCGAGTGCTAAAGGCATTCCCTATTGAATCCAAAGTGATATCGAGCCATGACACTCATATTTGGCAATGAATTCATATAATATTTTATAAGTTTTAATCCATTACCTTTAATTAGTTTGATATGGATAATTGAGCATGCAACCATTTAATCAGGTCTTAGTTAATCACTAAGTCCATTTCATTAAATCCTTTCCTTTCATTAGTGTGACAAGTCCAATTACTATACAACCATTCATTTAATCCATTTAAGGAATTTTCAATAATCTAGGTTCACTATGATACCTTCCCTTAACATGGTATGGGGTGATAAAAACATGAATCCTATTATTCAATTACATTTAATAAGGCCATGTCATATACTTAGTATACTTACAAATTTACATTTCACATTTAATCATCTATTGAAGAACTTACCTTAGGCGGGTCAAATTGTGAGAATACATTTTACTTAAAATTATAAAATTCAAAACATAAATTAATCCATTTAATAAAGAAAATATTTCCCCTATTAGGGTCAACCCAAGGCATACACGAATGTCAACTCAAATGTGTCACAACACTAAAATGACAATTATGGTAAACATCCTATATGGTATGGATGGAGTTTTGGGTAAAAAAATAACAAATAATAAAATATTTTTAAAGAGAATAAAAATACTATTCTAATGATTATAATCATGGAATATAAATTCAATAAATGAAACCCAATGAACTCAGTGGGCCAAACATAATAATCCCAAAATCAACGAACTTGAGGGATGAGATATAAACCACCCACATTTGGTGTGTATGACTCGACTCCTATATTATAAGTGTATAATTCAATTTTTAATGGATTAGATTAGAGAAAAGATTAAAAAATCTCACACCTCAATAACTGGTTCGAGAGTAAGAGAGAAGAAGAAGAACTCAAACGGACATGATTACTTACCACTGCACATCCAACATGAAAAATATAAGCTTGAATGGATCCCAGATGAAGAATATATCTCTATCACTAGATTATGACTTCAAAAAGATATAAAATGAGAGAAAATGGAGGTTATATCCATTAATATTCAGATTATAGAAGAATAAAGGTTTAATTAGACCATTATGGGTAAAATGGTAAAATTACCCAATATTTAGTTGATGCACGGGTTGTCCACACTATTTGAAAAACCATGAAAAATCCATGCATGTGTACCTGAAGAAAAGGAGGAACTCACATGGTTAGGCCTCATGATTATTGAAACTATATGCCAATCTTGTGAGATGGCTCTACCCAAAAATGCAGGCCATCTACATGGTTAGATCTACTCATGGGGCCTACCCGTACAATTTCCTCTAACCATGAGATAAGCCATCCTTTCCACAAAATATTGGTTTTAGGATCTGAAAAATACCCAGAAACCCTTGGGACCTTAGCTATCCCATTAAGCATCCACAATAGGTCAAAAATAAACAATGAAACAAAAAATTAAAGGATCCATACCTGAGTGAAAAATAGGGTTCTTACATCAAGGTTCACTCCAAAGACTATCTTATTAAACAAAGTCCCTTACTAAACTAGATTCAATCCCCATTATAGACTTTATTATATAATGTGAAACACATATTTATCCAATTAATTAGAGGGATACAAAAAACCCACACATCATTGGTTTATAATGTAACCACCCTTATTGGGTTTATAATGGAACCACCTATCACATTATCAGAACCCATTAATATTTATTCCACAAGATCCAAAATGCTTTTATCATTACATAAAATATTTAACATAAAACCAAAATGGTTTTCATAAAAATTTAATCATCATCATAATAATCTATCCAGATAAAGAATAAAAATTATAATGCTGAATCATATCCCTAATAAAACATAGGAATCATAAAAAGATGTTGTTATAGGTGAAAAATACATTAAAAATATCACTAGAACATCTCTTGAGGAAAATATGATTTTTATTTTGAAATATTTTATTTAAAATATAAAAAATTGAAAAATATCAAGGACACAATTTTCTTTGAAAATAACCAAGGAAACCTATAATGGAATCTTCAAGGAAAATCCCATTCATGTTGTTATGGAAATTTGTTCATACAGTGTATGTTAAAATAAAAATTCCTTTCACATTTTTAGCAAAAATAAAAAGTAACTTATTCAAAAAAAGATGAGAAGATTTATCTTTAAAATTTTTATATAAAATAAAACATGGGTAAAAATGAAATTAAAAAATATTTTTATAATAGTAAAAAACTTCTTAAACATTTTTTTAGGAAACATGGATTTGGAAGAAAAAGTATTTTTGATTGAAGAGAAAAATGATGTTGATTTTCCTTAAAAACACTATTCCAGTCTCTTAAGTACTTAAAGAGTGGATAATGAAAGAAAAAATTTTATCTATAAAAATAACCATAGAATAATAAATTTCATAAGAATTTGGAGTGATAGATCATATAATTTCGTTATTAGAAAAATTTAATCCTAAAAAACCTAATAAAAATGAGTTCGTAACATAAAACCTTTACAAATTTGGTATCATTTGAATCAATGTATATATAGAGAAAAAATTATATGGATATTCAATACACATTAATTTTATTTATATTTCAAAATACATTCATTTTACATTAATCATTCCATATAAAAGAAATGATGGTGCATAATATCAAACAAGTCTCATGAATTTAAAAATGAGACAAAGAAACCCTTACCTTATATTAGAATTGATTCTAAAGCACTATAAACACATTTATAATAATTTTATACTTATTATAATTCTATATCAGAATCCTTTTCATAAAAATAATGTCATATATGATCAATTTATATCATTTTAGTACCCTTTTATTAACAATTTTCTATTAAAGTCGTCATTCGAGTGTTAATTGCTTTGTTTTTCATTTATGTTTTAATTCATTAGTTATAGTCCTTTATATTTTATCATGGATCAAAAATCTATAACATTTTAATCATGATATAAATATAATATATAATAAAATTATACATATTTATAACTATTCATATTAAGTGGATATGAAAAATGAATTACATCACTTCATGGAGATGGTAATCTATAAATACACACGATTGATTTCTTTATTTTTCAATGGATGAAAATAATAACAGTAAATGATAATTAAACTTTAATAATTATTATTATATCAGAAATATAATATATTTTCACTATATATCATTTATTTATTCTATGTAAAGTGGAAAGGAAAAATAAACCACATTGCTTCATAGAGGTGGTAGTCCACATGTACGCACGAGAAATGTTATTGTTTACCAATGGATCATAAGGTAAGAAGATAGAAAATCTCTTATAATTCATGAAGAATAATTATGGTATATATATAATATATAAAAATTAAATACATCATTATGACAACCAAAAAATTGGTGATATAAAATGAATCATATCTCTATGTAGATGTAGTAGTCTACATATAGGCATTAATGATACATTTATTTCCCATTTGATGGAGAAGGGTTATAAATTAGTTATTAAATAATTATAACAACATATAATTATATTTATTATATTTTAATAATCATGTTTTTAATTTTAAAACATGTTTATAAGAAGTAGAGGAAGAAACAACATTGAAATATCCTGGTTAAGATTTATACCTTTACTTTAAGAGACCTCCTTTTGGAATACACCTTAATATTTTAGGGATTGGAATTTGGAGAATAAAGAAAGATATATGTTTAATTTAAGAAATATAGGAAGGATTATTAGTATTAATTTTATGCACTAGAAGGATTAAATGGTGTGAATATTGGAGGATAATAATTTCATTTTATAATTGAGGGAAGGGACATTCATATAATTTCTTATAAAATTTCAATTTTATATGGTTAATTTCATGGTAAAGTGGATAAAAATGGATATTTATTTAAATTTATAATATTAAAATGTTTAAATTTATTTTAAAAATAATAATTATACTAGTGTACCCTTATCTCTTGGTTTAACCCATGGTAAATTGGTTTTAACTTTAATTATGGTAACAAAATTTTAATATTTTAATAATTCACGATGAAAAAAATTAATTCTACCCTATTAAATTATATTAATTTTTTGATTAAAAACATATAATCCATTTTATCATATTAAATTTACAAAATTGGAATAATTTAATTTTAAATAAGTATACAAACCGTAATGAAAACCAGTTTTATAAAAATCCATTTAATGAATAAAAAATATTTTTGTTCCATTATTTTCCTTATAAAAAACATAAAATGAATGTTAAAATATATAATTGAATATATAATATATATATTTATTTAGAAAACTAATCAATAAATATTAATTCAATTTATTTGGATAAAAACACATTGCACGCATAGAAATAGTTTTTTTTTGAAGAATGTGTTTTTAATTCCAAAAATAAACTTATACCGAAATATAGTATAATGATGAATATTATGTAATTAATTATATTATTTATAATTAATGTAAAAATATTTTAATTTAATATAAAAATCAAAACATAATGGTAATTTCAAGTGAAAATAAATGACAGATTTTACAAAAATCCATCTTTTCATTAGTCATTGAAAAGTAAATCTGTTTAGAAAAATCCTAAAAACTCACACTACGTTAATATTGATTTGATGATTTAACCAATGATATTAACTTAATCAAATAAAATAGAAATAATTATAGAAATTAATTATAATTTTAGTGCCTGTGAAATGCAATAAAATCTATTTTTTAATGAAACACATTTTTGAAGCATATAATATTTTTTATTGAAAATCGAGTACTTATTTATGATAAATTAATCAATAAATTTTCAGTACTTCAAAAATATATACATATTTTTTCATAATTTGGTTTTTACTATTTATAAGAAACAATTTAATGGAAATATTATAATGATTTACTATATAACAGTTCATATAGACTCAGGATTGCGTGCAAAGTAAGCTACCAGACACATTAAATTTATTTAAAGAAAATTATATTTAAAAAATATCATGGTGTTACACATATTAGTTAGAGTGATAAATTTATGTGATTTATATCACCGATTTAAATATATTCACATTGGTTAGATTGATATGCACGTGATATATGATATCTGAAATTTTAACTTTATTTATTCATGACAAAGAAATGATATGTTTGGTTTTATATCATTAGATAATATTTATAATACTTAAATTACATAATAATTAACAATTAATCAATAAATATTCATGCTCAATTTGTGTTGAGTATTAAGATATACATTATAAGAGTTATAGTAGTTGGAATGTTTTCAAATCACTCAATGAATTCACTCAAATCATAGAGAATACAAGGATGGCCTATATAAATGAGTCTAATCCAAAGGCAGTTAAATCAAATTTGTGACATCCAAATATGAATATCAATTTATTCCTTTCAAAATTTTACAATAGGACAAAGAAAACTTCTTTAAGTGAAAGGAGATATTAGCAAAGATGTTTATAATTATTTCAACTAGTGGATACCCATGGAGGTAGAAATTTATTAGTAGTCATTGAGGGATATTCATCAAGAACTTGTTTATGGGAAATATGTAAAATAAAAAAGGTAAGTTCAAATGAAAATGAGTTTTTTATATTATTCTTCTATATAAGGGCATTGTTCAATGGGATATCTAAATGAACAAATACAGTGGAAGAAAATAGAAAACCCATCTACCTAATCAATCATAAGAGAAAGTGATAAAATGAAATAAAAATAATAATACAGATCATACCACATATCCTATGCCGCATCTTACACAATAGTAATTTTTATTGAGACCCATTAGAATAAATCAATATATCCCAACCTAAAAATATATCCTTGGGATAAAATAGATTCGTTAAATTCATTAATAATAACTACTTTAAATGTGTTCAAGCACCTTATATGAAAATGAAAATAAAGTGATGATCATGAGAGAGATTCATATTTAGAGATGAGTCTTCACTGTCATACAAAATGAGGTCCATAAACTCCATTATATAGAATGTTTTTTTTGAATGGAGCATCCTGTTGAAGTTTAAATGTGTCATAACAATTGAAATGTATCCTTTGTTATATAATTTGGTTATTAAATTACTTTAACAATTAATAAACCACTTACACATTATCATATCATGTGTAATATTTGAAAATAATCATGATAACTATTATAAGAGAATTAGAAAAATGATATACAATAGCATTAATCATGTACACCACATCATAGTACTAATATCCTTGATATAACACAAACCATGATTTTTTGGAGTCACACAAAGTCATGGTTTATGCATTAATTAATTGTTTAATAATATACAACTTATAATAAAGGCTATTCGACATTATAAAACACCTGAAAACTCTTTGTAAATTCATCAAAACTATATTGGATATAATTAATAAGAAATATCAGCTAAATTTTATACAAACAATTTATATTAAATTTAATCCTTATTTTATTTTCTACTATTTTTAACAAAAGAAATTTATAGTTTTATCCATAGTTGAGAAAAAAGAGTGACCACTAAAAAAACATTATTACTACTACAACTATTAAGGGGTGTGACATGATCACCATAAAACACAATCATAAGTATAAATGAAAATATCCACCAAAATATGTATCTTTATAAATCAGATGTATTCTTATGTAATAAATTTTTCCATTAAATCATTTTAGAAACTTAAGAAAAAAATATCAATCTATTATAAATCAATAATACATTGAAAATTATCCAAAAACATATTAACTTGTTTGAATGAATACATTACATGTAATTCATCAATTTTGTTGAGTGCATCACATGTCATCCAGCTAAGCATATAGTTACATTTGTTTAGTCTAATTAAAACAATGTATCAAATTTTATACTTGTCATACACGTGGGAAAATTTCATCTTGGTTAAACTCAAGTGATGACATGTTAAAAAATATACCCATCCACCCATGATTAAATTATCCTCAAGGATGATGTAAGAGAGGTATCAGAAATGAATGTTCACATTCTATATATCTTTTCAACCTTGTGTAATGGAGATTCTTATAATGTGTACACTTCTTGGTATATTGATAGTCATTTGATATTTTGGGTGATATACTTTGGTTGTCCAGTTAACATAATAAGTATCTTCTTATTATCTAATGAGTATAATATATATCATATATGAGATTATACTCAAGATAATATTAATATATCATAAAAAAATTAATACTCTACGATGATAATATTTTAGGGATAAATAAAATTTACACTTTAAGGAAATTTTATAATTACAATATTCATTTAAAATACTCAACACAAATGAATAAATTATAAATAGATACTTCCATTATTATAAAACCATGGAAAATTTACATTGAAAAAAACCATTTTGTTCAGTCTCTTTGGTATCTAATACTCAGATATGCTACATTACTCTTAGGATTCTGTTGCCATATTGGATTTTTAATAGATTTTTTAAATTCTCTTTTATTGCACCCAATAGATATTTATAAAAACATAACACATATTATTTTAGAGTATAATTAATCAATGTGAAGATAATATTAAGTTTATTTATTAATGTTTTATTACAATGAGAAACTTAAATTATTGATATTAATATTTATAATATTTATTTATGGGATTTTGGTTAGAATGTATTTAATGGAAGGATATATCTTTTTGACATTAAGAATATTTAAGAATTTAAAGTTTAATTGTGAGGTATTATTTTTTTGAAAAGGGATTTTTACCAATTTGGGTATTCGTGTTAGACATAAAATTAAATAAGAGGATTTAATTTGATACGGTAAACTTAGATTTTAAATAGTGGTTAATTAAAGGATTTCAAATGGGAAATATTAGAGAATTTTAAATAATGAAAATTCTTGACATGGAATTTATTATGGTTGATTATATTAAATGAATGGATTTATGAGTGTAGACGCCGGAAAAGTCCGTTGCTCCCAAACGAAGCTCCGGATGCGGAAAGCGAGGTCATATTTGGAGTCGGAAGGATGTTTCGGAGGGCCCGGAGGCCTTGCGCGGAATTTCAGAGGCACGCGCGCAAAGGTGATGACCCGCGCGGAAAACCCCCGGGATGCGCGCAATGCGCCGGCTCGGCGCGCAATTCTGCGCGCCGCGGGTCCGCGCGACTCCCTTACGCGCCGCGCCCGATTCCGCGCCCGCGAGAAGAATTTCGCGCTCGCACCCTGGATTCCGCGCCCGGGGTTGCCTATAAATACAAGGCGACCCCCAACGTTTCAAAGGTTGCTGGAAGTCGAAACGTCTCCCGTGCGCGCAATTCAACCCCTTCCGCGCGCAATGACGAACTTCAGGTAACCTCCTTTCTTTCGCGCAAGAAAGCCTCGGGGTCCGCCTTCGCGCGCAATCCCCTCTGGCTCCTTTCATTTGAATAAACACTCACCCTAAGGCCTTTGCGCGCAAAAGAACCCGCTTGCGCGCAATTGCCCCGGGGTGCGCGCAATCCGGCCCGATTGCGCGCACCCCCCTTCTTTCAAGTGGCCATTCATTAGAGAATGAGCCGTTGCCCCCGCGCGCTATCCGAAGCCCGGTGTGAGCAATCTGAAGCATCCGCGCGCAAGGCGCTGGCCCAATTGCGCGCCAGCCGTCCCGATTGCGCGCCGGCCCGCAGTATTGCGCGCAAAGCTTCCTTTTTGCGCGCAATCTGCCAGGGTCGTCCCCGTTGACTTCCTAAGGTTACCCGCCTGTGTGGCACCCGATGATTCTCATCCCGGGTGCCCGCACCGTGCGTTGTCTTCCCGTGCGGCCCTCCAGGCTTGCGCGAAGTGACACGCACCTATGTCCAGCATGACGTTAAACTGCATATATGTCCAGCATGACGTTAAACTGCATACTCGTCCAGCATGACGTTAAACTGCATATACGTCCTGCACGACGTTAAACTGTACATCGTCCGCGCTGCAAGACGTTAAACTGCCAAGTGCTTCGTCCGGCAACCTATGCCCAGCATGACGTTAAACTGCACACCCGTCCAAGCTGCACGACGTTAAACTGCCTAGCCCCCATCGTCCGTGCTGCAAGACGTTAAACTGCCAAGTGCCTCGTCCTCAACACATGACGTTAAACTGTACTTCGTCTGGCAAGACGCTAAACCGTCCGCAACCTGATCCCGTGCTCCGCACGCAGGGTCTCCCCCGGTTTGGACGTGGCCCCCACCCGCTCGTCTCTGCAGGGATGTCGGGATTGTCCCCCTTTTGGGACGATTTAATGGGAGTGGCTTTTCCCTACGGGGGCAGGGTATTACAAACCCCTAGTTTCTCGTGGGAGGCTGCACATGTGTATCTCCATTGCACCTCCCCACTGCCGAAGCCAGTAGAGGGTCTGACTGGGATCGAGGTGTCTTTTGCTTTCGGTCCAAGTCCCTTCCAGCTGAGTTTTGCAGCATCCGGGCTGCCCCAAGTGCGTAAGTCCTGACAGAATGAACTACGTGGACTTTGATCCCTGTCTTCTATACAGGGTACGTAGGAAGCCTCCCTGAGGCCCAAGCCCACCACCTGGTCGTTCCGGTCGTATTTACGTCCGTTCGTCCATCAGTGGACCCCTCCAGGGTTCACGCTTGCGTTGATTCACCTATGAATCCGCCCCTGTGGGAGACCGCCCGTGTGTATCTCCACGGTGCCTCCCCACAGCCCCCCTTTTCCATTTCCCCTTTTATCGTCCAGCATGACGTGAAACTGTGATCCACCCGGCCGTTCCATCCCCCTCCGTGCGAGGTGGTTCGGTTCAATCCTCCGCCCGGCGGCCTCGACCTCTTCGTGAGTCGGCCTGCCGACGTCCAGCATGACGTTAAACTGTATGCCCGAACTACGTTGACTTTGATCCGTGTTAACGCGCGGTACGTAGGAAGCCCCTCTGGGGTCCAAGCTCTTTACTCCATCATCCACCCTGATCCTTACCCGGGCCGCCACATCCCGGTGGGGTCATGCCACTTCACTTCACTCCACGTTACTTGGGAAGCCGCCCATGTGCTGGCCCCAGCGTCGGAGGTTCCCCGCAAGGGGTTCTGTCATCTGATCCACTTTTCGTGTTGATCGGTCCGATGCCGTCCCCGCTGGACGTTAAACTCGCGGCATACCCCGTGTTAAACACGGGAAGCTGAGGAAAACCTCAGGTGACACAGTTCCCCGCACCTAGTACGGGATGCCTCAGGCCATCGTGCCTTCGAGAAGCCCTATTAGGGACGGAAGACAGACGTGCAGAGCCGCAGTGTTACGACACGCCCCCAGCACCCAGAGCCACCCGGCCTTCTCACCGCAGGTTGCTGCCCCGCCCAGACTCCTTGGAACGTCCGGGCGGAAGCAGCGTAATTAACCGGTGTCCATGAAGATATGGCGCCGGGAACGAGATTCACGAACATTCTTAAGTCTATGAGGGAGACCCGGATTAGGCGACAAGTTCCGAGGAGACGTCCAAGGAAGGAGAAGCCGACATCCCATCATCCCGGTTTCGATCAAGGAGCAGACGCCCCTGAATAAGGGACGGATGCCGCCCGCCCTTGGAAAGCGGGACTGCGGGACCACAAGCCGCACGCCCATCCCCTCGGGTTGACGGGTGCACGCGCGAACGCGTCCTGGCGGAACAGCGTAACCCGACGCACATCCGCACCGAAACAGAAAAATGGTGAACCCGACGTGAATCTCTTCTCCTCGATACGAAGACCGATGGCTTTCAGAGGTGTTGGAAGACCGGCGTGTTGCCCGGCCAAGCATTCAGTCTTACCCGCCAGGGGCTGGGGAAGGGACATCGGACACTCCGTCTCGCAACGTCGAGGGCCTGGGTTCCCCCCACGGAAGGCGTCGTGGCGCTAATGGTTGGTTGTCGATTCCTTTTTCCTGTCAGTATTAATGGGTCATTCTCCCTGCTTTCAGAAATCAGGTCGCCCGATCTAGTGCCCGAACGCCACCCGCCCACTGGCGCAGGGACAGGGGAAACACCGACGCGGCTACTCCGCGCGGTCCCGCCCGTTCCACAGCCGTCCCAGCAGCCGCAATTGCGGGACGACCACGCCCTCTCTCCCCCTCGGAGGTCATCCAGAGAAGGGTGATCAACACCCTGGTGCGGAGATACGAGGAAGAGGGAGTCATCCCCACTAGGGAAATGGCTCGCCTAGACCTTGAGGAGGCTGCGCCTCGCCACCACCGCCGCCCCCGAGGGCCGCGCAGGGAGGCACCGCCGCCTACCTCAACGTCCAACCGCTTCGGGAGCTTATCCCCGGAGCGCTCTGACAGTTCCCTTCCCTATGCGGATGAAGTGGAAGATGCCCAGGATCACCCTATCCGAGGTCCGCTCCAGGGATCCACGATAAGGGCTCCCGCCAGGCCACGGCGACATCGCCGCCAGGCCCCTCAAGTCGAGGAACAGGCTCTCCACCTGCCCGCGCCGCTCATCCCGGCTCGTCTGTCTCGACGCCAACGTCGGGCACGAGCGGAAGAGGATGCCCACCTTGGGGCTCTAGCAACAGCGGCCGCATTGGCCCAAGCCACTGCTGGCTCCAGTCGCCAGGCCTCTGCGCATCCTGAGCGGGGGAACTCCTATGCCCGACCCGGATCGAGGCCCCGACCGCCCCAAAGGCAGGTTGGGTTGACTCTCCCGGTTGCTGGCACTGGCAGTAGCCACCGCGGACCACCTCGCGGTAGCGCTATTCACCGGCAGGATCTACTCTGTGTGGCCGATCCAGGAGGCATGGGTCCTCCCACCTCCCGATCCCGGCCCGGAGTCCTGCCCGGGATCATCTCTCCCCGCGTCCCCTTTGATATCTGTCCCGGTGCCCCTCGCACCTTGGTTCCCAGTCCTCTCGGCCCCAGCACCAGTGCGGCCGGAGGACGCCAGGACAGAGATCAGCCCTGCCCCGAAGAACCACCCAGGGGCAGGAAGGCAAGGCGTCGACGCCGAGGGAAGAATGTTGCGGAGTTCCGGACAGAGATCCGACCGGTTTGCTTCTCTGACTCAGAGGCAGAGTACGATTCGGCGACAGAGCCCCTTCCCCAATCCCGCCAGTCAAGGGCAGGGGTAGGAATGCGGCACGTCAGCCTCGTGCTCCCCGAGAGCGAGATCGATGTGATCCCCGCGTCTCTCCGAAGGTATATCCGGAGTAACGAGGGCCTGGTAGACCCCCAAGGATCAAACTTGCGGTTGGTACCGGCCCCTCCGGAAGTGCCTTCCGTCTCGATCAGAGAAGCCGGAGACTTTTTCTGGGGACCGACGGTCGAACCACGATCTGGTGCGCCCTCGGCGAGCACCGATGCTACGGCAGGATGTTCGCTCGCCGGCCCGTCCTATCGTGATGTGGTAGCTGGGGCACCGCCACCCTCAGGGGGAGGCCCGGGATATGGAGGCCAATCGGCCTGCTCGCCGTATTCACCGCCGGTCAGCCCGTCGGCCCGACGGCCCGCCTCGGCACCACTACCAGTTCCCCGTCCGTTCCCAGCCATGGAAGAGGACCGAGGAGATCTGGGTCCCGAGTTTGAGTCGTGGAGCTTCTGGACCGTCCTTGCAGAGGGCCACTTCCCTGAGAAGTTTTGGCCAGTCGCAGGACCGGGCTTTGATGCACCCGAATCGCTCACCCCGGATGAGTTCGAGTGCTTCCGCCGAACTCTCCGGGAGACTCACTCCCGTCTTCACTGCCTACAAATGCCATACCCCGGGAGTCAACTACACCTGGAGGATATTGGTGAGCAGTGCCGTCAAATTGACCTGGCCATGCTCCCCGCGGTTCGGCACCCCGGGTCATTTGGGCACCACGAGGCCCTCCAACAACGATGCGTTGAGTGCTTTCAAGTACTCCGCAAAGTTATCGAGGAAGCCACCCCCCACGTGTATATCCGTGGATGGGGGCAGTACGCTGCCCTACGCTTCAGTGTGATTCGCCGACAGCCCGATTCGTTGGGTGGCCCTGAGGGTATATCCCCAGGGACAGGAACAGTCAATATGGCTGACCTGTCGGGAGAGGGGAACGACTTGGAACTTCTCGACGGGGGCTTCCCCCCCGAAGACAAGCCGTCGTCAGACCCATCAGTGAGAGTTACTCGTCATCAGAGGAACCTCCTGGGGCTCCCCGCACCCACTGAAGCACTGACGTTGAGCCGAAACGTCAGCAAAGGAAAAGAGCACAGCGAGGCTATAAGGCCCGCCGACCCATCTGCCTCCATGCAGAGGGCAGAGGAGGATCCCGAGAAGGCTACGCTACGTCAGCAGCTCGCCGAACAGAAGAAGCTGGTTGACCAGCTCCTCGCCGAGCGCGCTGCAGAACGGCGGCCTGACTATGGTGATCCTAGGCCAGGACAGCAGGGACCGGAACAACCGCTCCTTGATGAGACTCTCCCGGGCAACCGTGATCATGCCGTGTTCGCCGACAGGAGAGAGGCCATTGCCTATGGCAAGAGGGCGCGGTATGTTTCGCCACACCCTCCCGAGCGGCGGGACTACTTGAGGGACCCCGCTCGGATTCCTCCCGCTGCCCCAAGGGCCGCTCCGCCAGCCATCCCACGAGCTGCCGAGTTCGACGATCCGGTCGACGACCCGATTGAAGGGCCATGCAATGCGCTCGTGGTTAGAGATCCTCGCCAGGACTGGAACCCATGTCCGGACGATCCGATGGCGGCACTCATTGCCCGCTTGGAAGCCTTGGAGACTCGGCAGGTGGCGATCCCACCGGACGGCAAGCCATACCCAGCATGGGTGGATGACATGCCGGCGCCTCCGGGATTCGGGAATCCCACTTTCGCCCCCTTCAACGGGACCGGAGATCCGCCACAACATTTGGCCCATTTCAACTCGAGGTGCGGGCCTATGTTGGGGACTCCGGCGCAGCAAGAGGCTGCTAAGCTTCGCTGCTTTGTCCAGACACTGGAAGGGCCAGCATTTGTCTGGTACAGCCAGCTTCCCGTCGGGTCGATAACTAGCTGGGAGGACCTTCGTAGACAATTCCTCTACCAGTTCAGTTCCACGACCCGGAAGACGAGTATCGCAGACCTCTTCAAGTGCAAGCAGAGGCCTGATGAGCGAGTCGCGGACTTCGTCGCCCGATGGAAGGGTCTCACGTATTCCCTTGACATGCCATTGACTCAGGAGCAGTTGCTGACAATGTGCGTCGGGAACGTCAAGACCGAGCTGGTCCCTTCCCTGATTACTCAGAATTACCCCGGAGGGTTCAGGGACTTCTCAGACAAAGCTCAACGTCTTGAGGAAGCCCTGCAACAGGCCAGCCAGGCACACCCGCTGCCTCCTATGATTCCTGCAAGGAGAGCCAGCAGGGCTGAGCCCGCTGCTGTGGCCCAGATAGAGGCTCCCAGGCCGTTGGAGCTGCTGCCGGTGAGGCCAGCTCCACCGCCTCACAGGAATCCGCCTCCACGGGCTCAGTTCCCGGCCCAGCAGCGGCAGCCTCAGAACCGGCCGGCCCCTCCGCGTAATGTACCGCCACAACCCAGGCGAGATAATCAGGGTCCACCTCCTCGGCAGGCCCCTCCAGCCCCTCGTCAAGACCGCGCTCCCAGGGGCCCGCGACACCTGACGTACTCATTCCATGAGGATCAGGTCCCCGGTTATTTCCGGAGCGCCCTGGAGCAGAGGATTGTGCGATTGCCTGAGTGCTGGAGGCCAGAGGAGGCACATCTCACGGATAACCCCCGCTACTGCCCCTACCATCGGGCCCTGGGGCACACCATCCAGCGGTGCTATGTGTTTAAGGACTGGCTCCAAGACCAGATTAACAACAATGTAATCAGGTTGGGCCCAGCTCCAGCACATGTAGCGGGCGTGTTCGTGGGATCAGATGACGATAGTGGCAACGAGGACGAATGGCAACTGGTCTCCGACCGCGGGTCCCAGAAGTATAATAACTGGATGGCCCGCAAGACGACCATTCGCGCCCAGGGAATCATCCGTGCGCGCTTGAATCAGCCTGAGCCCCCAGAACCTGCGGGTGCTGCTTCGGCATCGTCGTCCCAGTCTGCCTCCTCCAAGAGGAGCAAACGGCGGCAGCGCAAGAAGGAAGAGCGCGCCCCGCCAGTTCCGCCACTATCCCGTACTCTCGGCGATTTCATGCCCCCGGAGATGGGGGTCCCTCCTCGGATCCGCCCGGTGATGGATGATTCGTCCGATGACGGTATTGGGTACGCTTCGGTTAACACCGTCGAGCTGGTAAATCCCTTTTCGGTTACCGACGTTGAAGAACACCAGGTGGACCTCCCTAGCGTCCCCGGTCGTCGCCACCGTCGGAAGAACCGCAGCAGCAGGAGTCGCCGGGGCACAGCCGTCGGTACCTCCGGCCAGGCCGTGCACGCCACTGAGACTAGGCGGCAGGCTCAAGATCGAGCTCAACGTGCGCAGGCTCCCCATCCGGGGATGACGGATTCGCCTCCGCCACTGTTTGTGGTATGGGACCGGGCAGAACCGCCTCAGCCGCGTCGCGACCAGCTCCGCCCTGCCACAAGTCCATCCCGGCCTCCTGACTCCAGTACGGTGACCATTTCCCGGACTGCGACCAGTGAACAGCGAGATGCGCCAAGTACCAGTCGGCCGCCGATCCAACCGGTAAGGCCCGTCATGCCACCAACCGCAGAGCAATCTCCTGCAACCAGGAGCTCGCGCTTGGCCAAAAAGTATGATGTCCTGAAGCACTTGGACGACATCCCAGCAAGGCTCTCCATCCTTGAGGCTCTGCGCATGTCATCTGAGATGCGCGAGGCACTCGCTGAAGCCCTGAAAAGCCCCCTCCAGTTTGAGACAGAGGTTGCGGCTGCAGAGGCCTTCCACGCCGAAACGATCGAGGACGCCGAATGTCAGGCAGTTATCTCGTTCTCTGGTAAGGATGAGGACCCTCCTATACAGGGACACATCCGTCCGCTGTATGTCACTGGCCAGTTCAATGGCCTTGAAGTCCGGCGTTGTCTTGTCGACACGGGGTCCGGGATTAATCTGATTCCAACTCGGACGCTCCGGAGATTGGGGTTGTCTGAGGATGACTTGATTCCCTCCGACCTCAGGATCCAGGGGTACGACCGCACCGAGCAAACCCCGGTCGGCAAGATACGTTTGAAGACCCAGTTCGGTGACTTGGTTGCCAACACCGAATTCATGGTAGTCTCTCAGGACACTGCGTATAACGCATTGATGGGCAGGCCATGGCTTCACCTTCATGCGGCGGTTCCCTCGTCATACCACCAATGCCTTAAATACTCCCTTAATGGTCGAGTAGGCGTGCTTCAAGGAGATGCCTCTCCTTTTGCCTCATGTGAAGCCCGCTATCTGGACGCGGACTATTACAAGAGCAAGGATAAGCAGATCCTGGCAGGTGAGGTTGAGCCTGTCGCTGTTGCAAGCGATCCCTGGGCAAGTCTGGATGACGCTTACGTCCTCCCGATTCACCGGTTGGACGTCGCCATGGTCTTGACGGTCCGCGAGTCTCCTGATGAGACGGCCGCGACCGCCCGCGCCAGCACCAGTGGCCCAGCAGGATCTGGTAGCCCCAATGCAGTTTCCAACGCAGTCTCTCCCGTGGATGATCCCTCCCCGAGTGGAGAGGACGTGGAAGACGCACCCCCAGCCTTTGAGGAGGGCGTCCCCGCCACGGTCGATGAGTTAATACAGGTGAACCTTGGAACCGAGGCAGATCCAAGACCCACATTGGTCAGTGCCGCCATGCCCTCTGAGGAGCGGCAGCAGTACGTGGACTTTCTCAGGCAGCACCGTGATGTGTTCGCTTGGGGCTATGACGAGATGCCGGGGCTAGATCCTCAGGTAGCCGTCCACCGCCTAGGTCTCCCGGCGAACCATCGCGGGTTCAAGCAGCCTCCCAGGAAAATGCACCCATCCCATGGTGCCATGGTTGAGGCCGAAGTTGACAAGCTTATCAAAGCCAACTTCGTGAGGGAAGTTCAGTACCCCAAATGGCTGGCCAACATTGTGCCGGTCAGGAAGAAGAACGGGCAGATTAGAGTCTGCATCGACTTCCGCGATCTCAACCGCCACTGTCCGAAGGATGATTTTCCCCTTCCAGTGACAGAGCTGTTGATTGATGCCACAGCAGGGTTCCAAGCCCTCTCCTTCATGGATGGATACTCCGGATACAACCAAATTCGGATGGCCCCTGAGGATGAGGAGTTCACTGCCTTCAGGGCCCCCCAAGGTACCTTTTGCTACCGGGTCATGCCCTTCGGCCTGAAGAATGCAGGTGCCACCTACCAACGGGCGATGCACCGCATATTCAAGCCAATCCTCGGCACACTGGTGGAATGCTACGTCGACGACTTGGTTGTCAAATCGCGCCAGCGTCAGGACCATCTCAAAGATCTTGAGAAAGTGTTCAGCTTCCTCCGGTCTCGCTGCCTGAAGATGAACCCGTTGAAGTGTGCCTTTGGGGTCACCTCCGGAAAGTTCCTTGGATTTGTGGTAAGATACCGGGGTATTGAGATCGACCCAGAGAAAATCAGGGCGATTAGCCAGATGCCTCCCCCGGGTACCGTCCGGGAACTGCAAGGGTTCCAAGGCCACTTAGCCTATATACGCCGATTCATCGCGAATCTGGCCGGCAAGTGTAAGCCCTTTTCTCGGCTTATGAAGAAGGGTGTCACCTATGTATGGGATAAAGAGTGTCAGACCGCTTTCAAGGAAATCAAGCAGTACCTGCTTCAACCTCCGGTCCTGATGCCGCCCGTATCCGGAAAGCCGCTGGTCCTTTATGTGACCGCCCTGGAACGGTCCCTGGGTGCCCTTCTCGCCCAGAAGAACAACGAGGGAACAGAGAATAGCCTCTATTACCTCAGTCGCATGCTCCTCGATGCGGAGGTTAGGTATTCCCCCATCGAGAAGAGCTGCCTGGCGCTCGTATTTGCCGTACAGAAATTACGGCACTACTTGCAGCACCATGAGGTACAGTTGGTTTCTCGGGTAGACCCGTTGAAATATATCCTGAGCCGACCTATGTTGACTGGCCGTCTAGCGCGGTGGGCTGTGATTCTCCAGCAGTTCGACATCAGGTATGTGTCTCAGAAGGCCATCAAAGGGCAAGCGTTGGCAGACTTTCTGGCCGCTCACCCGACCTCCGCGGATCAGCCGCTGGATCTAGGCTTTCCTGATGAGACCATTCTCTCGGTTGATCGAGCCGATCCATGCTGGCAGATGCACTTTGACGGTGCCTCCCGGAGCCCCACCGGTAGAAGACTCGATAATCCTAAGCTCAATAGAGTGGGCTTGGGCATCGTCTTCATTACCCCGGAGCGAGCCGTGCTGCCATACTCTTTCCTGTTGTCAGAGGGCTGTACCAACAATGAGGCGGAATACCATGCCCTCATCACCGGCCTCGAGTTAGCTCTCGAGATCGACGTGCCCCATCTGTGTGTGAAAGGGGACTCCGAGCTGGTCATTAAGCAGATCAATGGCGACTATGTTGTCAGGAAGCCGGAACTTGTGCCATTGTTGGAGTGCACCCTCCTTCTGATGGCCCGGTTCCCTTCTCGGCCAGAAATTGTCCATATTCCCCGGTCGCAGAACGGTCGAGCAGATGCTTTGGCCAGCCTGGCTGCGTCACTTGCGGAACCTGAACAGGACAACCTGATCGTCCGCGTGACGCGCCGCAGGCTCATCGCTCCCGTTATCCCGGAAGAAGATCGCGGCCCGTTGGTAAGTAATCTCACCACGGTTGCCCCTATGCCCGGAGCCCCGAGTACCCCAGATATAGCAGTCGGATCAGCCCCTGATTGGAGGACGCCTTTGGTTGAGTACCTCCAACATGGCATTCTTCCGTCAGATCGGGCCGAGCGCGAGCGAGTTCGACGCCGCGCATCGCAGTTCGTCCTCCAGAGCAGTCCCGGCCTGGAGCAGATCCTCTACAAACGCGGATTTGATGGTGTTCTCCTCCGTTGCCTTCAGGGAGTTGAGATCCCACGAGTCATGCAAGAGGTTCATGCTGGTTCATGCGGCGCCCACCAAACTGGGCCGAAGCTGTCCCACCAGATTCGGAGGTTGGGATACTTCTGGCCCTCTATGATCCATGACTGCATCGAGTACGCCAGGAGGTGCCATGCGTGCCAGGTTCACGCGAACTTTGTGCATCGGCCGCCGGAGCCTCTCCATACCACAAGGTATTCCTGGCCCTTTGCAGTCTGGGGACTGGACGTTGTGGGACCTTACCCGCCGGCGACAGCTCGCCAGTGCCGGTTCATTCTGACCGCCACGGACTTCTTCTCCAAGTGGGCAGAAGCGATTCCTCTCAGAGAGGTCAAATCCTGTTCGATCGCTGACTTCGTGACCTCCAACATCATCTATCGATTTGGAGTGCCTCACGCTATCCTCACGGATAACGGAACCAATTTCCGAGCAGCCGAGTTGAAGAAGTTGTACGCCAAGTATAACATCCGCTCGAACCATACATCTCGCTATCATGCGCAGGCGAATGGACAGATCGAGGCGTTTAACAAAACCCTCTCTAACATTCTGCAAAAGATGGTTGGTCAGAACAAGAAGAGTTGGCCGGACAAGCTCCCCAACGCCCTCTGGGCTTATCGGACGACGACTCGCAATTCCACCCAGATGACCCCTTATTCCCTGGTGTATGGAGCTGAGGCCGTCCTGCCCATCGAGATCCAGTTACCGTCCTTGCGCACTGCGGTCTACGACCAGCAAGCGCCGGACAGAGTTGCTGAAGCCCGTCTAGTCGAGTTGGAAGCACTGGATGAGAATAGACTTCGCGCTTTGCACAACTTGGAGAGGCATCAAAGCAGGATGGCTCGAGCTTTCAATAAGAAGGTTCGCCTCCGCTCCTTCCTACAGGGTGATCTAGTGCTAGCCCTAAGAGCACCGATGATCCCCGGCAGGAAGCCGCCCAAGTTGGAGCCCAAGTGGGAGGGACCTTTTGTTGTCCACAAGGTCTATCCCAATGGCGCGTACTCCCTAGCGACTATGGATGGTGAGCGTGTCACTCCTCCCACCAACGCTAGGTTCCTCAAGCAATACTTTGCCTGAGTGTCACCACGTCCTGCACGACGTTAAACTGCATTCGTCCAGGCTACAAGACGTTAAACTGTTTAGCATTCGTCCGCGCTGCAAGACGTTAAACTGCCAAGTGCTTCGTCCCGCATGACGCTAAACTGCACTACGTCCGAGCTACAAGACGTTAAACTGTTCAGCATTCGTCCTGCATGACGTTAAACTGCCTCTCCAGAACTACGTGCGGCTTGATTCCCATCCTTATGGGATACGTAGGACCGCCTGGACGCTTGTGTTTCAGGCCCAGCCCCATCCTTCGGGAATTTCCATCCCATCTCGGGCCCTTGGCCCAGTTGCCCCGGGGTGTGCGGCGTATGGTGTGAGTGCGGGGCTATGCCCTCATTCACGTCGGTTTGTTCGTCACGCTGTACGCCCCCCTCCACGTTTGGGGATGCCTTCTGCTCCCCCCTTCTTTTTTCCTCATCGTCCTGCATGACGTTAAACTGCCTTTCAAGAACTACGTATGGCTTGATTCCCATCCTTATGGGATACGTAGGACCGCCTGGACGCTTGTGTCTCAGGTCCAGCCCCGTCTCTTGGTTGATCACGGGGACCTGCCCCCCTTCGGTTGCTCTCAGGGTGAGTCCTCCGACCCTTTCCGGAGATCTGTTAACATGTTTTGGGGTGCTTCGGTCTATGACTCGTAGTGTCAGATTCAATCCCGACAAGTCCTGTGTTGCTTGTCAGGCCTCGCGCTTCCTCTTGTTCGAGCCTTCACTCAAAGGGATCCTCGTTAGCGGTTTGGGTACGATGCCTCAGTGCTCTCCCACCGCTCCGGGTCGATTTACCGGCGGGTCTTGGGCCGCAAATCGATATGAATCCTGCGATTGAGCGGTTGATGCTCGTTTGCTTGCCCCGTCTTAGGCTGACGCGATCGGATGTTGTGTTGCGAATGCGTCAGCAACGTCCTTGATCGCCATGTCAGCTCTCTCGGGCTCTGAACATTGGTTGCGCAGTCCTCATCACACTCCGCCTTTGTGCGTTGTAGTGGGATCTTGACACTCTCTTCATACCGACCCCCGGTACGCCTCTACACGTTAGGCAGACCAACCAGGGTAATGATGTCGTTCGAGGCTCCCATGATCTGAGCACCAAGGATATATGCAGATATCCTCCCTAAGGGCCATGCGTAGCTGGACCCTCGTCCCCATAAGGAGGAGGGAGTCGCCCGAACAATTGCGTTCTGGGCCCAGTATATCTGGAGGCTAGCATCTCTGCCCCTCGGGTGATGGACATACGCAGACCCCTATCCCAAGACTCTTTTCCTGGAATCGTGCGTGACCGCAGGGCTGGGTATGTTCCCACCTCCGCCGTGTCCGTCGTACCGCGATAAGCGGGTTCCTCCATGGTCCGAACCACACGACCTTAAACTGTGTTGTCTGGTCCTACCACACGACCGTAAACTGTGATCGTCTTGGCCGCCCGACGAGAAACGGCACTGCATCGTGATGTCCTCCTCAGGGGACACTCATGTTGGGCGCTGGTTAATGACCACGCCATTCATCAATGCCTTCCATGGCTTGATTATTGTGGCGACGCCAGAGATTTCTCAATCACGGGCATGTCGCCGCACAAAGAAAAACCATTCATCTTTAAGGACAAACAAGAAATATCAAATGCCGCTCCTTTTGTGTGTGAGGGTCAGACCCGCACTCTTCCCCGCGCTGGTGCCCGATTGTGTTGCACCGCGCTTCAAGAACTACGTGCGGCTTGATTCCCATCCTTATGGGATACGTAGGAACGCCCGGATGTTTGAAACTTCGGGTCCAGCCCCCCACCTCTTAGAGATTCCCCCTTCTCTGGGGAATCCGCCGCCTTCAGGTCACCCTCAAGGCGTGTTCCCCGACCCCTTGCCGTGGTCCACCGGTGTCAAGAGTACTCTGGTTTATTGCCAGGAGGGTCAGGATCCGCTTGGTCAGGTTTCCTCCACTTTTCAGGCTTCGTGCTCCCTTTCATTCGGACCCATCGTCTACGCCCTGGGTGGAGCCCCCGTGAACGGTTCGGACACAATGCCTCAGTGCTCTCCCACCGACTCGGGCCGGTACCCCCAATGGCCTCGGGCAGCAAATCGATATAAATCCTGCGATTGAGCGGTCGATGCTCGTTTGCTGCCTCATTCCACCAACGGTTGGTGCGATGTTGATGCTGCTTTTCCGCCACGGTCGGCAGTATTCTCATATCGTCACGCCGGTGCTCCCGGTCCTCGAGTGAATGGCCGCATGATTCACATTTTCCACCTCCCATTCTGACCAGGCGAAACCTCGACACTCTTGACACTATCCCTCAGTGCATCTTCGCATATCCAGGGGATATGACCACGATGTGGCGTGCTTTGAGCCCTTATGGTCCGAGCTCTAAGACCTTAAACTAAGATCTCCCCTTATGGTCCGAGCTCTAAGACCTTAAACTAAGATCTCCCCTTATGGTCCGAGCTCTAAGACCTTAAACTAAGATCTCCCCTTATGGTCCGAGCTCTAAGACCTTAAACTAAGATCTCCCCTTATGGTCCGAGCTCTAAGACCTTAAACTAAGATCTCCCCTTATGGTCCGAGCTCTAAGACCTTAAACTAAGATCTCCCCTTATGGTCCGAGCTCTAAGACCTTAAACTAAGATCTCCCCTTCTGGTCCGAGCTCTAAGACCTTAAACTAAGATCTAGCCCTTATGGTCCGAGCTCTAAGACCTTAAACTAAGATCCTCTAGCCCTTATGGTCCGAGCTCTAAGACCTTAAACTAAGATCCTCCACCTTTATGGTCCGAGCTCTAAGACCTTAAACTAAGATCCAGCCCTTATGGTCCGAGCTCTAAGACCCTAAACTAAGATCTACCCCAAATGGGGTCCTACGTCCTGCATGACGTTAAACTGCACTCACAGAACTACGTGTGGCTTGATCTCCAGCCTGATGGAGTACGTAGGAACGCCCGGGCATTTCGACTCGGGTCCAGCCTCAGGGATCGTTAAGTCCCGCCCCTCCTCGTCGCCGGCCGTCTGGCCTGACTTCGGGTAGAGTGGTGCAGTTGTGATATTCTCCCCGATTCAGCTCGGGATGCCCCATCGCAATGATGGGAAGCGACAGTTTCCTCGTCAGAGAGGTGCTGTCTGAGAATTGAGGTGACTCACGGCCAGATTAGTGCATCCGCCCAATACGCTTTCCCCACGGTGGCGCAATTTTGAGAGCGTTGGATTCTGTCCGAACAAATCGTCACTTCGCCCCACGCTTCGCATGCCCTGTTGATCTGGATTTTCCACCCTTGTGTCTGAAGGAACCCCAAAGCGGTATTCATGATGACATGTGGTCCGCCTCCTGCAATATGAATGATGGCCTTTTTCGGTCCGTCTATTGCAGTTGTTATGGTCGATCCACTGTCCGCCTACCGTCTTGGGCATTTCCTGGAAGGCCGATCGTTGTGGACGTCTGGATTCGGGACACGCGATTCACCCTTTCTCATTTCCCTATGTTCGGATAAAATCTCAACGCCCCTAGCGTTGTCCCGCTCGTGTGTTGGAACAAGTTGGGGGACGGTACATTGGTTAGGTCTGAGGTCTCCTTTCCCAGGAATGACCTCCCTCTTTTCTCCAGAAACCCAGGCCCAATTATGGATGTCTGATGCTTGGTTAACACTCCCGCAAGACAACGAATTGTGGTTGAGCATGTTAAACCAAAAGACGCAGATAAATATGGCGATTCATACAAGTGGATCAAAATATTAAGTAGCGGAAGCAAATGTTCTGGGAATGGCAAAAAACAGCCCTTAGGGATTAGCGTGCTGAATGAGTCTTTCTAATGCCGCTACCCTTTGGCTGGCGGCCTCCAGGGCTGCTTCTCGTTCTCTGCGTGCCCTCTCCTCGTCGGCGGTCGCAGCACGCAGTTCGTCAATCCTGGCCTGTGCACGCTCCCGCTCGACTTGGAGTGTGACCATCTGTTGGCCCGCCTCCGTCAGCTGTACCTGAGCGTCGATCAGTTGTGCCGATAGTTGCTCCACAAGCTCGGTACATGCTGCGACGAAGGCCTCCTTCTCTGCCGCCTGCCCTTCGAGGCGCCGGACTTCCTGCTCTGCCGCGATGAGCGCCTGCGTGCTCTCCGACATGTCCCGACTTTGTGCGACGTCGGCACGCCGGCGGCTCTCGCTCATCTTCTCGGCCATGAAATCACGGACCGTCAGATGGAGGCGTTGAGCATCAGCTCCCCCGGCACACAGGAAGCGCAGCCAGGTCTGAAGTGATCCCATGCGCCCCAGCCATTCCGATGGGTCTCGCTTGAGGAAGCGCTGGATGCACTTCCACCCCCTGCGTCGCGTTACCCGGCTATCCTCGACCGCCTCCGCGTCCGAGTCATCCATCTCCTCTGGGTCGGCAGGCCGGTAGGAAGGGAAGGCAGCCAGCAGGTCTGCTGCAGGGTCCGCCCCTGGGAGGTCCTCACGAGGGATAGGTTCCCCAACATCCGGGCAACCTTCTTCTCTCTCCCCAGCGGCGCTGACACCCTCGTCAGCCCCCAACCTCTCTCCGGTGGCAGCACCGCCGACGTCCGCAGCCCCTTGATCAGCAGTTGGTGGGGCCGGCTCGGTTTGGGAAGCCTGTTCCGGAGCAGGCGGCATGTCCACCACTGGTCCACTCGTAGATGGCCCGGGTTCGGCAACCCGACGAGCCTCCGATGTTGAGATTACTGCGCAGGGCATGCCATGGTTAGTCACGGATCGTCAATGGCAAGCACCAGCAGTAAAGTAGGGAGACTTACGGGAGTTCGGAGCATCATCTTCCGCTACCCCGGTCGCCGCAGGAACAGTTGCAGCAGGGGACCCCTTAGCGCTTGTCAATTCGATAATGGGTGCCTGGCCCCCGCCTTGTCCTGCTGGCGCCTCTCCTACTCCTGTTGAGGACGCCTGACCGACGTCCGTGTGCTCCTGAGAAGGATGGAGAAACGGGTTAGAAGCTGCATAAGAGAATGGATGAAGCAAGTTGAGTAGGGATAGAAGCGGACCTCGAGGAGCTCAGTGACATCAACGTTGTCAGAGCCGGCCACCTCGCCGCTCTCCCGTGGGCTCCCCCGATGGGACCTTCCCTCGGAGCCTTCATCCTCCCCCGTCTCCTCCTCCTCCTCGGAGTCGTTACTGTCATCTTCTTCCGGCGGCATCTGTTCCGGAGCGGGCTCGAGACCGAGCATCACCTTCACCAGAAGGGATGGCTCCGCACGCTGACCACGTTGGCGCGCGTACTCGTCCATGGCCGTCAGATATGCATATTGCCGGTTGAAGTCCACCCTGTCGGTGATCTGGAGGCGCCCGACCTCTGGCAGATAGATTCCTTCTCTGAGTATCTTTCGCCAGATGACGTCGGTCCCCAGTGACTGCCGCAGGGTCATCCAGGCCGACCACAGCGCCGGGAAGACTGCATCGTGGGAGGGTTCGAGCAGACGTCTCACCTGCTTCCCGGGCCGCTCCTCGACCGCCGCATGTGCCCCCTCTCTGGGCGCTGAGGTCGTAGCGGCAGCCTGCGATGCGCCCGCCGCCGAAGTCCCTGCTCGCGCCGGCCCCGCTGCTTGGCGCGCCTCCGTTCTCCCCCGTGTGGCGGCGCCTCGCCTCCTTCCTTGACGCCCGGTCTCCGCACGGGTAGCCTCGAGCCGCCGAACTAGCTTCCGCAAGAGCCCCTCAGGGTACGCGATGGCCCAGTGTTCGGCGTACTCGGTTGCCAAGCCTGCGTTAACTCCGGTAGGAGGGAGGGTGATGACGTCGCCAGAGCCGAAGGCGACGAACATCAGCCACATCTGGCGAAGGACGCCGGGGTTCGTCTCCTCCCGGACAGCAGTGAATACCCTCTTCGGCATCCGCTGAAGGCACCCGAACTGCCTGGCGAACCGGGTCGGCACGTAAGGCTCGCAGATCACCTTCCCGTCGATCCGAGCCACGAGCACCCCGCCCCGCATGTTCAGGAAGTATTCATGCTGCTCCAGCGGGCCCTGTCCGTTGTCGATCATCTGGCCGACGGGAGTGGGGAACGGGCTGAAGTTGAAATTGGCATGATTGCCAATCCGAACCCTCACGCCCTCCTCACTGAGGGTCATCGGAGCGACCCCCGCAATGTTCAGCAGGGAGGGTCGCAGGCCGTTGCCCGGAGGACTGATGGCATTTGGGAACGTATACCCACCAAGGTGAGCAGCCACCCAGCCGTGGAAGAACTGAAAGGGCCCACAGATCCTTCGTGGCGACCCCCCTCGTGAGATGCGTCCCAGAATGGCATACAGCCTCGCCAGTACTGGGACCCCGAGGTTGTACCTCTTATTGGCAGCCATGGCGCCCGCCATCGCCAGCGTCGCCGGACGGACGCCCATCCTCGCATCCCGCACTGGCAGGAGCCACCCGCTCAGAAAGGCGGCCAGGAACGCCGCGTACCGGACGTTCGGGTCCCGGGCCTCGATGACGCGGTACCCCCATGAGCGGTAATCGCCCGTCTCCAGGACCCGCCAGTACGACCCGTTCCGGCTCCTCTGAGCTGCGGTCGGGCACCGCTTCCCCCTGCCTGGCATCTTGACCGCCGGGTCATGCTCCAGGAACTGGCCGAACCAATCCTTGTAGGCTATGTCCTTCTGGAAGTCTTGGATCCCGAGCCGCTGCGTAGCCAGGTCAAGAAGATGCCAGGTCAGAATGGGAGTCCGTGACCTGTCCTCCCAGATGTTCTTCGGTGGCAGGAACTCATCGTACTGGTAGCCCTCCAGCGGGATACCTCCGATGCAGTGGATGTCCCAGAGACCGATGCCGACCTCCCCATGGTGAAGATGGAAGGTGTTGGTATCCGGGGACCAGCGAGTGAACAGCTCCGGCCCGAGCTCAGACTGCTGGTAGAAGTGGAACTGCGACGTCCACACCGCCTCGAACAGGCCGATGTACCGCAGCTCCTCTGCGAAGTGATCGCAAGTGTGGCGTACCCAGAACGCCCAGGCCCATTCACTGGTAAAGTTGCCCCCGGATCGCAAGTCCCAGTCCTTCAGCCAGCCCTTGGTGTCGTCAGTGACACTCTGACGGTATGTGCTCGAGTAGAGGGCTGGAGAATTCTCCGCTGTAGGCTCACCCCCATCAATGGTTCGCGTCCTCGGGTTCAGGACGTAGACATCCAAGTGCCTGGTTTCCCTGGCAGGATGCCCATTGTTGGTGATGTTATAGCGGTGAAGCTCGTCCTCCCGAGTCACCCAGGTTCGCGGCGCATCAATCTCGAACCCTGGCACCGGAACCTCATCGAGGATGCCGAAGTTCCAGAGCGGCAGGTTGTCCGACAGTGGATATGTCTTCTGGGCCGGCGTTAGTAAGTCGAACAAGGATTGATTGTTGGAAACAATCTCCTTGGCTCCGTAAACCTCCTCGTTCGTCACCATCTCAGCTCTGCGAGTGGCGGCATCCCCCTCATTTCCTCTGTGCGCGGCCATCTCAGAAGTTTCGGGAGTCGTGCGGGTTAAGGGATGAAGAGTGCGGGATCGAACGAGGCTGGTGGAAAAGTTTGAAGGTTGGCGCGCAATCCAAGTGGACGGCGCGCAATTGGGAAGACTGTCGCGCAAAGTTCCGGGTTTTCGCGCAAAAGCAGGCGAAATCCGGACGGTTTTGCGCGCCGATCGGGCGAATTTCGCGACCGGAAGAGGCAATTTCGCGCACGAGAGCTTTGGAGCTTATCGCGCGGAAGGCCAGAGTACGGAACGCGGGACCCAGCGCCCCTATTTATAGGCGAGGCCGGGCCCGCGCTGCGCGGAAAGCGCTTTGCGCGACCGCAGCGGCGAATTTCGCGACCGGTGCCCCTTTTTGCGCGCCTAAGTCCCGCGCCGCCCAGGACTTCGGCATTCCGGCGTCTCCCTCGGAACCCGATCGTTGCGACCTCTCGCCGATCAGATTCCGAGGGGGGGCTTTTGTAGACGCCGGAAAAGTCCGTTGCTCCCAAACGAAGCTCCGGATGCGGAAAGCGAGGTCATATTTGGAGTCGGAAGGATGTTTCGGAGGGCCCGGAGGCCTTGCGCGGAATTTCAGAGGCACGCGCGCAAAGGTGATGACCCGCGCGGAAAACCCCCGGGATGCGCGCAATGCGCCGGCTCGGCGCGCAATTCTGCGCGCCGCGGGTCCGCGCGACTCCCTTACGCGCCGCGCCCGATTCCGCGCCCGCGAGAAGAATTTCGCGCTCGCACCCTGGATTCCGCGCCCGGGGTTGCCTATAAATACAAGGCGACCCCCAACGTTTCAAAGGTTGCTGGAAGTCGAAACGTCTCCCGTGCGCGCAATTCAACCCCTTCCGCGCGCAATGACGAACTTCAGGTAACCTCCTTTCTTTCGCGCAAGAAAGCCTCGGGGTCCGCCTTCGCGCGCAATCCCCTCTGGCTCCTTTCATTTGAATAAACACTCACCCTAAGGCCTTTGCGCGCAAAAGAACCCGCTTGCGCGCAATTGCCCCGGGGTGCGCGCAATCCGGCCCGATTGCGCGCACCCCCCTTCTTTCAAGTGGCCATTCATTAGAGAATGAGCCGTTGCCCCCGCGCGCTATCCGAAGCCCGGTGTGAGCAATCTGAAGCATCCGCGCGCAAGGCGCTGGCCCAATTGCGCGCCAGCCGTCCCGATTGCGCGCCGGCCCGCAGTATTGCGCGCAAAGCTTCCTTTTTGCGCGCAATCTGCCAGGGTCGTCCCCGTTGACTTCCTAAGGTTACCCGCCTGTGTGGCACCCGATGATTCTCATCCCGGGTGCCCGCACCGTGCGTTGTCTTCCCGTGCGGCCCTCCAGGCTTGCGCGAAGTGACACGCACCTATGTCCAGCATGACGTTAAACTGCATATATGTCCAGCATGACGTTAAACTGCATACTCGTCCAGCATGACGTTAAACTGCATATACGTCCTGCACGACGTTAAACTGTACATCGTCCGCGCTGCAAGACGTTAAACTGCCAAGTGCTTCGTCCGGCAACCTATGCCCAGCATGACGTTAAACTGCACACCCGTCCAAGCTGCACGACGTTAAACTGCCTAGCCCCCATCGTCCGTGCTGCAAGATGTTAAACTGCCAAGTGCCTCGTCCTCAACACATGACGTTAAACTGTACTTCGTCTGGCAAGACGCTAAACCGTCCGCAACCTGATCCCGTGCTCCGCACGCAGGGTCTCCCCCGGTTTGGACGTGGCCCCCACCCGCTCGTCTCTGCAGGGATGTCGGGATTGTCCCCCTTTTGGGACGATTTAATGGGAGTGGCTTTTCCCTACGGGGGCAGGGTATTACAAACCCCTAGTTTCTCGTGGGAGGCTGCACATGTGTATCTCCATTGCACCTCCCCACTGCCGAAGCCAGTAGAGGGTCTGACTGGGATCGAGGTGTCTTTTGCTTTCGGTCCAAGTCCCTTCCAGCTGAGTTTTGCAGCATCCGGGCTGCCCCAAGTGCGTAAGTCCTGACAGAATGAACTACGTGGACTTTGATCCCTGTCTTCTATACAGGGTACGTAGGAAGCCTCCCTGAGGCCCAAGCCCACCACCTGGTCGTTCCGGTCGTATTTACGTCCGTTCGTCCATCAGTGGACCCCTCCAGGGTTCACGCTTGCGTTGATTCACCTATGAATCCGCCCCTGTGGGAGACCGCCCGTGTGTATCTCCACGGTGCCTCCCCACAGCCCCCCTTTTCCATTTCCCCTTTTATCGTCCAGCATGACGTGAAACTGTGATCCACCCGGCCGTTCCATCCCCCTCCGTGCGAGGTGGTTCGGTTCAATCCTCCGCCCGGCGGCCTCGACCTCTTCGTGAGTCGGCCTGCCGACGTCCAGCATGACGTTAAACTGTATGCCCGAACTACGTTGACTTTGATCCGTGTTAACGCGCGGTACGTAGGAAGCCCCTCTGGGGTCCAATCTCTTTACTCCATCATCCACCCTGATCCTTACCCGGGCCGCCACATCCCGGTGGGGTCATGCCACTTCACTTCACTCCACGTTACTTGGGAAGCCGCCCATGTGCTGGCCCCAGCGTCGGAGGTTCCCCGCAAGGGGTTCTGTCATCTGATCCACTTTTCGTGTTGATCGGTCCGATGCCGTCCCCGCTGGACGTTAAACTCGCGGCATACCCCGTGTTAAACACGGGAAGCTGAGGAAAACCTCAGGTGACACAGTTCCCCGCACCTAGTACGGGATGCCTCAGGCCATCGTGCCTTCGAGAAGCCCTATTAGGGACGGAAGACAGACGTGCAGAGCCGCAGTGTTACGACACGCCCCCAGCACCCAGAGCCACCCGGCCTTCTCACCGCAGGTTGCTGCCCCGCCCAGACTCCTTGGAACGTCCGGGCGGAAGCAGCGTAATTAACCGGTGTCCATGAAGATATGGCGCCGGGAACGAGATTCACGAACATTCTTAAGTCTATGAGGGAGACCCGGATTAGGCGACAAGTTCCGAGGAGACGTCCAAGGAAGGAGAAGCCGACATCCCATCATCCCGGTTTCGATCAAGGAGCAGACGCCCCTGAATAAGGGACGGATGCCGCCCGCCCTTGGAAAGCGGGACTGCGGGACCACAAGCCGCGCGCCCATCCCCTTGGGTTGACGGGTGCACGCGCGAACGCGTCCTGGCGGAACAGCGTAACCCGACGCACATCCGCACCGAAACAATGAGTTTACAAGAAAAAAAATGTTTTATTTAAATCATAGGATTTATATGAATTTGATGACATTAACACCCCAAAATTATTATAGAGGGAAATAAAGGAATTTTAACAAACCATGCCTTCCTGAACCATTAATTTGTCAGTTTTTTGTAGTTGGAGGTGTTTCATAGGGGGATTTATGATGTTCTATGTTTTATGGAGGTGAACCAAGATGAATTGGGAAATTCACATGATGAAAGGGGTACACAACATGAATTTGTGGTTTACTTCTTGTGTGGCCATCCAATTTCATGGATTGCATGTGGCTGAGGAGGGAACTGAGGAAATAGATTCACATCATGAATATAATTTATGATAATTAATTAAATAAAGAATGAGATGACATGAAATTTATCAGAAGTATGTTTTTTGTGAAAACTATGGATTTCACATCATTAATGGAATATATGACATGAAACATGCGGGATATATTTTATTTTATAACCCTTTTAGCTGAATTATTTTCATTCGGCTGTAACCCACTCTCTCTCTCAATATGAATGAACCCTATGTTTAGTATATCTTCTATCCCTCTTACTCCTACTTTGATCTATTGGTTTTAGTGAATTACCATTAATGATCTATGAGGCTGAAATAAGATTCAAAGGCCCTTTAAGACATCATTCTACACTGACAACCTTGAACTACATTCATCTTAGATGACTTAGGAAACTTAAGAAACTACGGTCTATTTCATCCTCACACAACCACTCTCCTTCTACAAGGGGATCCACATAACCAAAAAATAATAGGGGTAAAATCAATATCCAAAGCTCAATAAAAAAGTCCTTATGTTGATCAAATGGAGGATTTTTCAATGGAAATACAATCTGGGATACACTTCAGTCGTGTATTTGTTTGACAATAAGGGTGAAGGTTGTGCAATCTTATGAGAGTCTCTATTTTGTTTGATGCGTGTCTCCATTTAGGGAATTCCTAAATTCTATTTTCTAAAGGAAATTGTTTCTACATGTCCTTTTATTCTGTTGTTTCCCATCCAAAGAAACAACAGGTGATCTGTGTGCATCCTCTAAGCCCATATTTTGGTAAAATAATGGGTTTGGGTGATGTCAGTTTGATGTTTTTCATGTCTCATTGAGACCATATGAGATCATGGTGTATTTGTTTGTGGCACTAGAAGAAGAAGTTATGTTCGGGGGTTCCTAAATCCTGATTGCGAGGTAGGATATGCTTCAATCATATGAGCTCCAGCCATAGGTCTCAGAGTAAAGCTGGCGCGTAGTCAGGGGAAATCCCAGAGTTGTTCAGACCTTTGGTAAAATTCCTATCATTACTATGAAATATGGGAATAGTCTAAACCTCTGGTGTTGTCGTCTTGTTCTAGTTTTTCACATTTGGTGGTAGAGGTGGGAGGACCTCATTTCTATTCTATATCTAGAGTTCATGTTATCCCATTGGGTTTCCTTTTATATTTTTGGGAGAAAAGTTTAAAATTTGGGATAGGCAGGTTGAAGCGCACAGTTTGCACATAGTTAGTAGTAACTGTGTGCCAAACTAGGGGACCATGCGATAAGGGATAGTAGCTACCGCATGGTCTCCACATGGCCACACGCCTTGGCCCTTGTAACCATGAGAAGTTTCCCATTTGGACAGAATGCATGGCACAGTTATCCCACAGTTTCCCAAACTATATAGACTAACAGTGTGGCTATTCCAACTCTTTAAATGTTGGGGTCTTTCTGTGCCAGCCCATACTGGTCAGTTAAGATGGTTGGTTCTTATGGTGGGTAGACCCACTATGATTATCATGTAAGTTCCTTTGGAAATTTCTAATGGAATTCTACCTCTTGTATTGGGGAGTGTGTTTGGGCCTCCCCCCATTAGTTTCTTGATTATATATTGGGAAAATTTAAGTTGTCTCTTATGGTAGGGAGTCTATTTGTGTCTCCTCATACTAGTAACTCAGATTTATCTTTGGTCTTGGCTTGGTATTAGGTATCCTTGTTTGAAGATATCTAACTACCAACATCTTCCTTGGGTGAACATTAGGATTGGAGAGCACCAATTTATTTAGTTATAACAAGGTAAGTGTAACCTTGTTCATTGTTGTTGTTCATTTTGGTAAATTGATTGATTCTTGTTTGGATAGTGTTTGAGGAGTTTTTTTGGGATACAGTCTGAATGAAATTGATCATTTCAGGAATGTGGTGTAAGTTTTGTTTTGTGAGAGTATTCCTTCCTTAATTGATCACTAGAGGTGTTTTGGACCTTACAGATGAAACTTGGTAATAGAGTACATCTTGGTTTATCGTTTGGGTTTAGTTTTTCTACGAAAATTTTATTTTAATGTTTTATGCTTTCATACTCAGGTAAATCGTTCCAAGACCAAATTTATTAATACCCTTGAACTTGTGCCAGCCCGTCGGGATAGGGAACACCCTTCAGGCCTTGTCATGGTCTGGGTTTGGCACCGGTATTAGTGGAGACCAGATTCGGTTCGTGACACATATCATGCGAGAGGGGTTTACTCTTGTTTATATATGGGATATGGTTTTTACCAACCTAATCAAGATAAATTAACAGGTTAATTGAAATTTAAGGATAAAAGATAATAATTCACATGGTTTTATTGCTTTGATATTATTCTGATGTTGCATTTGTATAGGATAAATGCCCTATTAAAATCATGGATGTTGGGATCCTTTTCATGAACTATAGTTGAACTAATATGGAAACCTTGTTAAATGTTCTTATGATATCACACTAAATGTAAATTGTCTAACCACTTATATTTTTCTAATGAAATATTTTCCCCAAGATTTATTAATTTTTTGATAGAAACCCCAAAATAATGTGATATGGGATAAAATCTCCTTTAATAAATCTCTAAAATAGTATTTGATGTGTTTTGATGTGTATATGTACTTGTGGGGTAGCAATGTGTGTTTGTGATGAAATGTGGGGTGATGTGTGTTTTGTTTGGAAATGGTTTTGGGGTGGCGATGTGATGGTTTGTTTGAAAATTCTTTTGGGGAAGAAAGGTGATGGTTTGTTTTTCCATGCTTCTAGGGAGGTGAGGTGATGTTTTGTTTATCCATTCTTTTATGGTGGTGAGGTGATGATTAATTTTTCCATGATTTTAGGGTGGAAAGTTTATGTTTTTTGTCCATTATTTTAGGGAGAAAAGGTGATGGTTTGTTTGGCCCTACTTCTTGGGAGGTGAGGTGATGGCTTGTTTTGCCATGCTTTTGGGGCATCGAGGTGATGGTTTTTTTATCCATGCTTGTGGGTGGTGAGGTGATGGTATGATGGGAATTATGAGATTCTTTTGATGTATGGTTTCATTGTTCTATAATCTTGGGTAGTTATGGAATAATTAGTTAGTAATGATTGGAATGGATGGGGTTTGGTTTGGTTAATGGGATGGAAATAAAAAATGAACAAATATGTGATGGGTTGTGTGGTTAAATGAGGTTGTTGGTAAATAATGAAACAAATGGGTAGGATAATGGATTTTTTTTGTGGTGTGAGATGTGGATTGTGGTTTTTGTGATGTTATGAATTTAAAGGTGGTAGCGAATATAGGGATATTGTGAGTTTGTTAGTGTTTTGTTCTGAACCTATAGGTTGGGAATGTGTTTGGATATATATATATATATTTAAATTCTATGTGATTTCTATACACACACACTCACATCGAGCACTATGTTCTGAAACTCATATTTTCATATAGAGGGTGTTTTACCCAACATACCGATGATGAGGATAGATGGATGGCTACCCGCTCTTCCCTGCACTCTCTTCCAGGAGAGTAGATATGCACAAGATATGATGGATAAAGATCTGTTAGTGCACTTGGTAATAGACGAGGTGTTTTTGGGCAGCATGTGATATGAATGTTATATGGGGAGGCTTATGGATGGGTCATTCATGATAGGAGGAGGGAATGAGACCAATGTCCTTCATGTTCATGATACCCTATTAATCTTATTATAGAAGTGGTTATAATGTGTTGGACTAAGTTTCTTTATGAAACATGAGATTTGATCATGCTACGGGACGATGGAATAAGTGTCTGTGAGAATGATGTGATATGAACTTGTTTTTTGGGTGGTGGTATACGTTATTCATAATCGATGGAAGCGCTAATATGTATGATGTTGGTGAATAAGAGAGAAACATCTGTGGGAATGTAGTGCATGGTAGCCTTTATCGATATGATTATTATTATGTTACGATAATTGACTTGTATTATTTGGTGATGGTTACATGGTGAGGTTGGTAAGGATAGTTGACCTAATTAGGTATTTTTGGTTCCACTGGTTCCTCACAGGTGCATTAGTATTCTTATTTCACATGAATGAAAGATTTTGGTTTTACTATTGAGTATAATTATATGCCCACCCTATGTATTTATTCTAATTTTCAAGTTTCTAGGTGGATTATGTGGATCATGTTGTATAGTAGTAGCTCAAAAAATTTTGGACATTTTTTGTGTTGCGGCTTTAGCTTTTCTTTTGGGTATTTACTTTCGTAGGCTTTATCTGTACTTATTTTATTTATAAATGCATTGTGGGATGGTTTTTGTTTCCTTTTATATTATGTCATGGAGTTTTTGTGGAAGATTTTTCTTATCTACCGATCCAATAATTATTATAGAGGGTAATTCCTCCCATTTTATGAGATTTTTATACCCTCGACACTAGTCTCTAACCCGAGGCCTCTTAAAGGTGGGACTCAAAGGTCAATATCTATCTCCACTCATTATGGTGTATTTTTCTAGAGGGGGTCATGATAGAGTGGTATAAGAGGATAATGGTTGAGAGATATGATAGGGTTTGGAGTTATGAATAGTGAGGATTTCATGGGTGGCATGGAAATAGATCCATTTGACCTTGGTTTATGACTGTTTCTAGATAGACTGACTAGGACACAAAATTTTGGATCCCCATAAGACCCAGTGCATAGACTCTAAGATTATTGAACAATCAAGTGATGTGGACCCATTTGATGTGTTGAGACCTAGGAGAGGTAGATTCATCCTGGAAACATGTGTTCCCATTTGAGTTTAGTTGTTTTGGGAAGGTTAAAATGAATAAAGTGGATAAAAAAAAATATAAATAAAATTCTATACTATAGGGATTAGGAAATCCTTGTTTTATTTTTAGCTATGGCCCTAGATGTCATCCACATGTGGTTTAGGTAGTTGAGGTTTAATATGATGATCCGGTTGATTGCCATAGGTCTGATCTGGAAGAGGAGGATAAGGCTTGGAAGAGGGAGTTGCACAATTTTCAGCAGAAGTCTTTGGGGAAGTAATTGGGTAGTGTTATGGAAATGGGGACAAAGAGATGGATGGAGGAGCTCAAGATCACTTTATGTTTCATTCGGGACCTTGTGGGATATTGGATCACTTTTGAAGTGAGTCAGATGTGGGAAGTTGTATATCAATAGTGAAAGATGTATATGGGTGAGTGGAATAAGGCAGATGTTTCATGGTTCTACTTTCAGAAAGAGTTTCTAGAATAGTTCCTTCCATTTAATATGAAGTTAGTGAAGAGGCAGAAGCTTCTCTCTCTTCAGTAGGGGAGTAGGTAGATGTGGGAGTTGAGAATCAAGTCAAATGAGCTTCTATAATTTCCCCACATCTTTTTCTAGATGATAAGTCTCAAGAGAAACATCTTGAGGAGGCACTATTTCCTTCTATCCATTATCCAGTTACTACTTTTATGCTGAAAACATATTTCTACATTCATAAGAAGGTGGTGGAGATCAAGTGAATACAATCATGATGAGGTTTACTATTATAGGGGAATCAATAGGGTTTCTCAAGGAGTAGGGTTTTCAGTGGTATGTATTAGGTACCATGAATATAATGGTTTCGACTAAGAGGGAGTCGACTTCAGTAGTTTCCCTTCTAAACTTATGGGTAAATTCGTTTACATTATTTTCCTAGGGATATCAAGCTAGTGTTTTTTGTCAATAGGAATCATGGAATCACAATAATTAGTGCCCAATGGTTCTTTAATCTTAGTTTAGTAAAGGATGATAGGTTCAGCCCTAGCCTCAACAATAGTTTCCAGTGAGATCATTTGGCCAGTATAGGGTAATGATCTCTTATGAGTATAGAAAGTTACATCCGAACATGTGTAACTATTCCACCCATGATCTAATGTGATCATTGGATGCGTTTTCACTGAATTTTTGAAATTATTACCACATTGAAAAACCATGCGGCCAAAACGTACACCAGCTAAATTTTGGGTAATTTTACTATTTTACCCTTAATGATCTAATTAACTTAACCCTTCTTCCCTAATCCAAATTTTAGTAGGATAAACATAAATTTCTCCAATTTTGGATATTTTTTAAGGCCTAACATATATATCAATAGATATACTTCATCTGAGATATTTTCAATCCATTATTCATCCTATTGGATGTATAATGGTAAGTAATCGAGTCTATTTGAGTCGTTCTTCATCTCTCTTTCTCTTGACATAGTTATCATGGTGTAAGTGTTTTCACTATTTTCTTAGATCTACTATGTTCCAAGCCTAATTAAGGGTTAATACCAGATGAGGAGAGTCTTACAAGACTAATGTATGTGGTCTATAAATCATCCCTTAAGTTTGTTGATTTTGGAATTATTGTGTGGGGCCCATCGATTTTATCGGGTGATGTTTATTGAATTTATATTCCATGCTTATATTTATTAGAAATGTATCGATATTACCTTTCCATTAATGTGATTGGTTATTTTTTATTAATCCCACAACTCTTAACACCCCATGTAGGGTGATATTCCATAATTGAGTTTTTAGTTTTTTTAAAACTTTTGATTTATTGTTCGATTATGCTTGAGGTTGACCACACTAATGGATATCCTCCTTATATTAATTTATTATTGAATCCTGAAATTTGGAATAGATTTTTCATTGTCACTTACACTTGACCCACCTAAGGTAAGAGATTAAATTCAAGTTATTGATTTAAATGATATTATGGCTAGCATACTTTAGTATATGAATTGGCTTATTAAATGTAAATGAATGTTTGATTGCATGTCTGTAGAACAGCATTCCATGTTTATGGAAGGAAATAGGGTGAACCTAATTAATTGAACTTTATTTATATACATTTAATTAAATGGATTCATGGTACACAACCTTTTCAAACTAATTAAAGGCAATGTTTGAACCAAGTTGAAATGTTAATGGCATAGTTATCATATAAAAAATTAATTGTAATGAATTATATATAAGGTTCTTATTTATTCACATAGAACTTGAAATATTTATAGGAATACTTGACCCATGTTTACTCTTGGATTCTCTAGGGAATGCCTTGGGTGCTCGAGGATGTCATTCTGACTTAGGGATTCCAGTTAACTTTGGTGAGACATACCAGGGAACCTGATACTTGACTACCTATGGATGCCGGGTATGACACCATATGATCCCTTCATTATTATTACAAGATATATTGGATACAATCCTTGGATCTAGTATTGTCATATAGGTTCCATGGTTAAAACCCATCAGGCCCAATCTTTTATTGGCCTCATTTTACCTTGGAATAACTCCTTAGACTCTGTAGATGTCTTTTTTGTGGAATTCCTTATATGATTCTCCTTGGATTACACTCTTACCTCTTAGATAGAGTCAGTTATTACTATGTTAGTGGCCCCTAAGGTCTAGGTTTCCTTGTTGAATACCATGGAACTACTTCATATTAATTATCAATTATGGTTGCCTTGTTACATATTAGAACCTTCACTATTTATAATAACACGAGGTGATGTTAGTGATAGCTATGCCTCAAATGACCTATTAATATAAATTATAAATTTCATAATTAATGAACTGGTTACATGTTCATACACCAACCGATTGTTGAAATAGGTACTTCAATATTTAGTTACATTGTACTTTTTTATATTATATATTCATGCCTGCAGACTGTTACTTTTCTATTTCACAGGCTGAATTTTATATACACCATTGGTGGTGGCCTAGTGAGATTTATCTCACACCCTCTCTTGGTGCTCTAGGCAGATTACATATTTGAAGGTGTTAATAGAGGGAAGCATAATGCTTCAGATACTTGATTGCTTCCTATTCTAGGATAGAGCTGGTAGCACATGACCAACCTATAACTCTGGATAATTGGGATAGTTTATGTATTTTCTTTTCTATATTGGGTTTTTCATTTATTCCTACTACATTTTATCCATGTTTTCCTACTTTCTAGTGACATGACATATATCATGATGAGATATTGTATGTTATTCCTTTTATTTCAGTTATTTATATCCTTGTATCTTTTCACTATGAATTCTATTTACTTATTGATTCTATTATTTACCTATGTTTATAATTATCTAATGTACTACACTCTGGTAATTAGGGAATAGTCTCCCCACAAACACACCCTAGTCCCTCACTTCTATTTAGCAGCCTCTGAAATTTGGGGAGATGCGCTTAACTTTATGTGACCCAAAAGGCTCAGGTTACCTTCTAAGTGGAATCTAGGTCTGGGATTTCATAGGTTGTGCTTGTTGGGAGGTTATGTGTTGGTGCAATGTGATTTGGGGAGATGTGTGTTGTTTTCCTTGATTTTTAGGCAAAGAGTTCATGGTTTGTTTGGTCATGTTTTTGGGCGTGAAAAGGTGACAGTTTATTTCGATATGCTTTTAAGGTGATGGTTTCTTTGGCCACACTTTTTGGGTGGTGAGGTGATGGTTTATTTTGAATTGTTTTCTCGGTTTTGAGGTTATGGTTTTTTGGTATTTGTTTTGGGGTGGTTAGGTGATGGTTTATTTTTCTATTCTTATGAGGATATGATGTAATGTTTTGTTTGGACTTGATTTTTGGGTGGAGAGGTGATGTTTTTTTTGGAAGCATATGGGGGTGGTGAAGTGATGGTTTGATAGGAATGATGAGATTCTTGTGATGTATGGTTGAGTTGTTCTAGAAGACTCGGTAGTAATGGAATAATTATTTAACAATGATTGTAATGGATGGGGTTTGGTTGTCTTAATGGGATGGAAATGAATAATGAAAAAATAAATAATGGAATGTGTGGTTCAATAAAGTTGTAAGTAAATAATGAAAAGAATGGGATGGATAATGGAATTGGTTGGTGGTTTGAGATGTGGATTGTGGTTTGTGCGGTGTTCTGCATTTAGACATGGTAGCGAAAGCGAGGTTATTATGAGTTTGTTAGTGTTTTTTCATGAACCAATAGGTTGGGATTGTGTTTGAATATATGTATATATTTTTATATGTTCTCATGATTTCTAGACACAACCTACCTATATTGGGAAATATTTTCTAAAAACCATATTTTCATTTCAAATGGTGTTTTCCAAAATATCCTGATGGTGAGAATGTATGACTGGATACTCTATTTTCCCTACAATCTCTTCTAGCTGAGTAGATATTCGTAGGATAAGATGACGAGAGGTTTGTCAGTGCACTTGGTGATGGCCCCAGCGTTTTCGAGTGGTCTGTGATATGACCAATCCTTGGGGGTGGATTATTGTGGGGGTTGTGCGTAACATGATAATGGAAAGAGTTTGATGTCCTTATTGTTCACCATAACATACTAATCTAGTTATAGAAGTGGTTGTGATATTATTACCTAGGCTTTTTCGGACAAGATGAGATGTGATCGTGTCGTGGGGTAGTGGCCCAATTGTCCATAGGCATTACATGATGCGACCGTGCTTATGAGGATGTGGTATATGTTACTTAGAAGTGGTGGGATCTCCAAGACAAATGAAATTGGGGAATGAGAGTTGAAAATTAATTGGAAAGTTGTGAACGAAACCCTATATTGATATAAATCATATTATTTTATTATACTTGGATTGTGTTATTTGGTGACTGTACCTTAGTGAGGTCGAGGTGGATAATTGACCTGTTTAGGTGCTTTTGGTTCTGCAATTTTCTCATGGATGAAGTAGTTTCAATCTTTCACATGTTTACGAGAGACTTTGTTTTTCCAACCTGAGTAAACTTTTATACTCACCCAACAACTATAAATAAATTTTAAGGTTTCTTGGAGGATTACATGGATTTTGTTGGAAAGTATTATCTCAGCAATTTTTGGATAGCTGTTGAGTCACTACTTCATATTTGGTTTCAGGTATTTACTTTTGGAAACTTTTATACATACTTATTTTATTTATAAATTAATTTTGGGATGGTTTTGGGTTTTATATGTTATGTTATGGTATTTATTATGTATGTTTCATCTTACCTCCCAATCCTATATTATTACAGATAAAAATACCTACAATTTTATGGGATTTTTATACCCTTGGTGCAAGTTTCCAACCTAGGACCTATTGGAGGCAGTACTCAAGGGTCATTATCTCTCTCCCCTCATTTCGATATCATTGGTGGGAGGGGGTCATGATAGGAATAATGGATATTTGACCATGGTATTGATGGTGTAAATGTAGATAGATGGAAATTATTATAAAGATAAATTAAAGTTATTAGACTTAATTATAGAGAAGGTTACACATGGTGAATTTTTATTAGATAATTATGAATTATTACCTATAAATAAAGAAGGGTATTTCATTATATACTATTTTATCTCTATCAAATTTTTTCCATTGGTGGAAGTGAAAGTCTTGAAATTATTTGATAAAAGGAATGTGGGTAGGACAAATATTCAAGGCATGTTATATAATAATTTCAAATTCGTTGGAACACTAAATTTAAATATAATCAATCTTTAAGCCATAAAAATATAATTTATATCTTTCTCTCCCTAAAATTAATTAGGGGGATGGGGATTTAAAAAATCATTATTGGGGGATTTTTTACCATCTATATTTTTTCCAATGAACCTTATACTACTATATTATAGATTTAGTGATCTACATGATTCCATGAAAGTATAAAATGGTTTTTCCACTCACACAAGGCATGATATAAGAAATTTAGTGTCACAAGGGGTTGTGCTATTTTAACATGATTTGTTTTAATTATACATAGTTCTATATTAAATTTTTATGTGTTTCACCAACCTTATTTTAATAGGAAGTTGAGTTATATTATTTTAAGAGTTTTATATTTGGTGGCATTACAATTAAAGGATGTGGTATATTTTTTTATTTAGTTTATCAACTAATAAACTTGTAGGTAATTTGAAGGAAAACATATAAGGTAAGTATATTATATTCCTTTTTTTAGTAGGTTATGATATTTCTTCTTTTAATTGATGTGCCTTTTAATTTATTTATTTTAATTAAAATTTTATCAAATAATTATGTGAATTTAATTTTATAAAATAGTGGTTCAACATGATATATGATTAATGGAAAATGGTTTTTTAATGAAAAATAAGAATATAGAGTTTTTTAAATTAAAGTTATTTGATTGGGTAAATAAGGTTTTCTTTTCTAAAGTTGGTTTTAAATTTAAGATAAATGGTTTTTATAAATTTTACATGGGAAATAATTTTGGGAAGAAAACAATTTTTTTTTGAAATTGGTTAAAATTTATGGGTATTAGTGATTCTAGGGTTAGAAATATCCATTTCTTGTGAATAATGTCCTTACAGGATTTATCTTTGTGTATGAATATTTATCATAAGTTCCATGTGATCATAGTTAGTATGGTTTTTGATTGGTTTCTTAATTGATTACTTTTTTTATGTTTCATAATGACTTAAATTATAGAATTTTTATTTCTTCGGTAAACATACATGAATTTATAATGTTTTTAAATATGGATTCTTTTATAATCATACTGTAATTTACTTTTCTTTATTAAATGGTAAAATGAACTATTAAACAATAAACAATTTATATTTTTCTAAATGAAACTTTTTACAAGTTCAAGAATGAATCAGACATGGGAATTGATAAGAGTGATTCAAGAAAATAATTTTGAGTAAAGTGTCACTCAACCCTACTCACACGTCATAGTGTAGATATATATATATTTTCATATTTCAAGAATATACAAGGATGCCTTATTTATCGATAATGGATCTTAATAGTTATATTTATAGTGGGATAAGATAGTATTCAACCAGGTACCATTAAATATTTTTTTTATCATGGATGGATAAGTGTTGGTTATCTCTAAGGGTTATAATATGGATGTCTATCTCTATTTCTAATATTGCATTGTTGGTACTTTTTTTCATTAAGAAATTATTTTGAAGATGTATTTGTCTTAAAATAAAATTTTTTTTTATTTACTTATAGTTTTCCTATTCATTTGAGTGTAAATATCCCCTAGATATTATGAAATATATCTTTTAAAAAGTTGTTGAAATTTTAGTTTAAGTGTTTTAAATTTCTTATGGAATTTTGATAATTTTTTACATGATGGAAAAAATATTAAATTAAATTGGTAAAATAATATTGAAAAATTTGATGATGTATTTGTTGAGATTGGAATGTAGTTTTTACACTAGGGTGGATTTTTTTCACAGATTAGATTAGTTTTGTTATTTAAAATTTTAATTAACAAATTTATTGAATTCCATAAATGTGTTTTTAATTTTAGGGATAAAATGGTTAATTTATATGTAATTTGATTTCAATTTTTTTTTGAAAATTTCATTGATTATAAAATATGATGTATTACTTTGGGTGGAGGTTTAATGTGAAATGTAGGATGCTGTAAAGTTAATGATTTTTGAATTAATTTAATTAATTCTTCCGAAATTACATATTTTATTTCATTTTTCATCAACCAGAGATTAGATTTGAATTCCATCAATGATTTGATTCCCTTAATGAAGTGTTTTATTTAACACTAATATAATTTTATATTGGTCTTCAGACCAGATATGGACTTGAATAAACACCAAATTTTTAGAATTAGACAATTTAACTCCTCTGGTATCTAATTCCTCACTTGGATTGAGATGATAGAATTTATAGGATGAGGGAAAGGATTCAGAATCCCTCTATGTTAGGATTATAAACCCTTGTCAATTTAATTAAATCATTATAGTATATTTTGGTAAAGGTCTAACATATTCAAATTTATGTCTTTTATATTTTGTAATTAAAAAATATTTTCTATTGTTTATTGGAATATGTATATTTTTTACCATGGAGGAAATACGAAAAATAGTTAATTTGGAAGAATAAATAAATATATTTTATATAATTTATTTCACAAAAAATTATATTCCTACGAGTAAAAGTTAATTGTATTGTTTTTAATCAGAAAATATTACCGGAAAAACTCCTCTAGTTTTAATATTGTCAATACTGAAAATAATATATATTGTAAGATTAATTTAGGATTAAAAGAGTTGGGATCCCATTATTCATTATCCCCCTATCTATTAGTGTCGAGGACATCACCATTCAATTGTGGTTCGACCGATCATCAGTTTTTAAATTACTTATAGTATTAGATGCAAAGTAGATGAAACAATGTCCAAAAATGATCTATAATAAGATATATAGTTGAGGAAAATAAAAAAGGAGGTCATTTATGGACTTAAAAGTGATATGGATCATAATTAAGGGAAACATGTGAGGAAAATTGACGGTGGTCTAAAGGGGGAGATGATGATAAATATTTGATGGATGATGCATGAGGAGGTGGTGGCATGTAGGCATAAGGTAAGAAGACCAATTATATGGGAGGATGTATGTTGAGGTTCCAAGTTTTAGTATCATTATTCATCCACATTGAAGATAGTTCCAAGTAGATGGATAAAACTTATGTATGGCCAGAAGCATAGGCTAGAAATATAGACATCTGATATAGTAAATGAATTCAAGGAATATTTGAATTTAATTAAGTGAGGTGATACATAAGTGAATGTTTAAAAATTACAATTTTTAGAAAAATGAAAAAATTTGTAAAAAGATATATAAGGATTTATGTGATTTGGCCAATTAGCTAATGTGTATGGGGTAATGTTATAATAGGTTTCACTATAAAAGAAACAATTTATAGAAATAAATAATGATTAAAACACACATGGACCATGGAAACTATACAAAGTATAGGTTCTTACTAAATCAAGAGTTTACCATCACCATGAGTTTCAAGGGAAAACAAATATATATTCCTAAGAGGGACTCATTCATGCACACACTGATAATGAAATAAGAAACATGAAATAATGATTGAAAAAATCATAGAAATAGAAATAAATATTTAAACCCCTTATTAGGTCTCGATCTCAGACATCTAAGTCCTATATACTTGAGAATTAATTTTTTCATTATCGAGTCCTCCCCCTCCAGGACTAATTCCACATAGGTCCATCATTGTATGGATTTTCTATCACCACCCAATTTCATCATAGTCAAAATTTATCAAGTTCTATTAAAAAAACTAAAACTATAAGCTTCCTTGTGATAATCCTTTAAGTGATGTAGTTGGGACACACTTGGGATAAAAAAATATCTATCTATAGCTATAAGGATGGATAAGAATACCTCATATATTAATAATAATCCTTATAAAAATAATGAATGTGATGACATAGTCCCTCTTCTAACCTCTTCTATCAATCAGGTGACCATGATTACTAAGCTAGGGATCTCTCATCAGTTAAATCCAATTAGAGAGTCAAACTAACTGAATTAAGGTCCAAGAGACATCACATGTAAAAATAGTATAACAAGTATCAGTAAGTCATAATAACACATGGATGACCAATTATCACCATATAAAAACCATATAATAGCTTGTGATTCATGTATAAATCCATAATTTTCCAACTAGGGATATCACTGATCCAATCCAAATAAAATATAAAAACAAAGAAAGTAGTGTCACTAGATCATAGTGATTTACTACTCATAATAAGACCTAGGGTGATACATGAATCAAATATAGTGAAATAGGATAGTAGGGTGGGTAATATATAAGGATATCCTAACCATAATAAAAACATATATAAAAATAATTTGAAATATATAAAACAAAAAATTATAATAACATATAAATTAAATATTAATATTTAAAGGGGTATTTAACAAACAAAACTAAAGTTAATTACAAATAAAAATTCTCAATATTAGAAATTAAATGAATGACCACAAGTTAATATGAAATAAAATTTCAAAAACCTCCATATTAAAAACTAAATATCTAAATATATGACGATTATAAAATAACCAAACCATAAATTTGGGTATCACAACCTAAACAATAAACGAACATAGGATATAATAGTAGGTTATTCCCTATAATGCATCATGGTGACACATTATTACTACTTAATTTACATTATAAATATATTAAAAATATACTCATAATTTAAAAAACATTTAAAAATGTATAATTAAAATGAATACTTATATTTACTCGAGTCGACCTATGAGATCATGTATTAACAAAGTCTCAGACTAGTAACTATTATAAGAAATACACTCAAAGAACAACGTAATTCCCATTCTCTAAAAGCATGAAAGGAATAAAAAATCTCATGAATCCTAAAAAACATATTAATAGGAAAATCATAATAATAATTACATCCAAGAAATAACATATAATTCTGTGTATAAAAATACAACAAAAATATTCTCCACTTGGACCCTAAAAAGGGCAAAAAAAAACTAATATAGTCAGCCCAAGATAAGACACATTTCTTAAACACCTCAAAAAACTAGGAATAATATCAGTTCTAGGAATATAAAATTTCTCAAATATAAGGATCAAGTGTCTCCACCAAAGGAGACAATTTACTACACCAATGCTAATAGGAAAGGTCCTTAAACAGGTTACCACTACAAAGTATCATGCAAACCCAAGGTCTTAAGGATAATTTCTAAACCATGATAAAAAATCAATAATCCAATTGAATTTAGGTACAAATCATGATAAAACTATCCTATTGGAACTAGAATCACCTTGAGAGGTTGATTGGGAATTAGGCTAATAATGGATTTACTTTTATTTTTTCTTTTATCATCAGTTTATTTATGGATCGTTTCTACAGGTAATAGGAATATTTATTCATCTTATTTTTTTCAAATACATTCACATAATATTTATGTAGGAAATAAATATGCAAGTCCCCATTATTCTACATGATTCTAAAAAATTAGATACTCTTAGGATCACAAACCATCATTGTGTCTATGTTCTAGGGATGTAATACTATATTGTAGGGATACTGCAATGTATTTAGGAAGGGAACACAACCAATACTAGGTGAAATGAATCTTATATACTCTCAAAAACATCTCAAGTTAAGGATGATTTAATTTTATAGACATGATGACATATTCCATAGTTTAGAGACTTATAGGTCAGTCTTTGTCCTGCACGAGACCCCACTTCCGTCCTTTACCCCTAGATAAATTTTCCTCGATCTCTAATATACTGCACAAACCTTTTCTTATTCAAACCAGATGATATTAAATACTCATATATGATGGTTTATTCCCTTACTTCATTTGAGCTACATCATTACTTCTACAGATAATGATAAATTTTATATAGAAACTAGCATTTATGTTCCTCTTCTTAAATTTATCGATACATAAGTGATAAAAAATCCTATTTTTCTCCCAAATTCATGCACTTGAATCCTTTATTATTATATTTATAAAAACCAGATCTTTTGAATAAAAAATATATCCTTTACTCCCTAATATTCTTTGTGATTGAACTGAATATCTCCATGTGTTTCTTCTCCGTCAATCTTTTATATTTATTCTTTTAATAATACTAGATATAGAAATGTTTCATAGATAACATTATTCAAAACCAAATATGATTATGTAACCTAGAACCTTCCATATTATTTTTACATTGAACTTCCTTGAGAAATTTGTATATTTGGATGCATGACCCTATGTATAGAAATTGATGATGAATATTATACCAGATCTTTATTATCTTTTATGATGATTCCATCTATCCCATTTGATAAAACCTATTTAAATAAAAATAAAACCTCCCAAGAAATAATCCATAAAATTTTCTTATATTCGATATTGTTTCTCTAATATATGATGCGCTCCAACATTAATTCCATATTTTGTTTTACTACTTTTAAAAAAAAATCACAGAACCTCTCTATTCAATGTCTCCATTTAATCAGCTGAATATTATGGATTAATCTTTACTAAAAAATTTCCATCATTGAAAATCAATATTTTATCCTTTAGGAAAATCATAACATAAATATATCTATTAAGATCCTTGAAATGGTGGTATAATATTTCAATTAAACCCCCTATAATTCTTGTATTTAAATTTATTGAATCCTCATGCTTTCCATAAATTGTTTTTAAAATATTTTATCTTGTCTCATATTCGTTATGATTTTAGATGTGGTAAATATTAATTTTTCATAATATTTAGAAATATTTCTATTAAAAAACTCCAAATAATATTTTAGGGTTATTTAATTTCTCTATTAAAACCTTCAAGTCTCACTTTAATATCCTTATTTAAAATCACCTCATATTTTCATCATTCGAATTCAAACTATATTCATATCCAAATTATTCATATTTTAAATGTAGTCAATACTAATATTTTATTCTCCCACGAATCACATAATTTAAAGATTCAAGTGTATCCAACTTACTAATATATGGTCAAACTCACATGACTCGAAGCCCATGAATGATGCCTTAGACTATAATTCACTCTATCTTTCGATAACATATATAATCACTAAGTTTATTGTAAAGAGATAATATTCTTCACTCTATAATAGTAAATGGATCGACTGTCTAAACCTACCATACTTTTTTTCATTCAATCTTACACACACAATTTCACTAAATTGACCGCACTCTTTTATTACAACTCTTTTATTACCTTTAACCATGATGTTCTCTACCCTTACATTGGTCTTGAGTAACCTTTACACTACCTCATAACATGAAATAACCATTATGAATATTTCAATGACCTTCACATAGAGAATTATATTAACCAATAACTTATCATAGATAAAAATCACCAAACTTAACTTGATGTAGCATATAGGATTTCAATGTTACTTTTACATAGATTTGGAAGTTTAGATATCACATTTCTATTGGAGATTCTGTTTTCTTCACTATTTTGTTTGACATGTTTTTGCTGTGTACCTTAGAACATGTTCTGCTCTACAAATGTTGAACAGCTGGGTGATGTTGATGCTGATTCTGAAGGTCTGTTCCTCTAAAGCTGCTAACCTGTATTTGACATGCTTGGAATTATCTGGTCTTCTTCGTAGTGTTTTCTTGTTTGGCACATGTTTTTCCGGAATGCAGAATGTGCTGAATTTGTGGGATTTTGTTTGTCTGGTTGCTTTTAACAGCCTTTGGTTCACCTGTTTGTTCTTATGGGCTGTTTTTTATTTGCTTGTTGGTGTAGGCTATCTACACCTTGTATGTTCCTTGTTACTCTTTTAGTTTTAAGAAACTTTCTTTGACATGGATTGGGAAACCAATCCATGTTACCTTCAAAAAAAATCACCTTAACACACTTTAAATAATTTTGCATTTTGAGATATTATTCTCCCCTTAATAATTTATTTAATACTACTCATATACGTATCACCAAAACTCTTTTACTTATTCCATCCATCCTTCATATCCAATTTTAATTCCAATTAATTCTCATATGAATGTTTTATTCTTGCTTTTAAATTCTATAGAGTGAGATTAACTATATATAAATGACTTGGAAACAAATCCTATAATCCCATTGAGTTAGAAATTAGTGTAGAAAAATATTTTTATTTAAAAATGTCAATAATTTTCATATTTCTCACATCATAAACCATTTATAGCATGAAAAACCAACACTCCTATTAACTCAATAAAATTCAACAAACTGTTAGTATATAAAATTTAATGAACATGGGTGAGTAACTTACCAATAGTAATATAAAAGGATGGTACTTTTAAATACCAAAAAAATGATACCATCACATTTCATAATCTCTATGTCTTTACAAAACATATCCCTTATTTCACGTGCGGATGATCAAAATTTATGTTCATGATTTCAAGTTCCCCTCACTATTAAAACATTCCAGAAATCACTTTTTGAAGTGATTTTATCATGGGAGGAACTTGTTGATACAATTTTTTTGATACCATTATTTATTATAGCTATTATAGGGTATCTAGAAAAGAACCATAAGATGATACCAATATTTTAATTTATAAATAGATTAAAACATAACTCCATAAATAATGCTACTCCACCACATGTTTAGCCACCAATTCATCGGGGTCTGCCTCCATTTACAAAAGAAAGAACATAACATTAAAAATTTGTAAAATAGTCCTATAATCATTATGAGGATTGTAACATAGACTCAACACATTTATTTACCCAATAAAAGAATTTATATTTATTGAGTTTCAGTATTTCATAATTCAAAAATAGATTTCATTATAATATATTAAATTCAACTTGGAATATTTATTTTAGTACACATATGGTGAACACCCATTTGTTCATATCTTCCCCTACAACACATAATTCACCCGTTTTAAAAAGAAAGAATAGGGAAGAGAAGTACCTCCATCCTATATAGGCTGATGAGTGTGGTTGGTCTTTGAGGACCAACCCATTTTTCGAACAATGTATACCAAGTCATAGTAGTTTTTATTTTCATATAACCACTGGCACAATCTCCCTTAAAAATTATTTATTTTGAATACATAATCACCACTGATTACAGATCACCATTAAGATTGAGACTTATTAAACTGATACAAGCTTCTTCCATCGGTTCACCAATGTTATTAATTATTCTGGTATACTTATGTTTTAAAGGAAGGACTACACCACTATTGTTATACTCTTCTTTAATTTCATTATGAATGAACCCAATTAATACAGTCACTTAATTTTTTTTATTAAAAACTATAAGTGAAACCTCTTACTCCCCATTTACTTTACCTATATCTTCTTCTAATGTCCCAGACCCCTCTGGGACATTCCTTTGTAAAAATCCAGTGTTTAGGGAGTTCTAGGAGGTAATAGTGGCTTAATTTGGAAGTTTTCAAAAAATCCACTTTCATTAAATAGTGGCTCATCAAACAGTGGATCATTGAATGGTGACATCAAACAGTAGATGACTGAATGGTGGCTCACCAAGTACTATCTCAACAAATGATGGCTCATCGAATTGTGGCTCCCTGAGTGGTGTCTCACAGACTAGCGACATCGAACGATGACACCAAATGATGGATCACCAAATGGTGAATCATCGAGTAGTGTCTCACTAAACGGTGACACTGTGACTCACCCAATGGTGAAACACTTTTGACTATTTTCCAAATTTCTAGTTTTCCCCAGTTTCTACCAGTTTATCTAGTTTTTTTTATTTGAAATTTTATTTGACACAAATCAAGTTTAAAGCCTTGTTTTGGTGTTTCTATGGATGTTTCAAAAGATATTAATTATATATTTAATATCCTAATGCTCTGGGGACTTTGAAATAATACACCCACATGGTCTTGGCCATGATCTAACTTTAATGGACTTGAAACTGTTTTCCATTCCGTTGATATATGATCTGGATTTTTCTAATAGTGAGGTCCTCTCTTCTTTTTTCACATAGGGTGAGAAGAAATTTTCTTCCCAAACAGGATGTGTGCCTGTGTTGTGCCCCCTATTTAGTTTTCCATGGATTTTTATACTACTAATGCACCCCCTATTTTGGAAAAATGAGGAGTTTTGGTTGCAAGTTGTTCCAAGTAGGGATATCCTTCGTCTCTCTTTAATTTTGTATCATGTGGGATGGTTTCACTCTTATCTCTTTATGAATTTTTCTGAAACTATTTTAAAAACGATAATAAGAAGGAATAAACAAATGGGGGGAGTGATATGATGATGATTTCTTTGTTTTGTATGTTATCCTTGGTCTGTGTCTTGAATCATGTGGGTTGTGTTCTTTTAAAAAGCATGTTCGTTGGTAGTATTTGCTTGTGCACCCATAATTATTTATAATTATTTCTTTGTTGAAATGACTGAAAACATAAAATATGATTAAACACATACATCTAGTTAAATAAAATAGATACCCCGAGATTAAAATTTTGCTATGATCACCCAAGAATTATGAAAGTAAAATTAAAGAACAATGTGGATCAAATCTAAATATTCTCTACTTGACTTGGTATATTTATGTGTTATGTATGTTTTTGTTGGGTTTTGTGCCTTATGTGGGTTTTGGTATTGTGGTGCTATGGATGGGGGTGTGACTATGTGTGCGGGGTGGTACCAGCAGTGTGGTAGCATCTCAGTTTGAGAGATTGATTAATTGTGGTATGGATAAACTTGTTGAGTAGTGGGAATGAATTTGGGCAGTGTTTGGGAGGTAGAGATGTAGGATGGGGTTGTATCATGTTTTCATGTTTATGGGTGTACTGGGTGTGGTGTTTTTATGAAGTGGGGTTGTCGGGTTTTTTTGTGAGAGGATGAATTAGGTGGGATAACTTTGAATAATGATGTTTTTAATGTCGAAATACGAATGGTTGTTAAATGGGGGGGGTGACAAAGTGGGGTGTTTGATGTGTGTTTTGTTATAAAAAGTTTTTAGTATATTTTAGCCTTCTATGAATAGTTGTAGATGTTTGGATTGTTAGTTTCCCGAGTAGGGATGGGATAAAAAAATTAATAAATTGATAAATATAGAATAAAAATTGGTTAAATTAATTGGATGAGGGTATGATTCTACTTACGTAAGTGACCATAATTCATGGTGATACATACATACAGGGGTAGAAGAAAAGGTGCTTTGTGTGGGTTGCTTTCTTGTTTTAATACTCATAGGTTGATTTGACTGTTTGGTTACATATATGTTTAAACTTTTAGTTCCTTGTTTTTTCTATACTCACCCCACCCATGTTGAGAACTATGTGATAAACATCTCCATTAATATGAGGGATGGTGTATTTCCCAAAATCCTAGTGGTAGGATGGATGGATGGTTACTGGCTCTTCTCTTCTCCCTATTCTAGGCATTTATCTCCCAAGACTCTTTGGGAAGCCTGTAATTGCTTGAGGTTTGTTACCAGATCTACAGTACTGGTTGTGTAAAAGGAGGTTTGTTTACCAGGTGTCTTCAGGATGAGGCCCAAGTATTTTATGGAAGGGTGTTGTATGTGTGAGTCCTAGGTGTCTGTGGGTAGGATTATGATGTGGTAGTGGCCCAGGTTTCTGCAGGAAAGATATGTGTGTTTGTGACCCAGGTGTGTGCAGGTATGTTGTGATAGTGGGGATTGTGGAAGAGCATGGTAGCATTAGGACATTCACTATTAGGGATGAGAATTTAACCAGTGGGAAGTGGTGTGGGGTGCCCAAATGTCGATATACTTATTATATTACATTACTTTAATTTCATTATTTGGTAAGCATTCCTTGGTGAGGTTGGGGTGGATAGTCTATTTTTTAGGTGCTTTTGAGTTCTACAATTTTTTTATAGGGAATTAGTATGATTATTTCACTTATGCACAAGTGGATTTTCTTTTTCCCTACTATGTATACTTTTATGCTCAACCTACATACATAAAAATATTTTTAGGTTTCGATGGATATTATATAGACCGTGCTGGACCTTACTAGCTTGGACATTGGGGATGGTTTCTATGTCATTTCTTAGTTTCATTTTGGTACTTAACTTGGAGTTTTCTTTGTATTTTGAACAGTTTTATTTTAAGAATTCATGTTAGATGAATTTTTATTTCCTTATATATATCTATATAAGAGTTTTTTGAGGTTGGTACGTATTATATTTTGATCTTGGTTACTATAAAAATGGTAATGCCTCTAATTTCTGTGATATTTCTATACCCTTGGGGATGTTCAGCACCCCTGTCCCTATTGGAGGTGTGACTAGGGTGTCACTATCTCTCCTTAATCATGAGGAAGGAAGGTATCAACATCTTGCTATCCATTCCTTTATCTTGAAGAAGGCAGATCATGATAGAATAGTATCAGATATGATGGTTGAGAGATAGGATTGAACGTAGAGTTAGGCATAGTGAGGATTTCTTGGGTTTGTATGGAAACAATGTTCGGTGATCATGGTGTATGACACATGATAGGGGAGACCGGCTAGGATATGTGATTTTAGCCCCCCCTGTGATCCGATGAAAAAACTATGAGCATATTGAACAACCAAGTGAGGCTACACTGATTGTGGGGTAGAGACCCTAGGAAAGGTACATGCATCATGATGACTTGTGTTCTTGTTTGTCTTGGGAATTTCTGAGAAATTAAAATAAGCAATGAGTTAAAATGAACCCTAAATAAATTCCATACAACTCGGTATTAGGAATTCCTTTTTTACTTTTCATCTATATCACCTGTTCATTGTCTACAAGTAGCTAAGGAAGTGGAGGCACATAAGGACAATCTAGCCAATCAACAGAGGGTTTATCTAGCATAGAAGGATGACTAGGGACAGAAGACGCTTCATGCCTTCTAGTGTCAGTCTCTAGGAAAGTACGAGGGTAGCATCTCAAACATGTAGATAGAGAGTTGGATCAAGGAGTTGGTGATCACATTCAACTTGAACCGAGCTCTGGAAGAGTATTGGGTTCCTCTAGTGGTGGTCCAGATGAGGGGAGTAGTGTGTCAGTGGTTGATACTTTACCTCATGGAGAGGAAAGAGACTGATATTTAATGTGTTGAATTTGAGAAGGAGTTTTGGGTGGGTGGGGGGTCCTTTTTTCCATGATAAATTCAAATAAGAGGTAGAAGCTACTCTCCCTCCAGTAGAGGAGTATGTTGGTGATAGAATTGGTGGTCAAGCTCAAGGATTTACAACATTTTTCTCTAGATCTCTTTTTGGATGAGGGGTCTTGGGTGAGGTACTTAGAGGAGGTACTCTCTTCCCTTCAGTATGCAGTTACTCCCTTCACCATGCCAACATACTTAGAGGCTTAGAAGATGACTGAGGTAGTGGAATGGATGAAATAATTAGTAGGCATACCATGAGAGGGATGTCAACCAAATTATTCAAAGGGTAAGGCCGTTAGCAGCAAGTCTCCACGGTCATGGATTTCTTGGTTTCGGTCAATGGGGAGCTGACCCCAACAATTTCAGTTCCAACCCTCTTGTCCTTGCCATTTTCCCACGGGCCTAGGGCTGAGGTGTTTTTCTTGAAGAGTCCATGGAAACCTCCAAGGGAAGTTCTTGACTCATGGTTAGTGTGGTGTAGGTGGCCAGTTTCAGCATCCGCCTCAGCAATAGTTTCCATCTAGGCCTTTCCAACAGCAGGAACAACACTCCCCTACTCCACTGATGGTGGACGATGTAGGAGGAGGCCAAACTTACGGTGCTCCTTAGGGACCTCAACCAGGTTGTGGTTAGGGGAGGTGGTAAACAATAGATAGCATAGGATCTGGGTGTGCTCAATTACAAGTGGTCGAGGCAGTAGTTCCAGCCGGGCCATAGAGTGTTCGAGGTACAATCAGTTTGTTCGGCACTCCTACTCGTGCTTTGTTTGATTCATGAGCTTTTCACTCCTTCCTTGAACCCTCTCTAGCCCATGACTGGGGAATGGACATAGAAATAATTTCTATTACCTTAATGTTGAATACACTATTCAAAGGTTAGACCATTTTTTGTATGTTTTATGGGGATGTAGATTGATTTTAGGGCCACATCAGTCCTTAAGAGATCTATTCCTATTACAGATGAAGTCACATGATGTCAAACTCGGCATCAAATGGTTGTTTTCAGTGTGTTAAATTATCAACTTCTTCTGGAGAAGATTTTTGTTTTCATACGTGAAAGGACATCGTGTAGCTTTTATTGGTGAGCGGAGCTGTCAGGGGGGCAGTTGGCACATGGAGCCTCTTATTTCCTTATTATATAAGATGTCACTAGGATCGATGGACATAGAGTTTGAGGGGACACCGAGGGTCTTTGGGGAGTTCTTGGATGTTTTTAACATGGATTTTGTGAATCTACCCCCTTGATTTGGTTTTGAGTTTGGGATAGACTTGAAACATTGTGATTCTCTAATTTTGATGGCTCCTTATGGGATGAAACCTTCTGAGCTGCGAGAGTTGTGGATCCATATTGGAGATCTGATGAGGAAGGGATTTATTCAGCCTAGTGTATCACTGTGGGATGCTCCAGTATTGTTTGAGAAGAAGGAGTATTACAGTATGAAGTTGTTTATAGACTACCAGAGGTTGAATCTGGTAATGGTCAAGAACCGTTACCCTCTCTATAGTATATGTGATCTTTTTGACCAGCTGAGGGGAGCAAGTTTTTTTTCCTAGATCGATATGTGGTCTGGATATCACTATTTTAGGTTGAAGGAGGGTGACATCTAGATGAATGCTTTTAGGTGAAGGTATAGGCACTTAAAATTCATATTTATGTCATCTGATGTTACAAACGTTCTAGCCATTTTCATGGGGCTCATGAACTTTATCTTTCATGAGTTCCTGGACCGATTGTCATCATATTCATTGATGAAATTATAATATACTCAAGGTCAGAGTAGGAGAACATAGAGCATCTCAGGACTATCCTATATATCCATCGGCACCACCATCTCTACATAAAGATATCCAAGATTACGATTTGGACACATGAGGTTTACTTCCTTGGGAATGTTGTGTCTCAGTAGGGTGTAGCAGTAGTCTTGTCGAAGGTATATGATGTTTTTTCTTGAGAAGCACCCAAGAATGTGATAGAGGTTTCACAGTTTTCTTGGTTTGGAAGGATACTACTTGAAATTCATACATGATTTATCTTGGGTAGCAGCTTTGTTGATGGTTATGATAAAAAAGGTCCAAGATTTTATGTTAAGTGAGTAGTTCAGATAATCTTTCACATATCTGAAGGGAAAGTTGGTTAGTTCCCCAATGCTCAAGTTTCTAGAGGAAGGGTCGATGTTCGAGGTGTTCTGTGATGCTTCCCATTTGGTCTTGGGTTTTGTGCGGATGCATAAATGGGTAGTGATCTCCTATAGGTCTAGGTAGTTACTTTCCCATGAATGTAACTATTCCCCCCATGATCTGTAACTTGCATCAGTTGTGTTTTCACTAAAGTTGTGGTGACATTAACTCATCGGGGAGTGCTTTGTGGTCTTTAAAGAACACAAGAGCTTGAGGTATATCTTTTTACCAGTGATATATAGACTTTTTATAGTAGAGTTAGAAGGATTTTCTCCCGGATTATGAATTTTTGATCTCCTAAACCTTAGTAATGGGGAATGTTCTGGCTGATTCTTTGAGTAGTAATTCACAGAAGGAAGTGGTTTAGTAATCTTCAGACACTTGTAGAGTAATGAAGGAGTTGGTTTCCTTGAACATAGATAAAGGAATGGATATAGGTGGAGGATGTCTATTTATGATGTTGATGTATTCATTTATATGGTGGCAGGTGGAGGAGTCTCACTAGGGAGACTCATAGGTAGAAGTGACGAGAGATCGCATTGACCAAAAAAATGCTCCAGATGGATGATCGGAGGACGGTAAAAATCAGAATCTATTTTCATGGTAAACTGTTCATCCTAGTGATGACGCATTATGGAGTTATCCATGAGTTCCATAACTCACCCCTGTCAGTATAACCAAGAGTTTCCAAGATTTATTTGGGATTGAGGGAACAATTCTGGTGGCCTAGAATGAATAGGTAAGTTATGGAGTTTTTGGAAAAGTGCTTGGTGTGCTAGCAAGTGAAGAATGAGAACCATGTTCCTGGTGGTTTTTTGCAGTCATTAGATGTCCCCAAGTGGAAGTGGGATGACATCTTGATGGATTTTGTCATAGTATTACCTTGGGATTAGGGAGGATGTGATGCAATCTAGGTAGTAGTGGATCTATTGATATAGTCATCTCACTTCTTAGCGACCAAGGAGTCGAGAAAAGTAGATTCCTTAGCACAAAGTTATCTGGATGAGGTGGTGAAACGACATGTATTTATGAGATATATTTTCTTGGAAAAGGAAACATGATTTATGATACAAGAGTATAAGGGATATAAACATTTCTTTGGCACTCAGTTATGCCTCAGCACTAATTTTCACCATTAGACGGATGGACAACCAGAGAGGACTATCTAGACATTGGAGGACATGTTACAGGCATGTGTTATGGACCTTAGTTGGACCTAGGGGTGATATTTTCCCTTGTTAAAGTTCTATTACAATAATATCCATCACTCTTCCATTGTCATGGATCTATTCAATGTATTATATGTAAGACCGTGTCGTTCACACTTGTGATAGATGAATGTTGAGGAGGCACCTGTTCTTTGTCCATATGTGGTGTAGAGTATGAAAAATAAGGTTCATCTTTTCCATGAGAGGATAAAGGTGGAACAAGAGCATCATAAGTCGTTTTCCGATCCTAGAAGAAGGCCCTTGGAGTTCGAGGTTGGGGACCATGTATTCTTGAAGGTTTCCCCTCAATGTGGGCATTGTAGGGTTTTTAGAGGGATTAAGATTTTTATAGGTTCATCAAACCTTTCATTGTGTTGGGATAAGTTGGAAAGGTGGAATATCATTTGGCTTGTCCACCGTAGTTGGGGAGGATCCACAATGTCTTTCATGTCTCCCATCTTCATTGGTATCTTCAGGATGAATCTCATGTCCGTAATTGGGGATGGTTAGATATGAACAACGATGTAACATTCATGGAGTGGCCAGGGGAGATCTTGGATCATTGGGAGGAGGTGCTGCATGGGTGGACCATTCCCATGGTTGATGTGCTATAGAGGTAATGTGTCCTGGATAGGTGCATATGTGTGCCCAGTACCCAAAGTTATTTTGAGTTTTTGATTGAGTTCCTTATTATCATGTGATACTTGACCTTATTTTCTATGATATGATCTATTTTCTTGTTCTATAATGTATAAATTGTCCTAGAACATGGTAAGGGAAAAAACTAATCCCAAATCAAGATGCATTAATGCAGATGCAATTAAACTTGTGTGGGTGAGTCAGTTCGCCCAAAGCGGATAATATCTTGGCATGGAGGAAGGAATTCCTTACTCCATGTGTCTGGACAATGTGAATTTTAGTGTTGTGTGGTTTTTTAGGGAATTAATTGTCTTGGGTGGTGTTCATATATGTCAATGTTTTCAATCGATCATTTAAAAAATGCAAGGTGGTTTATCCTTAAGAGGTATTTTACAAGGTAGTTGTTCATACCCCTCCTACTTATGGGTTTATTTTTGAATTATTGAGGATGATAATAGTTTAATAGGTATATAATATAATGTCCCAGACCCCTCCGGGATATTCCTTCGTAAAAATACAGTGTTTTGGGTGTTCTAGGAGGTAATCATGGCTTAATTTAGGAGTTTTCCAATAATCTAGTTTCACCAAATAGTGGCTCACCGAATGGTGGCTCACTGAATGGTGACACCGACTAGTGACTCACCGAGTGGTGTCTCAACAAATGTTGACATCGAATGGTGGATCATCGAACGGTGACACCAAATGGTGGATGACATAATGGTGGGTCACCGAGTGGTGTCACACAAAACGGTGACACAAAAATAGTGGCTTATCGAATGACGAGATCAAATGGTGGCTCAATGAGTGGTGTCTCACTGAATGGTGGCACTGTTAATAACCCAATGGTGAGTCACTTCTGATATTTTTTCAAGTTTCTTTTCCCCCCAATTTCTCATAGTTTATCCAGTTTTTATCCTTTTAGATTTTATTTGACATAAATAGAGTTTAAAGACTTGTTTGGGCATTTTTATGGGTGTTTCAAAGGATATTAATTATATATTTAATATCCTAACACTCTGAGGACTTTGAAATAATATTGCCTAGTGATATTGTCCACGAACCATATTTAATGTTCTTGAAACTATTTTCCATTATGTTGATATAGGATATGGATTTTTCTACATCCTAGGTCATCTCTTCTCTTTTCTCTTGATGTCTGGCAAACCATTCTTCCCAAACGAGCTATTCACTTGTGTTTTGGCCACCCCTATCTAGTTTTACTTGGATTTTTCTTCTAATCTCACACCCTCTATTTAGGAACAAGGAGGAGTTTTGGTCACCTGTTGTTCTAGATAAGTATTTCCTTCATCTCTCTTTAATTTTGTATCATGTGGGGTGGGTGTAATCTTGTCTCATTGTGAATACTATTACAACCATTTTAAATAAGATAATAAGAATTACTAAATAGGGGGTAGTTGATGATGATATATTTGATTTATATGTTATCCTTGATCCATATTGTGAATCATGTGGGTTGTGTTCTTTTTAAAATCATGGACATTGGTGGTCTTTTATTATACACCCATGATGATTTATACTTTCTACTATTTTGAAATGATTGTAAACATAAAATCCGATTAACCACATACATCTTGTTAAATAAGAAGGATGCTCTGATATTAAACTTGTGTTGTGATAACCCATGAATTATGAAATTATAATTAAAGAATAGTGTGGATAAAATCTAAATATGATTTTCTTGATTTGTTGTGGTTGTGTGCTATGCAAGGTTTATTTTTTCAGTTTTGTGACTTGTGTGGGGTTTGGTATTGTGGTTCTATGGCTGGGGGTGTGACTGTGTGTATAGGTCAGTATTGGCGGTGTGATAGTTTCTTAGTTTGATATATTGATTGATTGTGGAATGGATGAACTAATTGAGTAATGGGACTGTATATGGGAAGTTTTTGGGAAGTAAGGATATAAGACTAGGCTTAATCATGTTTTTGTGTTTATGAGTGTACTAAGTGTGGTGTTGTTATGAATCGAGGATTACAAGTTGGGTTGTGATAGGATTAATTAGGAATTATAACATTGAAGAATGATGTTGGTAATTTCTAAATATGAATGTGTGTTAAATGGTAAGGGAATAATGAAGTGGGTTTTTTGCTGTGTGTTTTGTTATGGAAGGTGTTTAGTGGATTTTGGCCTTCTAAGAATGGTTGCAGTTGCTTTTCTTATAGGTTTCCCGAGTAATAATGGGATAAATAAATGAATAAATTGATAAATGCAAAATGAAAATTGGTAAAATGAATTTTATGGTGGTATACTTCAACTTACGAAATTGACCGTCGTTTGTGGTGATACGTTCAAGTAGGGGTTGTATCAAAGGTGGTTTGTGTGGGCTGGTTGATTGTTTATAAACCCATAGGTTGGGTTAAGTGTTTGTTTACCTATATGTATAAACTTTTAGTTCCTTGTGTTTTCTATACATACCCCACAATGTTGATCACTACATGCCAAACACCCCCATTACTATGGGGGAGGGTGTCTTTCCCAACATCTTGATGAGAGGATGGATGGATGGTTATTAGATATTTTATACCCCCTATTCTAGGTTTTTACCACCTAAGAATATTTGGGTAGGATGTAATAGCATGATTTTTGTTACTAGATGTACGATACTAGTTGTGTGAGAGATGTTTTGTTTCCTAGGTGTCTTCGGGATAAGGCCCGAGTGTTTTCAGGTAGGGTGTGGTATGTGTAAAGATTAGGTTTCTATGGGTAAGATTTTAGTATGATAGCTTCCTAGGTGTTTGTGAGGAGGATGTGTGTGGTTGTGGCCTTGGTGTGTGCGGGTAGGATGTGATAGTGGGAATTGTGGAAGAGCATGTTAGCATATGGACGTTACCCATTAGGGATGAGTAGTTAACTGGTGGGAAGTAGTGCGGGGTGCCCAAATATCGATGTGATTATTATATTAAATTACTTGACTTTCATTATTCTGTGAGTGTTCCTTGGTGAGGTTGGGGTGGATAGTTTATTTTTGGTGATTTTGAGTTTATACCATTTTATCATAGGGGCATCAGTATGCTTCTCCCACTTGTGCATGAGTGAATTTGGTTTTTCCCTACTGAGTATACTTGTATGATAACCCTATGTACATGAAACTGTTTTAAGGTTTCTAGGGAGATTACACGGACTGTGATGGACCTTACTAGTTTGGATGTTGGGGACAATTGTTGTGTTATTTCTTAGTTTCATTTTGGTACTTACCTTGGAATTTTATTTTTATTTTCAATAGTTCTACTTTAATCATACACGTGGGATGGATTTGTTTCTTTATATATATATTTCTTGAAGTTTTATGAGTTTGGTAAATCCAATCCCATGATCTTTGTTACTATAAAAAGGGTAATACCTCCCATTTTTTGTGATATTTCTATACCCTTGGTGATGGTCTCCACCCCTGGGCCTATTAAAGGCAAGACTCATGGGTCTCTATCTCTCAGTCATCTTGAGGAAGGAAGGTCTTGGCATCTATTTATCCCTTATCTTATCTCAAAGAAGGTGGGTCGTGACACTTCTTCTCTTTCTAGGTAGGTTTTTTGATAAAGGATGTTTTAGTGCTTCAAATATCTCATTTTTTCCCTTTAGTATCACTTTACCAAACCATGAAAATTTTATTCATTGGATCATTATGATTCTTTTTTATTCTTTTCATTACATTATGCCTACTGCGAATAATTCATTAGGGATACTTTTGGAATCATATTCAACTTCATTTATCTATAATTATTTAGTAACACAAATAAAGTTTCTGGTGTACAATATTTTTCACCTCCCTATTATTGTATCTTCAACTTATAAGTTCTATGGATCTTTCCCTGATATTATTTTTTATTTAAAAGATACATTTCCTTGCCATATAACCATATATTTTACACAAACAGCATTTTCCAACAAAACCCTAACTCATATAATGATGATGTATTGATTGAGATTTACTACATAAAATTTTTCATAACGAATGATGTTTTTTACCTCCATTTACACACCCAAGGTGTTTCTAATTATACCATATAAGTATCACTATAATATCATTTTTCTTTGAGAATGTACTAAATTATACTTAACAGGTTCACCCTGAACTTTTCATGAAGGTATCCTAATATTCTTCTTACTACCAGTTGTGGTTCCAACAATTTATACTTTAGAATATGATTGTCTCTTCATAACATAGATTTATCTTAGAATATTATTAAATTTTTAATTATTCTCTTTTAGTTGAACTTTTAAATTCTCATCTTGTGAATTACTTTCACTTTAAGAAATATTCACCTACTCTTCACACTTATTCCTTTGGAAAGGCATGGATGTCTCTTGAAGATTTTCATACATCACACTTTATTTTACCTCTTGAATTAGTTCCTCAATTATGTCACTTTACCCATTCATTTTTTTTGTTTATTTCTTCAATTTTTTATTATTAAGTCAATCCCACATTATCCATATTCTTATTGGATTATTTGAAATATTCTATGAGTCTTCAATACTTCTCACCTTTATCCTAAACAATCTAAAATTTGCTTTTCATGCCTTGAATCTCCTCTGGATGGTCTCACCAATAACTTCTAGACCAACAATATGATGTGGTTTCTTGATCACTAATATTAAAAAGTGATATCAAATATTTATCATTATATTTTTATTGATTATATTATATAGGGTTACATATTGATATGAATAATGAATCACTTTTTTTACCTAGATAAAATTACCCAAATTCTTGATACCCTTTTTGTTTTTATTCATTTTTATTTTAGAAAATTTATATTCATTTTTAATGAATTTTTCATCTAGATCAATAATTGGTTTATACTTATCACTTGAATAAACATAATTCTATTTATCCTGTATATATTATTTTCCATAAAATATTTCTACGAATTTATAGATTTAAAAATCACTAAAACAACAAATATACTTTTTGTAAACTTAATCCAACATAGATCTAATCAATAATTTCTCTATACATGAATTACCAATTCTCCCATTAGACATGGTCATTCCAACTTCTTGTCGAATGAATTTCATCATGTCCTTTCCATGCGATTGTATAAATAAATACATACCCTTCTTCAAAAAATAAATGTTAGTGCCGTTATATAATTATGCCTTCAAAACAAAATCCATAAGATATACAAGTTAAAAAAAGTTGTATTGAGGATGAATGAAAATTCACAACCTGGATTCGATACCACTTATTTGATCTAGATTCACACTAAGAGGGTGGGCGAGGGGTGATAATCAAGGTGATACCAAATTTTAACTTTTCTATTCTCCCAATTTATCTGTTTTTTAGGATCCTTTCTTTGGGTTAACATGAACATTCATTTAACCCATTTTATTTGAAAATTCATTCACGTCACAAGTATGCTAGAAGTGAATATGTAAGGACACATGATTTTACATAGTTTATCCAAATGGGATACTCTAAAGAGAACAAACCAACATTATGCTGATGTGAACTAGAAATCCCAAGAATAATGCATCTTTTCTACTATTGTACATTTCTCAAGTGAGGTATGATGTAATTTTATAGACATGATGGTCTCTACCATACTTTGGAGACCAATAAGACAGTATCTATCTATAGTGAGACTCCACTTTCATCCTTTTTCACTAGATATACTCTCATTGATCTCAAATATGTGACACAAACTTTTTCACCTCACTACTAGATGAGATTAACTCCTCATATATAATGTTTGAATCTATGAATTCACCCAAAATACATCAGTCCTTCTCTAGATAATGAAAATTTAAATATTAGAATTATCCTTCATGACTCGCTTCTTTAATAGCTGAATATAAACATGATAAGAAACTATATTCTTCCCTTTAATATTAAAAATATAATCATTTATTTTTTATTTGAAAAAACAAAATATTTATAATACAAAATCTCTCATTTCTTTCATACTCTTATTCTTCATTCATATATCCATGTGTTTCTTTTCCCCCAATATTTGGTATTTCTTCTTTAAAAAATACCAGATATAACAATAATTAATTGATCCATATATTCAAGACCAGATATGGAGATGTTTATTTTTCTACTATGAACTTCCTTGAATAGTTTATACACACACATGCACGACTCCATACACAGCAACTGATTATAAAGATTACACTTGATCTGTATTATCCTTGATGATGACACCATCTACACCATGTGATAAAATATTATTTAAATTCAAATAAAACTTCATATGAATGACTCCACAAACATTGTACCAATTCATTAGAGTTTCTATAAATTTAAGAGTAGTCAAAATTTCTTTCAACATCTACTTTTACTACAGTGAACAAACTAATTCATAGAATATCTCAATTTAATGTCTCAATTTTATTAGTTGAATTTTTCATATTAATATTCAGTATAAACTTGTATTCATTAAAAAGTTCCTTCTATCATCCTTGAAAATTTTATTAAGAATATCTCTATTTAAATCCACACAACCATGTCATAATAATTCAATTTAAAACCCTCCATAATTATCAAATTGTTTCTTTAAAAATTATTGGAAATTAAAAAAATTAATTACAAAAAAAATTATCCTCTACCTAATTATTTATACTTTTTAAAGAAGTCAATATTCCATTTACAGAATATCTAAATATATTTTTATTAAAAAATATTAAATTATATTGTAGGGATATTTTTATTAAAATTCTATTTTTCCGATATTTGAGTCTCACAGTAATATTTTTCATTAAAATATCCATGAATTTTCATAATTTTAATACAAATAAATCCCCATATTCATATCCCACTTTTTTATTTTTTAAATACATTCATTACTAATATTTTATTCCCTAAAAATCACATGATTTAAGGATTCATGTGTAGATGGCTTGACAATATACATTGAATATCATGTGACTTAAAGCCCATGAAAGCGATTATAGATTTTTATTCACTTCATATTTTCATAAAACACATGGTAATTGGATAAAAAATGAAGAATTATTGTCTATGACTAGACCATAAACACTTGATCAACTGTGAAAATCCAACACAAAGTTTTCTCATTTGAACTCCAATACACATGGTAAATGGATTCACCATGGTATTTTATTAAAAATCCCATACACACAGTCACTAGATTGAATATGCTATATTATTTGATCCCTATAGAAACCTTTATGAACCATGATATATACCATTATAATGGTCTTGAGTGACATTTACATAGCCTTATTGATGGGAATGACCTTTACAAAGTCTTTGATAACCTTCACACATAATATTCAATTAAACCCTACCTTTATATAGATTATAGGTCACTAGATTTACCTTGAAACAAACTATATAATTTAAATTCTACATTTACATAGATATAGTAGCTTTGATATCTCCATTACACAAACATTAATTTATCCCTACATACTCCACATATATATCTTTACATGGATTTATGTATTATTCATTAACCCTTATGTAGAAAATTATGATGACCTTTACGTATCACTCATTTCACCTTTTATACCTTTACATACTCCTATAATTTTACCCTTATGTAAAGGCCATTAGTTATCTTTATATATCAACCGTAATCTATATTTTTATCTTTATTTTACCTTTATATTCTACCTATTCCCTTATAAAACCCAAAAAGATTTCCTATTTACCTTTACACTTGTTTTCTAAAACAAGATTCATCCTTATCCATTCCATATTTCTCTAAGTCATCACGTCCATTATAATATATATATTTTTAAAAAATAAAACTTATAAAAAAATTGTTGTAATATAAACCTTATAGATACCTAACAATTCATAGTCCCTAATGCAAGGAAAGAAAAACAAAACTGCTAAAGGTTTTAATTAGTAATGGGAAAAAGACTGGGACCGACCAAGAAATTTAAACACACACTACACACAAATTTACAAATCTTAATAACCCAATACAATAGTTGATAAATTTGATAATACATAATAAAACAAGGAACAAAGGAATAATCTAGACCTAAATTCTAGAAAAAATGAAGAAATTAGAGACAAATAGACAACTAAATAGAACATACAAATACCTCGAACTGATAAAAACAAACTAAATATCAAACATAGTTCAAAATCGTATATAACTCCCTAAACAAAAAAAATAGATACAATTATATGTTATCCACAATAATCATCTTTAGGTCCCATCAAGGGGAAAACAATGGGCGTAATAAGAAAACTCTATCATTATGAGACAATAGAAACAAAATAAAATTACATCCAAAGAGAGATAAAGATCCAGATGAACAAAAACTCAATGCATAAAGCAATCATGGGCCATAAATAAATCATTTTAAATAATTAAATTATTGTATTTTGAATTTTTATGACACAAAATTATACCCAATTTGTCTTTGATAAAATTACTACAGGATGCATTGTTATACAGTTCACATTCAGTGACCAAGATCTATTTAGTATAAATTTTATTTTACAGAACCCAATATATAAAATATAAGTTAATGTTTATCATCCTAGTCTACAACCAATAAAAATGAAAAAAAATTATTAAAAAAAATTATTCTTTTTTAATAGTGTTGATCATATCACCGAGGTAGTGAAAATACAGTTATTCAAGCTTTCAATAATTATAATAAACCATAAATATTATTCTCTAGATAATAATTATGAAAAACATAACTAAAAACCATAAAAATTGTATCTCAACATTCACTAATATGTATTTACATAACTTAATAACATTCATACACATTTACAACAATAAAAATAATAAATAATAAACAATAGAAACATACATCAATCACAGCGAGCATATCATAAATACTTTTGACATATTACAAAACAACCCGACCCTAACCATTTACTTGGAAAGAGAGGAGGTTTCACTGAGTATAGGTAAAATTCAACAGAAACCATAGGTTGTAAACAAATATAAGGGTTTACATCGAAAGAGTGGGAGGGGATATAGCATCCCGCCCTTTTATCACATAAACTTTCATTACATTTTACAAAACCAAGGATCTTTAAGGTTTAGTGTCTTGTAAACCAGGAACTTTAAACATGAAAACATAAAACATTCTTCTAAAACACTTGAATGGATTCTCTTTATGTTCATCCTAGGTTCATTACTGCATCACATAACCTGGGGACATACATCAAAAGAAAGGGTGAGCAAAATGCGCAGTAAGGGAAACAAGAGAAACATTTTACAAGTGAACTTGAGATACTTCAATAAGGTCATGAAAAGAACTTGAAGGCATGAGAATGAAATAATGAGGCATATCATAATAAAAATAATATTTTCATAACTTGAATATGTGGCTACATCATTTAACATATACAATCATGAACATATCACCAAGGTCCATCCCCAAGGTGTCATTTGAAAATTACCAAGGTTATTCACCAAGGTATCGTGAAAATTGTAATCTCTAATGGTTACATGATTACCCAATGAATTGGAGCGCTATCAGGGAGAACCCTTAAATTTGACTTTATTATCATGTGAGCCACATATATCATCATCAAAAATGTCATAAATAACCCATATATCATAAAATAAATGGGTTTCATTTCATAATCACAACGTTTTAAAAACTGCTTTAAAGACATGATCTTTACATATCTTTAAAACCCACAGAAAAGGAAGGTGGGTCTCATGTATGTAAATCCAAAAATCTAAAATAGAACATTTTGGAATATATGTGAATACCCCTTTAGAAGAAAGATCTTTTATTATTCACTTAATAATATAAAAGAACTTTATAAAAAGAGAGAGACATTTTGAGACGGAAATTCTGCAGCATAACGGCTATGTTACGAGGTTTTAGAAGACATTAAAAAGAGAGGGAAAATGGGTCAAACATTAATAAATGACCCATAAAACAGTAGATGGACAGAATAAGAATGATACATGATCATGGTAATGAAATTTCAAGGACATACAATTTGAAATGAAAAACATAGAAGGAAGACAAAAATTAGATTTCTCTTATGAAAGTTCGGCAGCCTAACGGCGTTACTTAAACTTCAACAAAAATGATTTGAAAAGATAAAATAGGGTCTCTCATCATGTGAACATAAGAGTTCAGTAAGATAGATATATAGATAATTCCCCAACATAATTAAAAAGGAACTTGAAAGACTTGACATGAAAGTAGAACTTTGAAAAGAATGAGAAGGGTGAAAGAATCCCCTAAAAAATTCGGCAGCCTAACGGCGCCACTTAAAACTTCAAAATACTGAATTGAAGAGATCAAATGGGGTCTATCATCATATTAAAATAAGATTCCAGTATGATAGATATATAGATCATACCCCAACATAACAAAAAAATAACTTGAAAGAATTGACATGAATGTAGAACTTCAAAACGAGAAGGGTGAAGAACCACTTAAAAATTCGGCAGCCTAACGGCGCCACTTAAAACTTCAAAATAATGAATTGAAGAGATCAAATGGGGTCTCTCATAATATTATAATAAAATATCATTATGATAAATTTAGTGATCATACCCCAACATAATAAAAAGGAACTTGAAATACTTTACATGAAAATAGATCTTGAAAAATGAGAAGGGAGAAAGAATCTGTTACAAAAATTTCGGCAGCCTAACGGCGCCACTTAGAACTTCATAAAACGAAATAATGAGAGTAAGAGGGGATCTCTAATTATATGAACATAAAAAGGGAAGTAATAGGAGTGTAAAATAACATCCTACAACATAAGAACATGTAGTATAAAAGGAATGACATAAAAGAGATTACTTGAAATGAAAGAGAGAGGTCAGATCCCTTACCTTAAAACATAACTCTTAAAACTCAAAGGTTGGGACCTTGAGGGCTTGTGGGAACCATGGGAGGACTCCTTGGGAGGTAATGAGACCAGAACTTCATTGAGGGAGAGTGGGGAGTCAAATGGATGAGAGGATGGCTTGGTATTTATAGGGAAAGTGAGGGGACAAGGCATTAATGGCCAAGGGACACCTCATTAGTGGTTTTGGCAAAACCATGGGCTTGCCCATGGTATTTGCCCATGGTATTGGCCACTTGGGACACCTCATACCTTATCTTACTATTCATAAGTCTACCATATTGATTACATACTTAATACATCAGTTAATGATGTCATTAGACACTCGTAACTTAAAAACTGTATTTTCACTATTCATCGAAAATTCAACTTTCTCAGAATAATCCCAAAGTTTCACCTTAACCAAATATCAATGCTCTGATTAAAAATATGAACTCCATTTTATAAAAATAATTTTCTAAATATTTTTAATTTAATTTTTAAATAAAAACACTATTCACCGAAAATTTATTTTTTCAGAAAAAACCCCCAAAATTACCATAGCATAATATCGGTGCTCTGAGTTCAAAAATGAAATCCGTTTTATAAAAATAATTTTCTAAATATTTTTAATTAAATTTTTAATTAAAAAACTATTCACCCGAAAAAAACTAATACTTGAATAATAATTTATGAAACCCTTATTTAACCATTTTATTGAATCACATTACTTAATCAAGGTGCCTAGATTATATTAATACTTTCTTTAAGTGAGATTACTAATCCATTTGGACACATTACTAATCCTAATCATAAAATCACTATTCATAATTTACTATCCATCAAAAATTAAGTTGATCTTATTAGACTCTAAATTTCGTACTGAACATAATTGTAGAAGACAATTTTTTGAAAATCATTACACATTTTTAATTATTTAAGGTTTACACAACCATTTTTAAAATATCCTTTTTCTAAAATTCATCAAAAATATGCATACTATATTTATCCGGTCATTTGAAAATTCATAAACTTCATCATAAGAAGAAATCCCAATTTTTATTTAAAACAAAGGATTACACAAGGCAGTTATGGTCTCCTTACATATCCCCTTATCACACCAGCATAGGACTTAAGTGTAAGGTGTGCTAAGGTGAGAGAATCTGAGGGAGGCTCAGCTAACATCGCACGAGTAGTAATTTCTATTAGTTTGAACTTCTCGCAAAGGCGATTCCGTTCTAGCTTCACACGGTGAAGTTCAGCTTGGGTTTGGTCCAGAGCAAAGCCCAGTGGTGCTACCTCCTTCCCAAGTTCTATTAGATGGACTTCGATCGGTCCAAGACTACTGGGTGAGGCCATCGAATCTTCTTTCTATAATAATTAACCAAGATTACTTGAATTTAGAGGCAATGATCAAAACGTTTAGTTTCCAGTGGTCATATTGACCAATGGTCATATAACAGTCAAAGCCCAACGGTCTCATTTTAATTATACTCATGTTATCAAATGAAAATTTTTTGTTGAGTATAAAAAAAATAAAATAAAATGACACACAAAATTCGGAAACAATATTTATTCAAAATTTTGGGTCATTACAATCTCCCCCCCTTAAGAAATTGCGTCCTCGCAATTTTTTTTAAAAAAATCGGGTTTTGAAATTTCATTGAAAGTCCCACATCGGAAAAGGAGTCAGAAAATCTATTACTTTAAAAGAAAGAAAGGGAAGTACAAAGGTCACCCGAGTTAACCCATACTAGGATTCCATGGAGGAAAACATGGACATGGAAGAAAAACAAAGGGTCAATTTCTGGGGGAGAGTGATAGAGAACATGATTAGGAGAACGTTAACCATAAGAAAATCCCAAATTTATAATGTGTGTAAACGGTCTTTGATTACCAAGTAGGAAACATAAACCAACAACGTTTTTATTTTATGTTCCTTTTCATAATTTTTAGGAATTAATTTACAACATAAAACAAAAACATAAGAAAATATACCTATCTTCATGTAGAGTTTCATCCTTTAATAAGTTTCTACCCAAAACTAATCTTTTCTCCAAACTATGAGCATTAAAAACCACTTGGTCTCATCAAAACACAAGAATCATCTTCATAATCCACAAAAGATTAACTATCTATTTCTTATATCTTTAAACATTATCCCAAAAACAGAAAGGGTATGGTAAAATAACTCTTCAAAAAGAAATAATCCCATAGGAATGGAAACTACTTTTAAATCTTCAAAGTTCCATGGTACTACCCAAAGTTCATCATAGTCCATTCCATAAATAACGGTCTTTAAAATTCCTCAAAATAAACCAAACTAAGATTGAAACCCAAATACAAGAAGGATTTGATAACATAGTCTTCCAAAATAAACTTCATTGTTCATCTCTAAACAACATCAACCACTCCTAACATCTTATAAAAAAAGTATCTAACGTAAACATATTTTACCCAAGATAGGTTAATCATTCCCATAAGTAACCTAAATTACTATAATTCCACCTTATATTCATCGATTCTTCAAAATATAAGTCAACCTTACTCTTCAATGAAAATACCGTAGTAATCTATTTACCTCGATCATATAGGGTCCCCAAAGTAGTGAACATCTTCCAAAATAATAATCATATTTTAATCCCCTAATCATCCATGTCATATTAATATGACAATCATCGCATTTCCTATCACATTGGTTGTTTGGACATGTTCTTCCATTTACCACCATTAACTAAGAAGAGAAAGCATAATTAGGGGCTTAAGTACTTAGCCAATAATCATGAAAAGGAACTGAAAGCATATAAGGACAACATGTAGAAGAAAAGTATACCCTAACTTGTGATCCCCTAGGATCCCATCTAGGTTATCCATGATAATATATTCTTATGTGAATCTTTATTTTATTTTATTTTTGTTCCTTTAACAATGGTTCATACTAAGCTTATGAATTTACCAAAGAATATCCCCCCGGAGTGTCATAACCAAGAGTGCATCAAGGCCCATTGTCGTGTACCAGTTCCCGTTCGAGTCTATCTCAAAGCGGTGTTTTCGGGTTTTACCCCTATGTACATCTGTGCCAGAGCCACCTCTACCTGCTCGTATCCAGACAGGGATGTATTTTCTTGGCAACCCCTTACTCAATACTCACCAAAATACCAGGAATATTTCCTATTTCTTTAACTTTTCTATAGGGTTCTTCCTAGAGTTTTCATATCCTAATTTCCAAAAATAACTAAACCATCCTTTGATACCAACTATAGCATCCCACCCTTTTATCACATAAACTTTCATTACATTTTACAAAACCGAGGATCTTTAAGGTTTAGTGTCTTGGAAACCAGGAACTTTAAACATGAAAACATAAAACATTCTTCTAAAACACTTGAATGGCTCCTCCTTATGTTCATCCTAGGTTCATTACTGCATCACATAACCTGGGGACATACATCAAAAAGAAAGGGTGAGCAAAATGCGCAGTAAGGGAAACAAGAGAAACATATTACAAGTGAACTTGAGATACTTCAATAAGGTCATGAAAAGAACTTGAAGGCATGAGAATGAAATCATGAGGCATATCATAATAAAAATAACATTTTCATAACTTGAAGATGTGGCTACATCATTTAACATATACAATCATGAACATATCACCAAGGTCCATCCCCAAGGTGTCATTTGAAAATTACCAAGGTTATTCACCAAGGTATCGTGAAAATTGTAATCTCTAGTGGTTACATCATTACCCAATGCATTGGAGCGCTATCAGGGAGCACCATTAAATTTGACTTTATTATCATGTGAGCCACATATATCATCATCAAAAATGTCATAAATAACCCATATAGCATATAATAAATGGGTTTCATTTCATAATCACAACGTTTTAAAAACTGCTTTAAAGACATGATCTTTACGTCACTTTAAAACCCACAGAAAACGAAGGTGGGTCTCATGTATGTAAATCCCAAAATTTAAAATAGAACATTTTGGAATATATGTGAATACCCCTTTAGAAGAAGAATATTTGAGTATTCACTTAATAATATAAAAGAACTTTAGAAAAAGAGAGAGACATTTTGAGACGGAAATTCTGCAGCATAACGGATATGTTACGAGGTTTTAGAAGACATTAAAAAGAGAGGGAAAAAGGGTCAAACATTCATAAATGACCCATAAAACAGTAGATGGACAGAATAAGAATGATAAATGATCATGGTAATGAAATTTCAAGGACATACCATTTTTAATGAAAAACATGGAAGGAAGACAAAAATTAGATTTCTCTTATGAAAGTTCGGCAGCCTAACGGCGTTACTTAAACTTCAAAAAAAATTATATGAAAAGATCAAATAGGGTCTATCCTCATGTGAAAATAAGAGTTCAGTATGATATATATAGAGATAATTCCCCAACATAATTAAAAAGTAACTTGAAAGACTTGACATGAAAGTAGAACTTTGAAAAGAATGAGAAGGGTGAAAGAATCCCCTAAAAAATTTGGCAGCCTAACAGCGCCACTTAAAACTTCAAAATACTGAATTGAAGATATCAAATGGGGTCTCTCATCATATGAACATAAGAGTACAGTATGATATATATAGATATAATACCCCAACATAACAAAAAAAGAACTTAAAAGAATTTACATGAATGTAGAACTTCAAAACGAGAAGGGTGAAGAACCACTTAAAAATTCGGCAGCCTAACGGCGCCACTTAAAACTTCAAAATACTGAATTGAAGAGATCAAATGGGGTCTCTCATCATATGATCATAAAATATCAGTATGATAAACTTAGATATCATACCCCAACATAATAAAAAGTAACTTGAAATACTTTACATGAAAATAGATCTTGAAAAATGAGAAGGGAGAAAGAATCCGTTACAAAAATTTCGGCAGCCTAACGACGCCACTTAAAACTTCATAAAACGAAATAATGAGAGTAAGAGGGGATCTCTCATTATATGAACATAAAAAGGGCATTAAGAGGAGTGTAAAATAACATCCTCGAACATAAGAACATGTAGCATAAAAGGAATGACATAAAAGAGATTACTTGAAATGAAAGAGAGAGGTCTGATCCCTTACCTTAAAACATAACTCTTAAAACTCAAAGGTTGGGACCTTGAGGGCTTGGGGGCACCATGGGAGGACTCCTTGGGAGGTAATGAGACCAGAACTTCGTTGGGGGAGAGTGGGGAGTCGAATGGATGAGAGGATGGCTTGTTATTTATAGGGAAAGTGAGGGGACAAGGCATTAATGGCCAAGGGACACCTCATTAGTGGTTTTGGCAAAACCATGGGCTTGCCCATTGTATTTGCCGATGGTATTGGCCACTTGGGACACCTCATACCTTATCTTACTATTCATAAGTCGACCATATTGATTACATACTTAATACATCATTTAATGATGTCATTAGACACCCGTAACTTAAAAACTGTATTTTCACTATTCATCGAAAATTCAACTTTCTCAGAATAATCCCAAAATTTCACCTTAACCAAATATCAACGCTCTGATTAAATATATGAACTCCATTTTATAAAAATAATTTTCTAAATATTTTTAATTTAATTTTTAAATAAAAACACTATTCAACAAAAATTCATTTTTTTAGAAAAAACCCCAAAAATTACCATAGCATAATATCAGTGCTCTGAGTTCAAAAATGAAATCCGTTTTATAAAAATAATTTTCTAAATATTTTTAATTAAATTTTTAATTAAAAACACTATTCACCCGAAAAAAAACTAATACTTGAATAATAATTTATGAAACCATTATTTAACCATTTTATTGAATCACATTACTTAATCAAGGTGCCTAGATTATATTAATACTTTCTTTAAGTGAGATTACTAATCCATTTGGACACATTACTAATCCTAATCATAAAATCACTATTCATAATTTACTATTCATCAAAAATTAAGTTGATCTTATTAGACTCTAAATTTCGTACTGAACATAATTGTAGAAGACAATTTTTTGAAAATCATTACACATTTTTAATTATTTAAGGTTTACACAACCATTTTTCAAATATCCTTTTTCTAAAATTCCTCAAAAATATGCGAACTATATTTATCCGACCATTTGAAAATTCATAAACTTCATCATAAGAAGAAATCCCAATTTTTATTTAAAACAAAGGATTACACAAGGCAGTTACGGTCTCCTTACATATCCCCTTATCACACCAGAATAGGACCTAAGTGTAAGGTGTGATAAGGTGAGAGAATATGATGGAGGCTCGACTAACATCGCACGAGTAGTAATTTCTATTAGTTTGAACTTCTCACAAAGGCGATTTCGTTCTAGCTTCACACGATGAAGGTCGGCTTGGGTTTGGTCCAGAGCAAAGCCCAGTGGTGCTACCTCCTTACCAAGTTCTATTAGATGGGCTTCGATCGGTCCAAGACTACTGGGTGAGGCCATCGAATCTTCTTTCTATAATAATTAACCAAGATTACTTGTATTTAGAGGCAATAATCAAAAATTTTAGTTTCCAGTGGTCATATTGACCAATGGTCATATAATAGTCAAAGCCCAACGGTCTCATTTTAATTATACTCATGTTATCAAATGAAACATTTTTGTTGAGTATAAAAATATAAAATAAAATAACACACAAAATTAGGAAACAATATTTATTCAAAATTTCGAGTAGTTACAGGGGAACATTTTACCATTTCGACACACACACACACACAAAGAAACACACACATACAACCAAAAAATAAACAATCCAAAAATAGCTATTTAAATTATGAATGAGGCCAAGTAATAACTCAAAGTATAATGAGGCAAATACTAATTGGGATTATGAAAGTAGTATAACAAAATAACTAAGACTCCAATATAAATAAAGACACAATCACTAAGGTGGAACTACTCTAAAATCCTAGAGTATGACTAACTCCCAATATATATCTCAAATATCCATGAAAAATTCATCAAGAATATCTTCTAGTGAAATATTAAACATTCCCCTTTCCCATATCATGGAAGAAAATGTTTTTATACACACACAAGTGCATATGTAGGGGTTGATTATGAAAACGTAGCAGGGAAACCCCATGATACATCCTAATATGACTAAATTATCACGTGAGGATTTGATATTTTATATTATGATATATATCTTTTTTTAATTTTTTGAAATGAGATATGAAATAATCTGAAATAAATATGAAATAAAATAATTAATTAAAAATTGTTGATATGGTTATAGAAAATAAATTCCACTAGTGAGGAGAAGTAAAAACCAGTAAGAGAGAACAATAGATAACGTGGTTCTACTTTAACCACATGTGAACCAATAACTTGTTCAGAGTATTACGAAAGCATTATGAAATGTTGATAAGTAACCTCGGGCTAAGGAAAATCATCACCTTAATCCCTTATCATATTTGAAGAAGATGAATTCACCAAAATTTTATGGTGATACAGGAAAAATGAAAGCAGATGTATGGATGAGTAGGATGACTAGAATATTCATATTCCTTGAAAATATAGCCAAGATGAAGGTCAAACTAATTAATAACAAACTTAAATTCCTAAAACTACAGTGGGGGGACTTAACTATTCAAGAAAACCTAGATCAGATTCTTACTTCAAAGGTGATTGAGGAGTTTTTAATAAAATGTTTTATTTTCACACCTTTCAGCTAACAAAGATGATAAAATTATTCAATTTTATACAAGTATGTATGGTATTTAATTATTATACTTCTCAATCCAAACAAATGGTTTTCTTTACATCGAAGGTAGAAGTTATAAAAAGGCTAAAGACATGAATATTCACGGTAGGTATATGATTTGATATTTTTTAAAATTATTCATGACATGTATTAAGTATTATATAGAGAAGGTCTTAAAGTTTTTTATGGGAGATAGATATTATAGGGAATCCTTTTAGATGGGACACATAGGTGTGGCAAAGAACTCTGGTGTAAGAAATAATAGAAAAAGGTAAAGCAGTTACCATTTATTATTGTATCGAAAATATGCTTAAAAGATCTGTATATAATCTATACCATCATAGAAATTTACAAGGATTATTTTAGTATGGCTATCTTTAGCAAAAGAAGAAGGGCCATGCTACACCATCAAGTTATTTTCACAAATTTGGAAAAATAATTCATCTAAAAGAAACCATAGTAAGAGATCAAGGAATACCCTATTGAAGTAGATAAATAGTTATTTAGAGCTGAGAAGGCTATATTGATTGAGAAATAAGGTCCCTTGATGGTGAAAGGTTCCATTAGTTTGAACACAACCCTTATTAATATTATATTTGATACTAGTGAATCTCATTATTTTATAACTTATTATGCGATTAAATAATTATTCTTGTATGTAAAAATTATTCTTCACATCAGAAGCATCAAGATACCTCTTGGCCATAGGGAATTTAGAGGATTCAAGTGACCAACTTGTACCATTAAAATTGATGCAACATGGTTCCTCTGGGAGTTTATTACCATATAAAAGAATATTTTAAATTTAATCTTTAGAATGGATTAGTTGGTGGAATTCAAAGATTTTATTTATTTATATGGTCTACAAGTAACATTCACATCTTTAGATATTACAGCCCATGTATTCAAAGGATATTGGGATATGAATATTGGAATTGCAAGACCTTTAGTAATAGTATATGGAACCATTTTTAGGACAGTAGATAAAATGAAATTGGGTGATACATATGAAACTAGAAATAAGACTCTTTATACTATAGTGGATTGATACCTATATGTCTTTTTAAATGAATAATTTAGGTTATCCACTGAGCAAGAAATTGAATTTTCTTTCAATCTAATTTTGGGAACAAAATCAATTTCAATTACTTCATATATAATGGACCCAACAGAGTTTTGAGAGTTAATGGTTTAGGGAGAAGATTTAGAGAGGAATGGATTAATTAAACCTAGTACATCATGTTGGGATGCTTTGATTTTGTTCATAAAGAAGGTAGGCAATTCACTTTGATTATTTGTTGATTATATTAAAATTAATCTAGTTATAATGAAGAATTAATATCCTATTACTAGAATTGATGATCTATTTGATCAATTTAATGGATCCAAGTGATTCTATAATATTTATATTTGATCTAGATTTTATCAACTTAGAGTTAGGGAAGTGGATAATCTAAATTCAACATTTTAAAGTTGATACAACCTTTACAAATTGTTGGCGCCAAAATATGGCCCGAAAGAAAGGAATGAAACAGACGGCTGGTGCGCTGCCTCACGAAGCACCGCCGCGAAGCACCCATGCGAAGCCCCGCTGCGAAGTGCCCCGACCATGGCGGCCTCGCGAAGCTCCAGAGGCGGTAATGCTCCACGAACGTATTTGACATTCGCGAGCCGCCGTGAAGCTCAGGAGGAGGTAATGCTCCGCGAACGCATTTGACGTTCGCGAGTCTCCACGAAGCTCAGGAGGTGGTAATGCTCCGCGAATGCATTTGATGTTCACGAGCCGCCGCGAAGCTCCGGAGGCGGTAATCCTCCGCGGCCGACGTTGACGTTCGCGAGCGCGTCGCGAAGCACCGGAGGCGGCGCGCGAGTTCTGCTTTGCGGCGCCCCTTCCCTATAAATACTGGACTCCCCCTGAGTCCCGAGGACGGACAATCCGACCTTTCGGCTTCTCCTCTCCCGAATCGCGAATCACTCTTTGCCCCAGGAATCATGAGATCCGCGAGGTACTTCTACTTCGCGAGACGCCTCTGCCTTGTCTCGTTTTGAGCCGCTCTTCTGAGAGGGATGCCCTTCGCGAAGCTCAAGGGCGTTCGCGAAGGAAGGGGATTCCCAAGGGAACCCGGGTAGCCGCGGAGCGTTTATTCTTTGCGAAACACCCAACCCATGCTAGTGATCCCAATGATAAGGAAGGATCGCTAAACATCGCGAAGCACACTGCTTCGCAGGACCCTACTTCGCGAGTCACCTCTTCTTCGTGAGGAAGTGCTCCGTGAACATTGTTCCACTTCGCGAAGCACCTTCCACTCACACCTATGCCCTATGCTAAGGCCAAGGCACTCCACTTCGCGAAGCACACTCCTTTTCTTAGCAATTCCTCTTCCCGTGCGACCCTCCAGGTTTGCATGATGTGATTTCAAAGTCCCATGGACAATACCACCCGTAGCGTTGCTTCGCCTAATGCTCCTTCGCATAGGCACGCTAACGGCTATTGCTTCTTTGCATATCCACGCTAACGTGGACCCCTTGATGGTTCGTTCCACAACCCCCCTTAACCATGGCCTTACTGGTACCTTCCCTTCCCTAAGGACCAGAGGGTACCGGTTATGTAAGTCCTAGGGGTGTGGAGTGAACCCACCTCGTCTGAGCTACAGGACGTTAAACTGCCAAGCACCACGTCCTCAACACATGACGTTAAACTGTGACCCGACCATGTGCCTCTCACGAAGGGTCCCCCCAGCTCGAACATTCTTTACACCACTCGTCTCCATGGGAATGGAATCACCCATCCACAAGGGATGATATCCTCCTTATCGGAGTGGCGTATGTTTTTAGGAGAAGCGCGACCCTAGTTCCCCAACGGATGGTTTCACCTCTGCATCTCCGTACTTCCCCACTACCAAGGTCAGTGGAGGGCGTGATAGGGAACAAGGCACCTCCCATCATTGGACCAAGGTCCATCTTTCCCTCGCTTTGTCGCACCCTGGACCTCCATCCTGGAGTAAGTCCCAGCACCATGGGCCGCCTAACGTGTAAGCCCCTCTTCGCTTCTCACGGACGCATCCTTCGCGACGTGATCGTCAGGTCCTTGCAACCTCTTGTTTCTCACACCGAGCATGACTCACATGAGCTTAGAGTGAGCACCGACCCTGACCACCACCCTTAGTGAACTACGAGGACTTTGATCCATGTCAAGGAATGGTACGTAGGAAGCCTCCATGAGGTTCAATCCCACCTGTCATTTACTCACGTCGGGTCTCATTCCCGTCCAGCATGACGTTAAACTGCATTCTGGTCCAGTGGTAAGCCGTTGCGACCCATCTTAGCGAACTATGAAGACTTTGATCCATGTCAAGGCATGGTACGTAGGAAGCCTCCATGAGGTTCAAGCCACATTGCTCGGTCGTTCGTTCACGTCGAGTTTCGCCCCCATCCAGCATGACGTTAAACTGCACGCCTCGTCCCGCATGACGTTAAACTGCATGCCCTCGTCCAGCATGACGTTAAAATGTATTCCCCTCTTGTCCCGCATGACACTAAACTGCACACCCATATGAACTACGAGGTCTTTGATCCATGTCAAGGCATGGTACGTACGAAACCTTCCAGAGGTTCAATCCCACCATTCATTGGACCAAGTTCCACTTTCACGTCGGTTCACCGACAAAACACCACCTGAACTATGAGGTCTTTGATCCATGTCAAGGCATGGTACGTAGGAAGCCTTCCAGAGGTTCAATCCCACCACTCATTGGACCAAGGTCCACTTTCAAGTCGGTCCACCAACAAAGCCCCCATATGAACTACGAGGTCTTTGATCCATGTCAAGGCGTGGTACGTAGGAAGCCTCCACGAGGTTCAAGCCCACCCATCATCCAATTCACGTCGAGTTCTACCTACGTCCAGCACGACGTTAAACTGCAATTCCAGTCCGAAGACAAGCCGTTGTGACTAACCTGAACTACGAGGACATTGATCCATGTCAAGGCATGGTACGTAGGAAGCCTCTACGAGGTTCAAACCCACCATCCGGTCGTTCCAACCTCATTCACGTCGGTTCACCCCCGTCCCTCATGACGTTAAACTGCATTCCCCAATCCGAAATACGAGGACTTTGATTCGTGTCAAGGCATGGTACGTAGGAATCCTCCCAGAGGTTCAAGCCCATCTCCCATCGGACCATGGTACCTCATTTACGTCAGTTCGTCGACACCCACCGCCTGTCATTTATTCACGTCAGGGTTCACTATCGTCCCGCATGACGTTAAACTGTATTCCATCAATCCTTTGAACTACGAGGACTTTGATCCATGTCAAGGCATGGTACGTAGGAAACCTTACCATGGTTCAAGCCCACCACTAGTGGACCCATGGGTCTACTTTCACGTCGGTACGATCACAATGCCCATCGGACCAAGGTCCACCTTCACGTCGGTTTACCGGCACCATCCCGAAATACGCGGACTTTGATTACCTGCCATGGGGATACGTAGGAGGCCTCTTCAAGGTTCAATCCCAACATCACCATCACCCCTGCGATGGTCCCATTTCACTCCCCCTCCACTCCATTCTTCAACCTATCACCCATCCCGATTCTCGCCCGGACCGTCTTATCCCGGTGAGACCGTGTCGGTATGCTCTTCTTCACAGCCGCCCATGGGCTGGCCCCGGTATCGACATACCTTAAAGGAAGATCCCTCAATCCGATCTATCCTAGATAATGCTCTGGTTGGGTTGATCCATCTCTGCTGGACGTTAAACTTGCGGCATACCCTTTGTTAAACACGAGAAGCTGAGGAAAACCTCAGATATGCGTCTATGGTATATAATTCCCCACGTTCGATGTGGGATGCCTCAGGATTCCACGCCCTCAAGAAGCCTTGTGACCAAGGATAACAGACAGACATGCCAGGTCCCCCAGCATCCAGACACGCTACTGATGCCTCAACGTGACTACTCCCCTGACTGAAGGTTGCTGCCCTGACTGGACCCTTTGGAATGTCCCGACAGAAGCAGTGTAATTAACCGGCGTCCATGGAAACATGGCACTGGGAAGAGTTTCACGAACTATGTATTAAATCTATGAGGGAGACCCGGACTAGGTGACTAGTTCTGAGGAGGAATCCGCAGGAGGAAGAACCGACATCCCATCATCCCATTTCGGTCAAGGAGAAGACGTCCCTGAATAAGGAGCGAATGCCGCCCGCCTTTGGAAAGCAGGAATGCGGGGCAACAGAGCGCCGCGCGTCCTCCTTCGTGGACAGAACGGATGCGCGCGCGCGCCCCGAAGAAAGCGTCAGAAACAGAAATGGTGAAACCGACAAGAAATTCTTCTCCTCAATATGGAGATTAGTAGCGTTCGAGACACCGGTAGGTTGACGTGTCACCGGATCCAGATATCTGGTGCCTGGTCCCGCCAAGCAAATGGCAGGCCTGTCGTGAAACTCACCGGAAGTCGGGCCAGTAGAATGTGGGGCACTCCGCTCTGCAGCATGTTGGTGTGGATCCTTCTTATAGACATGGAGAATGGAAGGACGCTGGGGCACTGGCTGTCAATCCCTTTCCCTCTCAATACTGATGAGTTGATCCCTTCGTTTCTCAGGAACCTGGTTGCTGTTATAGAGACGCGATCACCATCCACTCCTCGCCCACGCAGGGGCAGGGGAAACACTGCTACGGCCACCCCACGTAGTGCCACTACCGCCACGACGGCCGCCACATCGCGGAATACGGGGCGCCCACATACCCTTTCCCCATCAGAGGTCATCCAGCGAAAGGTGATCAACAACCTCGTGCGCAGGTACGAGGAAGAACGGGTCATCCCAACTCGGGATATGGCCCGCATGGACCTGGAGGCCTCTAGGCCCTGCCGTCAACGCCGCCCTAACAGGCCGCGCAAGGAGCCCCTGCTCCCCACCCCAACGTTCAACCGTTTCAGGAGCCTGTCTCCGGAATGCCTTGAAGACTCCTCGCCTTACGCTGAAGAGGCGGGCGCCGTCCGGCTCAGCCCGCTCAGGGTCCCGACCCGAGGGCTCCAGGCAAGAGCTCCCACCCGGCCGCGCCAGCACCGCCATCCGGCCCCGCTGGAAGAGCAGGCAGGCTACGTCCCTGCACCAGCTCGACTGACCCGACGTCAGTGCCAGGCCCGTGCTGAGGAAGCTCGCCCAGGCGCGTTGATGTCGACAACTACAATGGCCCGAGCCACCACCGACGTGCATCGTGAAGCCCCTGCATACATTGAGCGGGGGAACTCTTTCACCCAACCCGGACTGAGACCCCAACCGCCCCACGGGCAGGCTGGGATGACTCTCCGGGTTGCAGGCACAAGTGGTGATCGCCACGAGCTAACACGCGATAATGTCACCCTGTACGTAGGTCCTCCCCATACCACTACTCCATAGAGCGTGGGCCTTCCCCGATCCGAAGTTCGTCATAGAGGCATGCCTCGTGCTACCCCCATCCTGAAAGAAGACCTACCCCGCGACAGTGGCGCTCAGCACGGAAACGTTTTCCGCGCCCACTATACAGGGTATGGAGTCCATCCTCCTGCCCCCGACCGCCGATCTGAAGGCACCATCCATCCGGTCCTTCTCCAACGTGGGGGCCCTCCCTATGTCCTCTCTACAACCGGCGAAGGTCCTTCTCGCCCCAGCAACTCGAGGAGTGAAGGTCAGCCTCGCCCCACTCGCATCGACCATGGAGTTCCTCCCCATGCTTCTGCCGGTTCCAAAAGAGGCTCCGCCTATATGGGTGCTGTTCATGGAGGTCCTCCCCATGTACCCTTCGACATTTGCCCCGGTGCCCCTCGCACCCCGGCTATCTCGAGTGGGGGCCCTCTCTGCCATGGTGCCAGCGCCGCCCCGAGGCTGCCTGATAGGGATCAACCCTGTCCCTAAGAGCCACCCCGGGGCAGGAGAGCAGGTCGTCGCCGCCACAAGAAGAATCCTGGGAATGCCCGGGTAGAGATCAAACATGCCCGCTTCTCCGACTCTGAAGAGTAATGCGATTCAGCGATGGAACCTTCTCCCCGCTCCTCCATATCAAGGACTGGGGCAGGAACGAGATGCGTTAGCCTCATTCTCCCGGAATTTGAGGTCCACCAGATTCCCATCTCTCTCCGCAGGTACATCCAGGAGGAAGAAATCATGGGAATTCCGCAGGTCTCGACCGCGCAATCACTGCCTTCATCACCAGAAGCGCCCTCTACCTCTACCAGAGATCACGAAGAGTTGTTTTGGGGGCCAATGATGGTAGAGCGATGACACGACATGTCGCCGGTAGTCGCGACTCCTATTCTGGAAGCTGTGGTTATCAGCCCGTCGTATCGTGACATCATGGCCAGGTCACCTCACTCTTCGGAGGATGGCCCAGAATTCGGCGGCCAGTCAGCTCGTTCGCCGTATTCTCCACCGCCGAGCATACTATCCCAGAGGTCCGCCTCGGTACCGCTACCGGTCCCTCAGCCACCCCCGGTTGACGAGTGGGGCAACACAAGGCCAGACCCTGAGTCCGATCCCAGGAGCTTCTGGAGTATTCTCTTAGCGGATTACTTCCTGGAGAAGTTCTGGCCGACTGCGGCTCTGAATTTTCGCATACCAGAGTCTCTTACCCCTAAAGAAGTGGGGTTCTTTTGTCGAACCCTATGGGCGACACACTTCCGCCTCCGTTATGAAAGGGTGATGTACCCCAGAAGTCGAGAGCACTTCAAAGAAATCGGCGAGCAGTGCCGCCTGATCGATGTGGCTGCACTTCTTGTGGCCCAGCACCCCGAGTCTCCAGGCCACCAGAGCACCCTCCAACGGAAATGCGTTCAGAGCTTTAAAGCACTCCGCAGAATCGTCAGGGAAGCCACCCCCCATGTGCAAGTCCGTGGTTGGGGACGCTATGCCGCTCTCCTCTTCGACCCTATCCGATGGCAGCCCGATTCGCTTTGTGACGTCGAGGACATGCCCTCGAGAGGGGTCACGGTCCACATGGCTGACGTCATGGACAGGGAATATGAGCTTGAATTCCCTGATGAGGACTTACCCCCCGAGGGTGTACCGCCACTGCTGGACCCATCAGGGAGAGTTACCCGTCAGCAGAGGAACCTGCTAGGCCTCCCCATGCCCACCGAGTCGCTGGTACTCGGTCGAAACACCGGCAAGGGTAAAGAGCACGTCGGAATAGTCAAGCACTCCGACCCGTCCGCCTCTGTGCAGAAAACGGACGAGGATCCTGAGAAGGCCACATTACGCCAGCTGCTTGCTGAGCAGAAGAGGCTGGTTGACGAACTCTTGGCTGAGCGCGCCGCAGAGCGGCGACCCGACTATGGTAATCCCAGGCCGGGGCAGCAGGGGAAGGAACAATTTCCCCCCGGTGAGATGCCTCCGGGAAACCCTGATCATGCTAATGCCGCAGATAGGGCGGAAGCCGGAACGTATGGCAAGAGGGCGCGATACGTCTCGCCAAATCCCCCCGAGTGACGGGGCAATCTGAAGAATCCAACCCGGGTTCCCCCAGTCGCCCCGCAGGTCGTCCAACCAGTTGACCCACGGGCGGCCGAAACCATCTACCGTTTTGAAGAACCTGGCAATGCACATGTGGTTAGGGATCCCCATCAAGATAGGGACCCCCACCCGAAGGATCTTATCGCGGCGCTCACAGTCCGCCTCGAAGCGTTGGAAACGCGGCAGGTGGCAGTCCCACCGGATGGCAAGCCTTATCCCGCGTGGGTGGATGATATGCTCGCACCTCCGGGTTTTGGGAACCCCCTTTCTCGCCTTTTAACGGGACAGGGGACCCGCCGCAACACTTGGCTCATTTTTCTTCCAGGTGTGGCCCTATGCTGGGGACCCCGGCTCAGTAAGAAGCCGCCAAGCTCCGACGTTTCGTACAGACATTGGAAGGTCCGGCATTCGTCTGGTACAGCCAGCTCCCTATCAGATCGGTGACCGGTTGGGAGGATCTTCGCCGGTAGTTCTTATACCAGTTCAGCTCCACCACTCAAAAGACCAGAATTGCAGACCTCTTCAAGTGCACGCAAAGACCTGATGAGCGGGTTGCAGACTTCATCGCCCGATGGAAGGGACTTACGTATTCCCTCGATATGCCACTGACTCAGGAGAAATTACTGACGATGTGTGTGGGGAATGTCAAGACAGAGCTGGTACCCTCCCTAATTACCCAGAACTACCCTGGAGGGTTCAGAGACTTCTCGGATAAGGCTCAACGCCTCGAGGAAGCCCTACAACAGGCTAGTCAGGCACGTTTGTTGCCCCCTATGATCCCAGCCAGGAGGACCACCAGGGCTGAACCCACCGCGGTGGCCCAAATAGAAGCCCCAAGGCAGCTGGAGTTACTGTCGGCGGCACCACCCCCGCAACCCCACAGAGGTCCTCCACCTCAAGCACAGGCTCCTTCCCAGTAGCGACCGCCTCAGAACCGACAGGTTCCCCCGCGCAATGCGCCACCGCCACCTAGGCGAGACAATCAGGCGCCACCTCCTCGGCAGGCCCCTCCGGCCCCTCATCAGGGCCAGGCCCCCAGGGCCCCCTATCCGGAAAGAAGGTACCAGACTTATTTGTTCAACAAAAATCATGTCCCTGGCTACTTCTGAAGTGCTCTAGAGCAAGGGATTGTGCGTCTGCCTGAGTGCAGAAGGCCGGTAGAGGCGAATCTCACCAATCACCCCAACTACTGCCCTTATCATTGGATCCTGGGGAACACCCTCAAGAAATGCTATGTGTTTAAAGACTGGCTTCAAGACCACGTCAACAACAACATAGTCAAGTTGGGCCCAGCACCAGCGCAAGTGGCAGGTGTCTTTGCAGGATCAGAGATCGGCATCGACAGTGAAGGCGAGTGGAAGCAGGTCCCTAGCCGCGGTTCCCAGAAATACGACGACTGGATGGCTCGAAAAACTGTTGTCCGTGCCCAAGGTATCATCCGGGCGCGTCTAAAGCAGCCGGAACCTTCAGAATAAGTAGCCGGTGCCTCCGCATCGTCTTCACAGTCAACCTATGCCCAAAAGGGCAAGCAGCGGCGACGTAAGAAGAAGCAGCGCACACCGCCAGTGCCATCGTCATCCCGCATTCTTGGAGACTTTATGCCCCCTGAAATAGGGATTCCTCCCAGAATCCGCCCAGCGGTGGATGACTCCTCGAGCGACAGCCAGCGGTACGCTTCGGTTAACACCGTGGAGCTGGTAAAGCCCTATATGACCCCCGACGAGGGAGAACGCCAGGCAGACCTCCCCAACGTTTCCAGCCAACATCAACGTCAGCGGAATCGAAACCGCACCGGTCATCGCGGTGCGTCAGCAGGCACTTTTGGCCAAGCCGTGCACGCTACTGAGACCAGGCAGCAGGCTCAGCGCAGATCTCAGCACGTGCAAACCTATCTAACGCCCTCAGCTCTACCTCCTCCGTCGTTTGTACTACTAGATCGGGGAGAGCTGCCTCATTCGTATCACAGTCAGCCTTTCCCGGCTACAGGCCAGCCTCCGCTGTCCAATCCTAGTCTGACGGCTACTATCCAGACTTCTACTAATAGGCAGCAAGATGTACCCAGTACTAGCCGATCGCCGATTCAACCGGCAGGACCCGCTATGCCTCCAAATGCCAAACGACCTCCTGTAAGAAGAGGTTCGCGTTTGGCACGAAAGTATGATGTTCTGAAGCACCTGGCCGGTATTCCAGATAGGCTCTCCATCCTTGAGGCCCTTCTCCTGTCATCCGAAATGCGTGAGGCACTTTCCGAGGCCCTAAGGAGCCCCCTCCAGTTCGAGACGGAGGCAGCAGTTGCAGAAGCCTTCCATACCGAGACGATTGAAAACGCTGAATGTCAGGCGGTTATCTCGTTCTCCGGTGAAGATGAGGACCCTCCTATACAGGGGCACATTCGCCCGCTGTACATCCCTGGACACTTCAATGGTGTGGAAGTCAGTCGCTGCCTCGTTGACACAGGTTCCAGAATCAATCTAATTCCGACCCGGAAGCTACGAAAGCTGGGTCTGTCTGAAGGTGATTTAACTCCCTCTGACCTCAAGATCCAGGGGTACGACAGGACCGAGCAAACCCCAGTCGGCAAGATCTGCCTGAAGACTCAGTTCGGTGGCTTATTTGCCAGCACCGAGTTCATGGTTGTCTCTCAGGACACCGCCTACAACGTATTGATGGGTAAGCCATGGCTCCATCTGCATGTAGCGGTCCCTTCGTCGTATCACCAGTGCCTCAAGTACTCGCTCAACGATTGAGTAGGCGTGCTCCAAGGAGACGCGTCCCCCTTCGCTTTTTGTGAGGCCCGCTAGCTGGATGCGGGTTATTACAAAAGTAAGGATAAACAAATCCTAGTAAGCGAGGATGAACCTGCCCCGGTCACAAGTGATCCCTGGGCAAGCATGGATGACGCCTACATCCTCCCGATCCATCGGTTGGAGGCCATGACCCCCGACATGGGGAAATGTTTTGTTGTTTTGGGTACGCAAGGAAGGCATGTTCCCATGTCCAAGAGACGGTGGAAAATCACCGCGTACTCCTACATAAACCAGGCTCAGGTGATCTCGGAACCTCCTACCCCTGTACGGTACCGGGACGTCAAGCTTATGACAACGGCGGTGCGCCATACGTGTCTCTTCCGCCAGGCTGGAATTAACCGACTAAGGCTGACACGTCACCACTGCTTTGATATCATCAAGCGTGGCCCTTTAGGCCGAAGTCCAGATGAGATAGGGTCGACTGCCTTCATTGCTATGGTCTCAATGGCAAGCGAGTCTCCCGATGTGATGACCACTGCTGCCCAAGCTGGCACCAGCTGCCCCTCGGATCTTGATAGCCCAGAAGTATCTCCCATTGCGGGAAGTCCCCCCATGGGTGGGGAGGAAGACCTGGAAGATGCTCCCCCCGCCTTTGAAGAAGGCGTCTCTACCACGGTTGATGAACTGGTGCAGGTGAACCTTGGTAGCGAGGCAGATCTGAAACCCACATTGATCAGTGCAGCCATGTCCCCCAAGCAGCGGCAACAGTACGTAGACTGCCTCAAACAGCACAGTGATGTGTTTTCTTGGAGTTACAACGAGATGCCAGGGCTAGATCCCCAGGTAGACGTTCATCGTCTGGGCCTCCCGGCAAAACATCGTGGGTTTAAGCAGCCTCCCAGGAAGATGCACCCTTCTCACGGTGCTATGGTTGAGGCCAAAGTTGACAAGCTTATCAGAGCCAACTTCATCAAGGAGGTCCAGTACCCCAAGTGGCTTGCCAACATTGTGCCGGTTAGGAAGAAGAATGGGCAGATCAGAGTCTGCATCGACTTCCGCGATCTTAATCGCCACTGCCCAAAGGATGACTTCCCACTCCCGGTGACGGAGTTGTTGATTGACTCCACGGCCGGGTTCCAAGCCCTCTCTTTCATGGATGGGTATTCCGGGTATAACTAGATCCGGATGGCCCCCGAAGACGAGGAGTCCACTGCCTTCAGGGCTCCCCAAGGTACCTTTTGCTACCAGGTTATGCCATTTGGTTTGAAAAATGCAGGTGCCACCTATCAGAGGGCCATGCATCGCATATTCAAGCCGATTCTCGGGACATTGGTGGAATGCTACGTGGATGACCTCATAGTCAAATCATGTCAGCGCCAGGACCATCTCAAAGACCTTGTGAAAGTGTTTGGTTTCCTCCGTTCCCGTCACCTGAAGATGAACCCGCTGAAGTGTGCCTTCGGGGTCACCTCCGGGAAGTTCCTGGGCTTTGTTGTTAGATACCGAGGTATCGAGATCGACCCGGAGAAGATCAAGGCCATCAGCCAAATGCCTCCCCCGAGCAACATTCGGGAGCTTCGAGGCCTTCAAGGCCACTTAGACTATATACGCCGATTCATCATGAATCTGGCTGGCAAGTGTAAGACCTTTTCCCAGCTCATGAAGAAGGGCGCCGCCTACGAATGGGATGAGGAATGTCAGACCGCCTTCGAGGAAATCAAGCAGTATCTGCTCCAACCTCCAGTCTTGATGCCACCCATCTCCGGAAAGCCACTGGTCCTTTATGTGACCGCCCTGGAGAGATCCCTCGGTGTGCTGCTCGCCCAGAAGAATAACGAGGGTACTAAGAATAGTCTCTATTATCTCAGCCGCATGCTTCTTGATACAGAGGTCAGATACTCCCCTATCGAAAAGAGCTGCCTTGTGCTTGTCTTTGCCGTGCAGAAGTTGCAACATTACCTGCAACACCATGAGGTGCAATTGGTCACCCGGGTAGACCCACTGAAGGACATCCTAAACCGTCCCATGCTGACTGGCCGACTAGCATGGTGGGCAGTGATTCTCCAGCAGTTTGATATCAGGTTTGTACCTTAGAAGGCCATTAAGGGACAGGCGTTGGCATACTTTTTAGCTGCCCATCCAACCTCCGAAGATCAATCCCTGGACCTGGATTTCCCTGATGAGACGATCCTCTTAGTCGATCATGTTGTCCCGTGTTGGAAAATGCATTTCGATGACGCCTCCCTGAGCCCCACCGGTAGGAGGCTCAATGATCCCAAGCTCAACGGAGTGGGCCTGGGTATTGTCTTCATCACCCCGGCACAAGCCGTCCTGCCATACTCGTTCCTATTGTTAGAAGGTTGTACGAACAATGAGGCAGAGTACCAATCTCTCATCACTGGCCTCGAGTTGGCCCTTGAGATCCATGTGCCCCATCTACATGTGAAGGGAGATTCCGAGCTGGTAATCAAACAAGTTAATGGCAACTACGTTGTCAGGAAGCCGGAGCTCGCACCGTTGCTGGAGTACACCCTCCGCCTCAAGGCCTAGTTCTCTTCTCGACCAGAGGTTACCCATGTCCCACGGTCGCAGAACGGACAAGCAGACACCTTGGCTGGTTTGGCCGCATCGCTCGCAGAACCTGAGCAAGATGATTTGGTCATACATGTGGCCCACCGGAGAGTCATTTCCCCCGTCACCCAAGAGGACCATGATAGCCTGCGGGTAAGTCATTTCACCGCTGGACCCTCCACGTCAGGGGTCCCAGGTTCTTCAAACGCAATGGTTGAAACTACCCCCGACTGGAGAGCACCTTTTTTCGAGTATCTCCAAAATGGTCGCCTCTCGGACGACCGGGCTGAGCGCGAGCGAATTCGACGCCGCGCGCTGCAATTTACCCTCCAGAGCGGCCCCAATCTTGAAAAGATCCTTTATAAGAGGAGTTTGGATTGTGTCCTCCTCTGTTGCATCCAAGGAGGGGAGATACCTCAAGTTATGCAAGAGGTTCACGCCGGTTCCTGTGGCGCCCATCAAGTTGGGCCGAAGCTGTCCCATAAAATCCGGAGGTTAGGGTACTTTTGGCCCTCTATGATCCACGATTGTATTGGATATGCCAAGAGATGCCATGCGTGTCAAGTACACGCCAACTTCTTGCATCGGCCACCAAAGGCCCTCCACCCCACCAAGTACTCTTGGCCATTTACGGTATGGGGACTTGATGTAGTGGGACCGTTGTTTCGCACGGAATTCGGGGATGACCTCCTAGATGGGAGATTCAAACGTTCTGATCGGTTTCTAACAGGTTTGTTTGTAGAACCGGAAACATCCAATGATTCCACATCCGTTTGGACCTACTTTCCAAAGGTAGGCGCTCATTATCTTGTGGACTGATGGGGCTTAGGAATTTTCATTGGTCGAGAGGATGGGAGGTCGGACTCATCACACCTTTTTGAGGGGAATTATTGTCTACTCCGGGACTCTCTTTATAGATTTAAGTTATGTTCGTGAATCCTTATTACATTTACAAGTATAAAAATGAGATTTCCTTTAGTTTTAACAATCAATGATTAAATATGTAAGAAATTTAGAGAATCTTTTATATGTATTCGAGGTTCTTCATCAATAGAGAATCATCTGTATCTATTTAGAGATTCTTGGTCAATGGTATCCTTCGAAACATTTATAAAAGTCTCTTGCTCATTATGATGACCAGGCTGGTTTTAAAGCCACTCAGTGGGGCACTTGAAGTTTATCGTCATTTAGAAGGACATGGATTATTTCAAAGTTGGGATCGAACCCATAAATGGGCTACCTACGTATCCTTTGTTTTGGAAAAGGAATCAGAACCCACATAGTTAGAGTAAGGGAGTATGACGTTTATGATTGATGGCTCAAAGAAGGATGTCATAATTACTTTTACACTCTAAGCTCACGTGAGTCATGCTCGGTGTGAGAAATAAGAGGTATTGGTAAAAATTAGACAATTGTTCCATGAAAGATGCAATCATAAGAAATTGTTTGGGGCTTATGTATGTATGCCTGCCCAGATAGATGAAGGTTTATGATTTACTTTTAGGGAGAAAATCCAGGAACAGGGTCCATAAAGGTATATGTGCTTCATGGAGATTTTGAAAACTCTAACTTGGGACTTATTCCTGAAAAGGAAACCCAAATTAGGAGAGGATTGATAATTGGGTTTTACTCCTGAGAAGGAATCCCATATCAAATGTAATTTAGGACTGGTTAAGAGAAATTAAGGGACTTGGGGCTTACTCCTGAAGAAGATGCCCATAATTATGACTGGGACTTCTTCCTGAAAAGGAGGCCTAGGTTAGGGGACTTGGGGCTTACGCCTGAAAAGGAATCCCAAGATTATAACTGGGACTTATTCCTGAAAAGGAAGCCCAGGTTAGGGGAATTGGGGCTTACTCCTGAAAAGGAAGCCCAAGATTATAACTGAGTCTTATTCCTGAAAAGGATACCCAGGTTAGGGATTAAGGTTTGGGGCTTACTCCTGAGAAGGATGCCCATATTTGAGATTGAGGCTTACTCCTAGGAAGGATGCCCAAATTAAGGGACTCGGGGCTTACTCCTAAGAAGGATGCCCAAAATTAGAGGACTTGGGGTTTACTCCTATGAAGGATGACCAGGTTAAAGGATTATTATTGGGGCTTACTCCTGAGGAGGATGCCCAAGTTAAGGAATTAAGGTTTGGGGCTTACTCCTGAGGAGGATGCCCATATTTGTGAACTTTAAGAATTTGGGGCTTACTCCTGAGGAAGATGCCCAGATTAAAGGACTTATAACTGGGGATTATTCCTAAAAAGGAGACCCAGGTTAAGGATTCTCTTATCTTAAAGGATGAGGTTGAATGAATGAACTCTCAATCTTTAGTGACATAAAGATATGTAAATCACTAGGTTTTGAGAGATATTCCACCGAATTCCTTTTAGAAAAGGAAGTCAAATCAAGGAATCATGCCATAAATGGCTTTGAAGAGTATCTTTAAGACTAAATCTTGAATAGAAAAGGTGAAATGGCTTAAGAGGGGTAAAATGGGCAAGATGGGCACCCAAAAAGGAAGGGGTGCGCAAGTCTTGGAAGGCGCGTAGGTACTGCGGGGGCGTGCAAGTATTGGTCGCGCAGGTATACCTGCGCGGCATGTGGGATACTTGCGCGATTTTCAACCAGCATTAAAATACTTGAGCGACTCTTTATTAAAACCCTTAGAATCTTCTTGAGGTTCTTCCAGAAAAGGGACGCGCAAATTCTATTGAAGGAATAAGGAGGCGCACAAGTGTGGTCACTTCCCTTAAGGGCTGACCACTCAGGCGCGCAAGTGTTAATGAATTTCAACACCTAGGCCTTCCTCCTTATCTTTAGATCTTCTGCTCTAGGTAATAAATTACCTTAGAAGTGTTCCGGAAGCTTTGAGAAGAGACTTGGGTGTCGGGAGCTTCAATCTGAGTTTCTAGAAAAAAAAATCCTCTCGAATGGGGGGCCCACAGGGTCTATTTATAGGTAGGAGAAGACCCTGGGCGGTTACCGGGTGGTTATCACTTAGGTCGCGCAAGTCACATGGGCGACCATGAGGCGGTGCGCAAGTATACCTGCATGACCACTAGGCAACGCGCAAGTACTTGCACGACCACTAGGCGGCGCGCAAGTGTACTTGCGCGACCATGAGGGAACTTGCGCGACCTATGGGCAATGTTCTCCTTGTACATACCTTTGTCGATTTTTTGATGTTTCTTCAAAGGATGAATCACTTTGGACTAAGGTATTTCTTTTTTTTTTCAGTCGTTAGACTCTGTGACGGAAAGGAGCGTCAACAAAAGTCCCCCCTCAGAGTTGGATCCGGAGAGAAAAGAGGATTTGACTCTGAGGTGAAAAGAAAAACAAGAAATTTGGCAGTTTAAAGTCATGCATGTCGGACATAAAGGGGCTAATGTTTAAGGTCGAAATAGCTTTGACCAAAATGGATTAAGATTGACATAATTCCTTGAAAATTCATGTGAAAACATATTACCATACTCAAGTATGAGGGAAAATACGTAAACTATGGCTTAAGAATATTTGAATCTGAGGAATGATATGAAAAAGAGCTAAAAGGATTTAGAAGAAGTAGTTTCCAAGAATGAAGTTACTATTATTTAACAAAACCCGTTAGAGGGTTGAAATATGCAGGGCCACCTAAGGGAATATGCTGCATGGTTAAATAAATAGCATCTTTCGGCTGACAAGTCTGTTATGTGGACTGTTTATGCAAGTCCACCTATGGGCACGTGCTGCATAGTCAGGAAAAAGAACTCCCAGAAATTTACTTTCCTAGTGCTAAAAGCCAGTGAAAGTTTATGGAGATTCAAATTTTCTAAAGTATAGAGTTTGTTGTATGGAAAGAGGTACTTGAATATGGAGAAGATATTTTCAGACAAGATTATCGAAGAACTGGATGAATATCACTCCTACGAAGGTCTGACCCAAACGTAGGGAAGAAGAATAAACCATAGACTTGAATACTTTCAGATCATGAAAAAGGATATGGGACAAATATGTTAAGGATGGCTATTTTTTGCAGATCCCTATATACCGTCATTTAAGACAAATAAGGACAAAAGAGGCATTCTTCCCAAGAATGAAGTTACCATGATTTAACAAACCCGTTAGGGGGTTGAATTATACAGCGCCGCCTAAGGGCATTGGCTGCATAGTTAAATAAAATAGTATCTTTTGGTTGACAAGTCTGTTATGTGGGCTGTTTATACAAGGCCACCTATGGGCATGTGCTGCATAGTCAAGCAAAATAATTCTCAGAAGTTTGACATTTTTGTGACTAAAAGTCATGAAAAGGGTTATGAAGATCTGAAAATATTTAAGGTTAGGATTATAACACATAAAGATGGGTATTTTCCAATATATATAGAGATACATAGGCCAATGATAACCATAATTATGTTTTGGCTGGGTCCTGAATTGAAATTTTGGACTTCACTACGTATCTCATAAGAATTATAATCAAGCCATACGTAGTTCTTGAAATGCAGTTTAACGTCGTGCAGGACGAAAGTATGAGAGATCTTAGTTTAGGGTCATAGAATTCGAACCATAATAATGAATACACAGTGTGTGTTTTCATGAGGACTTTTTAGCCAAGGGACTGAAAGTGAAATTTGGGGTTAGGCCCAAAAGACTTGGGACTGGATTCGAGGGATACTCGAATGTTCCTACGTATCCCATAAGGATGGGAATCAAGCCTACGTAGTTCTAGAACTACCCTTTGTACAAATTTGGTTCGTACAAGTGAAGGGTGAAAGGGGACTTTAGTGCAATGATGGTTTAACCCAAGATAAAAAGTTTAGGCATTTCCATGTATGCACGTAGTCTTTTGAAATAAAATATGATTGAAAAATCAATGTCATAGGAGTTATCTCTCAAATGAGGAAATCAAAGAGTATTGTAGTTTATTGTCGTACTGGACAAAAAGTGTTTCATAGTTTAACGTCATATAACAAGGATGAAAGTGAATCAATGTAAAGATATTGATTCCAGGGGCGGTTTCACGAATCAACATCATATGAGATGGTGGTGAACCGATGTGAAGAGATTGTTTTTGGGCTTGAACCCTGGGAGGTTTCCTACATACCCATCCTGGAGGTCAAGGATCAAAGTCTGTGTAGTTCAATTAAAGAATGAATTAATAATCAAGTTGTTCTTGGGGACAACGACCTAAAAAAATGTTGTTGGGACTTACACATGGTTAGCGGCCCAAAGGGAGTGTTATGGTTGTGGTTTTCTCTAAGCTCACGTGAGTCATACTCGGTGTGAGAAACAAGAGGTAACAACAACCTTAACGATGCACAGTTTAATGTCATGTAGGACATATCAAGGGACTATGCAGTTTAAAGTCTTGCAGTTAGGACTATTGGTGCTGCACAGTTTAGTGTCATGTAGCAGGGAAAAAATACAGTTTAATATCATGTAGGACAAATCAAGGACTTTATGTACAATTTAGCGTCATGTAGTTAGGACGATGGGGACAATACAATTTAACATCATATTGGATGAAAGGGGGACTGTGCAGTTTTAATGTCATGCAGTGAGGACATAAGAGTGCATCATTTAAACGTCATGTTGGACGCATTGGGAATTTTTTCTACAGTTTAGTGTCATGTTGGACAAAAGTGTGAATAGTTTAAGGTCATATAGGACCTTTGATGATTATATAGTTTAACGTCTTTCCGGACGTAAGGGACTTTTATACAGTTTAGCGTCATGTATTTAGGACGTCACAGTTTAACGTCTTGCTGGACATAAGGGACTTGCAAATAGTTTATGGTCATATGCATGGACCAGGGATGATGCAGTTTAAGGTCATGCTAGACGGTTTAGGGAACTTTTTCACAGTTTAACATCATGTGGGACGAAGTTGCAGTTTAAGGTCATACTGGACCATTTCTGTATAGTTTAACGTCATATAACAAGGACGAAATGGTGCTGCACAGTTTAGTGTCATGTTGCAGGGACATCTTCTTTTCTACAGTTTAACGTCATGTTGGATGAAAGTGCAAATAGTTTAAGGTCATATGCATAGACCGTGGATGATGCAGTTTAAAGTCATACTGGACTATTAAGTGCTTATGTAGTTTAACATCTTTCTGGACGTAAGGGACTTTCCTACAGTTTAACATCATGTTGGACGATGTTGCAGTTTAAGGTCATACTGGACCATTGCTGTATGAACCAATTGTAAGAATCTTGGTTCTGGGGACCATATTTTGTGTTTATACAAAATATTTCTTCAGAAATCTGGCATTGGTTGGAGTCGTGATGAGTTCTGTAACAACCCGAGAATTCATGTTTTGTGTAATGATATGTTTCCCCTCTTAGCTGGACCATCTTGCTTTAAAAAGAAAATGAAAATAAACGAAAACCAAAGCAACAAGCATGAATGAAACACTCTTTTATTAAGAAACTTGACGTTTACAACTTCCCGCAATCAAAACATCACTAACCGAGGATTCCAACCAAAAATCTGATTCCAACGATAGGAAGACTGCTTAGAACTACTAGGAGCCCGAATATGCGGTAGGGATTCCGAACATCCATCATAAGGAACGTAAGAATGGCTGACGCCACCGCGACCGTGCTCAACACCAAGGGGATCATACGAACCATCCTTGCTTCTCCTTCAGCCACTTGGGGTAAGGGTCACCCGAGACCTAATTCTTTTATAAGCACCAAAGATGACCGTTGGACCACAAACGGTCATAAATCTAACCGTTGGACCCCAAACGACCATAAATCCGACCGTTGGTTCCCAAAGAATCCAATGATCGTTTTGACCGTTGGAAATAAAATGATCCGAATGATACATGTGTAGTTTTCTTTAATGTTTTAAATGACCTCAATGTTAATTATCCTTTGTTTTCAACAAAATAAGATTTGTATTTTATGTTTTAAAAGGAAAGAATTAATATTATTGTCCTCTTCCACTATACTTTTTAATTAAATAATTAAACAATTGTTTTTCTAGTTATATCAAACCTGTTGAATTTCATTTATGAGTTTGCATCAAAATAGATACCTTATTTCTCGTATGATTAAACCTTTTATTAATTATTTTAGAAACTACGTCAAATAATGGTTTATATCACTTGGGTGTTTTGTGGTGATAATATTTTCACCAACACACTTGTATGTGTGATAAAACATAGTTGCATTAAATGATACCTTCTAAATTAAGAAAATTAGGATAGTTAACTAGCAAGGGAAATTAATATATATATATACTTGTGTCATGTTTTAATAAAATAGTATGTAATTAATAATTAAGGATTAATAATAATGTCAATCAAATATTAATTTTTTTTTATGTTTCAAAAATATATATATATACATATAATAAAATGTTTTGATTAAATCAATATTTTTTTCCCCCATGATATATTTTAAATAAGAGTGGTTTAATAATAATAATATAAATTAGTCTTGATTAAATTGATTGACAAAAGACTTTTTATTAAAATAATTAAAGTTGTAAATAATTGAATGTTAAATAATGATAAAGTTTTATAAAATAAAATAAAATTTTTTCAAAAGGAAACAAATCGCGGGTAGGGGAGGCCCGTGTTTCCTCCTGCCTTTGCGCCGCATCTTACCTCAGCCGCTTGATCAGGCCGCGTTTAATCCCAGCCGTTGATCTGTTTTTACATCCTTCTCCACGTCGCGTTTCTTCCTCCTCGCGCTGAACCAGTAGCCTGCTGCACTGCCTTTTTTTTCTTTTCTTCTTCGCCGTGTAGACCCAGCAACGCCCCCTTTCCACGCGGTTGATGCCGACACTCCACCACCCTCGAAGTCCTCCTCTTCTCCTCCTTCGTTTTGTTTTTTTTAAGCCCCTGTTGCACCGAGGATCGATGGAACGGCTCCTGAACTCTCCGACCTCCAGGCGACGCTCCGGCCTTCCTCCTCCTCGACGAACTGTTGCACCCTACTCTTCCTCCTCCTCGACGAACTAGTAAGGTTTGTGGTTTTTTTTTGTTTATGTAAAAACCGGGTTGGGTATATAGTTGTATACACTTTTATACTTGTTATATATATATATATACATGTTATGTGTTTATATATTTTTCGGGTATATGGGAACCGGGTGCGAACCCAGAATTTGAGGTCTCTCCCAACTTGATAAATCGGATAGTGGGAAAAGAGGGAAAAACCCCTTCTTATGCCTTGGTACATTATAATTTATACACACCTTACATGAGTATATACGCGTATATGAATTTGCATCATGGCCTTAAGAACCGGTTACCACTGTTTTCTTCATCTAGAATTCGATTAGGTTAAAGGCAGTTTTTTTTTTCTTCGAGTTCTTTTTATCTCAATTTTAATGTTATACACATTGTGTATATAAATATATGTATATATATATTTATATACACATAAGAATAATAGGACATTTGCAAATATACAATTCTTTTTCGTGTTTATAACCCTGGTTTCTATTTTGCCTATAAACATGAAGGTTTTTGGGTAATTATACGAACATGCAAAATCATGCAAGTATACGAAGTATATTGGTAAATACATACATGCGATTATATCGATGTGTATGTACACCAACGTGTACTTGGTTTTCTTATCCCTTTTGTAATGAATTTTGGTATAACATGATGAATTTATGGGTTGGTTGGATTTCAAAATCGCTCTCAAAACTAAGAATTTTCATTTATCATTGCTTCGGATAATCATGATTTTTCTTTAAATGGATAGTAAGGGTTTCTGAACTTTTATAAACACATTCATGTATTAGTAGGTGTGTTCCCATGTGATAATGGAAAAGTTTACACAAACGTACATAATGAACTGATTATGCACTTTGTAACTCCAGCAGCCTGTATTAAACGCCTAGTATATCCTTTTATCATCACATGTGTAATTAATGGATGACCATGCCTTAATTGGGAATTTTGATGTATGGAATATTAAGTGTTATGGTTACTTTATTAAAACCCATGTGAACTTTTTATGTGCACGAAGCATGAGCATGCAAATCTTAATGTTTTAATGAAAGGGTTCTGTTTTAATTTCGGTTGAGTTTTTACAAGAATCGGTTGTTATATAAGTATGTATATACATGTAAATCATTGTGAAAGTGAATTTTAAAGCAACGGCATGTTTTAAAGATAGAAAACTCCAGTGAAAATATATATGTAATTAAGGAAAGCTTAAAATGTTTTGGAAAATTCGGTGCTTGACCGTTGTAAACAGGAAGGAATTGGGGAGTGAACCCATCCTTCGTTAAGTGGGTAGGCCCAGACAGCCTTCAACGATTTCAAGCGACCTCAGCATGATGTTTTAATTTTAAAAGCTTGCGTATTACTTTCACAGACACTGGATTATTTTTATGAAATTTTGAACGTAGTTATTTTATAAAATGATATAGTAAGTAATTTAAAACTATGTTTAAAAAAAAAACGATATTTATTGAAAGTATTTTCAACTCATGAAACCGAGAACTTTCATTTATCACTGCTTGGGGTAAATGAGGAATTTTGTGAAAATGGGGTTTAATTAAGAATGCATGAAACCCTATGAACGAATGGCCACGTCAAGATATGTAAGGGATGTATAGGACTATATGTGACGGGTGCGCCCGGAATTATATAGCGCTTCAATGCATTGGGTAAAGCAAGAGTCTCATGAGACGACCATGTGCGACGGTCTTGGCAGTTAGTCTTGACTTGTGCTAAAGAAACAGGGCGGGCAGTGAGCCTCGACCTGTTAAGTATGTTTTACGGTCATGATGAAAAGTCATGACAAAGTCCAGGATTATACATTCCCTCTACATGTAATGATAAAGGATAACCAGGGGTTTGTTCAACTAACAGGACAATCCCTAGTTAAAAGCTCCCATGATCATGAAATTGTATTTTATGTGACAAGAACTGTTTTCTACTCACGAACCATGATATGCATGTTTTACTGCTTAGCCATAGATTTTTCCCTTGGAATTAAAGTAACCTTGTTTTATCATTATGCATTGCTTACTCTGTTTATATTTGCGCACTCTGATCATGTTTACATTAAAGCTCATTTCAAGTACGTGCTTCATGTGCAAGTGGATTTTCAAAGAAAGATGGTTTTCTTGTTTTAAGAAATGATAATGTTTTGATTTAGAAAAGTATTTTTACTCCTTTCAAAAGGACTGATTTAAGAAAGATTTTTCTTGAAAATGTTTTAAAACCCCCTTACTGGGCATTTTTGCTCACCCTACGTTTTGTTTAAAATTTTTCAGGCACGGTTGATATTAATGAAGCTTTTCAGAAGCAGCTGGTTTCCCAGAATCCCGAGCCTCACGATCCTCTATTGTGATGAGACATGATATTTAAACTTGAAATGATGAAATGTTAAGTGTATCATGTCTCATTAAGCACCCCGGTTTTGGGGGTCGCTATAGTTGGTATCAGAGGGAGGTTTCGGGAAACTCTGGAAAACCAGGTGATATAAATATATTGCTAAGACTAACTAAGTAAAAATAATTTTCAGATGGGTGATGTACCTACTGACCTTTTGTCACTCCCCACCGAGGCCCTAGAGAACATTATATCTCTAGTTAGCCGTGGAAACTTCCTGAACTATGCTCACATTCGCATGACGTGTAAGCACCTATACGATGTGTCGAACTCATCTAGGGTGCTTAGTCTCCACCGGGGAATAGGGATGGATTATCTCCTAATGATGATGACCCAGTTTCCCTCGTATGCACGTCGAGGAAGGTATCACGAAGGACTCTTTCGAGTGTTTACTGCGGGCGAGGAGTTTGGCACAATGCTAGATAACCCTTTCCAAGAAGCTGCTGCTGCCGGAGATTTTCGAGCGGCTTATCTGTGTCAGGTCCTGCACTATGGCTTCTGGGGCCAGTTAATGGACTTCGAAGCGTTGGAGAATGAGTCCACACGTGTGTCTCTTAGGCAAGAAGTGTAAACCAACGTTTCCCAACTCCACACCCCCCACGCTAAACTCAAGAGGCGATATAAATGTCCCCATGACTTTAGTCCTGTTTGTTCTTCCTGTGTTTGGTTTGTGGAGTTAGAGAGTTTCGCCTCTCTTTGTGGTGTCCATCTGGAAAACTCAGACTTTAATGTGTAATTGTTCTTAATTAAAAAGTTTATGATCTCTTTCTTCTTAGTGTTGATAGGTGACCTCTCTTGTTTATCTTTTCTTCCAGATGGCAAGTCAGATGAACCTCTCGTCTCTACCTGACGAGTTAGTAGAGGTTGTTTTGATCAGAACTTGTATGGTGGACTTTCCCTCTTTTCTCCACCTACGAGGGTCCTGCCAGCGTTTTCTGGATATAGCAAATAGTCCGGAAATTCTCCATGCATGTCAGGAGAATGAATATGTGATCCACCTCCTTGCCGCCACCCAGCTCCCCTACTATAGGCGAAGGGGGAGATACCATGAACGGCTCTTTCAGTGTTTCTCTCTGGCACGAAACTTCTCCGCCAGAGCCTCCTTTCTCATAGCAGCTCAGGACGGTAACCTCAGAGCTGCCTACATGTTTCAGATCCTGAACGTCAGCCTTCTCAATCGCGTTGTACCCCTCAACTACCTCGAGCGTAATGAAGTTCGAAGGGTTACTAGGGGATTCGTCCGCTCGGACGTCTCGGAGCTGTTTATTGCACGAGCCTCCCTGTGGAAGCCTGTGTGTAGTGCCCATGAGCAGGAGTACAAGTCTTATTGCTCAAAGTGTATCTGGGTCAGGGAAACAGAGGAGCTGTGTACCAGTTTAGGGGTACCGTTAACTGAGCCAGGCCTTCAGTTTTGGTGATGTTGTGCGACCGAAGTCTTTCTCTTGTCTTTTTACGAATAGAATTGCGAGGACGCAATTCTTTTAAGGGGGAGATAATGTAACAACCCGAGAATTCATGTTTTGTGTAATGATATGTTTCCCCTCTTAGCTGGACCATCTTGCTTTAAAAAGAAAATGAAAATAAACGAAAACCAAAGCAACAAGCATGAATGAAACACTCTTTTATTAAGAAACTTGTCGTTTACAACTTCCCGCAATCAAAACATCACTAACCGAGGATTCCAACCAAAAATCCGATTACAACGATAGGAAGACTGCTTAGAACTACTAGGAGCCCGAATATGCGGTAGGGATTCCGAACATCCATCATAAGGAACGTAAGAATGGCTGACGCCACCGCGACCGTGCTCAACACCAAGGGGATCATACGAACCATCCTTGCTTCTCCTTCAGCCACTTGGGGTAAGGGTCACCCGAGACCTAATTCTTTTATAAGCACCAAAGATGACCGTTGGACCACAAACGGTCATAAATCTAACCGTTGGACCCCAAACGACCATAAATCCGACCGTTGGTTCCCAAAGAATCCAATGATCGTTTTGACCGTTGGAAATAAAATGATCCGAATGATACATGTGTAGTTTTCTTTAATGTTTTAAATGACCTCAATGTTAATTATCCTTTGTTTTCAAAAAAATAAGATTTGTATTTTATGTTTTAAAAGGAAAGAATTAATATTATTGTCCTCTTCCACTATACTTTTTAATTAAATAATTAAACAATTGTTTTTCTAGTTATATCAAACCTGTTGAATTTCATTTATGAGTTTGCATCAAAATAGATACCTTATTTCTCGTATGATTAAACCTTTTATTAATTATTTTAGAAACTACGTCAAATAATGGTTTATATCACTTGGGTGTTTTGTGGTGATAATATTTTCACCAACACACTTGTATGTGTGATAAAACATAGTTGCATTAAATGATACCTTCTAAATTAAGAAAATTAGGATAGTTAAATAGCAAGGGAAATTAATATATATATATATACTTGTGTCATGTTTTAATAACATAGTATGTAATTAATAATTAAGGATTAATAATAATGTCAATCTAATATTAATTTTTTTTTATGTTTCAAAAATATATATATATACATATAATAAAATGTTTTGATTAAATCAATATTTTTTTCCCCCGTGATATATTTTAAATAAGAGTGGTTTAATAATAATAATATAAATTAGTCTTGATTAAATTGATTGAAAAAAGAATTTTTATTAAAATAATTAAAGTTGTAAATAATTGAATGTTAAATAATGATAAAGTTTTATAAAAAAAAATAAAATTTTTTCAAAAGGAAACAAATCGCGGGTAGGGGAGGCCCGTGTTTCCTCCTGCCTTTGCGCCGCATCTTACCTCAGCCGCTTGATCAGGCCGCGTTTAATCCCAGCCGTTGATCTGTTTTTACATCCTTATCCACGTCGCGTTTCTTCCTCCTCGCGCCGAACCAGTAGCCTGCTGCACTGCCTTTTTTTTCTTTTCTTCTTCGCCGTGTAGACCCAGCAACGCCCCCTTTCCACGCGGTTGATTCCGACACTCCACCACCCTCGAAGTCCTCCTCTTCTCCTCCTTCGTTTTGTTTTTTTTAAGCCCTTGTTGCACCGAGGATCGATGGAACGGCTCCTGAACTCTCCGACCTCCAGGCGACGCTCCGGCCTTCCTCCTCCTCGACGAACTGTTGCACCCTACTCTTCCTCCTCCTCGACGAACTAGTAAGGGTTGTGGTTTTTTTTAGTTTATGTAAAAACCGGGTTGGGTATATAGTTGTATACACTTTTATACTTGTTATATATATATATATACATGTTATGTGTTTATATATTTTTCGGGTATATGGGAACCGGGTGCGAACCCAGAATTTGAGGTCTCTCCCAACTTGATAAATCGGATAGTGGGAAAAGAGGGAAAAACCCCTTCTTATGCCTTGGTACATTATAATTTATACACACCTTACATGAGTATATACGCGTATATGAATTTGCATCATGGCCTTAAGAACCGGTTACCACTGTTTTCTTCATCTAGAATTCGATTAGGTTAAAGGCAGTTTTTTTTTCTTCGAGTTCTTTTTATCTCAGTTTTAATGTTATACACATTGTGTATATAAATATATGTATATATATATTTATATACACATAAGAATAAGAGGACATTTGCAAATATACAATTCTTTTTCGTGTTTATAACCCTGGTTTCTATTTTGCCTATAAACATGAAGGTTTTTGGGTAATTATACGAACATGAAAAATCATGCAAGTATACGAAGTATATTGGTAAATACATACATGCGATTATATCGATGTGTATGTACACCAACGTGTACTTGGTTTTCTTATCCCTTTTTTAATGAATTTTGGTATAACATGATGAATTTATGGGTTGGTTGGATTTCAAAATCGCTCTCGAAACTAATAATTTTCATTTATCATTGCTTCGGATAATCAGGATTTTTCTTTAAATGGATAGTAAGGGTTTCTGAACTTTTATAAACACATTCATGTATTAGTAGGTGTGTTCCCATGTGATAATGGAAAAGTTTACATAAACGTACATAATGAACTGATTATGCACTTTGTAACTCCAGCTGCCTGTATTAAACGCCTAGTATATCCTTTTATCATCACATGTGTAATTAATGGATGACCATGCCTTAATTGGGAATTTTGATGTATGGAATATTAAGTGTTATGGTTACTTTATTAAAACCCATGTGAACTTTTTACGTGCACGAAGCATGAGCATGCAAATCTTAATGTTTTAATGAAAGGGTTCTGTTTTAATTTCGGTTGAGTTTTTACAAGAATCGGTTGTTATATAAGTATGTATATACATGTAAATCATTGTGAAAGTGAATTTTAAAGCAACGGCATGTTTTCAAGATAGAAAACTCCAGTGAAAATATATATGTAATTAAGGCAAGCTTAAAATGCTTTGGAAAATTCGGTGCTTGACCGTTGTAAACAGGAAGGAATTGGGGAGTGAACCCATCCTTCGTTAAGTGGGTAGGCCCAGACAACCTTCAACGATTTCAAGCGACCTCAGCATGATGTTTTAATTTTAAAAGCTTGTGTATTACTTTCACAGACACTGGATTATTTTTATGAAATTTTGAACGTAGTTATTTTATAAAATGATATAGTAAGTAATTTAAAACTATGTTTTAAAAAAACGATATTTATTGAAAGTATTTTCAACTCATGAAACCGAGAACTTTCATTTATCACTGCTTGGGGTAAATGAGGAATTTTGTGAAAATGGGGTTTAATTAAGAATGCATGAAACCCTATGAACGAATGGCCACGTCAAGATATGTAAGGGATGTATAGGACTATATGTGACGGGTGCGCCCGGAATTATATAGCGCTCCAATGCATTGGGTAAAGCAAGAGTCTCATGAGACGACCATGTGCGACGGTCTTGGCAGTTAGTCTTGATTTGTGCTAAAGAAACAGGGCGGGCAGTGAGCCTCGACCTATTAAGTATGTTTTATGGTCATGATGAAAAGTCATGACAAAGTCCAGGATTATACATTCCCTCTACATGTAATGATAAAGGATAACCAGGGGTTTGTTCAACTAACAGGACAATCCCTAGTTAAAAGCTCCCATGATCATGAAATTGTATTTTATGTGACAAGAACTGTTTTCTACTCACGAACCATGATATGCATGTTTTACTGCTTAGCCATAGATTTTTCCCTTGGAATTAAAGTAACCTTGTTTTATCATTATGCATTGCTTACTCTGTTTATATTTGCGCACTCTGATCATGTTTACATTAAAGCTCATTTCAAGTACGTGCTTCATGTGCAAGTGGATTTTCAAAGAAAGATGGTTTTCTTGTTTTAAGAAATGATAATGTTTTGATTTAGAAAAGTATTTTTACTCCTTTCAAAAGGACTTATTTAAGAAAGATTTTTCTTGAAAATGTTTTAAAACCCCCTTACTGGGCATTTTTGCTCACCCTACGTTTTGTTTAAAATTTTTCAGGCACGGTTGATATTAATGAAGCTTTTCAGAAGCAGCTGGTTTCCCAGAATCCCGAGCCTCACGATCCTCTATTGTGATGAGACATGATATTTAAACTTGAAATGATGAAATGTTAAGTGTATCATGTCTCATTAAGCACCCCAGTTTTGGGGGTCGCTATAAGTTCTCCGTCCATTGAGATTAATGAATAAGCTCCATTGGAGTAGACCTTATGTATTGAATAAGGTCCTTCCCATTTTGGTTCAAGCTTGGGAGGTTTCTTTCCTGGTATCAATGGTGTTCTGAGAAACAATACCAATTCTCCCTGAATGAATGAACAAAGACGACCCTTTTTGTTAAAACATCGTGCTATTCGATTCTGATAGATTTTCAAGTGGTGCAAAGTGCACAATCTTTTATCATCTAACTGTTTCAATTCATTCAATCGCTTTTGGGATTGCTCATCTGTAGATAACTGATCACAAATGGATACTCTGAGTGAGGGCAATTGAACTTCAATTGGCAAGACTGCTTTTGTTCCATATACCAATGAATATGGAGTTGACCGCGTTGCATTGCGGGTGGTAGTCCGATAAGCCCATAAAGCATGGAAGAGTTTATCAGGCCATGACCTCTTATCTTTATCCACTATCTTTTTCAGTATATTTGAAAGAGTCTTGTTAAAGGCTTCTATTTGGCCATTGGCCGCCGCATGATACCGAGATGAATGGTTGGATTTAATGTTGTATTCTTGATACAATTTCTTCACCTCAGAAGAATAGAAGTTGGTGCCGTTATCCGTCAATATGGTATGAGGGACACCAAATCTAGTAATGATGTTAGACTTGATGAAGCTAACAATGCATTTAGAACTGACTTCTTTAAGAGGTACTGCCTCTGCCCATTTGGAAAATAAATCAGTAGCAGTAAGAATGTACTTAAACTGCTTGGCCGTAGATGAAGGGTAAGGTCCCACCACATCCATTCTCCATGTGGCAAATGGCCACGAGTATTTAGCTGTATGAAGCAACTCTGGAGGTTGATGAATGAAGTTGGCATATACTTGGCATGAATGACACTTCTTTGTGAAATTAACACAATCTTGTATCATTGAAGGCCAAAAGTATCCAAGCCTTCGAATTTGATCAAACAGTCTATGTCCAGACTGGTGGGCACCAAAGACTCCTGCATGTACTTGTTTTATGACAACCATTGTCTCTTCACCATCAATGCATCTGAAGAGAACTCCATCAAAACCACGTTTGTAGAGAATTTTCTCTAAGTGGTTTGGGCTATCATAAAGAGTAAAATTGACCACACGTCGCTGGATTTGTTCTTTCTCGACTCTATCAGGTGGAAGTGTTCCATTTTGAAGGTATTCCCTGATAGGTGAAATCGATCCTGTAGTTTGACCATATGGTTCAGGAATGGGACTAATTTCATCAATTTCCTCTGTTCTGGCTTGAACATAAGGTGAAATTGCACGAAGGTGGGAAATACTGATGGTTGTCTCGTCCCGATTTGGATCTTCTAAAGCTGTGGCTATATTAGCCAGTGCATCAGCTTGAGAATTTTGTGATCTTGGGACATAAGACAATGTCGGTTCTGAAGGGAATTCCTCCATTAACTCTCGGACGTAATCATACAAAGGGATTAATTCTTCTTTTCTGATGGAATAATCCCCATTGACTTGTTTGATTACCAGGTCTGAATCACCTTTCACCTTTAAGTAATTCACTTGTGCTTGGAGCGCTAACTCCAAACCTGTAATGAGAGCTTGGTATTCGGATTCATTATTGGTACCACCTTCCCACAATAAAAAGGAATAAGGTAACACTGCCTTATCTGGAGAAATGAGCACAATTCCTAAACCAACTTTGTTAAATTTAGGATTTTCCATTTTCTTCCCTGTTGGACTTCTGGAAGCACCATCAAAATACATTTCCCATGTTTGAGGATTCTCTTGAATAGAGAAAACTTCCTCATCAGGGAGTTCAATATCTGAAGACGTGTCTTCCACTGAAGGATGTTCAGCCAGGAAATCAGCCAGAGCTTGGCCCTTTATTGCCTTTTGAGACACATACTGAATGTCGAACTGCTGCAAAATAACTTCCCACCTTTCTAGACGTCCTGTAAGCATTGGACGACTAAGGATGAATTTGAGCGGATTATTGCGAGATACCAATTGGACCTCGTGATGTTGCAGGTAGTGTCTCAGTTTCTGAACTGCAAAGATTAATGCCAGGCAGCACTTCTCCATACTTGAATACCGGGTTTCTGCTTCAAGCATAGTTCTACTAAGATATTAGAGTCTATTTTCATTCCAAGAATCATTCTTTTGAGCGAGAAAGGCACCCAATGATCTCTCTAGGGCTGTCACATAGAGGATAAGTGGTATACCTTCAACAGGTGGCATGAGTACTGGTGGACTCAAGAGGTATTTCTTGAGAACATCAAACACTTCTTGACATTCTTCAGTCCACTGTTAAGTGACTCCTTTCTTCAATAATTTGGTAAAGGGTAAACTTTTGCCTGCCAAATTGGCGATGAAACGCCGAATATAGGATAAGTGTCATTGAAGTCCTCTTAATTCTTTCAAATTATGAGGAGGTGACATACCAAGGATTGATTTAGTCTTCTCAGGATCAACTTCAATACCACGATGGCGTACAACAAAGCCGAGGAATTTTCCCGAGGTTACCCCAAAAGCACTTTTTAAGGGGTTCATCTTCAAATTATATTGTCGAAGCTTGTGGAATATGACATCCAAATCAGCCAAGTGATTAGAACGTTGTTTGGATTTAACCACCAAATCATCCACATAGCACTCAAAATACTTCCCTAAGAAAGTTTTGAAGATACGATGCATGGCGCGTTGATATGTTGCACCTGCATTCTTTAAACCAAAGGGCATCACCCGGTAACAAAACACACCTTGAGGAGCTCTGAATGCTGTAGATTCCTCATCTTCTGGGGCCATTCGGATCTGATTATATCCGGAATATCCATCCATGAAATAAAGTACTTCATAGCCATCCATCGCATAAATTAAGAGTTCTGTAATTGGAACTGGGAAATCATCTTTAGGACAATACCGATTAAGATTTCTGAAATCGATGCAAACCCTAATTTGTCCGTTCTTCTTCTTTACAGGGACAATATTAGCCAACCACTTGGGATATTGAACTTCTCTGACGAATTTAGCTTTGATCAGCTTATCCACTTCAGCTTCAATTTTGGAAGCATAAGTTGGGTGTGTTCTTCTCGCGGCTTGCTTAAATCCTCTATGTTCTTTTGGTAAACCCAAATGATGAGTAGCAACATCAGGATCAAGCCCAGGAATTTCTGTATAATTCCAAGCAAAAATATCTTTATTTTGCTTTAGAAAAGAAATATACATCTCTTTCTCTTCAAGGGTCATGGCCGCACTAATTAAAGTGGGGCGTGGATCTTTCTCTGTACCCAGATTTACTTCTCTGAGTTCATCCACAGTGGTAGAGATACCCTCTTCAAATGCTGGAGGAGCATCTCTAAGATCTTCCTCTTCCTCTTCATCATGTGCTATTTCTTCCGTTTCTACTTGCATAGTATATGAAAAAACGAAATTATCATGATTATAAGAGATGTCAAAATTTGCACATTTTGAAGAAGAAGCTTCCATTTCCGACCCTATTGATGATAAAGGGACTTCTTTGGGAAATAAAGAGGAGATGATGGATTGAGAATCGACATCATTATTCACCTCTGGTGTTGCTATAACTTCTTCTGGCCTGATTGGTGAAGTATAGACTTGTTGGACTTCAGAATATGAAATGAAAACGTCACCACTTAGGCTTTCATCACTGTTTGGTAGGTTACCAATTTCTCCCATGTTGTTTGGCTCGATTTCCGTAATTGACATTATGGATCTTTCTATAAGAGTATTTTGATTTGGGCCTATTTTGTCAATTTGACTGATAGGTAACACATAATATGTACTCACATGTGTAAATGGATTTATTGGAATTTTCTCCAAACCATATGGAGCATTAACTTTGGTAATTTCCATCATTGTAGATTTTTCTCTTCCCTTCATGTGATAAAATTCTGCCTCAATGTATTGAGACTCACATGTCTTGAACGGGGCCTTATCACCATACAATGTTCCAAATTGACCATTGAAACAGTATTTGAGACATTGATGGTATGATGAAGGGATAGCCACATGCTGATGTAGCCAGGGTCTTCCAAGAAAGACATTGAAAGCTGAGTCTTGATCAACAATCATGAAATCCGAATTGGATACAAGATCTCCAAACTGAGTTCTGAGTGTAACTTCACCCAGTGGTTCTTGTTCATTTTTATCATATCCTTGTAACATCATGGTAGAAGGAGATAAATTAGATTCCGTGAGGCCCAATCGATGAAGTGTACGAATGGGCATGAGGTTGACTCCTGAACCATTGTCAATGAAAGCTCTTCGGATATCTACACCATTGACTTTGCCAGATAAGTACAAAGGTTTTATGTGCCCATGCACAACATAATATTCATCTTTATCAGTAAAAGATATCACTGCATGGCATTCTGCAGGATTATTCTCTATGTGATAGTCTTCAGCTGCAGCAATTTCAGCTTCAAACTCCTGAGGACTTGGCAAAGCTTCGATGAGTGCTTCCTGAAGATCTTTTGACAGATTCAAAGCATCCAAAATTGATAACTTGGATGGTACTTGGGCCAAGTGTTTCAATATATCATACTTTTGATCTAAAGGTCTGCGTTTCCCAACAAGAATATGTGGTTTAGCAGGTACCTCGGAAGCAGATGCTTTGGAAGCTGATGCATCTTGTATTGGGATAGAAGTTGGCAATATCCTTGATTTTGGAAGATTAGACCGATTAGATCCATTTAATTGATAAGATAAAGAAGATGGAACCTTTAATCGGTCTTCCAAAATAACTGTACCAAAACTGAGTTGGCCATTGGCAGAAGAACTTTCTTTTTCTTTTTAAGCTCGCTGAAAGGCTCTACCACGAGTTTCTGCTGCATACACAGTGCTAGCAGGGGTAGAATTGGAGTAGTGGATTCGGAAAGATCCACATCTTCCCCTGTATCCTGAACCTCTAGAACTTCCTCAGATTCCCTTATTTGATACAAGGAATTCAGGCTCATCTAGACAGGAATATGGATCTGTTAATTGAATCATATTAACAGAACCGAATATTAACTCTTCGTCTGATAAAGACTCTGCCTGATTAGTCTGTTTAGGCTGTGCCGTTTGATGGGGCGGTGCCCGTATCTTTGATGTAGATGGCATAAAGTCTTCCAGAGTCAAAGAAAACTTAGGCCTCGATATATACTCATCTTCTTCTGATTCCACTTTCTTCTTTGAATTGCGCTGCCCTTTTGAGGATTTGTCTTTTGATGGAGGCTTCACTGCAGCTTTTGTAGGAGACACAATTGGCTTCTTCAATTGTGTTCGAAAAATGGAATGGGTCCGATTGATTGTCTTTCTGACCATCCAATCATCATATTTTTGCGCAGTTTTGGTTTTGACTTCCTGCCACTCGCCTCCTTCCTCTAGATCTGTAGCGGTAACACACGCTACATGAGCTGAAGAACCCTTCAATTTGACTTGTCCCAAGTCGACCATCTTTTGCAGGAGGTCTTTAAAGACAAAACACTCCTGGATAGGATGCCCCAACATTTGATGAAAGGGACAATAATTGGGATGGTCTTCATCTCCTTCCTTGTTTGGCCTCTTGGGCACTGGTAATTGAACCAAATTATTTTCCAGAGCTGAAATGAAGTAACTAGGAACTTGATCACTTCGGAAAGAGTATGTTTTACTCTTCAAATCCTCAAATTTTTTTCGTCGTTGATATTTTTGATCATTTAGATGAAACATCCTTTGTTGTTGGCATTCAGGAGGTGGAGCCCTTCGAGAAGATGAAGGTTTTGAAGTAGAAATAGGTACAGGTGCTTGTTTAAGCATAACTATAGTAGTTTCTGCTTTACCCATTCTCCTTCCTAGAGCTGATGGAATTACACGAGATTTAACCTTAGCCTGTATAAAGGAATCTTCAATCTGCTGAGCAATTGAAGTATGGTCTCGAAACCCTCCAGCATATTTCACAGGGATCAATGGTGTGCGTAATTCGTCATGCAAATTTGCCACACAGATTGGCAACAGTGCCTCCTGAGGGAGTGCTAAACTCAGGGAATACGTTAATCTCTTCCAGCGAGCAATGAAATCAGAGACTCTTTCATTCCCCCTTTGCTTGTAGTTTGTAAGATCGAAAAATGTCGTTTTTGGAAAAGTTGAGCTGAATTGAAGAAGGAATTTTTGAAGAAGATCCTCCCATCCGATGATTGACCGGGATAGCAAGCTTGTATACCAGACAAAAAATGGTCCTTGCAAGTTTCGCACGAAGCATCTGAGTTTCACTGCTTCTTCCTGCTCTGGAGTTCCCATCATATGATCACAACAAGACACGTAATGCGTAAAATGTTGTTCAGGGTCTCCTGATCCATTGAAAGTAGGGAAAATAGGGTTTCCAAAACTGGATGGAGGAGAAATTGAATCTACCCATTCAGGGTAAACTTTCTTTTCTGGTTGAACTTGCGCCCGTTTCCATTCCATAGTTTCTAACCGAGCTGTTAATGACTCAATAGTAGTTATTAACTTTTGAGAAACATCAGGTTGAACTTAGTTTTGGGTAGGTGCAATGAATGGAGCTTGGGCAGACATGGTGGTTGGTGCTGCAATTGATGTTAGTGCTGCCAACCATTATTGCATTTGACCCGTAAGATTAGACTTCTGAGGGTGTACTGATAAAGGAGGATATTCCTGATTCATCTCAGTAGTTACAACAAATTCCTTCGGCTGTCGGACTTCAGCATTCTTAAGAAGAAGACTACTCTTAAGTAGTTCTGCATTCAACCTTCTTAATTCTTTCATTTCTTCCTCCTGTTGTGCAAACCTTTGCTCTAATGAGAGCGATTGACCTTCTCCAGAGGAAGGATATGTAACCTGATTCTTTCCCTTCCCTTTGATGGATACCTTTTGGAGGGAGGGAAGTGGATTACCTAGGTTCTGAGTAATCCTTTGACTTCGTGTATGTACACCTTCTTCATTTGTATCGGTGCGTACATTTTCTTGAGCATGATGCTCTTTATCTGAGTCCCCTGAGTGAACCTCCTCTGGTGGATTAGCAACAACGGCATTGATGACATTGATTGATGCATAATGCATCACATCCCTTCTATCAACATTTCTGTGATATTGTCTTCTTTCATGTCTTTGATGAGACATTGCCTTTTGTTGATTCAATCCTTTAGGAACTTCTTGACGAGCTATAATTTGGAGGGAATCTCCTGATAATTTGGCTCTTCGTTCCTCTTGTGGCTTCTTCCCCAATCGAGAAAAGACCGACATTATCTGAGGAGGGGATTGATGATTTGAAAGAGTTCCCAGTCTCGAGAACTGGGGATGTTCCTACTGCTTCCGCTCAACTCCTCGAATCCCATTTTTTGACTCTAAGGGTTGGGTTAGAGAAGTCCCCAGTCTGACAAGCTGGGGTGTCTCTTGACATGCCCCATCTGAGATCTTCTTAAAATCTCTCTTGATCTTTCGAATCTTAGTTCGGAAATTAGGTGGATGCATTAACCTGTATCCAATTTTATCACCTGGTTCAACAGACCGTTAGATGATTTCTGAGACTTCTGTCATTTGATGATGTGTTTGCTCCATATGAGAGGCTTGTGCAATATTATCGCCTGCTTGATGTAGGAGCAATTCAAAAACTTGTTCTCTATATGCTTGATTTCGAGAGGAACTAGTTGAAGCCTGTTCTTGAGCAGGATTTTGATTATGAACAAAGCCCATTGATTGTGGCCGGCCATGGGCAATAACATTGCATGAGACCATTTTTGGCGGGATTTGCTGACTGGAAAGCACTGTGAAATGTAGTGCTCCGTGAACACCCCATCCTCTGATATGAACACTAGATGGAGAATTGGTAATTAACTGAAACGATTTTCTTAGTGTGCCAAGGCATGAACGTTGAAGGGTTCTCTGCTGCTTTTCAGCCTTTGGATACCGAGAGACTGATAGAGTTGCCAAATCAATCTGACGTTGTAGCCCTTCTATTATCTTAAGATGATTTTCATATTCATCATAAGATAATACCTTCTTCTTCAATTGACAAAGAGTTTTCCATATGATGAGACGAATATCATGGATTCCATCATCTGTCAACATATTTGGAATGTCATACTGGGAGTCAGCCAAAGGCCAAAACATGACTGGTACCTCACCTTTTTCCAGTTTTTCCTCATGTTCGGCATTTCCTCTTTATCATTAAATGATGATTCTTCTACCTGTTTTGACCAGAGTTGGTGTTTCCTTGTTTCTTTATCGGATTCAACAAGATTGGTAGAGAGATCATTGATCAAACTAGAAGATGCATGACTTAGGGGTGGTTCAGAGAATGACCTACACCCTGGTCTATCTTCTGATTGAGAAAGTATTTCACTTGTTAGCGATAAAGCATCAGACATGACTGGTTTAGCATTTGCAAGTGCCTCAAGATAAGAGGGCTTTCTCGGCACTACATTGTCCACTGGAGTATTTTCCAGGCAATGTGAATCACTACTGCGGAGAGGACTTTCGCAGCGAAGTTCATCATCATGGGGAGGACCACCATAATGGGTTATAGCAAAAGACGAGATCTCTTTCTCCTTGGTCTTCTGACCACACAGAGGGTTCCTGTGGCTCTCATCTAAAGAAGAAACTTCAAGATTGACTGAATTTTTATGAAGCTAGCCTTCATGAGGAAGTGTCTGTTGAAGACCTTCGTAATTAATGTTCCCGTTATTGGGAACTGAGGGATTAGAACCTTGAATTACAACAGATAAATGTCTGAAGGCTTTAAGAACTCCAACATCGAGCAAAGCCTTGTTGCAGATTGGCCTTTGATCTCCTGACTGTGCTGGGCAGATCTTTTTCTTAGATGCCTTCTTACTCGCTTTGGAAACCACTTGTTGACGAAAGTGGTTACTCTGAGCAGGTGTATGTGCCTGATCAGGAAAGATGGTCAGGTTAGGCTGACGATCTCCGCTCAAATCAGGTGTATGTGCCTGACTTGGTTGTCCGTATGATATGGGGGAGTATTCCCCATAACCCTCTTGGACTAGAACAGATGTGTGTGTCTGTTCCGGAGTGAATCGTTGATGTGTCACTCCACTGCTAGGGATAGATTTATGTGTCTGTCCCTGAGATGATGCTGAAGCTGTTATGATATCCTGGCAAGCGTCCATAATATGAGCAGGAATTTTCTTCTGCTCTTTCACCATTGACAAAATATGTTTGGTGACTTCTGCCGCCGGAAAGGGGATATACGTCCATTCCGGGCTTAGAGTAGGTGTATGTGCCTGCTCCTGTCCTCCTTTTCCTGTCAGTGAATCCTGAAAGTACTCAAGTGTGGAGGAAGAGAGTTGAGTCTGCCTCCTGTTTGTCGTCGGGGCTTTCCGACTGACTTCTCCGTGCGCTACCAAGAGAGACTGTTGGTAGGCTTGATTAGTATTAGCAGGTGTATATGCCTGTTGATTACACTTCGCCAAACGCAGTTGATGAGATCCACCATATGTAGTCAGGCGAGCCTGCTGACTAACTGATGATGTATAAGTAGTTGTATGTTCCTGCCTATAGTACTCTGCCGGAATTGCCTGGCGGGATTGGCGTGATGCTGCCAGACGAGTCTGCTGGACAACGGAATTAAAATGGATAGGTGTGTGTGTCTGATCGTTGTTTTCCACCAATTTAGGTTAGTGGACTTCTCCGGAGATGGTAGGGATGAAAACCTGCCCATTGTTAACCAGATTCCGTCTCTGGCGGTTCGTCTTGCCTGCTCGGGTTCGAGGAACTTGAGCTGAATGCCTGGAGTCGGTACCCTCATCATGTTGAGGGCGCACTGCCGCACGAGTCTGGTGGCGATTGTTGATGGGAACCCTCGGGAAGGACTCCTGTATTTTTTAATTAAGGCCCTGAGGGACCTGCTCATCCACTTCCTCAAAGTAAGGGAGCGAATGGAAATTGTGTTCCAGGGATAACGACCCGAAACGGTTGGAGACGGTACTCAGCATCGCCTGCCTCTTAATCACTGGTCGTCGTTGTCCGGAAGACCTGTGTGAGTTGTTTACTTGGAGGGCATGTCGGGAAGCCTCCAGAGTTGGGATGGTACCGTGTTGACGGTACTCCTTAACCAGCGCATTTGATACCCAGCGTTGAATACGCTGAGTAGGTGATGTCATCCTCAGAGTGGATGGCGATCCAGTAGGAATAGCAGCAGTGGTATTTGCAGCAGCAGTATTCACAGATGTGAATTTGAGAGCAGCCATTATGGAAATACAGAAGATCTTGGAAAAGAGTGCCTGTTTGATATAACAGACGTAATCAAGATATATTCAGCCACTTCATCCTTTGGATGAGCACATATGTCAATGATTGTTTTTGTTAGCCCTCTTACTGAGTTTTAAATAGGGGCTTAACAAATAGGTAAAACATCATTTTAACTTGGTTAAGGATTCACGTCGGGTTCACCATTTTTGTTTCCCATGGAATTCGGGGATGACCTCCTGGATGGGAGATTCAGACGTTCTGATCGGTTTCTAACGAGTTTGTTCTTAGAGCCGGAAACATCCAATGATTCCACATCCGTTTGGACCTACTTTCCAAAGGTAGGCGCTCATTAGCTTGTGGACTGATGAGGCTTAGTAATTTTCATTGGTCGAGAGGATAGGAGGTCGGACTCATCACACCTTTTTTAGGGGAATTATTGTCTACTCCAGGACTCTCTTTATAGATTTAAGTTATGTTCATGAATCCTTATTACATTACCAAGTATAAAAATGAGCGTTCCTTTAGTTTTAACAATCAATGATTAAATATGTAAGAAATTTAGAGAATCTTTTATATGTATTCGAGGTTCTTCATCAATAGAGAATCATCTGTATCTATTTAGATATTCATGGTCAATGGTATCCTTCGAAACATTTATAAATGTCTCTTGGTCATTATGATGACCATGCTGGTTTTAAAGCCACTCAGTGGGGCACTTGAAGTTTATCGTCATTCAGAAGGACATGGATTATTTCAAAGTTGGGATCGAACCCATAAATGGGCTACCTACGTATCCTTTGTTTTGGAAAAAGAATCAGAACCCACGTAGTTCGAGTAAGGGAGTATGACGTTTATGATTGATGGCTCAAAGAAGGATTTCATAATTACTTTTACACTCTAATCTCACGTGAGTCATGCTCGGTGTGAGAAACAAGAGGTATTGGTAAAAATTAGACAATTGTGCCATGAAAGATGCAATCATAAGAAATTGTTTGGGGCTTATGTATGTATGACTGCCCAGATAGATGAAGGTTTAGGATTTACTTTTAGGGAGAAAATCCAGGAACAGGGTCCATAAAGGTATATGTGCTTCATGGAGATTTTGAATACTCTAACTTGGGACTTATTCCTAAAAAGGAAACCCAAATTAGGAGAGGATTGATAATTGGGTTTTACTCATGAGAAGGAATCCCATATCAAATGTAATTTAGGACTGGTTAAGAGAAATTAAGGGACTTGGGGCTTACTCCTGAAGAGGATGCCCATAATTATGACTGGGACTTATTCCTGAAAAGGAGGCCTAGGTTAGGGGACTTGGGGCTTACTCCTGAAAAGGAAGCCCAAGATTATAACTGGGACTTATTCCTGAAAAGGAAGCCCGGGTTAGGGGACTTGGGTCTTACTCCTGAAAAGGAAGCCCAAGATTATAACTGAGTCTTATTCCTGAAAAGGAGAACCAGGTTAGGGATTAAGGTTTGGGGCTTACTCTTGAGAAGGATGCCCATATTTGAGATTGGGGCTTACTCCTAGGAAGGATGCCCAAATTAAGGGACTTGGGGCTTACTCTTAAGAAGGATGCCCAAAATTAGAGGACTTGGGGCTTACTCCTAAGAAGGATGCCCAGGTTAAAGGATTATGATTGGGGCTTACTCCTGAGGAGGATGCCCAAGATAAGGAATTAAGGTTTGGGGCTTACTCCTGAGGAGGATGCCCATACTTGGGAACTTTAAGAATTTGGGGCTTACTCCTGAGGAAGATGCCCACATTAAAGGACTTATAATTGGGGATTATTCCTAAAAAGGAGACCCAGGTTAAGGATTCTCTCATCTTAAAGGATGAGGTTGAATGAATGAACTCTCAATCTTTAATGACATAAAGATATGTAAATCACTAGGTTTTGAGAGTTATTCCACCGAATTCCTTTTAGACAAGGAAGTAAAATCAAGGAATCATTCCATAAATGGATTTGAAGAGTATCTTGAAGACTAAATCTTGAATAGGAAAGGTGAAATGGCTTAAGAGGGGTAAAATGGGCAAGATGGTCACCCAAAAAGGAAGGGGCGCGCAAGTCTTGGAAGGCGCGCAGGTACTGCGAGGGCGCACAAGTATTGGTTGCGCAGGTATACCTGCGCGGCATGTGGGATACTTGCGCGATTTTCAACCAGCATTAAAAAACTTGAGCGACTCTTTATTAAACCCTTTATAATCTTCTTGAGGTTCTTCCAGAAAAGGGACGTGCAAATTCTATTGAAGGAATAAGGAGGCCCGCAAGTGTGGTCACTTCCCTTAAGGGTTGACCACTCAAGCGCGCAAGTGTTGATGAATTTTAACACCTAGGCCTTCCTCCTTCTCTTTAGATCTTCCGTTTTAGGTAAGAAATTACCTTAGAAGTGTTCTGGAAGATTTGAGAAGAGACTTGGGCATCGGGAGCTTCAATCCGAGTTTCTGGAAAAAAAATACTCTCGAATGGGGGGCCCACATGGTCTATTTATAGGCAGGAGAAGACCCCGGGCAGTTACTGTGCGGTTATAACTTAGGTCGCGCAAGTCACATGGGCGGCCATGAGGCGGTGCGCAAGCATACCTGCATGACCACTAGGCAGCACACAAGTACTTGCACGACCAGTAGGCGGCGCGCAAGTGTACTTGTGCGACCATGAGGGAACTTGCGCGACCTATGGGAAATGTTCTCCTTGTTCATCCCTTTGTTGATTTTTTGATGTTTCTTCAAAGGATGAATCACTTTGGACTAAGGTATTTCTTTTTTTTCAGTCATTAGACTCTGTGACGGAAAGGAGCGTCAACAACCGTATCCACCGGCAATAGCCCGCCAGTGTAGGTTCATCATGACTGCTACAGATTTCTTCTCTAAGTGGGCAGAAGCAGTTCCGCTCAAAGAGGTCAAGGCCCGTTCCATCGTTGACTTTGTGAGCTCCAATATGATCCACCAGTTTAGGGTACCTCACGCCGCACTCACCGATAACGGCACCAAATTTCGAGCAGCTGAATTGAAGAAATTGTACGCCAAGTACGATATCCGGTCGAACCATACCTCCCGCTACCATGCGTAGGCGAATGGACAGATCGAGGCGTTCAACAAGACCCTCTATAACATTCTGCAGAAGATGGTCGGTCAGAACAAGAAAAGTTGGTTGGACAAGCTCCCTAATTCCCTCTGGGATTACCGGACGACGACTCTCAACTCTACCCAGGTGACCCCATATTCCCTGGTGTATGGAGCTGAGGCCATCCTACCCATTGAGATCCAGCTGCCGTCGTTACGAACTACAATTTATGACCACCAGACATCAGATGAGGTAGCCGAGATCCGTTTAGCTGAATTAGAAGCACTGGACGAGAATCGGCTTCGTGCCCTGCACAATCTAGAAAGGCATCGGGACAAGATAGAGAGGGCCTTTGACAAGAAGGTTCGTCTCCGCTCTTTTCTACAGGGCGACCTGGTACTGGCCCTTCGAGCGCCAATGATTCCCAGTAGGAAACCGCCCAAATTAGAACCCAAATGGGAAGGGCCTTATATCATCCATAAGGTTTACCCCATTGGAGCATACTCCTTGGTGACCACGGATGGAGAGCGTATAACCCCTCCCACCAATGCCAAGTTCCTCAAGCGATACTTTTCCCAGGGCAAACAGGTCCAGCACGACCCTAAACTGCGAGAAGGTCCAGCACGACCCTAAACTGCAAGAAGGTCCAGCAGGACCCTAAACTGCAAGATAGTCCTGCACGACCCTAAACGACATCCCCGTCCTCACTGCAAGACGTTAAACTACAAGCCAGTCAGGCCCCCCTGACCGAGGCTCAGCCTCAGGCCCCTTGGCCTCCTCGGTCCCCCGACCCCCGTCTTCACCGCGAGACGTTAAACAGCAAGCTGGTCAGGTTTTCCTGACCGTGGTCCGGCCCCAGGCCCCTTGTTTTTTCCCCGACTTACCCTCTTACGGGATCGTACAGTGTGGTGTAGGACTACGTCCTCATTCATGTCGGATTAGTTGCTGCACCGTACACATCTTCAAATGAGATGCTTCTCGTCCCGTATGACGTTAAACTGCATCTTAAGAACTACGTGTGGCTTGATTCCCATCTTCATGGGATACGTAGCAACGCTCAGACGCCTCGTCTTGAGCCCAACCCCAAGATTTTCTCTTCCACTATTCCCCCTGGGAATAGTTTCCTTGGAGGATCTTTGTGTAGCAGGGAGTAGGCTTTCTTGGCCCCGCTCGCACAAGGATTGTAAGGGTTTCACCATGTGCCCACTCCCGGTCTTCTATCCTCCCACTTCCTCATCGCATGACGCTAAACTACATGGCCTTCAAGAACTATGTATTGCTTGATTCTCATCCTCATGAGATACGTAGGAACGCCCGGACATTTCGTCTGTTGGCCCACCCCAAAAGCCGAAATCTTCCCCTCGGGTCAAGACATGGCAGGGTGCACACTTTTTCCCCAACTCACATCGAGCAAGTCTCGACCCGGATGCACATCCCCCCTAGAGATGTTTTCCTCTTTCGTGGATGGATACAGCTATGCTTCACCCACTCCTTGACTGGGATTCCATCATTTTTCACACCCAGAGGGACCCCCAAGAACGACCTGGATACAACACCCAAGGTCTCTCCTACCGATACGGGCCAACGCCCCCGAGGGTTTTCAAGCAACAAGCCGATACAAGTCCCGCGTTGCGAATTTGGTCAGAGGTTGACGCTCATTTGTTTCTCCCATACGGGTCACCATAGGAACGTTGTGTTTTGAACATGGTCAACAGTGTCCTGGATCTTCAGGTCCACCCCGAGATGTCCCAGACATTGAGTGCAGTGATTCATTCTGCCCCATCCCGAGGTGACAAACTTCCCCCCGGGTGGTGCTAGTGATCGGGCCCACGGCCACGATTCCTCATAGGGGTGTACGGTGTGATGTAGAACTATGTCTTCATTCACGTCGGGATCATGTACCATGCCATACACCCTCCCTTTACGAGGCCCAGCCTCAGGCCCCTTGGCCTTCTCGGGTCCCCTACCCTCGTCCTCATGTAAGACGTTAAACTGCAAACCAGTCAGGCCTTCCTGACCGATACCTGACCTTAGGCCCCCTGGCCTTCTCGGGCCCTTCCGCCCAACTTCTTACCCGGAGTGTACGGTGTGGTGTGGGACTATGTCCTCATTCACGTCGGGATCATGTACCATGCCGTACACCCTCCATTTATGAGGCCCAGCCTCAGCCCCTTGGCCTTCTCGGGTCCCCGACCCTCGTCCTCATGTAAGACGTTAAACGGCAAACCAGTCCGGCCTTCTTGACTGATGCCTGACCTTAGGCCCCTTGGCCTTTCTGGGCCACAGCCCAGGTCCCCTCTTACACAGGGTGTACGGTGTGATGTGGGACTATGTCCTCATTCACGTCGGGATCATGTACCATGCCGTACGCCCTCCCTTTACGAGGCCCAGCCTCAGGACCCTTGGCCTTCTCAGGTCCCCGACCCTCATCCTCATGTAAGACGTTAAACTGTAGACTAGTCAGGCCTTCCTGACCCATACCTGACCTTCGGCCCCCAGGCCTTCTCGGGACCTTCCGCACAACTTCTTACCCGGAGTGTACGGTGTGGTGTGGGACTATGTCCTCATTCACGTCGGGATCATGTACCATGCCATACACCTCCCCTTACGAGGCCCAGCCTCAGGCCCCTTGGCCTCCTCAGGTCCCCGACCCTTTTCCTCATTGCAAGACGTTAAACTACAAGTAGGGCAGGCCTTCCTGACCAATGCCTAACCATCAGGCCCCTTGGCCTTTTCGGGCCACGACCTAGGTCTTCTCTTATAGGAGTGTACGGTGTAGTGTGGGACTACGTCCTCATTCACGTCGGCTTCTTCGCCATACCGCACACCTCCCTTGTTTAGGGGTATATTATTCCCCTTCTCATCCCGTATGACGTTAAACTACATCTAGAGAACTACGTGTGGCTTGATTCCCATCTTCATGGGATACGTAGGACCACCTGAATGTCCAGGATTCGGGTCCAGCCCCATCTCTCGGAAATCTTCTTGTCCCCTTGGCCTATCCTTCCTCCATGATGGGATTATATGGTGTGGTGTGGGACTATGTCCTCATTCACGTCGGTCCCGTAATGACCATGCCACGTACCTCTCCCTACTGACCTGTTTCGCCGATCCCTTTTCGGCAGTTCACCAATGTGCCTAAGATTACTCTGGTTTATTACCTGGAATTCCAAGCTTTGCTCGGACACGTCCGCACCCGCTTTCCAGGCTTTGTGTATCCCTGCATCAGGGCTTTCATCATCTTTCACACCCAGAGGGACCCCCCCAAGAACGGCCTGGATACAACGCCCAAGAGCTCTCCTACCGTTACGGGCCAACGCCCCCGAGGGTTTCGGAAAACAAATCGATAAAATCATGCGTTGCGAATATGGTCAGCGGTCAATGCTCGTTTGTTGTTCCCACCTCAGGCTAACGCGATATGGACGCTGTGTTTCCACCATTGTTAACAGTTTTCCTCTATCACCACGCCAACCCATTAAGCCCAAATTCCAGGTACACGATTCACACCCTTCATCACTTAATCATGTCCAAGTAGAGTCTCATAACTCTTGGTACTTTTCCTCCGTGCACGTCCACGCGTTGGGGGAACAAGATGCGTCAAAGGTTCTCTTCGGGACTCTCTGTCGACTCCCCTTTGGTGGACGCCCCAAATATTGCGATGAGGATACCCCCCTTGTTTCCCACACCGAGTTTAACTCACATGGGCTTAGGGATCGGGTTGACATTTGTGCTTACTCGGGAAGTTGTCACCATCCACGGTTCGAACTCTAAGACCATAAACTAAGATTCTCATCTGGAACTACGTTCAGCTTGATTCCTATCTTGATAGGATACGTAGGAATGCCCAGACCCCTTGTCTTTGGGTCCAGCTTGAGTTCAGCAAGTTCACTTCTCTGGTCCTGCCTTCAGGACCCCGACTATGGGACCGCGTGGCGTAGTGTGGGATTATGTCCTCATTCACGTCGGGTTTGCAATGGATGCACCATGCTCACCCCCATTCTGAGAGTTATCCCTCCTATTCCTTGTCCCGCATGACATTAAAAGGAACCCTTCAGAAATACGTGTGGCTTGATTCCCATCCTCATGGGATACGTAGGACCACCTGAATGTCTAGGATTCGGGTCCAGCCCCACCTCTTGGAGATCTCCGGATTTCCCGGTCACCTAGTCCACTTGGTCTATCCCTCTCTAAGAGGGGGATATGTAGGTATGATACAAGGTTTTGGGCACCGTGCCCCCTTCCCCTAGGAACCCTCCATATCTTGGTTACCCTCAAGTTGAGTCTCTTGGCCCCTTGCAGTGGTTCACCCATGTGTTAAGAGTACTCTGGTCTAGGACCAAGAGTGTCAGATTCAACTTGATCAAGTCCCTTCCACTTGTCAAGCTTCGTGTTCCCCTCCATTCGGGCTTCCATCACCTTTCACACCCAGAGGGACCCCCAAGAATGGCCTGGATACAATGACCAAGGGCTCTCCTACCGTTATGGGCCAATGCCCCCGAGGATTTTGGACAACAAATCGATAAAATCCCGCGTTGCGAATATGGTTAGCGGTCGATGCTCATTTGTCTGTCCCCATTTTAGGCTAACGCGACAGGATGCTGTGTTGCGAACATGGTCAGCAGTAATCCTCTATCGTCACGCCAGCCTCTTCAGTACTCGGATGTTGGTTTCATGATTCACATCATTTTCCACCCCATCATGTCCAGGTGGAATCTCGACACTTTTGGCACTATCCCTCAGTGCACCTTAGCATGTCAGGGGGACAAAGCTGCAATATGGCATCCTTCGGGGCTCCCATGGTCCGAGCTCTAAGACCATAAACTAAGATCCATTCGGGACTACGTTCAACTTGATTCCCATCCTCATGGGATACGTAGGACCGCCCAGACACCCTGTCTCCGGGTACAACCCATTCAGGAAGCCAGTCTCTCCCCCTGTTTCACCTCTGTTTAGGCCCCTCGGCCTAAGGTTTCCCTCTCCGAATGGTGTACAATTTGATGTGGGATCATGTCTTTGTCAAATGTGTTTTATAACACTACGCACATTTCCCGCCTAGCATCGTCTCTGCTACGTCTGCGCTGTATGACGATAAAATGCTTGCTTTGTCCTATCATACGACCCTAAACTGTGTCATTATCGTCCTGGCCGCACAACGAAAAACGACACTGCATTTTGGTGACCTCGTTGTAGAGGACATCACGTTGGGTATTGGTCACGTGCCATGCCATTTGTCAACGCCGATAATGGCTTGATCCTTGTGGTGACATCACGTCCTACTATTCTAGACCTGTCGCTTCACAAAAAAAAACCATTCACCTTAAAGAACAAACAAGATACATCAAATTCTGATTCTTTTAGTGCAAGGGCCACGCCCACACTCCCCTTTTCCCCTGGTACTGGTATCCTACCATGTCACCTTCCAGAACTACGTATGTCTTGATTCTCATCCTTATGAGATACGTAGGAGAGCACGGGCACTTCCCCGCGGGCCCAGCCTAAACTTTGTGTTCAGTCCCTCGACTCGAGCATTTCCCCAGAGAACGCATGGTAAGTAGGGATTAGGTCCTCCTTCACGTCGGGTCTTGACGCCATGCGTCCCCTGCTCCCGTTACCCATTTATGGTCTAAGGTCCATTCAGAACTACATGAGGCTTGATTCTCATCCTCATGAGATACGTAGGAGTGCCCGGGCACTTCCCCGCAGGCCCAACCTGACTTTCGCTTTCGGTCCCTTGACCTAAAACCTTTCCTAAGGAGGTCGTGCGGTGTGATATGGGATTGTGTCCTCATTAATGCCAGGTGTTTGAGTTACTCCACCATGTGCCTATTATGTTTCTTCCCATCCATGGTCCGGATTCTATGACCCTAAACTAAGATCCCCCAAGGGAAAGGAATCTGATCCCTCTCTCTAATACGTTTCGTTGTCATATTCAGATGTGTTTTGACAAAGAGCCCGAAGTGTGAGACTTTCACAGGGACATTCCCCTCATCCCATGACCATGCTTTGTGAGCTCGCTATTTGGATCCTCATCCTCTTCCACATCCAAAAGGACCCTCGGATGACATGGATACTAGGCTTAAGGGCTCTCCATGAATGTTGGACCTAAGGGACCTACAATCATTTCGGGCCAACGTCCCTACAGATATTTGACAACATTTGTGACATGGTCCTGTGTTTCGAACATGGTCAACGGTCGACCCTCATTTTTCTGTCCCCATTCTAGGCTGACGCGACAGGATACTGCGTTGCGAATACGGTCAGCAGTTACCCTCCGTTGTCACGCCGCCATCATCGTGATCTGAATCTCGAGCACCATGATTCACACAGTTCCACTTCCCCATGTTCAAGTGGAATTCCATCATACTCGGCTCTTTCTCATTGCGCATCTGGGTGCGCTAAATGATCATGTTAGTGTCACTGGGCCGGTATTCACTGAGCATCCCTTTTCCCTATCCTGCCCCTTTCTGTGTCGGGAAATTCCCACCACCACTGCTTGTTTCCCACACCGAGCACGACTCACGTTGGCTTAGTAGTTTTGGAGGGATGTGTACGAACACGGTCGGGCTCCTCATCATCCTGAATGATGTTAAAATGCGCTTACAAAACTACGTATGGCTTGATTCCCATCCTCATGGGGTACGTAGGAATGCCCGACCACTTTGCTTTGGGCCCAGCCCAATCCTCACTCTTGGTCCCTCGACCTGAAGAGTTTCCTCTGGGGGTATGTGGCGTGATTTGGAATCCATGTCCCCATTCACGTCGATTTCATATCTACCGCACCACACACTTCCTTCCCTTTTATTCAACGTCCTATCGTATGACGTTAAACTATAGGAGTCTATTTGTCCTCAACGCATGACATTAAACTGCGGTTCTACCCTGAACAAGTTCAGGATTCCCCAATATCCCACTGGGAAGTGAAAGATCCCCTCGCCAGAGAGGCCCTGTCTGAAAGAAGGAATGATCCATAATCAAACCGATGCGCCCATCTGGTGTGCTCCCACCATGGTGGTGTAACTACCTAAGTGTTTGATTCTGTTCGGACAAACCATCACTCAGTATTCCACGCTTTTCGTACCCCTTATTCGGACCCTTGTCCCCTTTCATGTCTCACGGGACCCCCTAACGGCCTGGTCTCATGCCGCATCGGCTCACCTACCATCCTGGGCCAGCGTTCCGGAAGACGGGTCATGTCTGGAAGGACCCCCTAACAGTATGGATGTCTGACCTATGGTCTGCCAACTGTCCTGGGCCAACGTCCCGAAGATTGATCAATAAAATTTGTGACATGGTCCCGTGTTTCGAACATGGTCAACGGTCGACCCTCATTTGTTGTCTCCATTACAGGCTAATGCATTAAAGGTACCGCTTCTCCTCTAAGCACCCCTGGTGTTGCCCCGTTCATGCATAAGATCACGCAGAAGAAACGGTGGGATGAGAGGGCGACTCTCTCCTGTTTCTCACATCGGGCTCGACTCATGTGGGCTTGGGGAATTGTCGCCGAATGTCCCGAAAACATTGTAGGGATGTAATAGGGCAATTCAAATAGTGTAAATCGTGTGTGCTACAACATTCAAAACAAAGATAAAATTTTGAAGCACGAAAGTACCAATAAAGGGTTTTTGGGTTTGTTACAATACTTGGGGTCGACTTCCCCCATGGACGGGTTGACCCCATCAAAAGAGCATTGCATCTCCGCCACCCGTTGACTTGCGGCATCCAAGGCTTACTGCCGCTGAACCAGCTCCCGCTCCTCCTCAACAGTGGCGGGGCGTAGTTCGTCAGTCCTGGCTTTGGACCTCTCTACGTCAGCTTGAACGACGTCCATCATTCTAGAGGTCTGCCTCATATGCTCTTCTGCCTCTGTCAGCTGGGCCTTCAACTGTGAGACCAGCTCAGATTGTACATTAAGAGAGGCTGAAAGCTTGTCTGCCCGGGTCTGCATCTGTTGGACCTTGCCTTCAGCCTCCTGGAGCTTCTTAATGCTGGTCGCCTTCCTCCGCTGCCAGCCCACGCTAAGCCCACGATCATGCTCCCGGATCTTCTTAGCCATAAGATCTCGGATGAGTGCGTAAAGACGTTGGGAATCCACTCCCCCAGCGCACAGTTCGCGCAACCGCGAGTGAAGCCTATCCATTTCAGCCAGCCATTGTGCTTGGGGAATGCCCTTGATAAAGCATGTCATCATCTTCCACGACCGGCAGCGGACTATGCTGTGGTCTTCCTTGTCGGAGGCCGTTTCGTCCCAGTCTGCGCGATTGGCAGGCTCGTACGTAGGATACACCCACAGGAAATCCTCGGCAGGATCAACATCCGGTGTTGAATCTAGTGCGACACCTGGCGCCGAAGCAGGCGCGACAGAACTGGGACCGACCGGTTGATCCTCTTCCTCAGAGTCCACCTCAATGATTTCGGGTACGGCCCTGCTGGTGGTCCCGCCAGTGATGGTGTGTGTTGCGGATTGAGGAGATGGCGGGACTATCTCCACCATCACTGGCATGCCCCTAGGAGGGATGCCACCAGACATCCCAACCAGTCTTGCCGCAGCAGCCCACACTAGTCGAAGAACTGTACGACAAAGAGGAACATAAATGTTAGTTGGCATGGTCTACATGTGACAACGAGGAGACCGGTGGAGGAGACTTGCAGAGATCGACCTCCGAGTGCTGCTCTTGAGCCGGTACTGACGGGACCCCGAGACGAGGCCCCCCGTACACTGTAGGAAGGTCTGGAGATTCCGGAGGAGCCACCTCGGGCACCCTGGTCCCACCAGATGCGGAATTGGACGCAGCCATAGGCGCAGGTTCTGAAGGTCCCACATCGTCACCCGCCATGGAGCAAGAACGAGGCCTGTGAACAAGTTCCTTATGCATGGATCAAACATTGGTGAGAAGTCCATAGGGACCCAAGAACAGATCGTGAGGAAAGAAGTTCGTAATGCTACCTCGAGAGCCTTCGCGAAATCGTCGGATTCTGAGCCTCGGTCTCCGACCTCACCCTCCTCTAGCAGACTCCCTCCTCCAGCCTCATCCTCCCGAGAGGAGTCCTCTGATTCCTCCGGCAAGGGGAAGCGCTCCCTCAGATCGGCAGCCGATAACTGTGGGGGGACCGTCTGATTCAACAGTACCCTCACCCGGTCTGTCATTGGGCGAGGGACACCACTGGAGTGGACGTAATCCTCTAGCTCTTCCAGGTACTGTTCTGCCTCCGCCGGAGACGCCATGAATCCAGCCCAAACTAGGCCTATGCCCGGTAATTCCATCCCGAGGCGATTCAGGTGGACCCATATCTCGGGTGGGCTGAGGAATTGCCGGTTGACATCCCAAATGTCCCAAGATTCCAGGAAGACGGAATCCTCTTCCATGTCAATGTGACGCAGGCGCTTCCCCAGAGACTGAGTGGATATCCTACGAAATCCCCTCGGTGGCCGCCCCTCCGGATGACCCTGCTCTCCCGGAATCACCGAACCCACCGCTGCTGCCATGCCCTCGGCCGGTGCGGGTCTCGCCGCCATGGCAGCCTCGCTACTGCAAGCGGCCCTGGCCGCCCTCTGACCCCGACCTCGAGATAGAGGAGGCCCACCGTCACCGACCCGGATAGTTGGTTGCTTCAGCATCTACCCTGGGTAAGCAGCATCCCAACTGATGGCGTACTCATTCACCAATCCGAAAGCGGCGGTGGATGGAGGCAATGCAATCCACATCTTTCCATCTTCCCGTGTGAACATGAGCCATAGCTGCCTCATCACACACGAGTACTCCTCGTGATGCACCTCCCAGTAGACCTGCGGGGTCAGCCGCTGGAGGCACCGGAACTGCCTCGCAAACCGATGCGGGGTGTACGGTTCACAGAGTGTCTCACGATCTATTCGTTCCACCAAAACTCCACCTCGGAAGGCCAGGAGGTAAGCCCGATATTCTTCCGTTCCTCGTCCGTCATCAGTAAGCATCCCCGTCGGCAATGGGAAGGGATGGAAGTTGAACTCATCCGCCCTCCACACCCTATTCAGCACCATCGGCACGACTAATTTGAACGGGAAGCTCCCGACCGCGTTCAGGATGGAGGGGCGGAAGTTCGATACCAGCGGCGAAATGGGGTTTGGATACTCGTAAATCCCCCTGATATGCGCTGCGATCCACCCGTACAGAAGGTGGAAGGGCCCGCATATCCTTGGTGGTTTCTTGCCCTCGCTAACATGCCGCAGCATTCTGTACATTTTGGTAAGCATCGGAATCCTCAGATTGATCCGCTGCCCCATGGCCAACATCGACGCCATGATAAACGAGCTGGGCCATACCCCCATGCTTGTATCTCTCACCGGTAGAATCCAGCCACAGATGAGAGCGGCGATGAACGCCGCCAGCCTGACTATCGGCTGTTGTTCAGTGCTGACACTGAAACCCCAAGTCTTCCATTGGCTGTCCTCCAAGACCCGCCAATACGAGTGCCCCTTGCCCCGTTGGGCCGCCCTTGGACAAGTTCGAGGCCTCAGAGGGAACTCTCGATTCTTTGGAAAATACAGGAAGCATTTGAACCATCTCCTAAAATGGACATCCCACACTGCCTCCTTGTCCTCTCCGGGGACGAGTGCCATCAGCGCCGATGCCAGTCGCGGAATTTGCTCCGTATCCCCCCACGCGCTGACGACGGGGAGGAATTCGTCATACATGGCCCCTAAGATCGGAACCCCAGAAATCTGGTGGACATCCCACAGGATGATTCCCACCTCCCCGTGATGTAGGTGAAAAGTGTTGGTCCTAGATAACCATCTACTCAGCAACTCCAGCATTAGCTTCTTCGGTTGGTAAATGTGGAATTGGGAGGCCCATGCCGCCTCGTACAACCACACTCTCCTCAGCTCGGCCCCAAAATCCTCGCATGAGGCGCCTACCCAATAGTCCCAAGCCCAGTCATCAGTAAAGTTGCCGCCCTGGCGCAGGTCCCACTCATCGGACCATCCCTTCTTCGGATCCTGCAAAGCCGCCTTCAGCATGGTACGGTAGAGGGGAGGGGAATTCTCCGGCTGCAGTGGCTTCCCGTCAATGTCGTTCACATGGTTGTAGAGACAGTTAGCAGTAACGGGTGTGAAGTCCTCTTGTGCGTGACCATCGGCAGCCCTGAACCATTGGTGCTGGCATGGTATGCTCCTGAACCAGTAGGCTGGTTTGTCCCTACTCGCCTCTGGGATAAAGACGTCGCCCCTCAGCCCGAAGCCGTACAATGGAAGTTTCTTGCATTGCGGATAATCCTTCTGACCCTCCGATAGCAGATCAGTCAAAGAAGTGTGGTCCGAATGGCTTCGGACCATCTCCCCCCGGTCCGGACAGTTGGCCATCTCATCCCGACGAGCAGTATCTGCAAGGACCCCCAATACAGCCTCTTGATGGGCCATTTTAACTCTGTCCCTCAGAAAAGAATTTTTTTCCGCTGGATCACGAAGCTCGGTCGCGAAGCTGAATCGCGAAGCCAGATCACGAAGATCGGTCGCGAGACCAAGCCGCGAAGTCTGGCCAAGGCCGACAAGAAGAGGTTCGTTTGGCGCGGATGCGGAGTCAGAGACCCACGGTTCACCGCGAAGCTCGATTCGTGGAGGGCTGTCGTGGAGTACGCGGAGCTTCGCGAAGTCGAGAGCACAAAAAGACAAGGAAGGCACATGAAGACAAAACAGGTCGACCCCCCTATTTATAGGCGGCGAACCCGGAGCATCGCAGCGTGCCTCACCTGTGCGTAGCATCGTGGCGCGCCCAGATCGGTGGCCCCGGTGAGCACCGCGGGGCCCCTTCGCGTAGCCGCATCCTGAACCACCGACAATTTTGGCGATTTTCCCTCAGACTTCGACCCTTCTCCCCCCGTGGCTCCAAGTCTGAGGGGGGGAATTTGTTGGTTCCAAAATATGGTCCGAAAGAAAGGAACGAAACAGACGGCTGGTGCGCTGCCTCGTGAAGCACCGCTGCGTAGCACCCACGCGAAGCCCCGCCGCGAAGCGCCCCGACTATGGCGGCCTCGCAAAGCTCCAGAGGCGGTAATGCTCCGCGAACGCATTTGACGTTCACGAGCCGCCGCGAAGCTCAAGAGGCGGTAATGCTCCGCGAACGCATTTGACGTTCACGAGTCGCTGCGAATCTCAGGAGGCGGTAATCCTCTGCGAACGCATTTGACGTTTGCGAGCCGCCACAAATCTCCAGAGGCGGTAATCCTCCACGGACGACGTTGTCGTTCGCGAGCGTGTCGCGAAGCACCGGAGGCGGCACACGAGTTCCGCTTCGCAGCACCCCTTCCCTATAAATACTGGACCCCCCTTGAGTCACGAGGACGGACAATCCGACCTTTCGGCTTCTCCTCTCCCGAATCGCGAAGCAATCTTTGCCCCGGGAATCATGAGCTCCGCGAGGTACTTCTACTTCGTGAGACGCCTCTGCCTTGTCTCGTTTTGAGCCCCTCTTCCGAGAGGTACTCCCTTCACGAAGTTCAAGGGCGTTCGCAAAGGAAGGGGATTCCCAAGGGAACCCGGGTAGCCGCGGAGCGTTTATGCTTCGCGAAACACCCAACCCATGCTAGTGATCCCTATGCTAAGGAAGGATCGCTACACATCGTGAAGCACACTGCTTCGCAGGACCCTGCTTCGTGAGTCACCTCTTCTTCGCGAGGCAGTGCTCCGCGAACACTGTTCCACTTCGCGAAGAACCTTCGACTCACACCTATGCCCCATGCTAAGGTCAAGGAACTCCACTTCGTGAAGCACACTCCTTTGCTTAGCAATTCCTCTTCCCGTGCGACCCTCCAGGTTTGCACGATGTGATTTCAAAGTCCCATGGACAATGCCACCCGTAGCATTGCTTCGCCTAATGCTCCTTCGCATAGGCACGCTAACGGCTATTGCTTCTTAGCATAGCCACGCTAACGTGGACCCCTTGATGGTTCGTTCCACAACCCCCCTTAACCATGGACTTACTGGTACCTTCCCTTCCCCAAGGACCAGAGGGTACTGGTTATGTAAGTCCTAGGGGTGTGGAGTGAACCCACCTCGTCCGAGATGTAGGATGTTAAACTGCCAAGCACCACGTCCTCAACACATGACGTTAAACTGTGACCCGACCGCGTGCCTCTCACGAAGGGTCCCCCCAGCTCGAACATTATTTAAACCACTCGCCTCCACGAGAATGGAATCACCCATCCACAAGGGATGATATCCGCCTTATCGGAGTGGCATATGTTCGTAGGAGAAGGGAGACCCTAGTTCCCCAACGGATGGCTGCACCTCTGCATCTCCGTACTTCCCCACTACCAAGGTCAGTGGAGGGCGTGATAGGGAACGAGGAACCTCCCATAATTGGACCGAGGTCCATCTTTCCCACGCTTTGTCGCACCCTGGGCCTCCATCCTGGAGTAAGTCCCAGCACCATGGGCCGCCTAACGTGTAAGCCCCTCTTCGCTTCTCACGGACGCATCCTTCGGGACGTGATCGTCAGGTCCTTGCAACCTCTTGTTTCTCACACTGAGCATGACTCACGTGAGCTTAGAGTGAGCATCAACCCTGACCACCACCCTTAGTGAACTACGAGGACTTTGATCCATTTCAAGGCATGGTATGCAGGAATCCTCCATGAGGTTCAAGCCCACCCGTCATTTACTCACGTCGGGTCTCATTCCCGTCCAGCACGACGTTAAACTGCATTCTGGTCCAGTGGTAAGCCATTGCGACCCATCTTAGCGAACTACGAGGACTTTGATCCATGTCAAGGCATGGTACGTAGGAATCCTCTATGAGGTTCAAGCCACATTGCTCGGTCGTTCGTTCACGTCGAGTTTCGCCCTCATCCAGCATGACGTTAAACTGCACGCCTCGTCCCGCATGACGTTAAACTGCATGCCCTCATCCAGCATGACGTTAAACTGTATGCCCCTCTTGTCCCACATGACATTAAACTACACACCCATATGAACTACGAGGTCTTTGATCCATGTCAAGGCATGGTATGTAGGAAGCCTTCCAAAGGTTCAAGCCCACCATTCATTGGACCAAGGTCCACTTTCACGTCGGTTCGCCGAAAAAACACCACCTGAACTATGAGTTCTTTGATCCATGTCAAGGTATGGTACGTAGGAAGCCTTCCAGAGGTTCAAGCCCACCACTCATTGGACCAAGGTCCACTTTCACGTCGGTCCACCGACAAAGCCCCCATATGAACTAAGAGGTCTTTGATCCCTGTCAAGGTGTGGTACGTAGGAAGCCTCCACAAGGTTCAAGCCCACCCATCATCTAATTCACGTCTAGTTCTACCTACGTCCAGCATGACGTTAAACTGCAATTCCAGTCCGACGGAAAGCCGTTGTGACTAACCCGAACTACGAGGACTTTGATCCATGTCAAGGCATGGTACGTAGGAAGCCTCTATGAGGTTCAAACCCACCATCCGGTCGTTCTGACCTCATTCACGTCGGTTCACCCCCGTCCCGCATGATGTTAAACTGCATTCCCCAATCCAAACTACGAGGATTTTGATCCGTGTCAAGGCATGGTACGTAGGAATCCTCCCAGAGGTTCAAGCCCATCTCCCATCGGACCAAGGTCCCTCATTTACGTCGGTTCGTCGACACCCACCGCTCGTCGTTTATTCACGTCAGGGTTCACTATCGTCCCGCATGACGTTAAACTGTATTCCATCAATCCTTTGAACTACGAGGACTTTGATCCATGTCAAGGCATGGTACGTAGGAAACCTTCCCAAGGGTCAAGCCCACCACTAGTGGACCCACGGGTCTAATTTCATGTCGGTACGCTGACAATGCCCATCAGACCAAGGTCCACCTTCACGTCGGTTTACCGGCACCATCCCGAACTACGCGGACTTTGATTCCCTGCCACGGGGATACGTAGGAGGCCTCTTCAAGGTTCAAGCCCAACTTCACCATCGCCCCTACGATGGTCCCATTTCCCTCCCCCACCACTCCATTAATCAACCTATCACCCATCCCGATTCTCGCCCGGACCATCTTATCCCGGTGAGACCGTGTCGGTACGCTCTTCTTCACAGCCGCCCATGGGCTGGCCCCGGTATCGACATCCCTTCAAGGAGGATCCCTCAATCCGATCTATCCTAGATAATGCTCTGGTTGGGTTGATCCGTCTCCGCTGGACGTTAAACTTGTGGCATACCCTGTGTTAAACACGGGAAGCTGAGGAAAACCTCAGATATGCATCTATGGCATATAATTCCCCGCGTTCGATGTGGGATGCCTCGGGCTTCTACGCCCCCGAGAAGCCTTGTGACCAAGGATAACAGACAGACATGCCAGGTCCCCTAGCATCCAGACATGCTACTGATGCCTCAACGTGACTACTCCCCTGATTGAATGTTGCTGCCCTGACTGGACCCTTTGGAATGTCCCGACAGAAGCAGTGTAATTAACCGGCGTCCATGGAAACATGGCACTGGGAAGAGTTTCACGAACTACGTATTAAATCTATGAGGGAGACCCGGACTAGGTGACGAGTTCTGAGGAGGAATCCACAGGAGGAAGAACCGACATCCCATCATCCCGTTTCGATCAAGGAGCAGACATCCCTGAATAAGGAGCGAATGACGCCCGCCTTTGGAAAGCGGGAATGCGGGGCAACAGAGCGCCGCACGTCCTCCTCCGCGGACGGAACGGATGCGCGCGCACGCCCCGACGAAAGCGTCAGAAACACAAATGTATTGTTACTCGCTTTGGTCTGAATAATTAACCTATGGTTTCCATTGCCTTGATGAACAGTATCTTTCATAGGTATTTTTATTTATTTTCCATGGTATTTGTTGATAAAATTTTGGTTTACTCATAAATTAGAAATAACCATGAAGAGAACATAGAGATCGTATTGAGAATTTTTCACTATCACTTACTTTATGATAAATTTTATAAGTGTGACTTTTGGAAATAAGATGTCTCTTTCCCTAGACATGTCATTTCTGCGGAAAGAATATCTGTTGGCCTAGGGTAGATTGAAGTTCTGATTGTATGGAATCAAACCAAGAATATATTTGATATAAATATATTTCTACGATTATATGGCTATTATATTTTCTTCGTTTGATATTTCTATAAGATTAATTTCCCCATGAATTCATTAAAAATTGATATATATTTCTATTGGAATTTATATTGTCAGAATTCCTTTTAGTAGAAAGAAACCTATCTCACTTGGGAACCAATATTCATTATAATAGAACTTGGTTAGGGATATGTGGTATATTTTGATGCATCTAGGTCAGGATTGGGTTATGTTCTTATATCGAGATATCATGTTGTTGCCTACAGATCAAGGTAGTTTCAAACACATGAAATGAATTATTTGATGCATGACTTGGAATCATCTACAGTAGTACATTACTCAAAAACATGTGACCACTATCTATTTTAGGAAAATGTAACATTCTTCATTGATAATAAAAGTTTTAAACAAATATTCTCCCATATTTTGATTTAGAGAACCAAATTGTGGCACTCTAATATTTCTAAAAACAGATTCTTCTAGCATATTACCATTCAAAATGGGTTATTCAGTCAGGTACGCTTAAAATTTACACTAAAATGAATGACCATTTATGGTGGGTAGGTACAAAAAGAAATATTACACATCATTTCATGAATATTTTTACTTTTCAATAGGTAAAGGATGATCATAAATTTCCATTTGGTATGTTGTAATCTATTCCCATAATTATTTGAAAATAGGTGGAAATTTCCCTAGACTATGTCACTAGTATGCTGTAGATGGTTCAAAAATAATATGATATCTGGTTAACTATGGATCAACTCACAAAGCTAGTAAAATTTCTCACAAAAAATAGTCTATCATGGTATGGGATGTAGTAAATCTATATAATCAGGACATTTTTAAGTTGGATGGAGTAACAATATCTATTATCTTTGATAGAGATAATTGTTTTGATTCTGGGTTTTGTTTATTTTTGTAACAGGCTCTTGCTACCAAATTTGACATGATCATAACATAGAATCCCTTAATGGAAGTACAATTAGAACTTACGATTTAGATGATAGAAGGTATTATTAGAGCTTAGTTATAGATTTTGGTGGTTTATGGGAAGAACATACACCTTTAATAAAGTTATCATATAATAAATGTTATCATGAAATGATATATATGTATATATACAAGGAATTGTATTGGAAACCACGTCAATATCTATTTTTTGGATATAACCAAGATAAAATTCAATAATTAGACCTAGCCTTATATATGATACAATAAAAAATATTTTTATGACTAGGAAATGGATGGTTATGACCAAGATATGATAGAAGTAATATGAAAATCTTCATCACTTCCCATTATGTTTTGATGCATGTATCCTTGAATTTATCAATGTTTCACCATGACTTGTTCAACATAGTTTTGAAAATAATAAAAACTATCTCCTCATTATCTGAGACCTATTGTGATTCTAGAACATATCAATGAAATTGTATATCGATTATATTTACCATTGAGATTCAGTGCTATCTTTAATGTTTTACATGTCTTATAACTAAAGAAGTACCAACCAGATCTTAGTCATGTGATTAGCTACGATCATCTGAATCTTGTGCATGATGAAAAATTTATCAATGAACTGATTCAAATTCTTGATAGATATAAAACAAACTTTTGAGAGGGAACTTTTTACTTATTACGAGTGTTATGAAAGAATGGTCAAATTCAAGAAGAGAATTAGGAACAAGATTAATTAGTGTCTGATAAATGGTTATAACTCATCAAATAAAATCCCAATCACCATGTTTTTGAGGATGAAAATACTAATGTAAAAGAGAATATAAAAACCATGGTTTGAGGTTTTTTATTATTTTAGGGTGTCCATTTTGAGTTTTGGAATGTTGGTTTAGATAACCAATTATGTTAAGAGGAATAAAAAGTGAAGAAGTTGAAATATGACTAATAATTGATACACACTTTTATTGGTTATTCATGGTGTGAATAATACATGGGTAGTTTCCATTAGTTTTATTCAAGTTGTGAATATAGTTCTGGTATTTTATGTGTGGCCACTTGAATTTCAGCATAAATGGCTAATTTGAAGGTTCAGGGTGTGAAATCATCTTTCACATTATTAATTCATCTATTTTAGCCATCCATTTTAATTCCATATCCCTTGAAATATAATTAGACTCTTTATATTTCCTTGTAAACTCCAGGATCTCTCTAGGTGTGTTGTTGATGATATTTTACTTATTTTCTACATTCTCACCAATTCTACAAACCTTGGATCTTAGAAATAAATTTTAAGGAATCTATTCTCCCATTGTAATATAAATCTGATCATTCTCTCTTGAATGGAATGAAAAAAGAGTCTAGACATTTGAATCATGGAATGATTATTTTTGTCAAACCCTTTTTGGGTAGGTATTTTCCATCTTTCGACTTTCTCTAGAATATAAAGGCTCTTTGATTTATAAAATATTTTGTTCCTACTTTAAAATTAAATTATCATACTAAAACTTTTCTAGTTTTCACACTCACTGGTTGGTTTTTGAATCATGGGTTGTGGGTGATACCCAATAGGTGGTTAATGAATTTATTAACTGATATTCCTAAAATAAAGAAAATATTATGATGTGTGAACTTGGAATATCATGGTTAGCATGTTTTCATGTTTATTGGACCTTGTGTTGAGGTACATGATTAGAGGGCCAGATTAGGCCAATGGTTATCACTATGCTATGACATTTTGGGGGATGGATCTCCACTCTTGATAATGGGAGATTTCATTTGTAATGCATGGGTTTTTGTGTGAGAGTGTAATGGTTATTCCAAGTGATTTTAAAATAGATGATCTAATTCCTATGAGAACTATATTTCTAGTGAACTACTATTGAATTTCTTCTTATATATGTTATATATAAATTGTGGAACTGTTTAAAATTCTTGATGTATTGCAACACTATTTTATAAAAAAACTATGAGATAACCTAATTATTATTTTAGTGGTATGGGAGAAAAGTATTTTGGGGATTTACTATTGGTTTTTCATACTAAACCCATGATTATAAACATCGGTACATATATAAATGTTATTTTAATTGATTGAATATGGTGTAAAGTGTTATATTTCACTAGTAGATAATCTTGATAATCTATCCTGGATGTTAGGGATATATCTTGGGAGTTTTTTGTATTCTAGGAGTCTTGATTTGTGTCACCTTGGTTCCCGTGTCTTTCTTTATTTTGTTATATTAGTCATTTCTTTCTATTGTTTATTCTATCACTATTTATTTTTATTCTTATACATTTATTTTTTACTTAGTCTCACACATTATTTATATAGTTTTATTGGCCATATTTATTTTTTGATTGTATATGTGTTGGTGTGTGTGTCTATAAAAAGGGTAAAACATTCCCTCTCTATCTTTCTAAAATCAAACATTTTTTTTCCAAACTATGGTGTCTCGGTAATGTAACCTAAGATTAGTGGAACCTCAAATATATAAAATCCAATGATTAGGGATAGTTTGATTCATATTATATACACTCCTAAAATATTAACAATATATAATTCATCAACATGATAAAAATAGAAGGATATCTATTTCATATATTAAAGAACTCAAGTAATATTTTAAATAACTCAAGTGAAGAGACACAAAAGAGAATGTTCAGTGATTAAATGGTCAAAGTGTAAGAACCTCATTTTTATATGAGGTATAAATCCTCTAATTTTAAGTTTAATTATTTGGTTTTGACCTCATTTTAATGACCAGTGAGGATATAGAGGAAAAAATTTTGTTCGGGGATTGTTCAGTGTTTGGAACCCCGACTGGGGGAAGAATCAACTGGGCCTATTGGTTAGTAGAAACCATACATACTATTCAATATGGTTTATCCTAAACATGTGTGGTGTCCAATGAGTAAAAGTGGTCTGCATGATTTAATGAAACCATGAAACTCAGACTGCATGCCCATACAGGGGCTCTGAAATTTTTAACACTTGGAAATAGCATAGTTCTCACACAAATTTCCAAATCGTGTGAATGAACTATTCACATGAACCATATGAGGGGGTATTGAGGCGGTGCATGGAACACAATTGGCACATAGTTTGGCCAACCATGATAACAAACCACATGACCTGTAAAACTTTGGAGAAATTACCATTTTACTTAATAATATAATAACCTAAACCTTTATTTTCTTTTATTGATTCTAGTAGACAACCATCATATTTTATCCCATTGAGCTCATCCTCTCATTAAGCTAGGTTCTTGGAAAAATCTTCTGTCTATACTTTGATTCTACTTCTGATCATCTCATTGGATTCATGATAGTGAGTTCTCTATTCATCTTTCACCTTTCCTTATTTTTCATCCTATTGATAGAGTTATTTAGTTGAAGGCTCATATTCTTTATTTTCAAGGTGCTCATCAGTTTTACTATATTATTCTGATCTAGACTAAACAGAAGGAAAATAATAGATGAGTGATCCTATATAAGAAAAAGGTAAATGGTATAGTAATTATCCATCAATGTCATGATTTTTTATATTATAAGTTGTCTTCCACACACCTGTTTTACTATGAGTTTCCCCTAACATGAATCTGCCTTTAATTGGATTCCCCATTCTGGATCCTAATGAAACTTATAGATCCCATAAGATGTTGGCAGTTGTCAACCTCAATGTGATCCATCCCTTTTGAGTGTTCCATCTATATGATTATTTTATGTTCATGGAAATATAACCAAACACCTATTACTGTGTTTGGTTAAACTCCTAAAATGTGATATTATCAATTAAAATGGATAATTTTTGTTTTATAGCATGATTACCACACTTATAAAATTATTTTTAATTAAATGGAGGATGATTGGTGCAACCAAATCACTTGATTTAAATAGGATAATGCTTACTACCCTATGAAAGAAAAATGCGATTGAATTATGAACTACCTATTGGCTATTAATAAATCCCTTGACTACATTTCACTATTATGATAAATGGGCATGGTGACCACTATGATTTATGATTTACAGACCTGAAGTCCCTTTACAATTTTAATATAAATTCATGAAATTACTCCTACTATTGTTACGTATAGGCTTGGCGTCTATTATTCTATTATGATATATGGGCATGGTGACCCTTATAGTTATGATACATGCATGGAATCCCTATTGTTATGATATAGTAATTAAAACCCTTATTATTAATGATATATAGTCATGGAGACCCTAATGAAATATAATGAATGGGAACAAAGACCCTTATTAGTTATGATAAATGGGAATAGAGACCCTTATGGATTATAAAACATAGTCCTGGAGACCATAATGGTATGATTAGGGCATGAATACCCTATTATTATGATTTGGGCATAGAGACCATATTGTTATGAAAATGGGAATGATTTATACTATTCTTATGATATGGGTCATGTCGTCCCCTATTATTTTGATACTGGGAATGGTGTCCCTTGACACTTGTGAGACTCATGCTACTACCAATGATTACAAAGTTATGTCTTGGGTTCAATCTAGTATCAGTATTAATATATATGGCTATAGAAGACACTATATATACAAATCACATATATGTATACATATGGATACTTGTACATAGATTATCTAATCGAGGATAAAGTAGGGAGTGTCAGCCTAGTGTCTTGTAGGAAACATAGCCGACCCTTTATAGATTTTATTACTCCTTATCAATTTTATATCTGTACACTGATCATAGTATATGAACTGATTAGGTATTTATAGGATTTTTTGGTGGTGGAATATTGAGTTTATATCACACCCTATCTGGGATGCTGATGGTACCCAAAAAGATTATGTAGTTAGGGGTAGTGATAGGGGAAAATTCCTAGTGGTTGATGTTTTATTTTATAATAGCATGGGTGTGGGTAAGCACATGATCAAGATATGGCTCATGATTCTATTAAATATATAATTTTTTTCTTTTTTTCTTCGGATTTGTGCATTATGTTGGATGCTTACTACCATGTCTGTCTATTTACTTTTGATAGATACAAGACATATAATCATTTTTATATGAGATTGGATATTGTTAATTTTTGTTATGTGTTAATTTTGGACTCTATACCTTCCACTTTGAGTTGTTTATTATTCTTCATCTATTTATCTATTTTTTATTCATTTCACTATTGTGCTAGTCTGATCACAAGGACATAGTCTCCCTACTGTACCACATTGGACCCTCAATGATAGTCTATAGCCTCTGGTACATAGGGAGGAACTCTTTAGGAAATGTGACCCATTGGATCAGGGCATTGTTTAGTGGAATCTGGGTTGGGTATTCACAAAGTGGTATTATAAGGGATTCTTTTAATTTTTATTATCATTTGGGATTATTTGATTGGAGATTAGGAATGCATCAAAATTTGGTAATGAGATATTCCTAGGAGTAGCTAAAACATATACATGGAAATTAAAAATTACCTCATATAGACATTATATTCAGGTTTGTACTTATTAAGGTTTCCTTGATTCAACTATTTGGTAACACACATGATCTGAAATTTTTCTTTTTATGATTGAATTTTATATTTTATCCCTATCTGATATAACAAGGAACCACTATCATGAATAAATATAGGAACTGTACAAGATTTATATATATCATGAATTATTCCATTAGATGTTTATATTACCACATTCATTACTTATAGATTTTTTGGTTCTTTATTTCTATGTCCATGAATTGTTTTAAAATTTAGGGAAGGGATATGTTAAGTGGGAGGTTTCTATTGAATGGATTCCACAATTCAATTTATAATGCTCATGGCCCCATAAACATTAGATGTGGTGATTCATATAGTTCATCCTTTTAAAGATAAATGTTATAAAAATGTGAATGAAATTAAGTGAAGTTGAATTATTAAGTTAAATTGTGAAAATTAAATAGGGATTTGAATTGTAATTTAAATATTTTTTCCTCTATAAATTGCAATTGATTATCTATTTATCAAGAAAATTGTGGTGTAACATAGTGTTTTACCTAGAACCAAACTTAGTAGTGGGAAGTAGGTAACAAATCTGCTGTAATATATGATTGTTCTTATCACCCATACCTAGTTCTAGGAGTAGGTAGAGGGGTGTGACTTTTATAAAGGAAGGATTTTACCAATCCTATTTATATACCGACAAAATTATCATTGGTAAATACTATATAATCAGTGATTTTGAAATTTTTAGAGCTATTCCACCATGAAAACCTCTAGTCATGCTCCAGGAGGGTGGTAATGACCATGATCTAGAGGTGGTGGACCTTGAGCCACCAGTGATACCTCCAGCAGTGCCCCTATTTAACCACCTATTATCCCTGACGTAGGTGATGATTTTTGGTTTCAAGTTCGGTTTCTAAATATTATAAAAAATACACTGAGAGCTCTGTGACCATCCCCTACTATGGGAGAGTTAACTCAGGAGTTTTAAAAATAATATCCAACAACTTTTTTAGTATTTGGTGATCCCAAGATGAAATTTTGTTTCTTGAGATAGTCTTATCTATCTTTGGACATATTGAGACACCTTATTAGAGGAGAGTTAAGCTTAATTATTATATTCTTTTAGGATCTTCCAAAAAATGATGGGATGTTATGAACCATAAAGATCAGTACCAAAAAGTGATTTGGATGGATTTCCAATCATTCTTAAATGACTATTTCATCCCCAAGACCCTGAGGGATGATTTTTTAGGGATTTTATGTACCTAAAACTGGGGTTTTTTATATAATATTTATCTTTCTTATAGAGACTAAATTTTTTTGCCTATCTATACTACGGATGAGCTTGAGAAAGAAAGAAAATTTGAGTATGGACTTAGGGATCCCATTCATTCTTAGGTGAACATTTTCTAGTTGAATAACATGTATGATATAGTAAAGTGAGATATTATCACTAAGTAGAACCTTATATAATTAGATGGTATGATCCAGGGTGGTTCGGAACTAAGTTACGTTACTTGTTAGACTAGAAGTCAGAATTATTATTTTAAGGCTACATGTGGGAGAAATGATAGCTAGGTGACACCCACTGATAGTTAAATGATTTTTCAGAAATGTTGGAAGCCTGGGAATAAAAAGCCTCAATACCCCAGAGGCCCCATTGAGTGATTAGTCTAGGGAAGGTTGGGAAATCTTCAGCAATTTTGTAGGACCTTAAAATCTATTCATAGAGGGAGATGATCCATATGAACTCTTCCTTTAGAAGTAGGATCAAGATAACCTCTCTAAATTGGTAGCTGGAGTACTACCAGACGTACAAGCATCATAGGAAGTCCTGGACAAGGTAGTCTAGATTTTGATTCACAATTCAAGTAGAGTGGACCCGCTCAAGGTAGTTAGGTTACTGTACAAGGCTATGGACCAGGATAGATTTATTCAGTGAAACGATGACAAGGGGATCAATGTGATTGGTCATATACTATTTGAGGTACTATTCTAGAAGCCTATACTACTGTGTCTACCTTATTTGATACAATTTCTTCACATTACTTTATCTTTGTGGCTATTATAAAAATACTTCGGCATAATATTTAATACTTCTATGGAATTATAAAACATGAAACTCCATTGTGATTTCATTTAGATAGTGTATGTCTCTATAATGACTTTCCTATTGATTTTATTTCTTATAGGATATCTCTATCCTCAAGATAATGGACTTCAATGTCATTCTTAGGATGGACTGGTTAGTCCCCTATCACACCTATGTGGATTGTTATCATCATAGGGTGTCGTTTAATTCACCAGAGGGTGGTACTAATACTCACATGGGAAATTGGAATGTCTTAGAAATAATATATGATTTGATCTTCTTGAGCTTGGTGGAGGGAACAACCAATTTGCTAGACTTTATATGAATGATTAAGGATTACATAACACCGAGTTTCCTACTGTAGTTGATCATTTTATGGTAGCATTCCATGATGATTTTTCTAGACTAACTTCTACAAGATAGGTAGAATTTACTATCGAGATAGTGCCAAAATCTCCACCGGTATCCATTCCTCCTTACCTGATGGCTACTATCGACTTGCAGGATCTGAAGACGAAACTAGAGGATTTATAAGCCAAGGGTTTTATATGGACCAATACTTCTCCATGGGGTTTACCAATAATTTTTCCAAGAATGTGGATGGTACCCTCAATATTTGTGTGGACTAAAATAAGTTGAAATAGCTTACTATGAATAACTGGTTTCCCTTACATAAAATTGATGATCTATTCAACCATATTAGATGAGGGAGGGTATTCTCAAAGATAGATTTAAGATCAGAATATAACTAGGTGTGTGTAGACCTTTAAACAAATCACACATGACTTTCCACAGTTGGTATGGATTATAAGAGTATCTGGTTATACCGTTCAGTCTTATGAATGTGAATTCCATTTAAATAGCTTTCATGAATCATAATTTCCACATGTTTTTGGATTAATTAATTGTGGCCTTCATAGAAGATGTCTTTTTATATTATCATACTTGAAGAGACAATTCCAACAATCTTGAGATCATTCTGAATAAACTTATAGATTAATTACTATATGATAATGTCACTAGGTTCCACTTATAGATTGGAAATTTTCACTTATTGGTTCATATTATCTCATAGATAAGAGTATCAATTGTCCTAGAGAAGGAGAGATTTATAGTTACCGAGGGTAATACCAAGTTATTTTATGATATAAATAGCTACTTAGAGTTACCTAGTTATTATAGGTAATTCATGAATGACTTCTCATGACTTGAAAATCCTCTTATAGGCTTGACTAAGAAGGCTGTGAAGTTTATATAGTTAGAAGCTTATGAGACAACCTTTAAGGAGTTGAAAGAGAGAATGAATTTAGCACCGATCCTGATTCTTTGATAGTCAATTTGAATCTATATAGTGTATCGTGATGTATTGAGAATAAGTCTTTGAGATGGTTTGATGTAGGAAGATCAAGTCATTACATACGGGTCACAACAGCTGAGGCCTCATGAGTGTAATTACCCAACTCACTATCTTGAGTTCGTAGATTTTGTTCAGGTTTTTCATTTTTGGAGGCATAACTCATTGGTAGAGTGTTTTGTGGTGTTTATAGAACTCAAAACACTTGAGTATATTTTCACACAGCATGAATTGAATCGTAGGCATATAAAGTAGTTTGAATATCTACAGTTCTTTTAATTTGATACTGCTAATATTCATGAGAAATGAAAAGATGTTGTCGTTTCTCTAAACATGAGGAATTAAACACAGGTACTTTAGGTGTACAATAGAAAGTGGAAACTTATGGCTCTATCTTTTGAGATACACATAGAGGTTTAAGGCCATCATGGATAGTGTAAAATTTCATCGCTATCAGTGAACTCTTCACTTATAGAGAAATTTAGTATTAGGCAGTTTTCAGATCCTAAAGGCTTGGTCTTATAGGGAAATTATTTCTATGGAGGACCCGCTTATGGATTGGTCTATCGATTGAGATGACATCCAATATATATATGGGAGTATATATGTTTCAATAAATATTATAGAGGAGATGATGCGATATTCACATGCATCTTAGTGGGCTATGCACCCAGGTATCTCTATGATGTATCATGATATGTTATGCCAGTATTGGTGTACTGGGATGAAAATTCAGATTTTTGGTTTTATCACTAGGAGTTCCACCTGTCAGAAGGTGAAGGCAGAGAACCAGTGACCTGTTGGTTGTTACATTCATTTCTAACCCTGAAATGAAAATGGGAATATGTTGAAATGAATTTTTTGGTTGTATTACTAGGGTCTCCTCATTCTAGAGACACATTTTGGGTATTCATGGATTGAATGAAAAAATTATCACTCCACCTTCCTATATAATAGTATTTCTCAGTTCAATCCTAAAAAACATGGTGATTAGAAGGGGTTATAACCCCTTCTAAACACATTAGTAGTATTTACCGATAACCTCCTCTAAAGTGACCTACAACTCTGAATAGAGCTAGTTTTGGTTAAGGGATGGTAAAATGGGGTTTAATTTAGTGGGGATTATATTAGAGGGGGTTCTAAACCCCTAGACATTTTCCCAAAATTCACCACAAACAGGTCAGTTAGGGGTAGTTAAAACTACCCCTATCTTTCCCCTTTTAATGTATACAATTTTGTTTTTTTACCCTGGATCCCCCTAACACCTCCACCTAAAGCCCTTGACTACCCGTGGAGACCCCCTGAAGTCATTGACACCCCCACCTGACACCTAACACCCATGACTACCTGTGGAGACCCCATGGATGCCCCAAACCACCTCCTGATTTACCATAGATAACCCCCAACACCCCACCTAACACCCATAACGCCCGGTGGAGTCTTGAGAAGAACCCTGAAAAACCCCACTTGATGCCCCGTGGAGACCCCCTTGATGTACCATGTGGAAAACCTGATGCCCTATGGAGAATAACCCCCTAACAACCCTCACCACCCCCACCTGTATAGAACCCATGAAACCCTAGCCCCCTGACGCCCGAAAAAACACCATGACACCCCCTCGACACCCAACGGACAAAGGACACACCTCATGTGTGCCACGATACTGCAAACCGACAACTAACTGAGGGCTAAAAAATTGTGGCTGATGGTAATAAAAGACGAGAGTAGCTCCTAAGAGTTATATGCCTTAACCAACCGAGTTTAGTTAATTCTATTAAAATACATACAATAAAATATATTTATTTACATATAATCAGTTATATTTATTTACATAAAAAAATTATATATATGTATATAAATATTTTTGTGTATATAAATATAAATAATATAAAATATTTGGGTATATATTATATATTTGTGTATTATATTTATGTATAACATATATTTTTATAATATATATATATATATGTATTATATCTATGTATATATGATATATATAAATAATTATATTTACATATATAAATATATATTTATACATTTACATTTGTGTTTGTATGTATTTATGTATTTATATAATATTTATAGATATAATATAATTATAATATATATATATTTATATAATTAATTTTATATACTTGTATATATGTGTGTTTCTATAACAATAATATTATTATTTATTATTATGACATATATTTTTTAAAACTATAACAATTATATGTTGGTTTTATAAATACCAACATATAATGAATTATATTTATGATTTATATATTTTATGATTTATATAATACATATATTATATATTTATGTATGTAATTATATACATTTATATTATATAATGTATACACACATATACATATACACAAAATATTAAATACATTCCGATAATAGGAAATATATAATATAATTAAATGAATTATATATATATATATATATATTGACTAAATTAATTTATAATTAATATGGTATAAATATATACATATATAAAATAATTATATAATATAAATAAATTAATATATTATAAATACTTATAAAATAATATATAAAATACAAATATATAATATATATTTTTATATTTATAATTAATTATGTCTATTTTGTAAATATTTGTATAAATAATATAATATAAATGTATTTATACATCAAAATTCTGTAAAAATGCATTTAATATAATATATGTATAATATAAGTCATAATATAAATATATAGTATTTACAGAACCATATATAAATTCTATATATTTGAATATATTTATTTATAATTATACTTATATTATGTATTCCAATATTTAAGATGTATACATTTTTGTTTAAATGTATAAGTATTTATTTAATGTATTTATATAATATATATATATATATATATGTTTATAATGCATTTAAATAAATTTATATAATGTGCTTATGTAATATATATACACACACACATACACATGCGTGCACACACATATAATTTATAAAATTAGATTTTATATTAGTCTTATTTTAAAAAATAAATAAAAATTAAGTGGGGTTAAAAAAACCCTCTAATAAAATTGATTAGAAGTGGTTAATGAACCTCCTATAATATCATGAATTAGAGGGGGTTCAAAACCCCCTCTAATGTAATAAATTAGAGGCGGTTCACAACCCCCTCTAATCTCTTAAATTATATGGGGTTGCAAACCCACTTTAATTTCTTAAATTAGAAGGGGTTCCAAACCCACTCTAATCTACGAGATTAAAATAACTTCATAACCCCCTCTAATTTATTATATTATAGGGGGTTGACAACCCCATATAATACCAAACATTATAGGGGGTTCAAAACCCCCTTTAATATCGAAACATGTATATATATAGCGCCTCTAAAATTTAACCTAACATATAACACTACTAATTGTAAAATTAGGCGTGGGTTTGACATAAAAACCACTAAAATCAAACAAAATATCAATAAAAAAATTCTAAAAAATTTAGTGGGGGTTGGGAACCCCCTCTATGTTCGATGATTAGTAGGGTTTGTGTATAACCCCCTCTAAAATGACTTTAGAGGGGGTTGTGAATAACCCCCTCCAAGAACTTCTAATCAGCTATTTTTTGTAGTGGTTGATGAGTTGGGAAGGATGTATGTCCATGAGATTATACTACTATATAGGGTCCCTCGTACTATCATTTTAGATAGGGACACTCATTCACAACGAGGTTATAAAAGGGGTTATAGAGACTATGGGTATATAGATGATTCTGGGAATAGAGTTTCACCCTAAGACTGATGGCTAGTTAGAATGGATGATATAGGGGTAGGAGGACATGCTCCATGAATCCTTCCTTGATTTCAATGGTTCATGGATGAAGAATATACCTCTTATTTTGTTTTCCTACAATAATAGATTTCAGTAAAAAATTAAGATGGTTCTTTATGAGGCCTTTTATGGTAAGCAATTTCATTCACCTCTATGTTGGTTATAGTTAGGGGATACATCACAACTAGGTCCTCATCTCATACTGTTAACTTCAGAGAAGGTGTAGCTAATATGAAAACATATGTCTATTACTTAATATAGATATAAATATTATTCCTATCACCATCAACAACCTCTAGAGTTCTAGGTTAGGGATTGTGCATTCTTATAGGTATCACTCATACTTGGGTATAAATATATATAGAGGTAAGGGACGTCATTGGCTCATTTTTCCTGGTAATTTGAGATATTGGATTGAGTAGGGCCATTAGAAAATCATTTTATATTTCCCCAGAGCAACCATACCATGAATGATTCATTCCACGTTTCACAGCTACACTATTTCCATGCTGACCATCTCATACATTTTATCCTAAAGAATTATATGATGATTCTTCTTTTGAGGAGTAACCAATACACATCATTGGTCAGATCATAAAGGATATCCAAGTCCAGTATTTCAATTTACTATGGGTATTATGGTTGCACAACCGAGTACAATATGAGCCTTGGGAGAGGGAGTCTAGAGTACATGCTTATTGACCAATGTTGTTCTCAGACAGTGTTTCACCACCCTTTGAATGACAACTCATGGACGAGTTTCTTTATGTTGGATGACTATAAGAAATAAAATTTTGTATGAGGTAAAAATCCTTTATTTTTTTAGTTTAATTAGTTGGTTTTTACCTAACATTTTTTCTTAGTGATGATATGGAGTAAATGAGTGTGTTTCGGGCTTTTTTAAAGATCAGAACCCCGACCTATGGAAGAAATCACTGGGCCGCACGGTTAGTAGGAACCATGTAGCCGATCCTACATAGTTTCTTCTAACCATGTGGGGTATCTAGTGATAAGAATTGGGCCATAAAATTTGATAAAACCATTCAACTCAAGATGCGCACCTATGCAGGTTCTATTTAGTTTTTAACAGAGGGAAATATCACGGTTTTTTCATGGTTTCCCAAACAATGTGCATGAACCGTGTGATGGGGATATTGAGGTAGTGCATGAAGTACAGTTAGAGAATGGTTTGGCCAACCATTCAATCAAACTATGTGAAACCTAAATGTTGGAAAAAATTAACATTTTCTCTTAAAATTATAATAACCCAAACCCCTCTTTTCATTTCTTTATTCCAACGAACAACCACCATGTTTTAGACCTTTATGATCAATCTTCCATCAAGCTAGGTTTTTGGATAACTCTACCCTATAGACCCCAATTCGACATGAAATCACCTCATTGGATGGACTCCAATGAGTTCTCTATTAATATTTCCCTATTTATCATTTTTTTTCTCTTGAAGATGTTATTTAGGTATAGGATCATGTGCCCTACTTTAAGGGTGTTCACCAGTTTAACTATTTTCTTCCAATATGGACCAAAACAAAGGCCAATTCTATAAAATTTCTCCTATATAGACATAAATTAAGTGGTATAGTTATTATACCTTGATGTAATGATGAATTATATTATGAATTGGGCACTGAATGATGGTTTTACCATGTTTTGCCCCTAAAACAAGTCTCCCTTTAATTGGTTTCCCCATTCTAGAACCTAATGACACTTTTAGATCCCACAAGGCATTTGAGGTCAACGACCTTAATGTGATCCACCCCATTCCAGTGTTCCATCTATATGATTATTCGACCATCATGGATATATAACCAAAAAACCTACCATTGTGTTTGGTTCGACTTCTAAAATGCTACATCATCAATGAAAATGGATAATTATTGTGGTGTATAATAATTAACACACTTATCAAACTATACTAGGTTAAATGTAGGTTAAGTTGTGTGGCCACATCACCTGATTTAAATAGGAAAATGTTTAGACCATTGTTAATGATAATTATATTTAATTATGAGCTACCTATTGGGTCTTATTAAAGCCCTTGACTAATTTTCACTATTATTATAAATGGGAACAATGACCCCTATAGAATCCGGGTTTGGAAGTCACATAAATAAAATGAAAATTGATATGTTAAGAGCATAAACAAGTATTTAAATGCTTTGGACAAATTTACTATGTTCATAAACAAAGATCATCATCAGTTTCACATGGAAATAAGAATTATTATAATAAATTGAGAAAGAAAATAACACACAAGGACCATGAAAATAGTATGTAGGTCAGGTTATTATGGAACCAATGTCTCACCATTGACTTAAGTTCAAGGGGAAAATATACAATTTTTCCTAGGAAGGACTTATGTACACAAAAACACAATGAAAGAAGAAACAAGTATCATGTAAAATCGATTGTAAAATGAATATCTAGAGAAAAATAGACTGGGATAACTTTAACTGAGATTTGTTTTACTCGTCAAAATCCTCCATTCTTGTGAATGATCATTTTAATCAATGATTCCTCATTTAGGATCAATTTCATATAGGTTTATCACTATACAGGTTCACCATAACTATCTACGTTCATTATCATAAAATTATATCATGACTCAATTCATGATAAATAACTATTAGATTGATCACAATCGAACATTGATTGTTGCAGTTAGGAATCAATAGGGATCAGTAAATTTACTTATATATCTATAAGGATGATGATGTGGTCTACCTCAATTGATCATACTACTTTTTTGAATATAGAAAACATCTATAGATCCCCTCTTCTCACCTCTGCACTCAATCAAGCAAACAAGATCACTAAGAGAGGTGTCTATTATCTATTGAATTTTGGGAGATATTTGAACTAATATAATGAAGAATCAGGGATCCCCCAAGTGAAAAATTATTTCCCAGATCAAGGCTAATAACGTGATGGGGGGAGAGGTTGAATAAGTGTATATCAATTTCTTTAAATGACCCTTTCCAATGATATTGTTTCAATTTTTTTAAAAAAACTATCTCCCTCAAAACTAGTATGAACTAAAAAATCATAAAATAGGGACATAATAAATTTTACTTAGAATAATCAAAGTATGATAATTCAAGTATTTTGAAACAACTACGTGTAGATGCCCTTGAAATAATATGAATACTATTTTTATTGTAATTTTAAGGAACCACACTAACTATTGAGGACCAAAAACTTTATAGAAAACCGAAAGAATCACTATACTCCCTACAATATGGAACGTACTAGTCCAATTTCACTATATTTTCCTTCCTGTAATAATAAATTGATTTTGAATAAAGGATTGTATAGTAATCATATCCAGTTTCATTAGTCTATTTAACTCTGTAAGTTTCTAGTAGGATAGACTCCGGAAAATTCTTTCTTTCCCTCTAGCATTCTAATGAATACTATAAAATTAATCATTTACTTTGTTATTTCTTCCATCACTCATCCTAGAAAATATCTCCTTTCATACCTGTTGTGAATTTTTCTTTGAAAATCCCTTTAATTATTCTTATTTTTAAGAAAAATAACTCCTCCATTTTAATACCCATTATCTATTTTCTTTCAATTCATTTAGAAATAATTATACTTATTTTTCTGGGTAAAAGGGTCGAGTCATCTTCTGTAATATTCACACAATTATTTTTATTTTAGACATTTAATATCTTCTGAAAATGGAAAGTTTACATTGTGAATATTTCATGAGGGTTTGATTTTGATTCCATTATTAAATATTGGTTTCAAACCATTATCTTTATATTCTATATCATGATATGACTCTTTCCTATAACTGTAAAGAAACCACAACACTAAAAAATTTACTTATATATATAGATTATCTATGGAGTGATAAACCTCTACGGAATGGACACATCTAGAATGATAGAGCCCCCAAAATCCACCTCACTCAAGTCACACCATGGAAATACTTCCCAAAGAGTGATTTAGTTCATTATATTTTATAGAAAATGAAATAATATAATGTATGATTCAAACATATAGAATAAAGAATCTTATATATGGAGGGACTTTTCTATCTCCCACCTATAAGTCCCGTCAGAGTGCAATTTAGGTCCCCAAATAATGACCCAATAAATTATCTAAAAAGAGACAGAAATATAATTTAACCGTGTTCCTATCACTATGTTACTCTTATTTATATTTTAGACCTTTATAACCAGCTTCTCTTCCTTAGATGAGTCACAACATGACCATAGATGTCACAAAAGACTCCAATTTTTCTCCTAGTGACAAAGTATAAAACATCATGTCTGTTTTCAATGAATTTTATGTAGAGATTTTAAATACCATTATAAAGATGAACCTAGCATAACATACATTGATATTACATCATTACTTATGAATATTCAAAATAGTTCACAATAATACTTTCCTGAGGATCATAAAGGTTTAGTGTTTCTGGAGACTAGATGCATAATAATATTATTTAATGAGATATCTTCAGCATACCCCAAAATTTTCTTCTTAAATATTACCCATATTATATATACCCAAATTAAAACATTTATTCATAACCTGGGGAAAGAAAATATAATAAATGGTGAGATTAGATGTTCAGTAAGGGTAAACATGAGAGACATTTATTGATAGTCATATATAAGCATAATATAATAATAAAAGTATGACATCATGAGCATAACTTTCATATATTGAACCCAATATTTTATTTATCATAAACATGATTCAAGGCATACAACATAATAATTAAAAAAATGATTCTGTTGAGAGAGGAGTCATCATAAATCAATCTCAAACCATAATATAATATCATAATCATCTGAACATTTCATAGGAATTTTATAGATGATTCATAAGCATAATTATAATAATATATTGGAAATCATTAAATCATCATGGAATTACCTAAATAGGGTAATTAAAAAAGTCTCTTAGGATTTTATTATATCTAATTAACCATGTAATATCTTATCATTTTATCTCCACTATTTTCTCTTAAGATTTTACTAACTTTGTTGTATATTAGGAGTTTCCTAACTCCATCATCTATTAGAATTATATTATCTCTATCATCATTACCCAAAAAATTTGTGGGATATAAGATTTTGGTTCCAATCACCATATAATCATAAACCATTAAGATATATTTCACAAGATCATAAAACATTCATCACATCATCATATCCCAACCCTTGGAAAATAAACATGTTTCATAAACATCTCACCATCATAACCACAATCTATCCAAAGAAATAATATGATGGATATCATTAGATTATATCTATTTTAAATCATAAGTAACATCAAATGATTTTATAATAAATGAAAAATTAATTTAATAGAACAATAGAATATTTCTTGAGGGAAATACTGATTTAATTTTGAAACAACTTATTTAAAATCTAAAAATTTATTTTTTTATGGAAAATAGTTTTTTTTAAAAATCATAGATAATTTTAAAGTAATGTTCAAATAAATGAATAGTAATCACAATATGAAATTCCAATCATTCCATAATAATTTTAAAAAATATTTTGTTCACACCTTTGGTAAAAAGTTACTTATTATGAAAATGAGAAGAAAATTATTTTCAAACATTTTTATAGAAAGGTAAAAATGGGTAAAAATGAATGTAAAAATTCATTGGGTAAAATAAAAAATTCCAGAAATCATTTTAGAGAACATGGATATGTAGGAGAAATTTTCCGGACTAAAATAAAAGAAAAAATTTTATCTTATCAAAAAAAATTGAATCATTTTTATAACACCCTGAAATTCTGAAGTAAGAACATTGTAATTGATAACGTGTATCATATACATCACCATGTGCCTAAGGGATTAAAATATCTATAGAATTTGTAATATAAATACTATTTTAAATAAATTCAATATATTTTGTAGCATTCAATTCATGAGACTTTGAGTCAGCATACGTCTCACGCAACAGTGAGTTTGTTCAATGGCTTTCATTACACACAAGACAGAGTTTTACTGAACAACAATATATTATTAAAATATTTTATAATAAGATATAACCAAGACATTAAATTAGTTTTTATGAGAGTGGTTAAATAAAATTTTAAAATATATGGTGTGCACAAATATAAAATGAATTCATTTATTAAAAATTAATTAGAAATAAATATGAAAACCAATTGAATATAAAGTAAAATATTATTATTATTATGCTCACAAAGCTATTTTATCACAAAAAATTAAATTAAATAAAATTCTTGAATGAAATTGATAATGATATATGTGTATATATATAGTATATTTAATCAAATATTTTTTTTATTCATCTAATACATTTGATATAGAATAATATAAATATAAACCAAATATTACACATAAAATACTATATTTTTATAAAGGCACTTTTACCTCCTTTTAATGAATAACCTATTTTAAATACAATTTTTGGAATATTTATAGATTTTATACATCAAAATATGATATATCTATAAAATATAAACATGAAAATGAATTTAGGGTAATTGTTTTCATTTTTTTTGTGAAGTTTCATTTTTTAATGAATAGTGAAATATATTTAATTTTAAATGAAAACTATTTTTTAATATAATTTATTTATAATGTTAAATAATATTTTTAATTGGTTTCAAAGTAAAGATATATCAATTATTTATAAATTAATAAATTTTATGTCTTGGAATAAATTTTAATTTGAAATGTTTTATAAAAACATAACAAACTTTTTAACTTTTGTTATTTTAAAAACCCGCATTGTCGTCCCGTCTATGGGATTCATTTTAAATTAAATTCTACCAATTATGTGATAATAATTTGGTAAAATGGATTCCATATTTTTAATCATAATAATTTTTAATTTATAATAAGGTAAACTTATTTTTTGAAGAAAAATATTAGTGAATGTAATTAAAACTAATTACAATGATTAAATTCAAATTAAGCTTAACAAAGGACTAAATCGTAAAATTAAGGGCGCAAATGACCTAGAAAATTATTAAAAAGACATTTCATGGAAATATTTAAACACTATAATACTTTTTATATAATATTTAACATTATGGGATCCAATTTCAATGAAAAAAATGTGAGTGGAATTCCCTTTCCAAAAAGTTACAAGAGTGATACTCCTCCACCATTATAAAAAGGCCTCCCATCCTCCCAATTTCTCAAACATCTCAAAAAAATTTGGTTAAAAAAATATAAAAAAATATCTCATCACAATACTTACCCTCAAACTAGAATTCTCACTTTTGGTAGAAATCCATCCGTGGAAGCCCTTTGGTGAAAACCAAAAGGAGTTTACCAAATAAGAGGTAACATTCTACCTCAAGCTCTTTAGTTTTATTTTCATCCTCCACAGCCTAAAATATTATTTTCCTAGGATTATATAACATAAATATTGTCCTAAATATAATATTATTTTGTTATTTTAATTTTATGAACTTCACTTACACACACTTCCATTTAATGGGTAACCGACTTACAGTTCTTGTGTACGGCGGAGTACCGCCTCACGAAGCGAAGTTGTTCATTTTTCCTTTACTGACTATCATGGTGGAAATGGTGATGAAAAATATTTTTATATATGATAGATATGATATCTAAAATGTCTTTATTCTTCTTTAATTTTTTTATAAAATATACCCTTATACTTTCAATTTTCAATGAATTCGATAACATCATTTGAGAATGTGTGGACTTCCGCTCCCTCAAAGCGATGTGATTTGTTCACACTATACATGGAACATATAAAAGATGGTATTATTAAAAATATGAGACCTATATGACATAAATATAATACTAGAATTATAATATACAGATTTATCATTTATTTTTCATTATATTAATTTGAAAAAGAAATGAAAGTAGCATTAATGTGTACGTACGACCTATCGTCTCCATGAACAATGCAATTTATTTTTTATATTCAAATATTATGAATTATTATAAATAAATATCTAATGAATATATATGATATTTAAATCATTTTTAAACTCTTTAGATGATGAAACCATGATCTAATTAATAATAACAATAAGTAACAAGTTATAACGTACTCGATAAACTAGACAATTAACCCCCAGAATAGTGAAAATAATAAAAGATTGTTATCATATGGATAATAAGATATTATAAGAAGAGAATATATGATATCATATACATGAGTGTGATTATATTATAAGTTAAATAAAATTTTTTAAACCACTATACAATATTTTAAATACCACACAACAAAAAGGAAGGATAAGGTAAGGGATTCTCGTCTCAATTTTCATTCCATGAGGCATACACAATTATTCACCAATTATTTCTTTGTGTGGTGTACATACTTCCATTATATTTATATTATATAATGAATTGTTTTATCTTTATGATATTGAATGTCTCATTTTATTTTATTTCATTCATGGGGCTTATGATTCAAATGTTTCAAAGTGGTATGGGGCACTTTGGAATGTTTAAATATCATTTCCCTCAAAAATGTATTAATAAATTTACAAGGGTATTTCCATTCATATATTTCAACAACATTTTTTTGTTACTAATCCTCCAGTGATGAATTATTGATAATATAGTATCTTTTATTCAATACGTATAAATTTATATGAGGCACATTTTTTGAATTAAATTTACTATTTGATATATGAGAAGTGATTTGGACATGCAATACACATTTTGGAGACCCTTTAAGGAAATCCCTTTGGGTTGGGGACCGATTAATGAAAGAAACTGAATGAATCAACAGTATCATGAGAGTAATAAATTGTAGAAAGTTAGAATAGTTTAAACTATCTCTTCAAAGTAAAGGATTCATGTTCCTGGGAAACATAACTTCCAATAATTAAGCATTGTATTTATTGTGTGTTCATTTATCATTATCATACACGAAATTATTTCATCAACATGTTTATGGATGAAATTAATTTTCAGTTTATTGATTAAATAATAATTTTTTAGTTTCGTACCTTTACATATTTATTATTCCCTATCTATTTTATTTTAATGGCATGTGTTTTTAGTTATTCACTTTTCCATGAAGATTTACTCTCATAAATTCATTATTTATTTTGTATTACTTACTATAACTATGTATTTTATATCAAAATTATTTGTTTAATTTTCCTAGGTTATGAATAAGAAAAAATTGAATAAGATTTCAAGGATACTGTTTATTTCATTTTATTATGTATCATGTTTTATTTTCATTTTCCAATGTATTATTGTTATCATGTATGTATTTTGGATTTCAAAAATTGATAAACAGATCGATCCTTTGAGATTTGATTCTTTATAATCATGTCAATGTAATAAAATAATGAATCATCTTTGGTCTTCTAGGGATGGGGCATTAGAGTTGGTATCATAGGTATGTTTAGAAATAACTATAAAAATTAGATTTAGAAAACATAGATTTGGGAACACAACCCTAAGATATATGTTGATGATAAGTATATAAGGAAATACTAGAATTTTTTTATGGAAGAGATTATGTGGGTATTCCTAACAATACATCCCTATCTGGATACTACAAGTGGACATGGTTCTCAAATATATATATATTCATAGGAGTAACAACTCCAACAAGGTGTGTCGAGCTTGACCCAGTGTTACCTGGTACATAACCACAAGCCTTACAGCTCACCTTGTCTGACACTCTTAGGGGATACTCTTAGGATAATTAATTTTTTGCAAACCATTTTTAAGAATTCAAAAGTAAATATATCCCCAAATAAACAATTTTTATTATTATGAGATTAGTTGTGAGAAAAAAATTTAATTTATAATTAGTGTTTCAGTAGTTTTGGGATTATAAATTATGTTATATAATGTTATAATCTAATAAAGTATATTAACTTGATTAGAAAGAGTGTCTGGATGGAAGAATTCTATCAACACACATGGAAAAAATAGTTATTTCCCTGCTAAAGAAACCTATACAGTTGGTATTGGAACTGAGAATGTTATAAAAATATTAGGTATTCGTAATCATGATAGGACACAAAACCTTTCGCCGATAGAGAAACCCATTAAATAGAGATATTCTTTGATGTTGGATCTCTTTATTCTGTAGAGACTACCATCATTTAGTGGGACTACTAACCCAATGGAAGACAATAAATGTATTAAGTATCTAGAGAAGATATTTATTGAATTGGGATGTGGTGAAAAGGAAAATGTGACACTTTCAGTATATTTTATGAATGGAGATGCAGATCCATGGTGGTATTTGATATAGAAATACTAGGAGGAAGAATAAATAGAACTCATAGAATGGAGAACTATTATGTAGAAATTATTCAATAAATAATTCCCTCATGTGCAACAAAATAATATGAAGATAAATTTAATCTATTTAAAGAAAAAGGAGGAAGAAAGTGTGGTGATTTATTAAAATACCTTTACAAGGATATCATAGTATGATATAGATTTCATACACAACACGATGTGAAAGATTGACCAATTATTTGAAGGTATTAATCTAATTCTCTGAAGGGCACTGATATTTTAAAAATTTTCATCATACAATAAAATTGTTTTGTGTTACATCAAGATGAAAAATGAATTTTATATATTAAATATATTCAATGGAAAACTAAAAAAGAAGAGGCCATATGAGAACCATGAAAAATGGAAAGATTAAAATAAAAATAAGGGAAAGAATTATTTTCCCACATGCGATAATTATAGAAATAATCACCTTGGTAAATGCTTGAAAGTATTTAGAGTTTTTTATAAGTACAGAGAAAAGGGTCACTAGGAAAAATAAGGAAATTGAAATAAGTAAAACTGTACTACTCAATTTTATAACTGAAAAAAGATGGGTCATTATGAAAAAAAATTCTCCAGGAGTTAAGTGAATATACTTCAGAATAACTTAAGGAGTCAAGATCAAGCATATGTTTTTGAGAAAACTGAAGTAGAATGATTAATGTACTTTTGTATTTGGATCTAATAAATATGTTGTATAAGTATTTTACTGATGTTTTTAACATCATAAGAACTATGAATTATATAAGGATTTTATTGAATTACTTTTTCATTAAATATTTTAGATAATATATTGAATGGTACCAAGAAAAATGTTTCTGTATAAAGTAATTTTTTTTAGAAAACACATTTTTGAGAGAATGATAACACTTAATATGTTCCTAATGGTAAGAAAATGATGTTTGGATAATGACATTATTTGTTTGGATAACATAAAATCATATAAGTACTAACTACCTTGGAACCATGTCTTGATTTATTAAATTGGTTTATTCTATCATTGATGGAGTTTACATCAATTTTTTATTTTTGGAATATATCCAATAACATGTCTTTTACTTAAAGAATAAGGTATAATGCATGTCCTTAAAAAATAATTATGGTAATACAAGTTATTACCATATATCAAGATATTACATGATGTATATGTTCTCACATTTGGTATATAATGATTAAAGAGCTACTTCATGTTGATTTAAGGATAATGATATGTTCATTTTGAAAATTCTGTGAAATTCTTTCTAAAGTGTTAGATCATAATCTCTTGGAAAACATAATAGTTTTTAAAATTATTTATGATGATATTTTGATGAGGTTTTAGAAAAATATGAATTACTTCTCCTTACGATATAATTTTTTCTAAGAGATAAAATATTAATAGTTAAAGGAATAATATAAGGAAAATATCATGTTTATAAAAACATATATTTTCTTATATTCTTAGAGTGTGAAAGAACTTCGCAAATCTAAGGAAAAAATTGTATTGAAAAAGATGTTTTCCTATTATCATCATTTTTTATGATATAAATGACCTTTTACACACCTATGATTTATGGTTTTGTGGTCAACAACTTTCATCTGAACATTTTCTCTAGCACTCTCCATTAGAACATGACTGTTGGATTTTTCTTCGGTATCCATGTTTCCATTTCCCACCTAAGTTCTCCATCTAGGGAACCTAGTTACCTGACCATTGTACTTTTCTTTCTCTCCTATTAATATGATGTGACATAAACCCTATTTATGATGTCGGGTTTTCAAAAATAGTTTGTTTCCAAATATCATACCCTTCAAGTTCCAATATCAAGTTTAAATTCTGAGAACCCAATTTAATTAACGTGGGGAGAATGCAACACCTCAAAAGTCTAAAGTAAGAACATTGTATTTGATAGCGTGTATCACACGCATCACTAAGTGCATAAGGGAAAACAATATCTCAAGAATTATTAATATATTTACTATTTTAAATAAATTCAATATATTTAATAGCATGCAATGCACATGGCACTGAGTTATCATACATCAAACACAACAAGAAGTTTCTTCAATGGCTTGCGTTCAATGCAAGACAAAGTTTTACCGAATAATTATATATTATTAAAATATTATATATTAAGATATAACCAAGACATTTAATTAGTAGTTATGAAAAGGTTAAAATAAATTTTGGAAATATTTTGTTTACAAAAAATATAAAATTAATTATTTTATTACAAATTAATTAGAAATAATAAAAACATTTGGATATAAAGAATGTTTTTTATTATTTTTAGTATCATAAAGTAATTTTATCATAATAAATTAAATTAATTACAATTGGTGAATGATATTGATGTAAAATATATATTATATAATTAATAAAATATTTTTTATATTCAAATAATACATTTTTAGGGGCATAATATAATAACAAACCCAATAGTAGATATAAAATACTATATTTTTATAAAGGAACTTTTCACCAGATTTTAACGGAGAACCTATTTTAAATATAATTTTAGGAACCTTTAGAGATTATATATGTCAAAATAAACTTGATATATAAAATAGATACATAAAAATTAGGTTAGGTTAAATTTTTGGTATTTTTCTGTTAAATTTCATTTTTTAATGAATAGTGAAAAATACTGAATTTTAATTCAAAAATACTTTTTAATCTAATATTTTTATAGTTTAAGTTATATTTTTTAAAGTCACATGATATAAATTATTTATAAAATAATTCAATTTATCTCATTGTAATCAATTTTAGTTTTAAATTACATATAAAAACATAGCAATGTTCTAAATGTTTTTTCTTTAAAAACATTCATTGTCGTCCCATCTGAGAGATTAGTTTTAAATTAATTTATTACACTTATTTGATTTAAATTTGGTAAAATGGGTTCTATATATATAATCACCATAATTTATAATGTCTAATAAGGTCAAATGTCATGACCCCCTCCCCATAAAGTGTGCCCATGTTGGGCTGGCAATGCAAGAAGGGTGATAATGACACCTGAGTCTCATATCCAGTAGGCCTTGGGTTGGCGACAAGTATTGAGGGTATACTAATCACATAGAAGGGAGGAATTACCCTCTAAGAGATAAAATGAGAAAGAGAGAGATACAATAGACACCAAACAACTCCATCTCATACTACAATATAAAATGAAACCCAAGTACACATATGTAATGTCAAAGTCTACTACAACTGAAAATGGAAAACAACAGGTACCAAAAATAAGTAAAACAGTAGCAACCATAAATCTCGAATAGCTGCTATAACCCCAAGCTAGTAGTAACCATCTTGATCTCTAACTTGCTCCAAGGGACATGAAAAAGAGTTGTATATACATGTATGGTGAGTATAATAGTTTACTTAGTAGGATATTCCTTAGATCCTCTCTTGCAAAATTAATGAAAGCATGCTAAAGAATAGTGAACAAAAAGTTAAATTAACTCACCACCTAAACATGTATACTATGTTCCCAAACTCACCATGGATACTATCACCAAGTATCGCATACAATATTATATAATATAATAATGAATATAAAGGGTACCCTGCTACCACTTCCCCACTAGTTTTCCATATCACCCCAACGTCACACGTCCTAAGAATCTGTCTCCAGAAAGGATGGACTGAAGACACATTGGAGATCACTACAACCTTCACCTCGTGCAACACAAGGCTTTCCCAAAGTCACCTCTGTGAAAGACCACACCATCCACACAACCAGAAGTAACCATGTAGTTACAAAGATCAACCACAACCCATATAATATGTATCCTACATCAGGTATTACACCTCAAGCCACTGTAGCCCATACATTAAGTAAGGATCCTCGAGCCATCACAACCTATACATGTTATACCTATAGTAGTCCATAGAAAACTATATCCATAGTATATGTTTGTGAAATAGTGACAAGACATTACATCCATGTACACAAATATATGGGGAAAACTAACCATCATTCAATCCAGTATAGGTAACTACCAATAGAAGAGAGTGGAGCTAAAGGGGGAAGTCAGTCATCCATCCTCCCACCGAGATGTTTGGAAAAACACCCCCATGGTGTTAGTTGAACTAAGAGACAAGGTGGGGTAGCTTATAGCAACAGAAAAAGTACATGATATAATATATTTCACAACCACACTAAGGAAAAAACCTATTCATTGACACAACTACAGCTAACGTCCCTCAGACTCCCGTCTGCAACTGCTAAGACTAGATATCCTATAAGCACACAATGGATTAAAATAATTTTATTAAATAATATTATCCATTTTTAATTAGTTAAAATTTATATTAATTAATTATTCATCCATTAATTAACCATTTTCAATTCGACCTTACACTTCATTAGCAACACAACAGAGTTTGATGCCCTCTAGGCACATCCAAACCATGTCCATAACTTCTCAGAAAATATTACCTTAGAATTGCATCCTAGGAAGAACCAAAAACATGGGTTAACATCATTTATTCAATCATTTATTAATAGAATTATTACATTACCATAATTCTTATAATTCTAGAAAATAAAAACTAATCCACCAAACACAAGGGGATGAATACGGTGTGTAGTCGGACTACCAATCGAGACTTTGCCACCTATAACAGGAGCATAAATCCATTAATACTTCATAATATAAACATGTAAATTACATGGAATACCCCATGTTTCCTATCCTACTTTGGAGGGATGGCTATCAAGACTAGATTCCTTAAGCTATGGGGAAAGTAAAGAAGATAAACCACAAATAAGACTCAACAAGCATCCATCATTCACATCCAACTTGTTTCATCATTTATGATTCCTCCCCAACACCCACATGCGTAAACCAGTTCATCTCACCACTCTAGGTGTGAAATTTTGCCCCAACCCCTAGGCCTCTCAACCCCACATACCACAATATCCTCCCAAGATTAGCCTTTCAGGGCTCACACCACAACAGAAGTAGCAGGAAAACAATCAACAAGCAAATATTCTCTTGGCCCCAAGCATAAGGCTCTCGGCCTTTACAAGTAATAGGGTAACTTAGAACCTAACCATGCATTATATATAATCAAAAAACTAGTTATTTAATCCATCTTGAATTTTCCAACTCATTTAAATACGCATAACTACATCCATTCGATTATTAACAGTTTACCACATCAACAACTGGATTAAAAAACATGACTATTTATCTTTATCCAATTAATTTAAAATTAATCCTTGCTTTACATTATTTTCCAATATCCATAAAAAATGACATGATAAATAAAGAAAGTATTGATATCACATTATCTAGTAAAAATAAAAGGCAACAATATACAATCAAAATCAATTTATTTATCCATTTAAAATATTTATTATGTCAATTCCATTATGATCCAACGGGTTAAAACATGATAACTCTATAGTTTCATGTAAAATAATTGAGAATCCATGAATCCCATACCTTAAAAGGTTTCAGACATTCTTTTAATGAGAACAAACAATACAATAGATCACAATCACCTCTCCGGGAATATTGTATCCACCTGAGGATACATAGGCACCACCACACCAACCAACACCCAAGAAAACTTCATTAGGAACATGGAGATCACATGCCATAATAAGGAAAAGTAGAAATAGAAAGGAAACTATCTAGGAATCTAGAATAATATTATTAGAACATACATTATATTAAATAGGGATAAAAAATTTGTAATTTCACAAAAATAGGGGGTGTACATGTAGTAGGAAGAAACTCTAGGGAAGACACGATCCAAGGCTACAACACTGTGCGTGACACCTATGGGAAGGAAGTAAAGGTTTGAGAATCTTTCCACAAGGAATAATAAGTAAGAATAAGGTAGGAAGTTATTCTGTCCCTTCAAGAGATTTAACAGAGAAGGTTTAAAATACGATGGATTTTCCATTAAGATCATATCTATCAAAGAACGCATGTTTTGACCGAGTAAATGCTGCCCGAATATTAGGAAATTTAATATAGGAGTTATAGGATTTGAATAATACTTAAATCCATTAAAACAAGGCCTTGAATGCATTTTACATCAAAGGAAATGTAAAACAAGAAAAACTATAGGAAATATGATAAAAACTAGAAATTTGACACAGGGTGAGCCACCATTTGGTGAGCCACCACATTGGTGTGCCACCATCACCGTGCCACTATTTTGGTGTTCCACTATTTCATTTTTCTACTGTTAAAGTGCCACCATTTCAGTGTACCACTGTTACAGTGCCACAATTTTGGTGTCCCTCCATTAGGGTGACACTGTTTCGATGTGCCTCTATTACGGTGCCATCGTTTCAGTGTGTTACCATTATGGTGCCACTATCTTGGGGTTCCACCATCCTGATGATACTATTTTGGTGAAACTGTTTGGTGAAAGTGGATTTTTGGAAACCTCCTGAAACAAACCACTAAGACCCCCATGAAATGGATTTTCACAAATGAATGGCTTAGGGAAATCCATATCATTACATAAGATACCTCTCAAACTATTCTCGTCCCAAATAATCCAAAAATAACCCAAATAGGAAACAGAAAAAGGGTCCGAACAACCACCCTTAGAGATACCTCTCAAGGATATCACCACCAAAGGATATCAACCAATTCAAAAGGAACATTTGAAACCACACAATAGCCACAACCAGCTCTTGAACACTATCCCGAGGGAGATACCTCTCAAAATAGAGAAATCCATTATAAGAAAAAAAAAGAAATCCATATCATTAACAGGAAAGGTCTACAACCACCAAGCGATCATCATTACAAAAAAACTGAACATCAAACAACTCAGGGTACTAGTCATGTATCCTAGAATCACATTCTTAGGTACTCTCCCCTACACCATCGTGTCACCATAAGACACAAACCAAGGGAATTTCACGCCCTCGCAACACATTCTCCTTGCAGTCCAAGATCTCCATAGGCCTCTCCTTAAAGGTCGCATCATCGTCAATATCGATCTCACCCTAATATATTATGTTAGAGTCTTTACAAAGATAACAAAGAAGCTGAAACACATGAAAAACATTGTGTATCCTACTCATCTTTGGGGGTATTGCTACTCGATACACCATGACACCAACACAATCTAACACCTTGAATGGCACAACAATCTGGTGAGAAATCAAACTCCCACGACCAAAATTTCATTTCCCCCGATGGGGAGTCACCTTCAGAAAACGTGATATCTAATATAAAACTCCATAGGTCTCCACCAATGGTCATAACATGACTTGTTATGATCCTGCTCCACCTTTACCCTCTCAGAAATTACCTGAACCATCTCTATTGTATTCTATACTAGCTCTTTCCTAAGAATTTCTGACTCTCCAACCCAGTCCAACACAATAGAGAATGGAAAGGTCATCCATACATGGATTCAAATAGCATCATATAGATAATGGAGTAGAAAATATTATTGTAAGAAAACTCTACCAAGGGATGGTGCCTTATCCATGAACCTCTAAAATCAAGGACACAAGAGCGCAACATGTCATCAAGAGCCTAGATGGTCTGATCCATCTGACCATCCATCTGCAGATTAGAAGCAGTGATAAGGAATAGCTGAGAACCTAAATCATAATGGAGACCTCTACACAACTTGGAGGTAAAACGGGGGTCTCGATTAGAAATTATCATCATGGGGACGCCGTGGAGTCTTTCTACCTCCTCTAGATACTACCTTGACAAAAAGTCTTATAATATCGACTCCTTGATTGATATAAAGTGGGTTTATTTCATCAATAAATCCACTAAAACCCATATAGAGTCATAATATCCTTGATCTTGAGGTAAAACGATAACAAAGTCCATTGATATGTCCTCCAACTTCTATTAAGACAAATCTAACAGCTGAAGTAAACCACCAGAAACATGGTTCTCAGCCTTCACCTTATGACAGACCAATCATAGAGACAAAAACTCTACAACCATACACATCAACCCAGGCCATCATAAATAACTCCTCAATTCATGGTATATTTTCGTCATATCAAGAAGTACTTCTAAGGGAAGACAATGGAACTCCCTGAGAACCATCTCACTCGTCACCAAATGAATGAAAATCCTTCCTTGAAATAACACTCATTATTGTTCATCCACAGACCAACCATTATGAGATACACCACAAACAACTCGGTCTCTATAGACCTATACCTTAAGATCCCCAATCTGGGACTCTTCTACCTGCTGTACCATAGATGATTGCACCGTTATTTGGAAAAGAAATCCTCTAACCCCTACTTCTCCCATATTCATATGAAATTAAAAAAGTTCTTCCCTCACTCTCTAGGAATCACAAGATTTATTCCCTATATAACTATGTGACATACTTCTCAATGCATCATCTAAATAATTCCCTTTTCCAGGTGTATACGAAATTTTGAAGTCGTAATCTTGTTAGAACTCCATTAACTGAAACTATCGCATGTCCAAGTCACATAGGGAGAATACATACCTCAAGCTCTAATGATTAGTTAAAACCAAAAAGTGATCACCATGAGGTAATGTCTCCACAACTTCAGAGAAAACACTACTACCTCCAGCTCAAGATTGTGGGTTGAATAGTTATGCTCAAGGGGATGCAACTATCGAGACCCATAAGAAACTAATGATCTCTGCTGAATCAGAATACAACCTAACCCAAGATGCGGAGCATCACATAAAATGTCAAACTGAACTTCCTATACTAGAAGACAAAGAACCAGAGCACTAAACAACTTCCCCTTCAGATAATAAAAATCTAATTGACACTAATCAGTCCACACGAATGCCTAATCATTCCAGGTCAATGATATCAGAGGAGTCACAACCTGAGAGGAATCAGCCACGAACCACCTATAATATCCTGCCAAACCAAGGAAACTTCACACCTCTTCCACTGTATTGGGGGATTCTCAAGACATAACTACTTATATATTCAAAGGATCCACAACTACCCCATATTGGGATACAACATTCCCCAAGTAATGGATTTATCGATCCCAAAAACTTACACTTTGACAACTTCCCAAACCACTAATGTCGACAAAGAACTCCAAAAATAGTATGCAGATTCTCTGCATGATCCTCCTCAGACAAGGAGTACACACGAATGTTGTTAATGAAAACCACCACGAACTTATCCAGGAACTTGTGAAACATAGCATTCATCAACCCGATGAACACAACTAGATAATTTTTTAAACCGAATGGCATCACCAATAACTCGTAATGCCCTTGATGATAATGGAAAGAATTTTTTGGAATATCCATATCCATAACTCACATATGATGATACCTAGACCACAAATTGATATTCGAGAACCAACTTGTACCCTTCAGTTGATCAAATAAATCATCAATATGTGGAAGATGATAGAGATTCTTAACTATCACTTTGCTCAAGTGATGATAATTGATACAGAACCAAAAACTATCGTCATTCTTCTTTATGAACAAAACTGGTGTTCCCCAAGGCGACACACTCAAGCAAACAAAACCACATTACAACAGATCATCGAGCTGTATATGTAGTTCTAGTAACCCAGAAGGTCCCATCGTATACAGAGACATAAATATAGGAGACACTCATTGATATAGCTCAATCCCAAACTTGATTGATTGTTAAGGGGGTGATAATATAACCTCTTCTGGAAAGATATCAGGGTACTCTTTAACGACACTAGGAAACATTGAATGTGGAACCTTTGATGAACTCAACATCAGTTCATCCATCAAGGATGAAAAATAAAGAACACACCTCTAACCTATTTGAGGGTCTCGCTCACCAACAAACTCTATTGGCTCTCCATAAGAATCAAAGGACACCACCTGCCTCTAGAAGTAATCCAAAATATCCTACACCGAATACAACCAATACATGATGATGATGAAATTGTATAGTTGTATCCATAATCATAAGAAATATCCCCAAGAGACACGACACCCCATCACTAGCTCACGATATCTACATACTTCAAAAAAGTCATCTCGACCTCTAACTAGAGTAGTCAACGCCAAGGGCACTGGATGCCTTTTTACCTCAAGTCCCAAAGCATGGACAAGGGAAGGTGATATGAAGGTGTGTGTGGCTATAGAGTTAAACAAGGAATACAACCGAGTAGAAAGTAAGAAAAGGGTACCTCAAACGACGTCTAGCTCGATTGGCGCTAGAAATTCTAAATCTTAAAGCTGACCATAACCTGCTCCATGACCTCTCTAAACCTGATGATGACCACCAACATAGTCGCGATCTACTCTCTGAGGATGGGGAGCATCCTAGGGCTATCCTCTTCCTGCCCTATCTGCTCTCTACTTATCCAATGTTGGTGCAACTTGCTACTCCTACCTTGGCTGGAACTACCTCAACGAAGGAACCTTGATCAGAACACTTGGTACAGGATGGACGATCTGAAAGGTCAAGCACTATCACTACTGATGACCTTATCCTCCACAAGAAATACAAGAATTTGATCAATTGGAATTGTTCTGAAAAATTCCACACAAAGAGAAATGAGATACTATGGATGGGGACCTACCCCTGGCCAAACAAAAGCTATTCTTCCCTGAAAACCAAGAACCCCGAACCACAATAGTGGTTTGTATAGAATTCTGACGACTCACCTCTTGTGAAGATCAGATTCTAGCTAACATTATCATGATAAACTATACCCTATCTAGCACCTCAAGATACATCTTCAGCAAAAATAGGGTGACTTGGCAGTAGATCTCTAGATGTAGAGCCTCCTTGAAATTCCGCACCCTAGCCTCCACTTATGGAAAAATGTCCGAAACATATCGTAAAAGGTTCATGAAATGTATTCCAAACTCTCACACACTGGAGATACCTTATCGAAGGGTAAGCAACTTTTGGATACTAGACACCTTTGTTGTCAAAGAAGAAACTCGAATCTTAACTTGTCTCAGAACTCCTCCCATGAGATCTTTGAGTCCTCATGATCTCCGAGGAATAAGAACCACCACTACCATGCTGCCCCACAAAACATTGTCACAACCAATGATGCCTAGTGCTCCTTATGATAATTTATTGAGATGAAAGATATCGTAACCTCCTATAACTAGTCATATATGAATACATCTGAAATTAATCCTTCATACTTATATAGACTCTGGTGTTGAAACTCTAAGAGTGTCCTCCTCCAATCATAGTCATTATCATCCTCCACTCTGTAATGATCTACTGGCTTAGCCTACTGGATATCTTCTTCGTCAACCTGATAAGGATGTTGAACTAGAGCCATACCTACAAAATAAAAAATAGTTAGAGCTTTTAAACCTGGAATATGGAAGACTCAACATTAATTAATTGTTTTATTTTACTAATTTTAGGTTTACCAATCCTATGGTCTACCCATTTAAACATAGGCGCAATGAAGAATGATACATGTTATTTTCCTATGTATCTACCTTGAAACAAGTATCACCTCATTTTTTATCCTCAATAAACTTAAAGATACATGCGTTAGACCACAAGGGGCCCTAAATACCTATGTTCCAGCCAGTATCTAGTGTTTACAGTGCTTTCTAAACTCGACAAACACTATTTACCTACCAACCCATGCAACCTCACCTGTACCTAACTCGAAAATCCGTCCTATCCCTCAACCATACCTCTAATACCACTATATATGACCGATATCCAAAAAGTGAGCCCCTCCTAGGCCGAAAATGTGATAAGGGAGATCATGAAACCTGATCCCTGCCTTCAGAAGGCCTCAGGTTGGTGAAAAGCACCGATGGTATAATAATCACATATATGGGAGTCATTACCCACTATGAGAACACATGAGAAATAGAGAGACAAGAAAAAAACCAACCAACTCCATCACATACTAGAATATAAAAAGAAACCCATGCACACTTATGTAATGTCATGAAAAGCCTACTTCAACTAAAAATGGAAAACTGCAAGTACCATAAGGAAGTAAAATAGCAGCAACCACGAAGCGCAAACAGCTCATGAAAACCCAAGATAGTAGTAACTAGGATGATCTCCAACCTACTCCAAGTGACCTAAAAAATAGTTTAATATAATTAGGGTGAGTATAACAGTACACTCAGTAGGATCCTCCCTAGATCCTCTTGTGAAAAAGTAACAAAAGCACGCTAAAGCACAGTGAACAATAAGTGAAACTAACTCACCACCTAAACAAGTATACAATGTTCCCAGCCTCAAAATTGATACTCTCAGCATGTATCACATAAAAGAGTATGTAATATAATAAATAATATCAAGGGTACTCCATTACCACTTACCCATTGGTTTTCCTTTTTTCCCCAATATCGCATGTCAAAAGCATCTCTCTCCAAAGAGGCTGGCCCGAAGACACTTGGGTGAGCACCACAACCTGCACCTCATGCAACACAAGGCTTGACCGTAGACGCCTGGGTGAAGAACCACACAATACACAAAATTAGAAGTGACCAGGTAGTTCTTGGGAGCTACCAAAACCCGCATAACATGTATCCTACATTAGGTATTACACCTCATGCCACCACAGCCCATACACCGAGTAAGGATCCTCGAGCCATGACATCCTTTACACGTTATACCTATTGTAGTCTGTAGAAAACTATATCCAGAGTATATGTGTGTGAAATAACCACAAGCCATTACATCTCTCTACACAAATATATTGGAAAAAATAACCATCATTCATGTGATCATAGGTAACTAACAAGAGAAGAGAGTGATGCCAAAGGGTGAAGTCTACCATCCATCCTCCCACCAGGATGTTGGGGAAAACACCCCCCAGGGCTCAAAATCCCAGGGGTGTCAGTCACCCTAACCAAGAGGGTTGGGTAGCATATAGAAACACAAAAATACATGACATAATACACCTCACAACCATAGTAAGGAAAAAACCTCATCATAGACACAATGACAGCTAATGTCTTAGGGACTCCCGACTTCCACTACTAAGACTAGATATCCTATAAGCACAAAAAAAATATAAAGAGATTAATTAAATCATCTTATCCAATTTTAATTGGTTAAACTTTAGATTAATTAATTATTTAACAATTAATTAACAATTTTCAATTCCACCTTACATTTCTTTAGCAACACAACAGAGTCCCATGCCCTCTAGTCATATCCTAACCAAGTCCACAGTTTCTCAGAAAATATTACCTCAGTATTGCATTCGATGAAGCTCCAAACTTACGAGTTAAAATAATTTATTCAATAATTTATTAATATCATTATTAATTTCCCATAATTCTAGGCCATTTAGAAAAGAAAAAATAAGATACCAAACACAAGGATCTCAACACAGTTAGTAGATGGACTACCCTTCAAGCCTTTGCCACCTATAGCAGGAGCATTGACCCATCGATCTTTGATAAACTAAACATGGAAAGCACATGGAATACACCACATGTCATCTCTACTTTTGGAAGGAGGCTAAGAAAGATCGTCTACCTTAAACAGTGGGGAAATTAAAGAAGCAAAACAACAAATAAAATTCAACAAGAATCCAATATGAACATCAAACCCATTTCATAATCTTTGGTGTCTTCCCCGACACCCACATGCATAAACCAATGAATCTAGGCACTCTATGTGTCAACTAATATTAAGAACTATAGGCCTCCCTGCCCCACATACTGCAACATCCTCCTAGGATCTTCCATCCCAGGCTCTTCTATCCCAGGATCACACAAAAACACAAGTAGAAGGAAAATAATCAATAGACAACTAGGATATCAACCCCAAGATTAAGGCTCATGGACTTTACAAGTAATAGGGTAAATCAAAACCCTTACAAGAATTATCTTTTATCAAATAACCAGTTATTTAATCCATATTTAATTATCCGGTTAATTTAAACATGCATAATTGCATCCATTCTATTATCAATAGTTTACCATAGAAACAACTGGATTCAAAAACATGACACGTTATCATTACCCAATTAATTTAAAATTAATCATGGATTTATGTTCTCTACGAATTTACATTAATAAATACATGATAAAAAATGAAATAATATATATCACACTATATAGAAAAAATAAGAGGCAAAAATATATGATTGACATCAATTTATTTATCCAGTTAAAATATATATTATGTCAATTCCATTGTGATCCAGCAGGATAAAACATGATAACTCTATATTTTCACATAAAATATTATATAAGACATGAATCCCATAGATAAAATGGTTTTAGAAGTTTTTTTCATGAGAACAACCAATAAAACAGATAATGATATCCTCTCCTAGAAGACTGCATCCACCTGATGATGCAGAGGAACCACCACACCAACCAATACCCAAGAAAACTTCCTTAGGAACATGTAAATCACATTCCATAACAAGGAAAAGTCGAAATTGGAAGGAACCTATCTAGGAACTCTGAAGAAAAATGGTATAACATACCTTATATTAAAGACAGATCTACAATTCCTGATTTCACTGAAACAGGGGGTCCCCATGCAGTTGGAAGAAACTCTCGGGAATACACGATTCATGGATATAATACAATGCAAAAATACTATAGGAAGGAAGGAAAGGTATGAGAATATCGAACTAAGGAATAATAAAGAAGAACAAGGGAGGAAGATATATCATCCCTTTAGATGATTTAATGGAGTAGTGGTTTGAGATACACTCGATTTTTCATTAAGATCAAATATTTGAAGGATCATGAATTTTGATAGAGTAAAGGCTTCCCAAGTGTTATAAAAATTAATATAGTTGTCATGGTAATTTAATTGGCCGAAAATCCCTTAAAAAGTACTTGAATACATTTTACTTCAATGGAAATATCAAACGGGAAAAATAGTAGGAAGCATGGAAAAAACTAGGAATTTGACAAGGGGTGATCCACCGTCATGGTGCCATCGTTACAGTGCCACCATTTCAGTGTTCCACCATCACAGTGCCACTATTACAGTTCCACTGTTACGGTGCCACCATTTTGGTGTTCCTCTATTATAATTCCACGTTCTTGGGGTGCCACAGTATTGGGGTGCCACCATCACCGTGGCACTGTCACAGTGCCACCATTTTGGTTAAACTGTTTGGTGAAAATGGATTTCTGGAAACCTCTCGAAACAAACCACTACAACCCCAAAGAACACCAAAAGCATTGGATTTTCACAAAGGAATGGCCAGGGGAAATCTAGGTCATTGCCTCAAATTAATTTTTTACCAAAAAATATTAGTGAAAGTAATGAAAATTAATTACCACAATTAAGGTGAAATTAAGCTTAACAAATGATTGATCCTTAAAATTAAGAGACAAAATGGCCTATAAACTTGTAAAACATATTTTGGATGGAAATATTTTGACCCTGTACTCCATTTTGTATAATTTGGACCATTATTTTACACACTTTAAGAGGTAAAAACATGGGTGTATTTCCCTTCCAAAAATTTTACACGAGTGCCACTCCTCCTCCAATATAAAAAGGAATACTCTCCTCCCACTTCCTCACACCTATCAAGTCAGATTTCCTTGACCAATATATACCAAAATAGATTAAAAAAATCATTAACCTATACCTATAAGCCTCACCTTGGGCATAAATCCATCACTAGAAGCCCTTTGGTGTAAACCGAAAGGAGTTTCCCAAATAAGAGGAAATATTTTTCATCAAGCTCTTTAGTTTTATTTTAATTATCCACCCCTAAAATATTTTTATTAAATTATTATATAAAATCAAAATTACCCAAAATATAATAATATTTTTTCATTTCAGTTTTTTTACCTTCATTTACACACACATCTATATAATGGGAAATGAACATACAGTTCTTATGTATAGTGAACTACTGCCTCAAGAAGAGAAGTTGTTCATTTTTACATTACCACCTCTCATGGTATAAATTATGATGGAAAATATATTTATATATGATATATATTATATTTATAATTTCTTTATGTATCCATAAATTTTATATTAAACATACCCTTCAATTTTTCATTTTATGTAAATATGATAACATCGTTTGGGAAAGTGTGGACTACCGCCCCCTCAAAGAAATGTGATTCATTCACGATATACATGGAACATATAAAGGATGTTTTTGTTAACATAATGTGACATATATGAAATAAATATAATAATATAATAATATTATACATATATATCATTTACTTTTCATTATTTTAATATGAAAAATAAATTAAAGAAGCATTCATGCATACATACGACTTACTGTCTCCATAAACAATACATTTCATTTGTTATCTCTAAATATTATGAATTATTTAAAATAAATATATTCTGAATAAATATGATATATAAATCACTAGTTATATTCTATATATGATTATACCATTATATAATTAATAATAGAAACATATAAAAAGTTAAAACATACTTGAAAAAATTCGTAATTAACACAAAGAATAGTGAAAATAATGAAATATTGTTATCAAATAGTTAATAAGATATAATAAAAGGATCATATATGATATCATAAATGTGATTATGTTTCCAGTAAAAATTAGAAACATTTTTTAAACCATTATATAGGAGTTTAAATAACAAAAAACAAAAAGGAAGGATAATGTAAGATATTCTTGACTCACTTTTCATTCCGTGAGGTATATACCATTATTCACCACTTACTTATTGTTGTAGTATATCTAACAACCACACACACACACACAAATATATATATATATTATATCATGAATTATTATATCTTTATTGTATTAAATGTTTCATTTTATATCATTTCATTCATGGGGTTTATGATTCAAATGTTTGAAATTAGTATAGGAAACCTTAGAAAATTTAAATATTATTTTCCTCAAGAAGGTATTAGTAATATTTCAAGCATATTTACATTCACAAATTTCAACAAACCGTGTTCTTAACTATCCTCCACTAAGTAATTATTGATAAGACCATATCTTTTATTCAATACAAATATATTTAGATAAGGCACATTGTTATTAAATTAAATTGATTATTTAATATATGATAAATGATTTGGACATGAAGTACATGAATTGGGATAGTTTGAGGAAAGACCTATGGGTTGGGGACTCGTTAATAAAAGCTCCTCTATGGATTGGTAGTCTCATGAGATGAATCAGTTGGCCAAAATCAGAACAGTTTAAACTATCACTTGAGGATAAAGGTATCATGTTCTCAAGAAACATGACATCCACTAATTAAGAATTTCCTCTATTAAGAATCAATTTATCATTATCATCGATGATATTTTTTCATCTAAATATCTATGGATTAATTTTATTCTTAATTTTTTATTAAATGACTTGTGTTTCAGTTTCTTACCTTGTCATATTGGTTATGCCTTAGATAGTTTATTTAAATGTCATGTGTTTTCAATTAGTCAAATTTCTGTGTTTATTTATTGTCATTAATTCATTATTTCTTCAATTTTACTTATCCTTAATAAAAATTTGATCTCAACCTTATTATTTTCACTTTCCCCAAGTTATGAAGAAGAGAACTTTGAATATGTTTCAAGGATTCCATTTATTTTATTTTATTATGTTTTCTGTTTTATTTTCTTGTCACAATGTATTATTGGTAACATGTATGTAATCTTGATTTCCAAAATTTCTAAAATGACTAGTATTCTAGGATTTGATTCCTTGTAATAATGAAAATGTAATAAAATAGTGCACCAACTCTAGGATTTTGGGGTGAGGGCATTACAATTTAGAGTACCAGAGAGATGAAAGTGGTTATAAAACTTCCAAATTACATAAATAACTAGAGAGAAATAAAATAAAATTGGTTTATCATATAATGATCATATAATTTTCCTCAATGGAACTGAAATTATAAATTATTATGATTAAAATGATATCAAAACATAAATCTCTTACCTTAATTCTCATCTTGGTTTATACTAGATCTAGCCAACTATAAATAAATATAACTTTTTTAATTAATATATTATATAACCATACTTATATATATCATAACATATATTATTTACTTATAATACCTTATCACCCATTTATTTATTAACAATTCTTTATTAAAGTCACTATTCCATGTGATAACTATTTTTTTCTTGTATGTTTTGGTTTGGAAGTCCCAGTCCTTGTAATTTTACCATAGTTCCATAATATCAAAAATATTAATAATGTTATGACTAAAATATTTAATAATTATATAAAATCTTATAATTATTCATATAAATCAGTGATGAAAAATGAATTACATCACTTCATGGAGCTGATAGTCCACACATACACACAAGTGACATTTCCACATTTTGATGGATGGAATGAAATAAAATTAAATAATAATTCACCTTTATAGAAATATATTAATATCATAAATATCATATATATTAAGTAAATCCATCATTATTTCCATCAATTTGAAGTGATGATGAAAAATGAAATACATATCTTTGTGAAGGTGATAGTCCACCCGTATATACAAAGAATGTTTTCATTTTGTATAGGGTGAAAATGAGGTGGATAATGATTATTACATCACTATAATAAAAATTAAGTATATAGATGATACTCAAGTCATTATTTTATAATGGATAACATATATTTTGAGGATGTATAAGAATAAATAAAATTTAATGTATTCATATAAGAGTTTTACCTCTTCAATGAGAAACCTCCTTCAACTTACATCTTAAACCATAAAAGGATGGTATTTTCGAAATACTAGTAGTTATAAGATGTAGAAAAATATTATAGGGTGGTATTCAGATAGTTCCTATCAAATATGTAGGGATCATAATCTGTGATTAAAGGATAAGATGAAGTTCCCTTTTCTTAGTAAGGGAGGGGCACCCTTAGAGTTACCTAAACTATTAAATTAATATAAATTGGTTTTCATCTTCAAGTGGAATGAAATTAATATAATTTGATTATATGAATAGTAGCCTCTTAAATACTCCCATAAAATAAAGTAGAGACACAATTAGGTTATTTTCAAATGTTAACTCTTAGTTTCAAACCCTCATTAACCCTTATAATGATTACCATGATATCACCTTTTTTTACCCTTTAAGGGCCACACATGTTACTATAAAATGAAAATTAAACCATAAGAGGAATGTTTTTGATAATTTGTACCATAATAAAATCACTTGAAAAAATATAATATTTAGTTTTAATTTTATATATATTAATAAAATATTATTTAACACAAGATACAATTAAATTCATTTTCAGGACTATTCATATAGTCTCACTTCAAAAAAGATAGAAATTTAATTCAAATAATAAATTTTTAAACATCAGTAATAAGTAATATTTATTTTAAAAAAATTTGAACACAATTTTAATTTAAATTTTTTTATATTTAATAATTTTAAATTTTTTTATTTAATTTTTTGATTACTTCAATAAGCACTGTGTCAGCATTTCATAAGAATTTAAGGCAATTATTCCACCCCTAAAAATTAAAAATAAATTTACATGATAAAATAAAATCATTATTATTTAAAATAACCATTTATAAATTAACATAAACTCTTTTAATCCCATTGAAAAAATATTATAGATTTTAAAACAAATATAGTGACATTTTGTATTTATTCATTACATAAAATAACATTAAGGTAATTATCTAAGAAAAATGGAACCATGTTTCCTTATATAATATTATTTGATGATTTTGATAAAAAAATATCATCTAATATAAATAATTTAGGTTTCATATATATTTTTTTAGACTTAACAAAATGTTTTAACCTAGTTATACTTGTTTTACCCTTACCTATGTGACAAATATCTACCACAACTACTATTCACAATGATAAAAAATAAAAGGTGCCGATTTACCAAATTTGAATATAATTATTCAAAATATGGAATCCATTATTCATGATTAAATTTTTATAATTAGTAGAAATCCATTTTACAATAATCATAAAAAACACAATGAAAACCATTTATAGAAAAATTCATTTTTAGCATAAAACTGGATTTACTCTTTTCCATGACTAGTAAAAACCATTAAATTATTTTTAAAAAATATTATTGAGTAAATCATATATAAATTTTCCTAAAATCATTCATCAATAGAATATAATTTAATTTATTAAGGTAAAAATACATTGCATGCACAAAATTAGTTTTTCAGAAAACATCTCTTTTAATTTCAAATGATTTTATTCTCATATGTAATCAACTAATAATCTATTAATTAATTTATAAAATTTTATTAAAAAATCATAATTTTGATAGTCCTTGTAACGACCCAAAATTTTGTTAATGAAAATTCCTCTTGATCTAATTATATCTCTTATTATATAAAATGATCATATAAAACATATGAACTTCCTTGTTTTTATGTTTTTTGATTTCAAAATGACATTAAGAATTGTTACCATTGCTAATATAGTTGTTGAACAGTGATCACATGATTAGTATAAATATAGGGCTTTAACAAATCCAAGTTAATCATACAATAGAAGCGATGGCCTCATCTAGTAGAATTTCTCCATACAAAGCCCATTTGTCAGATCATAGAAAGGAGGTGGTGTCTCTGGGCTTCACTCTTGACCAAGTCCTAGCCAATATTCAACACATTAAGCTCGAACAGAAATGCCTATGGGAGGAGTGGACATTAATAGAGATTACCACTTGAGCGATGTTATCCATGCCACCCCAAGAGTTTGTCACCATCGCACACCTTACCCTTATGTATTATGTGGGTTTCATAAGGGGTTATGTAACAAGACCCTAAAACTATGATTATGTGTATTAATTTTTATAGAATAAGGAATATACATTCATTTTATCATTGTTACTTTTTAAATATTTTTAAAGCACAAATGGTATTTTTAGTTAATATTCAATTAAGAAAACCATTTTGAATAATTAATGGATTTTTGAATTAAAATAAAATATTATTATTATTAAATAAATTTTTATTAAATATAAATGATCTTATTATTTATATGAATACAATTTTATTTTTTAGTAAGGTTTGAATGCTGTTTTTATCAAAACCCATGAATTTTTGGAAAATGACAATTTTTATTTTTAAAAATAAAAATTCAAATATTTATAATAATATTTATAAAAAATAAATATTTTTTTGGAAACAGGATGTCAAAATTATCCAATGGTGAATTTTTCATAGTTTTCTAAGACAATCAAATTTTTTGGGGAAAAATTAAATACCGTTTAACTATATATTATGTTTTATGACATCATAATGAACCTATAGTGATGTAATAAAATAATATAAATGATATATTCGGCCAATATATGTTTTACCATTAAAAAAATGTGATTTTAGGTTTTTTTGATTTATTTTAAAAATCCTTAGAGAACCCTCCAAGACATATAAAACATTTTAACATTTCTAAAATGATTTCCTTGAGAGTGTAACTCACCTCTACATAAGCAAGACAAATATATTAATAAGTTAGGCCATTGGAATTATAAAATAATTTTTTCCACTCCTCTTTGGTAAAAACCATGGGAAAAAACCTTAAAATGGTTTGTGGTTTTTATTAGTTTAATGTGTAGGTTCCAAAACCTAAATAATAAATAATTCCCTCCATTTTCCTATATAAACCCACCCATGCTCCCACTTCCTGTTTAATAAAAGCCTTTTGAGCTCGACCAAAATCCTTTATACTCTCTCTATAATCCTCCGAATGTTCTCCAAGCTCCCAAGAAGCCTCTCTCAAGCCTCTCCCAAGTCTTTGTGATCACACTTCCAAGTACGAGATTTCTTCCTTTCTCATTTTTGTCAAAATTTTATTATGTTGATATACCATTTTGTTTTCAATTATAAATGTTTGGGAATGATTTATAACCTCCACCATAATTCCATCCATACGTTTGAATTATGATAGACCCATTTCTCTCTCATTAATGCCTCCCATGTACAGCCGTTACCATGCTGAAATTCCATAAGCAATTTTCCTCTCCTTATTTACATTCAAGAAATTATTTTGTATTATGAATCCAAATTACATTTTTTATGTTGGTACATGTATCTATATGACCCCTTTACTATCCATTTCAGATACATATTATTATACCTAACTTTCTCTCTCACCAAGTATTTTTATGAATTCTTAAGTCACGACGTTATGCTGCCGAAATTGCACCACGATTTTCCAATCCAAAGTCATTATGTAGGGAATACCATTCCCATTTCTCTATCAAGGGTATTCACCTTTATGAAAATTTACTTATTGATTATATAGTTTAATGTATTAATTCCACATTTCATTATTTTGTAATAAATGATGATGTTTAATGAATCAATGTTGTATGATCTATGTGGAATATTTATGCATGAAATGAAATGATTAAGAAGGGTGTGCCCAGATAGCGCTCTCATGCATTGGGTTAAGGTTAATATAATGATATGTTAAGTGAAATGAGGGTTTAATAATTCTAATTCAAGTGAAATGAGGGTTTACTCATGCTCCATGTGCAATGAGCCTTGGCTCATGCTCCTATCATGTTAAATGTTGATGCCACATTTCCATGTTATGATAATCATGCTATATCATGCATCTATGTTCATGTTTCTCTTATGATTTATTGATATACCAATATCCTACCATGTAATGTATTCTTTATTTTATTCATTTTTACTCCCTTACTGGTCTTTACATATCACCATTTTATTATCCATGTCCTTAGGTTATCACATGCAATGCTAAGTACGAAGGAATGATGTAGACTTGTGAAGGAAATTTTCAATAAAGATGTTGTGTTTTATGTTCTAAGTTGTTATGTAATGTTCTTATTTCCATATAAACTAGACCTCTTGATCCCCAGAGTTGTATTAAGTGAAACTTTATAAAATAAATCATGTTTATGTGTTTAATAATGAGTAGGGTTGTTATAGTTTGTATCAGAGGATAGGTTTAGTTATTTTTGGTAATAGGATTAGAAAACCCTAGTGAAAACCTTAGGGATAAGACTAAGTATAATAAAAACATCCATAAATTCTATTTAGTATTGAGTAAGTGGGTTATCAAGATAATAATTCCCTGTCTGGATACGAATAGGTAGAGGCGGCTCTGGAACATATGTTTCTAGGGGTATAACCCGAAAACACTGTTTTGATCTAGACTCGAACGGGAACTGGTGCATGGCAACAGGCCTTGATGCAATCTTGGTTTCGACACTCCCAGGGGATATGTTTCGGTAAATTCATAAGCATAGTATAAACCATTATAAGGGGAACTAAAAAAATTCCTCGAAGAATATATGTTGGTAATTAGATCATGGATAACATAGATTAAAGCATATATTTTCATAAGTTAAGAAAATAAAAGTAAATTATAAGTCATCAATTTTTTTCTTTGGATTACCCTTTATTTTTTACCCATAACTTTGCTTTTATTCTATCCAATGGCCAGTAATAGGAGGACCCAGGCTAACAACTGATGCAAAGATCAATGTGATGATTGTTCTAATGAGATGCCCAATCTGATGGGAACAGGAATCACGAACATTGTCATGATACCCTCTCAGTTAACTTAATTTTTGAATATAAGCGTGGGTCAAGAGGAATGTACAATCCCACCTAAGAAATAACAAGTCACAATCGAGAGCTTCAGGAGACAAAATCCTCCTACTTATAAATGGTCATCTGATCCCTTAATCACTGAATAATGGATCAAATCCATTTAAAAGTTCTTCTCCATTGTTCAATGTTCTGAACAAGAGAAGGTTATTTTGGCTTCTTATCATATATAGGGTGATTCTAATAAATGGTGGACATTAATTAAAAATATGAAGCCTTAAGAAGAGATCGAGGATTTGGAATGGAAGGATTTCTGGAAAATATTTTTTGATAAATATTTTCCGCACACCCTATGACTTAATATAGAGAGGGACTTCATTTAAATCAAGCAAAAAGACAATGAATCCGCCAGAGAAAACAAGGAAAACTTCACAAGAATTTCATGATATGCCTTCATCTTTGTCATTAACCCCAAATAAAAGGTTTACCACTTCTTTGGTGGGCCAAAACCTAGCCTGTAAAAATCCCTAGCAATCCATGACTTCTAGAGCTATTAGGAAATTATCTGATGTTCCCTCAATGTTGAAATAGAGATCTGAGAATCTAAGGGGTAAGAAGTATTAGGTGGACTTTAATTTTGGTAGTCTGATAGATAAATCCAATAGTGCTATGAAAATACATCACCCCCCTTGCCAATGGTGAGGAAAGAAGAAACCCAGAAATTTCCTGAAGGGGATGAGGAAATGCTTTAGGTGTGGATGAGAAGGGTACCTGGCCATTAACTACCAAAAATAAAAACCTATGGCTACAACAGAGGAGGGGAACACTTCGTTCAACCCTCAACACATTGTTCATTTCTTCAACTGCAAAGAAAGAAGGCACTTTGCAAACTTGTTCCCTAAGCCAAGGGTTTTCAGAGGCAACCAACAATGTCCAAGGAAACAAGGGAGCGATTTTTACATCACTACCATCAAATTGAACCCCTAAAACAATGTAGTGATAGTTACACTAGTTATTCATTAAATAATAGATAATGTAATTTTTGATTATTGTTCTAAACATTCTTTTATATCCCGAAAGTTTTGTAGAACAATCCCAACACCACCACAAATCATGAAGGTAAAGATGTCAGTGAATACGGAAACTGGGTCAATCATTGCTTCCCATGAATATAATTCCCCCTGTCATAATTTGTTGATTGAACTTCCCAGTGAACCTCACCATAATACCTCTTGTGTAATTTTATGTAATTATTTTCATGGATTAGATTTCCTTATATAGATCCATCATAAATTGCTCTGAGAGATAAATCACTCTCCATATGGCGAATAAACCCCTGATTCTGTACAAGTGCAAGGAGGAGGATGAATCTTCTTTAGAACCATCATATCAATCATAGATATTATTGTACTATAAGTATGAATATTTGTCTCAGATGATTGAGTCTAAGGAAGAAACCATCCTTGAATCCATGCCTATTGTGAGGGAATTTTCTGATGTGTATCCCAAGTAATTTCCTAGTTTTCCTCCTAGAAGATATATTGAATTTTAAATTGATATTTTACCTGGGGCATTACCAATATCTAAGAATATATATAGTATGGTTGTTGTGGATCTTTAGGAGTTGAAGAAAATACTACAGGAGAATTTAGATAAAGGCTTTATACGCCCAGGTGCTTCACCATGGGGTGCTCTAGTCCTCTTCATCAAGAAGAATGATGGGTCAATGCACCTTTGCATTGATTATCATGAGCTCAAAAAAATCACGATAAAGAAAAAGCATCCTTTTCTATGAATTTATGAATTGTTCGATTAGATAAGTGGGGAACAATACTTCTCTACGGCGGATTTATGGTCGGGATATTACCAAGTATGGGTGAAGAAGGAGGATATCCCTAAGACTAATTTTTGTACAAGATATGAGAACTATGAATGAATTTTAATGCCTTTCAGAATCACTAATTCTCCATAAATCTTCATAGGATTGATGAATAAAGTATTTAGAGATTACCTCAACAAATTTGTGGTAGTCTTTATAGATGATATTCTAATATGCTCCAAAACTAAGGAGGAGCATCATGTGCATCCAAGAACTGTACTAGAGACCTTACGAAAGGAGAAGATCTATGAAAAGTACAAAAATTGTGAGTTCTGGTTGAAGGAGGTCTCATTATTGGGTTATATCATCACAATCAATGGGATATCTATGGATCCCAACAAGACAGATGCAATTGAGGGATGGTTGAGGCCAATTTCGGTGACAAATATCTGTAGCTTCCTGGGGTTAGGTGGATATTATTGGGGATTCATGAGAAATTTCTCATGATTGTCAAACCCTCTTACAAAGATAACTTAGAGGGGAGTCAAGTTTACTTAGAGTGATGAATGTGAAAAGAGCTTCAAGGAGTTGAAAAAGAGGACTATCATTGCACCCGTGCTGACATTACCCACAAGTGGAATTTTTTTTGGGTATTTAGTGATGATTCGAAGAAGGGTATGGGTTGTGTGTTGACGAAAAATGAAAAAGTAATTGCTTATGTTTCAAGGAAATTTAAATTTCATGAGAAAAACTATCCAACACATGATATAGAGTTGACAGTAGTAATATTCACTTTATTTTTTTGAGATTACCTCTTTGGGGAGTATTTTGAAATATACATGGATCACAAAATCCCCAAGTATATATTCACACAAAAAGATTTGAACATTAACCAACGAAGATGGTTAGATCTGATCAAAGACTATGACTGCTAAATCCATTTTGACCCTGGGAAAGTGAAAAAGGTGTCTGATGCTCTAAGAAGAATAGATCCAGCAATTCTATCATTGATGAGAATTTAAAAGGATCAAATCTTATAATATTTGATGAATATGGACATGGGAATCATAAATAAGGGAACATCATCAATCCTTTCACAAATGATTCCTCCACCGTCTGTTTTGTAAAGGTTAAAGGATGCTAAAAAGGATGATGTGGGAATTCAGAAGATGGTGGAAACTATCAGAAAAGGGAAATACTTGGAGTTCAATGTCAATGAAGAATTAATTGTGTGATTTTGGAAAATACTATATGTTCCATCAAGTCCAGAGCTAAAGAAAGAACTTTTGGATGATGCACATAGTTTAAATTTCTCCATCTATCCCGGAAACACAAATATGTATTGATATCACTAAGAGATTTATTGGTGGGATAACATGAATAAGGATATCGCTGAGCATACATCAATGTGCCTGGTATGTCATCAAGTTAAGGATTAGAGGCAGAAGTCTAAGGGGATGATGCAACCATTACCCATACCAGCATGGAAATGTGAGAACATCACCATGGATTCTGTCACTGGACTTCCACAGACATCCAAAGGAAATAATTATATCTTGGTTTTTGTTAATCATATTACAAAGACAACCCACATCATTTCAATTTAAGAGGATTTCTCATTGGATAAACTAGCACTAATATATATCAGAGAAGTGGTAAGGCTGTATGGAGTACCACTATCTATTGTATCCGATCGAGATCCAAGATTCCCCTCTAAGTTTTGGAAGAGTCTTCAACATGCTCTGGATACTGGGATGAACTTCAATATGTCTTATCAACCTCAAACTGATGACCAATATGACCAGACTATCCAAACACTTGAGGATATGTTGAGAGCATGCTCAATGAACCTAAAAAGAGGATGAGATCAACATATTCTTCTAGTCGAGTTCTCTTAGAAAAAAAATTCTAATCAAGCATCCAAATGGATACTTATGAATCATTGAATGGGAAGAGGTGCAGAACACTGGCATGTTGGGATGAAGTTGGGGAGCAAGAACTCCTTTTTCCAGAAATGGTGGAGAAAGTTAAGACTATCTTGAATCACATTAAATCTGCTCAGAGTCATCAAAAGAGATATACTGATAATCGTCGATGAGACCTAGAGTTTGATGTTAGAGACATGTTATTTCTCCGCATATCACTGTGGAAGAGAGTTATGAGATTTGAGAATAAGGGAAAGATTAGTCCAAGGTACATAAGCCATTTTGAGATCCTTGATCGCATTAGATCAGTGGCCTATCGACTATCACTACCACCAAACCTATCTCAAGTACATGATGTATTCCATGTATCACTCCTGAGGAAGTACATTCCTAACCCATCACATGTACTCAATCCAGAGGTGGTACCATTGGAGAATGACCTCTCCTATGAAGAGAAGCCGGTGAAGACCTTAGATCATAAGGAAAGAGTTCTACAAAATTAGACAATGACCCTCATCAAGGTGTTGTGGAAAAACCAAAAGTTTGAAGAAGAAACATGGGAATTAGATAAAATGATAAGGAAAATTTACCCTCATATTTTAGTGTGGGAAAAGTAAATTTCAAAGGAGAATTTCTTAAGGGGGGAAGATTGTAACGACCCAAATTTTTTTTAATAAAAATTAATCTTGATCTAATTAAATATCTTAATATGTAAAATGATCATATAAAACATGTGCACTTCCTTGGTTTTATGTTTTTATATTTCAAAATTCCATTAAGAATTTTTACCGTTGCTAATATAGCTATTGAATAGTGATCACATGATTATTATAAATATAAGGCTTTAAAAAATCCAATTTACCCAGACAAAGAAAGAGATAGAATCATCTAGTAGAATTTCTCCATACAAAGCCCATTTTTCAGATCTTGGAAATGAGGTGGCATCACTGAGTTTTACTCTTGACCAAGCCCAAGCTGGGCTTCAACACATTAAGCTTGAACGGAATTGCCTGTGGGAGAAGTGGAAGTTAATATTGATTACCACTCAAGCAATGTTATCTGAGAAAACCCAAAAGTCTTTCACCATCACAAACCTTACCCTTCGGTCTTATGTTTGGGTTATATATGGATATGTAACAAGATCCTAGAACTATGATTATGTTCATTATTTTTTTAAAGAATAAAGAATATACATTGATTTTATCATTGTTACTTTGTAAATAGTTTTTAAAGCACAAATAGTATTTTTAGAAAATATTAAATTAAAAAATCAATTTTTATGAATTAATGGATTTTTTAATTAAAATAATATATTATTATTAAATTATCTTCTAATAAATATAAATGATCTTATAATTTTTATGAATACAATTGCAATTTTTATTAAGTTTTGAAAGCTGTGTTTATCAAAACCCATGAATTTTCGATAAATGTCATTATTTATTTTTAAATGTAAAAATTTACATAATTATAAAATTATTTAGAAAATATAAAAATTATTTTTGGAATCAGGATGTCTAAATTATCCAATAGTGAATTTTTAATAATTCTCTAAGACAATCGATTTTTGGGTAAAAATTAAATACTGTTTAATTATATAATGTGTTTTATGACATCATAATGACCCAATAGTGATGTAATAAAATACTATAAATGATAGTTTCTGAAAATATATGTTTTTACATTAAAATAATGTGATTTGAGGTTTATTTTATTTATTTTAAAAAGCCTTAGTGGACCCTCTAAGACTTATAAAACATTTTAACGTTTTAAAATGGTATCCTTGAGAGTGTGACTCACTTACACATAAGCCTGCCTAATATTATAATAAGTTTGTCCATTGGAATTATAAAATAATTTTTTTCACTCCCATTTGGAAAAAAATGGTCAAAAACCAAGGGATGGTTTGTGGTCATGATTAGTTTAATGTGTAGGGTCCAAAACTAAAATAATGAAGAATTCTCTCCCTTTTCCTATATAAACACACCCATGCTCCAACTTCCTCTTCACTAAAAGACTTTGGAGATCTCCCAAACTCAGACATCATCTCTTTAGAATCCTCCAAAGGTGCCGCAATCTCCCAAGAATCCTCTCTCATGCCTCTCCAAAGCCTTTGGGATCACACTTCCATGTAATGGATTTCTTCTTTTCTCATTTTTGTCCAAATTTCACTATGTTTATATACCATTTTTTTCAATTAAAAATGTTGAGGTATGATTTCACACCTCCCCCATACTTCCATCCTTATGTTTGAATGATGTTATAACCGTTTCTCTCTCATTAATACCTCCCATGTACACTCGTTACCATGCAAAAAATTTATAAGTAATTTCACTCTCCTCATTTACATTCATGAACTTATTTTGTATTATGGATCCAAATTACATTACTTATGTTGGGACATGTATCTATATGACCCACTTACTGTCAATATCATGTAAATATGATGAGACACCCCTTAATCTCTCACCAACAATTTTTATGAATTCTTAAGTCACACTGTTATGCTGCCGAAGTTATACCACGATTTTCCAAGACAATGTCATTGGGTAGTGAATACCATTCCAATTTCTCTATAAAGTGTATTTACATTTATTCACATTTACTTATTGATTATAGAGTTTCATGTATGAATTACACATTCCTTTATCGTGTAATAAATGATGATGTTTAATGAATCCGTGTTTTATGATCTATGTGTAACATTTATGCATGAAATGAAATTATTAAGAAGGGTGCACCCTGATAGCAATCCAATGCATTGGGTAAAGGTTAGTATCATGATACATCAAGTGAAATGAGGTTTTAATAATGATAATTAAAGTGAAATTAGGGTTTACTCATGCTCCATGTGCAATGAGAATTGTCTCATGCTAATATCATGTTAAATGTTGATGCCACATTTCCATGTAATGATAATCATGTTATATCATGAATTTATGTTCATGTTTCTCTTATGATCCATTGATATGACTATTGCCTAACATGTATTCTATTCTTCATGTTATTCTTTTTTACTCCCTTACTGGGCTTTACCACTCACCCTTTTTTTATGCATGTCCTCAGGTTATCCCATGAAATTCTAAGTACGAAGGAATGATGTGGTCATGTAAAGGATATTTTCAATAACGATGTTGTGTTTTTTGTTCTAAGTTGTTATGTAATGTTCCTAATTTCCCCTGACACTAGACCACTCAATCCCCAGAGTTGTCTGAAGTGTAATTTTAGGTAATAAATCATGTTTAATTATGTAATAAAGCGCAGAGTTTTTATAGTCTTATTCATATCTTCCAATCTAGTGGATATGTGATAACTATCACATTAAATAATAATATTTAAATAGTATATCATGGCTCATTTAAACTCAGTGATGTGCGTAAAGAAAGATATAAAAGATAATTAATTTATTTAAATATAAATATATCATAAAATATCATAGTTTTTACATTATACCAAACTTATAAGAATTTTCTCTTGAATTTTTGTCACTCTGACTCAAATAACCAAGGATACTTATACCTCACCACACATTCAGGTTCCCATGAAACTTATTTAAAAATATGGTGTTACCACCAAACATTGACCACGTGAGTGGTATTTTTTCACAAAACCTTTTCTATTTGATCTTGAATATCTAGTGGATTTTCCTCAAAAAATATATATTTATCTAGTGGTATGAACTCCGAGTTCAATACAATTCAATGATCCTGAATATATATCCTTGGGAGAGATACATGGAACACATTAAGAACTTGAGAAATATTAGGTGGAAGCACCAAGTGATAAGATATCATCCAATTACAAGCAATAATTTATAAGGGGCTAATATATATAGGTCTAAGCATTACATTATTTTCAAATATCATAACCTTTTTCCAAGGATATATTCATAGAAATACTTTATCACCACCTTGAACTCCATATATAATTGACTATTGTCAGGATAAATTTTATGTCAACTCCGAGCTTCCATGATGTGATTCTAAATGTATATTACCTTATATACCATTTAATAAATTATATAAGGTACTAATATCTCTATTTCTCAACCTTCAACCCACAATTTGTGATTCTACACTTCTCTTTATAGAGGGATTCATAAGGATCCATCTGAATACTTGAGTGAAATTTATTATTGTATGAAATTATATCAAAGGAAGGTGTTAATACTAACCAAGTTTGAAACATATGAAATATATTCTATATTTTTAATGGTTCTCATAGGATTTCCATATCTATGAGGATGATATTCAATACTAAAACTCAACTATGTATCTAGATCCTACCTAATAATTAGCCAGAACATCAAGGAAAACCTTAGATCCATATCAGATACAACAAAATGTGGTAGTACATAAAATATTACTACTTCCTTAATCTATATCTTGGAAATATGATCAATAGATAAATATTATTTGATACTAATAAAATTCACTGATTTTATAAGGTAATCAACTATAAATTAAATTGTATTTTTCTAATTTGGAATTTTGGGGATTCTGATACAAAAAATTTGTGTATACATTTTCGTATACTCTATTGAAAAATAAGAACAAGTTTTCAGAAATTACCTACTGCTTAGAGAAAAAATACTTTGATTTTGGTGATCTTATTCATTTCCAGGAGGTTTATGGCCAAATACACAGATCGGAGAAGAACAGAGAAAAAATTTACAACTACATGGTGTGTACTTATATACACACCGTGTATATTCTAGTTCAAACATGGGTTGACCAAGAAAAATACATTCCCAAGTAACCAGAAGGTGGTACACGCCGTGTACACATATCTACATGTCGTGTAAGATATTCTAGAAGCAGTTGGTGGCTGAGAAGAGTCTACACGCCCATGTGGATGGCTGAAGGGGACACACCATGTGCCATTTCTACACGCCGTGTATACATTTCTAGAAGTGGTTGGTGGCTGAATTTTAAGACTACATGCCATGTATAGTGGTGCTACACGCCGTGTATATTTACCTACCAGGCGGCGTCGTGTTCCAAGTCAAAGATGGTGTGTTAGGATGCCTACCAGTGGAGAAAATGGAGCCAAAAACACATTGAATAAACATGGTGCGTACTTTTGATACACACAGTGTACTTATTTTTTCTATAAAAAGAGGCCTTGGCTTCTGGACCAAGTGTGGTGTGTGTAGTTTTATATGGAGAAAGAGTTGAGGCTGCAAAGAAAAGACGCTCTGCCATCGTACCATTGTTCTTCCATCTACTGAAGAATCATTTCATTTTCAATGTTCCAAAAATGATTTCATCAGGTATCAATAGTTTTGTGTTTTTCATTTTCAATATGTGTAACTAAACACCCAGTGTGTTGGGGTTGTGGAAGCTGATGAGTTGTAATTTGAATTAAGTTTCTCTAAAAGTGTTTGTTTTAATAATCCTTTCTTATTCTTCTTTAATCAATTCATAATTTCACTGGAAATTCTATACCAGACCAAGGTCAGAATTTTCAGGGATTCAAAAGAAGAATAATAATGAACAAATCAATGACCATTGGAAGTAACCATCAACTCAAAATGGACTAAGCCAAATAAATATTTGTTAAATACTAAGTACCCGAAAAAAGAGTTTGTCTTTTCAGTTCTAAATATAATGTTTACTGGATCAAAAAAACTTTATTACAAATTAAACCCAGAGAGTTTGGTTATCATGAACAACACGACCTCATAAGAAACTTGATTAAATAATAAACTTATCGCAAATCCATAACCCCAATGCATTTCTCTCTTTATTTGCATCAAACCCAAATTTTACCTTATTTACTTTTGTTTTAGTAATTAATTTGTTAAAAGAAACTTAAAAACCAATTTTTCATTTTTTACCCAAACAACCAACCAAAATCGATTCTAAATTTAGTAGACTTCAACAAAATCAAAAATACAAACTAAATTAAGAAAAGATAAAATAACATCATAGTTTCTTGTGGATAGACCCCTTACTGGTGCTATACTTTTAGGGGTAAATATAATTTGGGACACCAAAAACATACATTCGGTGAAAAGACCATCCAAATTTTGGTGCCATTTCCGGGGAACTAGAGTAATTTTATTCTTGTTTCAATTAAATTTGTATCAAATTTTAGTGAAGATAAAAACAAAAAATTCCTAAAAATTTCATTCATAATCCCATTTCTATTTATATTTTGTCTTCCCTTTTATGACTGGGTTTTGTTTTGTGGTTGTGCCTAATCACAGGTGCATGGACCAATGCCTCACACGGTCCAGGAGCACCGATTCATCAGATCTTTTTCAGCTTGACCCGAAAATCGAACGGACTTTGTCTCGTCGTCGATGTGCACTGGTGGAAACGCACAACCACAATAAATTAACCATGGAAAACAAGGAGGATGGATAACCATCCGTTGATGCTACGGCTGAACACCCGTACCAGGACCAGCAGCCTCCCACTACTGGTATACCGAAGCAGGCACTTGGAGGCTTCGTGGAATTCCTCCCAAGGAACTACCAAATGCAACCACAGAAACCTCCTCCGGAGTACGACCAACTTCAACAACTACAGAAAACCTTCCAAAGGCCATATTTTTTCCCTTAGGAGCAGAAATACAAGCAACATCCACCCCCTCAGCAGCCACCTCTGTGACGTACTCTTATAGAGTATGGACTGCCATCGATCCACGGAGCTGATACATGCATCGTTCGTCCTCTGGTATAGGCCCAACACTTCAAGATCAAGCCTGATATTATACAGTTGATCTAGAACACCATTCAATTCGGCAGCCTGCCCAGTGAAGACCCGAATTCCCATCTCTCCAATTTTTTGGAGATCTGTGATACATTCCATTACCATGGCGTGTCTGAGGATGCTATTCATCTTTTCCTATTCTCCCTCTCTCTACGGGACATTGCCAAAGACTGGATCAAAGGGTTGCCGCAAAGATCTATCATCACCTGGGAAGAGCTATCCTAGACATTTCTATCCAAATTTTTTCCACCTTCGAAGACGGTAACCTTGTGAAATGAAATCCACAACTTTCAGCATCACAACTCGGAGTCATTGTACAAATCAAGGGAAAGTTTCATGGAGCTGTTACGTAAATTCCAACACCAAGGACTTCCACTATGGATGTAAGTCCAAACCTTTTACGGAGGACAAACAATGAATACAAAGTCTGTGGTAGATGCAGCTGCTGGAGGTACAGTAATGAGAAAGTCCCCTGAAGAACTTTTTGAACTACAAGAAGATATGTCTGCCAATAGCTACAAATGGAATTTAGAGCGGGGGACCCAAAAATGAGGTATGCATAGTATTGATGCTACTACCATGCTTTCTTCCCAGTTGGATGTAGTATCCAAAAAGATCAATGCATTGAATCTCAAGGGAACATATCAAGTCCATGCGGCGAACCGTCTAGCATATAGTGACTGTGGTAACAACCACATCCTGGGAGAATTCCCGGGACCTTCAGTCGACCCTTAAACAAGAGAGGTGAGCTATGTTCCTCAAAACAGAGGGTCGAACCAGTCTCAACAATTCCAGAACCCAGCATGGTGTGAAAACTAGAACACATTCTGGGGACAACAGCAGCAGAATCCTCCACCCAAACGACCACCTAGCTACAGTCATCCACAATATCATAACCCATACCCAAGGAAACAATAGAACCAACAGGGCTCCTACCATCATCAATGGTATCAAAACCCATTCCTGCAGTATCCAAGGCAGTAACCACCTCCACTAGCTACATAGCCACCCTAGCAAGAGAATACCTCAAGGTTAGAGAATCTTATGAAAAAATTCATATATACTACTGAGACCAGATTTCAGAATAAGGAGGCTTCTATTCGATGCCTCGAGAAACAAATCATCCAGTTAGTAAACCAGCTCTCAGGGAGATATCCTGGTACACTACCAGGAAACACCGAGAAGAACCCAAGGGAGTAGGCCCTTTCCATCACTTTACGAAGTGGAAAGAATCTACAACAGAAGGAACTACCACATTAAAGTACACCTATACTCCCTATTGACAACAAATGAATAGTTTTAGAACCCTCTTCATCCAAAAATCCATCACCGGAGGCTCAACCAGGAAAAGGAAAGGAGGTCATCAAACCATTCGATCTTTTATTACCTTTTCGAGAGAGGATAAAGAAAAGGAATCTAGATCACCAGTCTAGAAAATTAATGGATGTATTCAGAAAGCTACACATCGATATCTCATTGGTAGAGGCTCTGACACAAATGCCCACATATTCCAAATTCATGAAGGAAATCCTCTCGAATAAAATGAAAATGGAGGATTTGTGCACCATAGCACTAACAAAGGAGTGATCTACAGTCATACAACATTCCCTTCCCCCTCTGCTCTAGGATCCAGGTAACTTTATTATTCCATGTAAAATTGGACCCTGTAAATTTGGAAAATTCATATGTGACTTAGGGGCTAGTATCAACCTCATGCCATTCAGAGTTTTCCAAAAGCTCGGACTCCACGATCTGAATCCTACTCGAGTCTCCCTTTAACTTGCTGATAGATCCATTAAATATCCAAAGGGGATACTGGAGGATGTGCGGGTGAAGGTGGGAAGATTGATACTCCCTAAAAATTTTATTATCCTAGACATGGAGGAGGATCAGGAGGCACCTCTTATATTGGGATGACCTTTTCTGTCCACAGGGAAAGTCTTGATCGATGCGCACCATTGGGAGTTGATTTTCTGGGCAGGGGATGAAAGTGTCTCTTACAATGTTCTAAAGGCCGTCAAAAAAGAATCATTACTTGACCATGAGGGATGCTACGTAGTGACTACCATGGATGAACAACAGATTAGTAAAGAAGACGATCTGGTATGTTATTCCATTTCAGATGATATGATTTTTCCAGACATTCCCACTGATGAAGCGCCAGGGGACATGAAATTCATTGAAGGCCAGGGCGGCCACTACTGGCAATGAGCTGTCATTCCTAACATCCTAGAGAGGGGATAAGTACAAACACTGGTACATTCAGTTCTCAAGGATCATGAGCTAGATATGAAGCCTCTCCCACCTTCCTTAATGTATGAGTATTTGGGATATCTTCACACTTTTCCCATTATACTTAGTGCAACACTATCACAAGAGCAGGAGGATGCACTCTTATAAGTTTTGAAGCAGATAAAGCTGGAAATTGGATGGACTGTTGCATATTTGAAGGGTATCAGCCCTACCATTTTCACCCACAAGGTGCTACTCTAAGAAATAGCAAAGCAATATAGACAACCCCATTGATGTCTGAACCCTCCCATGAAGGAAGTCATAAAGAAAGAGGTTATCAAACTGTTAGATGCAAGCATCATTTACCCAATATCAGATAATTCATGGGTGACTTTCCTGCAAGTGGTCCCTAAGAAGAGAGGTATCACTGTGGTATCTAATGACAATAATAAGCTCATCCCCACTTGCACAGTCCTGGGTTGGAGAGTCTGTGTCGATTACAGGAAGCTAAATGACACCACAATGAATGATCATTTTTTCCTACCCTTCATGGATCAGATGATAGAAAGACTAGCAGGGCATGAATATTACTACTTCCTCGATGGCTAACTAGGCTATAATCATATCTTCATTTCCCCATAGGATCAGGAGAAGAGCACCTTCAATTTCCCATATGGTACGTTTTCCTACCACTGGATGTATTTCGGTATGTTCAATGCTTCCGCCACATTCCAGCGATGCATGCTGGATATTTTTCACTACATGGACGAAAAAATCCTCAAGGTATTAATGGATGATTTTACCTTTTACAGGAAGTCATTTTCCACCTGTTTTCTATACTTGGAGCTAGTACGAGAGTGATGCGAAATCACTAACCTAGTTTTGAACCAAGAAAAGGTCTTTTTATGGTGTAAAGTGGCATAGTCCTTTGCCAAATAATTTCAACAAAGAGGATAGAGGTGGATCTGGCGAAAATAGAAGTCATTTCACGACTTCCCATTCCAAATTTTGTTAGATCCGTCTACAGCTTCTTAGGACATGCGTGTTTTTACAGGTGGTTTGTCCAAAATTTCTCAAAGATAGCCCAGCCCCTAACCAACCTCTTAACTAAGGATGCTATTTTTGAATTCAATGAGACATGTACCATAGCATTTGATCATCTAAATCAGTGCCTGGTCGAAGCTCTAGTGATGATTTCCCCCAACTAGGAGGCACAATTTTAAGTAATGTGTGATGCCAGCGACTATGCGGTGGGAGCTGTCCTGGGTCAGCGGCAGGACTGAATCTTACGACCCATCTACAATTCCAGCAATACAGTCAATGAGGCCCAAATAAACTACACTACTATAGAGAAAGATATGCTAGAAGTGGTATTCACCTTCGACATGTTTCATTCTTACCTTGTGCTATCTAAAGTTATTGTTTATACTGAACATGCAGTACTTATGTACCTGTTAAAAAAGAAGGATGTAAATCCCTAATTGATCTGATGGGTCTTCCTCTTACAAGAATTTGATTTAGAGATCTGAGATAAAAATGGGAGTGAGAATATGGTTATTGATCATCTATCCTGTTTGGAGCTGCCACCCATTGATAAGGAATAGGATTGAGTGATAAGGTAGGATATTAATGATGATCATCTCTTTTCAATTATCGAGTCCCCTAGGCCCTGGTTTGCTGATATTACTAACTATTTAGTTACAGGTGCCATCCACCCCGACCTCTCCTTCCAACAGAAGAAAATATTCCTCTCTGATATTAAGAGATTCTTCTAGGAAGACCCCCACATTTTCTGATTCTATGGAGACGGGGTGATCTGACAATGCATCCTAGATACAGAGGTTTAAGGGGTCCTAGAATTTTTTCATGCCTCACCCGTTGGAGGAAATCATGGGCCTAATCATACCATAGAGAATATTCTAAAATCTAGGTTTTTTTGTCCCACCATGCATAAAGATGGATGAGCCGTCATTGCCCATTGTGATCCATGCAAACGTACAGGTAATATGGGATGTAGAGTCGAGAAGCCCGAAAACCCTATCCTGGAGGTCGATATCTTTGATGTCTGGGGAATCGACTTCATAGGACCATGTCCCTCTTCTTTCAGGAATACCTACATCCTTGTCCATGTTGATTACATCTCCAAATGGGTGGAAGCCACTGCTACGACACACGTCACAACTATGGTAGTCGTGACATTTCTAAAGAAGCACATTTTCAGCAGGTTCGACGTTCCTCGTGTGTTGATCAGCGACATGGGGAATCACATTGACAACACATTAATGAAAAGAGTGCTATCTAAATATGGGGTAATGCATCACATGGGTATACCATACCATCCCCAATCAAGTGGAAAGGTGGATCTCTACAACCGTGAGCTCAAACAAATTTTGGAGAAAATAGTGAATACCTCACGGAAAGACTGGTCCAAAAATCTTGACGACGCTTTGTGGGCCTATCGAACTGCCTTCAAGACACCAATGGGGATGTCACCATTCCACCTAGTCTATGAAAAATCATTCCATATACCAATGGAATTGGAACACAAAGTATATTGGGACGTCAAGGCCCTAAATTTTGATCTAAATTCAGCTATAGAGAGGCGGAAGTTCCAACTATCGGAACTCAATGAAATCAGAAGGGAGGCGTATGAGAACGCAAAATTATAAAAGGAGAGGAAAAAACAATCAACAACCGGATGATTTCTCAAAAAACATTTCAACCCGGTGATCAAGTACTCCTGTTCAACTCTTATCTTCACCTATTCCCAGGAAAATAGAATTTGAGGTGGTTGGGACTATTCCATGTCATACGAGTGTTCCTCGACGGAGCAGTGGATATTTCTAAGAAGGATGGTCAACCACTCAAGGTGAACGAACAACTATGAAATATTTACCATCAAATTGAAGATACAGTGGGAACAATCTCCACCACCCCTCTCAGGTAAGAAAAGGTATGTCGGTCGAGCTAATGACTTAAAACAAAGGCGCTTCCTAAGAGGCAACCCAAAGGATACACACTGTGTCCAACTTATATGCATGGAATGCACTTATATTTTTAGTTTTTAATCTTAATAGTATAAATATATAGATTAAAGTACTTAATAAATTGGGATGATGCCGGTGTCGATGGATACATCACTGGAGTTTATCCGAGTAGTCACCGGTTTGAATCCTCCCGACCTACCTTCAGCACATGGTTCCTCATTTTTAAATTTTCTTACATGGTGTGTGTAGTAAATTGCATATATATATATATATATATATATATTCTTATAAGAAAACCCATCCTGGGGATGGGTTGGTTGGACACAATCGAAACCCAGTTTCCAAAAGACCCGGGTTCGAATCCTGAAAACTGCCCCATTTCCATTATTTAGCCTTTTAATAAAACCACACGGCATGTATTCCAACATACTTCGTGTGTGACCTATTTTTTTCTAGAAACTAATATATAAGAACATTTTTCTATATAATGTAATTCATGCGGATGAAGTTGGCAGATTGGTAAAGTCTCGGCCCTGGATCCAAAAGATCCGAGTTTGAACTCGGCTAATCTCCCTACTTCATCCACTTGTTTTGTAATTTAAAAATCAAACGTCGTGCATTTCTTTCTTCCCATGTATATAGGATATATAGATTAAATGTATATAAATAATAAATATGGGAAGTAGTACATCCTTCACTCCAGTGGTTGATGGATTCTTTTTGGAGTGGACGATCGCCAGTTCGAACTTCGCCCCAAGCACCAAACCAAAGGTTTTAGTTCTCTTTTTACTATTTTTAAACACATGGTGTATATTTTACCACTACATTACGTGTATTGTTTTATTTTTCAATTCTGTATATATATATATATATATCTATTTACTTTTATTATTTTAATTAATTAATATTAATTATTATATAGTTTATTATAATAATTATATATATATGTTTGTAAAAAAAAATTGAGATACACAGCGTGTAGCCCAGACATACACGCAGTGTACCTTGACTATATAATCTGCGGCCACCCGACTTCACGTCGTGTCACACGGTGCTTCCCCTCTTCCCGTTTTCTTCTCCTAAACACCACCCGACCTCCCAATTTCTAGATCCATAGATTTGGTTCATTTTGAGCTCTGATTTCTTTTGCATTATGACCATCGGTCAAGGTATGCCCTTCTACACCCACTGTTTCAATTTATTAGACATGTTTCAGGTGATTTTGGGATTAGCATACCGTTCGGCTTCCGTGGTACACAACCATGAAATGAAGAACACACGCTATGTAATTTCGTACATGGCCACACACAAAATGATTTGCAATTTGAATATACACGGTGTGTATGTTCAGTAAAACTGTGTACTTTCCCCCATCCTGATTGAGTACCCATTGCAGGTGGCCTCACTCACCATTTTCATGTACACGGCGTGTGTTTTTCGTGCATTCCGTGTATATCATTTCTTTTGGCCCCACTGTGTGTAACACTTAACATGGCCTCTCACCGCATGTTCCTATACATGACGCATGTGTTCGGTATACGACATGTTTTCTATTTCATTCCGTCATCCCCATGTCAAGCCCCCACATGACCATGTTCATCATGTCATGAACACGCCGTGTCTGTCCCAAACACGACATGTCTTTTATTCTTTGAACTATTAAAATCATGGCTGTGTTGTTTCTGATACACGACCATGTACACTTTGTATGAACATGATGTGTATGTTCGGTACATTCCATGTACCTTTAAATGGTCTATATTCTTCTCCCTTGGTGTGTTTATCCAGAGAACATGGGATGCTACTCAGCTTGTAATACATGCCATATACTCTGGATGTACACGACGTGTAATTTTATTTTTCAGATTTATCACTTTTTCTTTTTTTTTGTTTTGTTTTCTTTTTTTCTTTCTTTTTATAGTTATGGAAGATCATGATCCTTCTCGGGGGAAGTGGTTGGCCTCCTCCACTAAGGGTAGGAGGCCCATTTATCAGCGGATTTGACTCCGGCCTCCGACGCAGCCAAACCCCGACGCTCCGGTCTACGAGCTTCCTCTATTGGACATCCTCCCACCACCCACTGCCTCAACCTAGGCTGGGTCTAGCACAGCCGGTACTTCGTCACCCCATCCAAAGCCTCCGAGCACCATCTATACTTCTCCCCTGGCTGCCAAACTTCCTGAGCCCTCTCCAGTAGTTGCTGGCTCCACATCGACTGCCCCATCCAACGGTCCTCCATCTACTTCAGCAGATCCTCCCCAAGAGACAGCTCCTGCTACTGCACCTCCACCTGGGCCAGGACCTGAAGGTGTTCCCTATCCTTATATGGTGTTCCCGGTCACTGATCTGGCATATGACAGGGTTCAACACTTTTCCCACTATCCGATTCTGTTGAGCGGCCACTACCTCGAAAAAACATTCCTCAGCAGCCAGGCATCTGGGGAGAGTTATAGGATCTCCTTGGACACACCCCCTGATCGCTATTTTCCAGGTCAGCACTCCTATATTCTGCTATTTATTTTTTTAGTTCACAGCCTCTTTCGAGTTCGATGGAGCTAACTACCAGATTACACTTGGTGATGCAGTGCCTATGGTTCTGTTCCGGCTGGGCGGCCGATGATTTTCCCTCACCATGACAGAGTTTTTCCGAGGGTGCAATTTCTACCTCCATCCTATAACCCCTCCCCCTATTTCTACCCTGACCAAACCCGAGCGGCTTGAGCTCATGGATATGTGGCAGGAGATTGCTGGGATTAAGCACCGTTATGCCCAAACCTCGCTGAAGAGATCCCTTATCATTGAACCCATTCTTCATTTTACCCACCGGTGCTTCAGTGCCATTCTTTTCCCCCTTCATGAGGATATGGGGGTCATGAACGGTCATGAAATGGATCTCCTTACCTATGTCATCCGGCAGGACTACCCAAACCTCCCTTACCTATCTGCCTCCTATTTCCATGCTATGTTTACCGGCCATTAGGGAAACCTGAACGGAGGGTTTTACGCCACTCGCCTCACCCACCACCTTGGGGTTTTTGAGCCTTCTTTACCCCATGAACTATTAGGTTCTCCCCATCGGATGGACTATCTCATGACCATTCTCATGGGATTGGTTTGGAAATAGGGGGTGCCTACATCCTTGCCTCGGCTCACCACCACCCACCTGCTGACCCTCCAACCCTAGCTGATGCACCTGCTCCTCCTTCCCCACCCCCTCTAGTTTTCCCACCCCACCCCCTTACTACTGACACCCCTTCTTCTAGCCTTACTTCTTCTATACCACCACCATCCCCACCTACCCCCGCACCCTCAGTCGATCTAAACCTTTCCCTCTGCCTAGCTGTGATGTAGAAATGTTTGGTACATATCGACAGCTGCCCGGATCGCCTGGAGTAGCTGTTGGAGATTACTATTTAGCATCTGGGTATTCCATTGCCTCTACCACTTGCCTCTGCCTTGGCTCCTAGCCCTTCTGCTACTGCTCCACCACCTTCTACTACACTGGCTACGGATTCCGTTCTCCTCTCTACTGTGGGACTGGCTACTCTTACTACTACCACCACCGCTGTCGCCAGTCCCAAGTGTGTTGTAGAGCCTCATCTTTCGAGTCTGGAACCCACGACTCCTACTTCTACGACATCCCTTCCAGATGCAGAGTTCGAGCCTCCAGCTTCCATGGCACCTGAGCCATCTCTACCAGCTAGTTCTGTACTGGATGATGCCTTTTCCGAGGTGACACCTTGACTGGTTTTGGGACACATTCTTTTCTTTGTATATATATTTTTGTGATATATTGTTCCTGTGTTTGTTATTCATGCTTTAAATGTTCACTTTCTTCCCATCTCACATGTACTCTGGCACGTTTTGGGCTGCACTTTTACATCCCATACTATTTTTCTATGCCTAGACATGAGAGGAGTATTCTGTTTCCATTATTTACTTTCCTTTATTGGTTTACATTATTCCTTACTTCCCCTCGATCTGGTCCAGTATTGTGTCCCTTCCTTCCCTTGTTCCTCTCTTTGGGCACTTGGTGGACCACATGCGATATTAAGTATGGGGGGTGTCTCTCAACCTATTTAGTATTTTCCTTTTCAGATTCTAGGATACATCATTACTAGAAGATATATTTTAAAATGTGAAGAAATTTTGGTTAACCATATTTTCAAAATAATAAAGCTAAAAGTGGAAAATTTTAACAGTTACATGCTTATTTTGATTCTTCATTATTTTAAAATGATTGCTAATATAATTTAAATTACAATCTTGCAATCCTTGGATAATTACACCAATTAGACTAATCAAATATTTTTCAAGTCATGACCTGATTGTCTCTTTATTTATTTTTACCACTCAAAAGAGGTATTCTAAACCACTATTGGCATATTATTTCTAATACCCTATTTCTTGAGAGATTCTTAGAATATACATAACTAATAGAATTTGCAAGTTTTCTTTTTGAAACATGAAGAATTTTTGAATTACATTAAAATGATTGAGGCATAAGATTGTTTCAACCCCTTTATCTTGAGCCTACCCTACATCTTATCTTCATGAAGCCCGTAGAGACCAAGAATAGACTTTATAGGAAGCTATATTACAAGCCTATTTCCCTTCCTACCGTAATTCTTTTATGAGTTTTCATGATTATTTATTTGATCTCAAAAGAAGGGATAAGAAACAAATGGTATAAATTCATGAATTGTCATGAAATTAAGTATGGAGGAGAACCTCTTGATCATTTGGGGAGAAAAGAGTTCCAAACCTTTATTTTGGAAATTATGGATGGTTTCCTTTGTTAAAAAATAAAACTGGTACAAACAAAGGGGCCTTATACACACTCGTTGGTTTGTGGAAGTTGATGAGTTGTAATTTGAATTAAGTTTCTCTAAAAGTTTTTGTTTTAATAATCTATTATTATTCTTATTAAATCACTTCATAATATCTCTGGAAATTCTATACCAGACCAAGGGCATAATTTTCAGGGATTCAAAATAAGAATAACAATGAACAAATCCATGACCATTGGAAGTAACCGTCAGCTCAAAATAGACTAAGCTAAATAAAGATACGTTAAATACTAACTACCGAACCAAGGAGTTAATATATTCAATTCTAAATATAAACCTTACCAGATCAAGGAAACTTTATTACAAATTAAACCCAGAGAGTTGGGTTAACATGAACAACACAACCTCATAAGAAACTTGATCTAATAATGAACTTATCAAAAATCCATAACCCCAAAAAATTTCTCTCTTTATTTATATCAAACCCAGATTTTCCTGTCTTTAATTTTGTTTTAGTAATTAATTTTTTAAAAGAAACATAAAAACCAATTGTACTTTTTGTACCGAAACAACCAACCAAAATCGATTCTAAATTCAGTAAACGTCACTAAAAACAAAAATACCAACTAAATTACGCAAAGATAAAATAACCTCATAGTTCCATGTGGATCGACCCCTTACCGATGCTATGCTTGTTAGGGTAAATATAATTTGGGACACCAAAAACATACATTCGGTGAAACGACCGTCCAGATTCTGATGGTGAAATACAGAGTAATTTTTCCCAATTTCATTATGGTATGAGTAATGGTTATAATATCCCATTAGAATTATATATCTCAACCTCAAATTTTTGACACACTAAGAACTGGGATACATACTATTAAATATCCCTTTTCATGTTATCCCACTAGAAATACTCTTTCAAATATATTTATATCTTTATACATCTAGGACGAATTGAGAATTACTAATTATGAAGATCATCCAATATATCCTTCGTCATGTTTGGTTTTTATGAAACACATATTAAGTTTCTGAAATTTATAGTTCTATCATAATCATGGTTGAACTAAAGAAAATTTCTATTTTTTCTATAGTCATACGTTCTTCTTTTGTTCATATTTAATCCTTACATGGATGGATGATTGATTATTTATCTAAGAAAAATATGATATATCCTCTTTCCTCCTGATTTAAAGATCCATATTCTACAAATACATAAATATTTGAACCATTTGCATCCTCATCATAGAAAAACATTCATGGTGTTTCTAGATTAGAGTATAAACCACCTTTCTTGTATTATTAGGGTGGTATTGTATTGAGTAGTCATAATCATTAATCAACTCCAACCAACTCCTTTAGAGTATATTCAAATTTTTTTGTGAATAAATGATTCAATATTTTATTATTAGTGTATAAATATATATCAAACTGTTCACTATAAAGATAACAACTTTATATTTTCAGTGAATAAATTACTACTTCCAACTATAATTCATGAGTTGGGTAATTTTTATATTTATTTTTCAATACTATTAGGGTATAATTTATCACTTTATTATTATGTATGATAACACCTCCTAGTACCTTGTTCGACCTATCACTAATGATCACAAAAACTTGTTCACTATAGGGTAGTGTAAGAATATGTGCATTGAAAAAATTCTTTTTAACTCCTTATAATTTTCCTTAAATTTATCTATCCAAATGAAATTAGATCTCTTCTGATTCAACATGGTTATTTTATTATATAACCATGATAAATCCAAAAAAATAACTAATAGTATCTAGCCTACCCAAGAAAACTTCATATTTGTGTTACTTTAGTTAGTCTAGGAAATTGGTTAATAACTTACATCTTTGAAAGATCCGTTGATATACCCTCACATGACATTATATGACACAATAATGAAACTTTACCAAGAAAAAAATTCAAACATAATAAATTTAGCATAAAAATTATCCTTTCACAGGTACTTCTGTCAAAGATTCAATTCTTCTTCATGATATTCCTTTCTATTCATATATAAAATAATATCATCTATAATGACTACCACAAACTAATTATGTTAATCTCTAAATACTATATTCATTAAATCAATGAAGATAACAAGAGAATTGGTATGTTAAAATGACGTCACTATAAATTCAGAATGACCATACCTTAGATGTAAGACCATATTTGGTATATCCTCCTTCCATTCACTCAATTTATGATATCCATATTGAAGATCAATGTTATAAAAATATTGAGATCCTCATAATTGACAAAGAAGATCATTGATATAGAGAAAAGGTTACTTGTTCTTAATAGTGATCTTGTTAAGTTCCCAATAATCAATGTAAAGACAAATTGACCCATATTTCTTCATAAAAATGAACAGGTTCACCCCATGGTGCCACAAAAGGTTGTATGAATCCATTATAAATATTCTACTAGTGATTTATTTTGTTATTAAAAATCAATCATGACCATTCTATATAATGTGTTTCAAATATGTGCAACACCAGGTATAAGTTCTATTGAAAAATAAACTTCATGATTTAGGGGAAAACAAGGAAAGTATTCAGAAAATACCTTAGTATAATCCTGAATAATAAGAATAAATTCAATGTTGATTTTGTAACATCTATATATTTAATGAACCTTTTTTGATTAAATTTAATTTCTTTGATAGATTTTTAGGTGAAATATCATGTTTTAATGTAATGTTCCATAATATTAGAATTGTATTATTTAATATGATAGTTATTTCCTAACCATTGGAATGAATGTTATGAATAGTATTATATAAATTATGAAAATATATGGTTTACATATTTATATTAATTCATTGGTGACTAATTAATTAGAAATGAAAATAAGAACCGTTTGAAAATAAAGGAAATATTTTTATGAAAAACTATTTTCCTTTGAACAAACATGTTTTACCTCAATACATTAAATAAAAAATTTTGTTGAATGATTCTAATAAAATGTATTCATTAAATATTTAATAAAGTTATTACCGTTCATCTTATGTTTTTTATATACCTCAGATAATAAAAAATCTTATTTTATGGTTAACAATTGTATTTTTTAAAAATAAACCACTTTTACCACATTTTACGAATTTATTTTAATAATATATTTTTAAAATTTTTATAAAATTTAATTTAAAAATATTTAATAATTTTTGAAATCATTATTTCAAAATTATTTGGTAGTTAAGTTTTGATAATTTTTGGAAAATATATTTTTTTCAGTGAATAGTGAAAAATAGTGGTTTCCATTAAAAAAATCATTTTCATTCAAAGAATTAACATTATTTTTTTGATATTTTTTTAAAAGTAAAATTAGTAAAATTATATATTTATTAATCCCATAGAGTCAATTTTAATCAATTTCATATTTATTTTTTATATAAAAACTTTTTAATCTTTTGAAAACTGTCTTTGGAAAATTGTTTTTTCATCGTGTCTATGAGTCAAATTTTAGATTAAATTCTAAAAATTATATAAATTTATGTTTTAAAAATGTTTTAAAAATTTGGAATAATACAAATTTATATTATATACCAATTTTAACTTAAATTATCGTTATAATAAATATTTAAAATAGAAAAAATTAAAAACTATGCTTAAGGTTAAACCAGGTTTACCGTAGAATTCAAATAAAAATATAAAGTGTAAAATAACCTATAAACTTGTCCAAAACACATTTGAAGTCCAAATTTAGACCTTATAATATATAAGGTTCTTTAATGATATATTTTTATGTTTTTTTAATGTGAAAAACATGGTAAAAATTATTCTTTTTAAAAAATCAATGTGTGCACTCTTCCCCACTTATTAAAGGACACCCATCTCCTATCCTCTTCACACATACAAAACTATTTGGTTCAACCAAGAACTGAACATATATATTACTCACCTAAGTCCAAAAATCTTGGAGTACTTATTTTTATTACTTATCTCTTCTAATAAGGCTTTATGTGTAAACCTAAATTTGTTCTCTGATGAAAAGGTATAGTCCTTGAACTTGTGTTTTCATTTTATTTATTCATCTAAATCCATCTAATATTCTTGAAACTATGATTATATAATATCAAAAATATATAAAAAATAATTATTTCATTATTATTTTAATGTGATAACCTATATTAATCTCCTTTTCCATCAAATGGGAAACAAAACCATCGATCGTGTGTACAAAAGACTGCTTCCACACGAACCAAAGTCATTCATTTTCCATCACCACCTCTCAAGATGATATATAATATTATATTTAATGTTTATATAAGATATTTATGATTTTATTATAATTATATAATTATTATATCACTCCTACCTACTTACCTTCCAACCCTTTGTAAAACAATAATATCGTTCATGTGTACGACAAACTACATCATCACGAACCTATGTGATGTGTTTTTCATTTCTATTGTACTTGGATGGAACTAGGGATGTATTAAATTAATATATATGATATTTTTAATATACTTATAATTATATAATAATCATATTATATATATCATCTTAATCTCCGTTCCATGGGTGATATGATAACATCGCATGTGTGTATGATCGACTACTGCATCGAGAAGCGATGTGATTAACTTTTCACTAATGCTTGAATAGAAGGTAATGATGTAAAATTTCATAAATATATGTTCTATATATGAAATTATAATTATTCTATAATGTTTAATTATTTTTACCTTTATTTTTCTACATTTATTAAAAAAATAGAAATAGTGTTTATGTGTATGTACATCACACAATCTCCATAAATGATGCATTTTATTTTATATCTCTATATTTTATGGATTACTCTAAATAAAGATATACATAATATATATAATATTTATACTAGGGTTAAAATTATTTAGATTATTTAACCATGATCAATTGAAAATGATTAAAAATATCAAATCAATACATACATTAAAACCAAAGTAGTTATTACCCGAAACATAATTTTAATAAGGAATTGTTAAGAAAAGGGTCATAAAAGGGCATAAATAAACCATATATTGTATTATATATATATTTTTGGTTATATAATATATGTATTAGTAATTATATATTTATTATACAGTATTCTTGAATGTGTACAAAGGATTTTGAGACTAAGAGTATGGTATTTCTTGTCTATAGTTTATTTCTGGGAGACATATGCCCTAATCACCACTTGTTTCTTTGGTGGGGTGTATATACTATCCTTTTAAAATGTAATAATATATATATATGCATGATATTTAATGAATATTTTGATGTTATTATTTAGTGGATCTTATAATTCAAAATATTACAAAAGTGGTATGTTATTTTTGTCTCAATTTGTCTTCTTTGGGATATACATTATGTTATTCACCTATATTATTTTATAAGGTGTATATAAAACCCCATTGAAATGAAATAAAATGAATATATTTATTTTAATGATATTATTTGTGTAATGTAATGTTATTATTTCATAGGCCTCATGATTAAAAAGATAGAAAAGTTGTAAAGGTTTTAGGTTACAATCTCATTATTTATCAAAATTATTTATGATCATGTTTTTGATGATGAAATATTATGATATAACTCTCAAGAAACTCATGTATTTTCTTATACTCTATTATTTTAAAAATAACACATGTTTTACTTTTATTATCCTATCTTATATAATTAAAGCAATAAAAATAATGTTTTTACAAAAAATATACTTTATTTCTCTTTTCGGCTGAAAACCCTTTTTATTGCATATCCATATTATATAAAACCATTTTAAACAATTTTTTATCATTATAAAAATGATTTATTAAGGAAAGTTTTACCCATGTTTTACTTTTAGCTAGTTTTGAAAAAAGAATATTCATGTCATTTTCCAAAGAGGATCCATTTGGATTTTACTAAAAATGTGAAAGGAAACATTATTTTAAGGTATATGATAAGAATTATATTTTACCCAATCATGAACACCAAATGTTTTAAATATTACTTTTTATGTTTCAAAATTTAATTTCAATTAATATTAATTTTAAAATGTTTTATAATTTTTTTTTTTAAGAATTTTATTTTCAAAGTGAAAAAATAATTTTTGTTAAGAAATTTTTTGAATGATTTTTCAATTTTACTTTATAAGATTCTAAGATTAATTTTAACAACCCTAGAATTCATACTATGTTATTTCTTCAAAGTAATTCAATAACTTACACTATACGCAACACTGAGTTCTAGCTCTCCATGACTTACCAAACTAGCCGTTTAAAAGAGGTTATGAATACTATTAACTGAATTTTAAACTTTATGTAATCCTTCTAATTTTAGAATCAATTTTATGAGTTTCTTAGACATAATATAGGAACAAATTCATTTTTGAAGATAAAAGAAGTATTTTTCAAAAAATGCAATTTTACCGCCTTTTAATGGTGAACATTTTTTTAAATACAATATTTGAAACTTTTATATATTAAATTTGACAAAATAATCTTCTTATTTAGAATTTAGACATAAGAATTTAGTTTCAATAATTTTTTGGTACATTTCTGATAACTTTCATATTTTGATGAATAGTGAAAATTACTAAATTTTTATTAAAAAAACATTTTTAATTGAAATAACTAATACTAATAAATTATGGATTTGATTGATTTTAAAGTATAATTAGATTATATTCTTACCATTTAATTCAATGTTGGTCATTGGACATAATTTCGCATTTAAACTGGACATAAGTAAGTGTCAATCTTTGGATAGTTATTATTTCTTAAAAACACGCTTTTTGTTTTGAGAACAAGAATTAATTTTAAATTAATTTCTACCACTTCTATGTTTTGAATTTATAAAAATGGATTCCATATTTAGAATTAGTAGGTCCAAATTGTTTAAATAGGTAACTTTTATTTTTATACATTTTGAATAATTACTTCGGTAAATATTTTATTTACCATGGTTAAAGGGTAAATCCGGTAAATAAGGATAAAAATAATATTATAATAAGGTTCAATTAACCTAAAACGTGTCCTAACCCTATTTTATGATAAATTTCTGTCCATTCACATCTTTGGGTTGATTTTGGGACCCCATGGAGCCACTTGTAAGTGGTAATGACACTTTATATTAATTAAGTTAAAGTAAATACAAAAATGACATAAGCATATATCTTTTAGAAAAATAATTTTTACATAGGGTTATATATGTTATATTTTCGAATATAAATATTAATTAAAAATATAATACTTTTTCTTACATAATTTTATTTTATTTATAAATTTTAGACTTTTAATAATGAAGTTTATTTATGACACAATAATGATGCATTATTTTCCTTATTAATGAAAGAATCAAATAATTGGTATTATAAATGTTAAAATAAATATAATTTGAAAGTTTTGATTAAATACACTAATTTTATTGGTTAATATGACATTTTATTATTTCTTAAATTAATTTGGTTCGAATTTATAAATTTGTTAAGACTTTAACAAAAATAAATTATTAAATAGTGTCAAAATTGACATAAAGGAGTTTTTAAAACAAATATTATATGATAAATTTATATAATATTCCAAAAAATATAAGGTTTTACAAAAGGACTTATATAATGATATTTGTATCATTAATGAAACACTTTGTGTTCTCTTGTAAGTATATAGTAAGATTATTAACCATATAATATATAAATACAAAGTGACATGGTAAATGTCAAACTATTTAAGTAAGAGTTAAATCTAAATATTAAGGTTAATATAGTGACCCAAAAATGTATAAAACCTATTGGTTGAGTGGTTTAGACCCATAACCACCTTATCCTTTAAATAATACATTTTTTAGCTGTTATAAACTGAAAATTATTTTATTATAAAATAACATTTTAAATTTTTCCTAAGGTTCCCCTCACCCCTCTTATAAAAGGGCACTCCACCTTCACTCTAATTCACAAATTCAAATCCATTTGGCTCGGCCAAACCCTTCCCAAATAACCTCCCAACTTCCCTCATTTCAACCTAAAGGCCTTAGTTTGATTATAAAGCCATCCTAAGTATCCATTTTGATCAAATCAAAAGGAAGAACCTGAAGAAGAGTTAATGATTTCACCACCCTCTTTCAAGTTCCTTTCTTCTTTCACTTTTTTTTTTGTTATTTCCATTCTAAAATAATAAATCCAGTATCTTATATATACTGTGATGTTATTATAAATATTTCCCAACTATATTCATTATTCTATCCATCTTATGAATGATAATGTCACCATGTGTGTGTATGTATGGCTTACCGTCTCCACACCGTGGTGTAATATGTTATTCAACACTATTTTATTTGGATGGATATAATGATGTGTAATATGTATATAAATAATGAAAATAACATGATAATGTCTCTGTAAAATTAATATACCATCCAATTCCACACCTTTGAGGAAATTATATTGTCGCTCGTGCGTACGTACAGATTATCGTCTCCACGAAGTGATGAGATTCATTTCCACATTCAGCATTCATCAACAATTATAAAAATATATATTACTAACATGTTTGTAATATATGAAAAAAAATTCTACTGGAGATATATATATATATATATTTACTTACATATATTTTATTCACTTAGTTCCATTCAATGCGTTATGAAAACGGAAACAGCGTTTATGCGTATGTACGGACTACCGTCTCCATAAACGGTGTTTTCCATTTCATATATACGTCCATTATAAATATTTATATTCTAAAAATATATGATATATAAATCATGTTTTATATTCTGTAAGTATTTAAATCTTGATCTAAGTGATACAATCAAGAGTAACAAGTTAAAACACGTACGACAAAGAAAGCGATTATTGCCCGAAATGTTAATTTAACATGGAAATTATTATTAAATGGGTAGTATAAAGTCATAAATAAATAATGTATGATATCATAAATATTAATATGGTTCTGGTATAATTTAATAACATACTAAGGTATTCATACATGAGGTTAAACGTACCCTCGACTAAAGGAAAGTGCAAGGTAAGGGGTTTTAATCTCAGTCCTTATTCCCGTGAGATTCATTCCATATTGCCAGTATTACATTTTGTTTGGCGTATGTACTACCAATAATTGTATTCTTTGTGTAATAAACTTTAATATATTTGTATTTACATATTAATTTTATGATACCTCTTTCATGGGGTGTATGTTTCATAAGTTACCAAATTTGTAAGGGTTAATTTCACAATCTCTTTATTATCCGAGGTTGTTTTTACGTAAGTATATAATGGTACATATTTATGTCCATGTTTCATGAAAGATTTTTCAAAGGGATTGTTTTAATGAACTTTTTCAAAAAAATATCAATTCAAATGTTTTAAATATTTATTTTTCTAAATCTTTCCCATTAATGTCCATGTCTTCAAAATGGTTTCTAAGGATTTATTTATATGGACATGAATGTTTTTAAAATGTTAATTCCTTTGAAAAGTTTCAATGTGGTATGGGAAACTTTGATTCAAAAATGTCTTTAAATTTCTTCCTTTTTAAATTGTGTGACTTTTAAATGTTTTCATGAAAAATGGATATTTCCCTCAATGATTTTTACAAATCATTTTCATCTATGTCAACAATCTTTGATGGATTTTAAACTTGTTTGAAGATGATTTATTATGATAAAAATCTTCCATATTTTGTTTGAAGGTTTTGTGATATGTTTCAATATGGATGTGTTATTTTTATACCATTCACTGTTTAGGGATAATGTATTGACATTTAGTATGCTAGTTTTAATATGAATGTTTATGTTATGTTTACACCTTTTCATACGAGGAATGCATTGGACTTAGTAAGTGATGGGTAGAGCCTGCTAGAGCTCCTCGATGCATCAGTAGGTCTCATGAGACAAACTAGTGTCTTGGCACAAGTCCTTGACAAAATATTATTTGTAGTCTTGGAACATGGCCTTGACTATGTTGTTATGATAGTCTGTCATTATGCATTCCATCATTATGAAAGTTGTTAGTGATATTGTGTGTGATTATTCGACTAATAGAATATCCATGTGAATAAGTAAATGACATTACTTCATTTTATTTTTTCCATATTATGCTTAAGTTGAAGTTTAAAAAGATTTTGTTTTAGTTTAACATTGCCTTAAATGTTTATGATTATTTATGAAAGTTTCCAATGTATTATTATCCTTACTGAGCATCTGATCTAACCCCTTTCTATGTTTTATTTTTCCCAGGATTCCAAGAAGTGTATTGTGATTGATATGCAGTGTTAATCCAAGGGAATAATTGTGTTCATAAAGGATTATTTATGTTGTTTTGTATGTTATAATGTGTAATGTGACATTAATGCATGTAATATATTTTCCAAGATTTCTAAACCGATCGGTCCTTCGGGACTTGATTCCTTGTAATCATGACAATTTATTAAAATAATGCTCTGGGTAATTGGGTTAGGGAATTACAGTTGTTATTAGAGGAAGTTTAGAAATAACCTTGTAAGCTAGATTTAGATAAACTCTGATTAAAGCACATAGACCTGAGATAGAATTTGAGGATTAGTATAGAATAAATTCATCGAATTTTGGTAATGTAGTGATTTTAATAGTTTTCCAAGAAAATACATCCCTGTCTGGATACGAGTAGGTAGAGGCGGCTCTGGAACATATGTATGTAGCGGTGAAAACAAAAAAACTGCTTTGAGCTCGAATCGAATGGGAACTGGTGCACGAAAATGGGCCTTCCTGCACTCTTGGTTACGACACTCCCGGGGGATATGCTTAGGATAATTCTCATTTTCATTACAAATCATTATAAATGGTTTATGAGTATATACTTCCTCAATGAAAACATCTTTATGATTATGGATTATATGCATAAACTGTTCAATTTATGTTAGGTATTTTACTAGTTTTGAATTATTTGTTACAATTCATAAACTGACCTAGTTTATGCCATTGTATAGAAATGACGCCCAGTAGAAGGAATGTGAACTCCAACAACACGTATGATCCAAATAGTAAGAGGGATCATATCATTCACTGTATTAAGCCAACATTTAGAAGAGAAATTGTCTCCCATATATTCTCAACATATGAAGAAATAGTATCATGTTTTAATAAGATAAGTAAATAATTCTTTGAGTCCTATAGCTTTGAAGGGAAGCAAGAGAAGAAAAGGAAGGAAGAGAGGAAGATGGATAAAGGGAAGAGGGAAAAGAAGAATTTTCCTATATGTGATAACTATGGGATGAAACACCCTAGAACTTGCCTAAAGGGAATGAGAGTTTGATATAAGTGTGGAGAAAAAGGACACCATGTACATGACTGAAAGGGTAAGAAAAAGGTTTAAAATGTACAATGCTTCATCTGCAAGGAGTTGGGACACTACGCGAACCAATGTACAAATCATCAGAGTATTCCCCAAATGATTCTATTGGATAATAATCAAGTTATGATACTACCACGGATGAGGAGGGATGATTAGAGTTCTTATGTTGTTATTAGAGGATTATGTCATTTGAGTGTTGTATCAACAATGTAATGGTTATAAAAATTATGGAGTATATAAGGATTGTACTCTAGTACTATTTCATTAAGGACTTGAGATTGTATGGAACCATGAAAAGTGACTCAATAGCAGGTTAAATTTTTGGAAATTATATGGTTGAGAGAAAGATAAACCATAATATGGTTATGATACCGAGGTAGTGATTTTGGAATAATACATGATTGATTTGGATAAATTATATTGGATATTCTTGATTACCTTGAAACTAGTTAATATTTTTATATTCCATAATTGTTGGAGTTGACAACATTTTTGGATAGAAGGAGTATATCCAGTATTCTATAAGGAATAAGGGATCAAGAATGTAATCAATAAGGTTTTATGGTAATTCAGGATGTTTCAGTGTTTTAAAAGAATACACGATGAAGGTGTTCATATGCAATTACACAGCAAAAAAGATCTTCTTTGTGTTTACCTTCCTTATAAAATTTGGACTGTTAGTTTGGACAAAAGTATTTTAGATAATTCTAGTTTGAGATTATTTTTGTATTACCATAAAAGGACAACCCGGAGGTCGGGCGACAACCCGTCGCATCCGGCAAGGCTGCAAGACTTTAAACTGCAACCGAAGGGCGACAAGGGTGTATCACCTATCACTTGCCCATGTAATGTCCTGGTTTGAATAATGTAGTCTTTTTTTAAAAATTCTGGTAGATTAATTATAAATTCATTTTTTTGAACCCTAAATGAATAGGATAAATAGAATATTATTTTTAAGTTCTATTATCTTTTAGAGTGAAAGATGTGTTTGTGGTAGAAATTAGTTAAAGGTTGGGACTCTACTTTTCAAGTATATATTTTTCTTCTTCTCTTATTCTATGAAGAAATTAATTTTTATACTTTAGTGAAGGGATCTTAAAATCATAAATGTGTTATCATAATACCATATTTTTTTTTGAACCGATGGTATTTTAAATCATCATAGATTGATGAATTTAAGGCCCTCAATTTTACATTTGTTTGTGATTGATGACCTCAATCACTACCTATAAATATTTACATTTTTTCTCCAAATATATGTCTCTAATTTCCACCAATGTTCTCTTAATCAATATCATAATTTTTTGATAACCCTTTCATTTCCCTTTTCCTCTTATTAAGACTAAATTTTATTAACCTAATTTTCGATGTGGGTTTTTCCAAAGGTATTTTATATTTTCAACCTTTTATTTTCAAAAAATAATTTCAAATTGCGAGGACGCAATTTATTGAATGAGGGAAGAATGTAACACCCCATGATTTTATATTACATTATTTTATCAAAGTAATTCAATTACTTTGACTACACACAACACCGAGTTCTAGTGCACCATGACTTACCAAAATAGCCGTTCAAAAGAGGTTATGAATAATATTAACTGAATTTTGAACTTTATATAATACTTATAATTTTATAATCAATATTATGAGTTTCTTAGAAATAATATAGGAACAAATTCATTTTTTTAAGATAAAAGAATTATTTTTCAAAAAATGCAATTTTACCACCTTTTAATGGAGAACCTTTTTTAATACAATATTTGAAACTTTTATATATTAAATTTGACAAAATAAACTTCTTATTTAGAATCAGGACATAAGAATTTAGTTTTAATAAATTTTTGGTACTTTTCTGATAACTTTCATATTTTGATGAATAGTGAAAATTACTAAATTTTAATTAAAAACAACATTTTTAATCGAAATAATTAATAGTGATAAATTATGATTTTGAGGTATTTTAATGTCTAATTAGATTATATTTTTAGCATTTAATCCAATTTTTGTTATTGGACATAATTTCAGATTTAAACTCGACATAAGCATGTGCCAATATTTTGATAGTTATTATTTTTTAAAAACATGCTTTTTGTTTTGACAATGAGAATTAATATTAAATTAATTTCTACCACTTATGTGTTTTAAATTTAGAAAAAAGGATTACATATTTAGAATCAGGAGGTCCAAATTGTGTAAATAGGTGAATTTTATTTTTAGACATTTTGAATAAGTACTTCGGTAAATATTTTATTTACCACGGTTAAAGGGTAAATCCTGTAAATAAGGGTAAAAAATAATATTATAATAATATTAATTTACCCTAATACGTGTCCAACCCCTATTTAATGATACATTTCTGACCATGGGTATCTTTGGGTTTATTTTGAGACCCCATGGAGCCACTTGTAAGTGATAATGACACTTTATATTAATTAAGTTAAACTGAATATAAAAATGACATAAGCATATATCTTTTAGAAAAAATGTTTTTATATAGGGTTATATATGTTATATTTTCGACTATAAATATAAATTAGAAATATAAAAATTTCCTACATAATGGTATTTTATTTATAATTTTTATACATTTAATAACTAAATTTATTTATGACATAATAATGATGCATTATTTTCCTTATTAATGAATGAATAAAATAATTTGTATTATAAATGTTAAAATAAATATAATTTTTAAGTTTTGATGCCATAAAATAATTTTATTAGTTAATATGACATGTTAGGATTTATTAAATGATTTTTTTTAGAATTAATAAAGTTTTTAAGACTTTAACAACAATCAATTATTAAATAGTGTCAAAATTGACATAAAGGAGTTTTTAAAACAAATATTATATTATAGATTGATATAATATTCATAAAAATATAATGTTTGGATGAAGGACTTATATAATGATAGGAGTATCATTAATGAAACACTTGGGGTTCTTTTGGAAGTATATATTGAGTTTATTAACTATATAATTGAAAAATACAAAGCGACATGGTAAATGTCAAACTATTTAACTAAGAGTTAAATCTAAAAGTTAAGGTTAATATAGTGACCCAAACCTATCTAAAACATATCGGTTGAGTGGTTTTTAACCCATTAACACATTATCCTTTAAATAATAAATTTTTGAGCCATTATAAACCTAAAATGATTTTATTATAAAATAATATTTTAAGTTTTTCCTAAGGTGCCCCTCACCTCTCATATAAAAGGGCACCCCCCTTCACTCTAATTCACATCTTCAAATCCATTTGGGTCAACCAAAACCTGCCTATATATCCTCCAAGATGTCCTCACTTAAACCTAAAGGCCATAGTTTTATAATAATTCCATACTGTGTATCCCTTTTGATCAAATCAAAAGGAAGAACCCGAAGAAGAGGTAATGATTTCACCACCATCTTTCAAGTTCCTTTCTTCTTCCACTTCTTATTTTTTTGTTATTTCCATTCTAAAATAATAAATACAGTATCTTCTATATACTGTGATGTTATTATAAAAATTTCACAACTATATTAATTATTCTATCTATCTTATGAATGATAATGTCACCATGTGTGCCTATGTACGGCTTACCGTCTCTACGCCATGGTGTAATTTTTTATTCAACACTACGTTATTTGGATGGATATAATAATGAGTAATATGTATATAAATAATTAATATAACATGATAATGTATTTTTAAAATTAATATACCATCCAATTCAACATCTTTAAGGAAATTATATTATCGCTCATGCGTACGTATGGATTACCGTCTCCACGACGCGATGAGATTCATTTCCACATTCACTATTCATCGACGATTATAAAAATATATATTACTAATATATTTGTAATATATGACATAATAATTCTTCTGGAGAGAGATATATATATATTTACTTATATATATATTTTATTTACTTAGTTCTGTTCAATACATTATGAAAATGGAAACAACGTTTATGGGTACGTACGGACTACCGTCTCCATAAACGATGCTTTCCATTTCATATATCTGTCCATTATACATATTTATATTCTAAATATATATGATATATAAATAATATTTTATATTTTTTAATTATTTAAATCATTATCTACGTGATAAAATCAAGAGTTACAGGTTAAAACATGTACGATAAAGAAAGCGATTATTTCCCAAAATATTAATTTAACATCGAAAATATTATTAAATGGGTAGTATAAAGTAATAAATGAATAATGTATGATATCATAAATATTAATATGGTTCTGTTATAATTTAATAACATACTATGGTCTTCATAAAAGAGGTTAAACGTACCCTCGACTAAAGGAAAGTGCAAGGTAAGGGGTTTTCATCTCAGTCCTTATTCCCGTGAGATTCGTGCCATATTGCCAGTATTACCTTTTGTGTGGTGTATGTACTGCCCATAATGGTATTATTTGTGTAATACAATTTAATTTATGTTTATTTACATATTCATTGTATGATACCTCTTTCATGGGGTGTATGTTTCGTAAGTTACCAAATTGGTAAGGGTTAATTTCACAATCTCTTTATTATCCAAGGTTGTTTTTACGAAAGTATCTAATAGGACATATTTATGTCCATGATTCATGAAATAGTTTTCAAATGGATTATTTTAAGGAACTTTTTTACAAAAAAATAATTTTAAATGTTTTAAATATTTATTCTTCTAAATCTATCTCATTAATGTCCATGTCTTCAAAATGGTTTTTAAGGATTTATTTATATGGACATGAATGTTTTTTAAATGTTAATTCCTTTCAAATATTTCTATTTGGTATGGGACACTTTGATTCAAAAATGTATTTAAATGTCTTCCTTTCTAAATTGTGTGACTTTTAAATGTTTTCATGAAAAAAGGATATTTCTCTCAAAGAGTTTTACAAATCATTTTAATCTACGTCAACAATCATTGAAAGATTTTAAACTTGTATGAAGATGATTTATTATGATACAAATCCTCCATATTGTATTGAAGGTTTTGTGATATGTTTGACAATGGATGTGTTATTTTTATATCATTCATGTTTTATGGATAACATATTGACATTTTTGTATGCTAGTTTTAATACAAATGTTTATGTTATGTTTAAACCTTTTAATATGAGGAATGAATTGGACTTAGTAATTGATGGGTGGAGCCTGCTGTAGATCAACAATGCATCGGTAGGTCTCATGAGACAAACAAGTTTCTTGGCACAATTCCTTGACATAATATTATTTGTAGTCTTGGCAGAAGTCCTTGACTATGTGGTTTTGAGAGTCTAGAATTATGCATTCCATCATTATAAAAGTGGTTAGTGATATTGCATGTGATTATTTGACTAGTAGAATATCCATGTGAATAAGTAAATGGAATTACTTTATTTTATTTTTTCCATATTATTCTGAAGTTTAAGTTTAAAGGGTTTTTGTTTTAGTTATATATTGCCTTAAATGATTATGCTTATTTATAGAAGTTTCCGCTGTATTTTTATCCTTACTGCGCATTTGAGCTCACCCTTTTCTATGTTTTATTTTTCCCAGGATTCCATGAAGTGTATTGTGATTGATATGCAGTGTTAAGCTAGGGGAATAATGGAATTCATAAAGGATTATTTATGTTGTTTTGTATGTTATAAAGTGTAATGTAACATTAATGTATGTAATCTATTTTCCAAGACTACTAAACTGATCGGTCCTTCGGGACTTGATTTCTTCTAATCAAGAAAATGTATTTAAATAATTCAAGGACTCTGGGTAACTGGGGTCGGGGCATTAAAATTTTCAAAGAAAATGAATTTGAAATTTTTTTACATTTTAAAAAGTGTTTTTTAATGTGGGAAGTATATTTTCCTCAAGAAATTTTCAATGCGATATTTTGAAATAATTTTCCATCTAAGATGAAATACTTTGATGTAAATCATGATTTAATGGGGGATATGATCCAATGATAGCATTATTATTATCTTTCTGAATAGTTTATATTTTTAATGGAATTATTTTTATGAAACCCATTTCTATACCATGGGTTATACCTTGATAAAATTCTTATGGAACCCTCATCTTTTTTCATGGGTTATTCTAGAAGGAAATAAATAATTTATTACGAAACCTAATTCTTCTCACTATATCTTGATATGATGAATGGTTTATGAAACACATTTCTTTTCATGAGTTCTGATATGATGAATGTTTTATGTTCTTATAGAAACTATATTTATGGTTTTAATTATGTGACTAGGGTTATATTATAAACAAGGATGGTGTTAATTTTATTAAAAATAATAGGTTGGACCTATATCATCTTATAATGTATTGGGTAAATATTGATAACTCATGGTATAAATAAGGATGGAATGGGGATTAAACCTCATTATGTAAGGAAATTTGTCCACTATTATAGTCTCGGGAGTAAACCTTGACTGCTATAATCATTTGTGAGAGTGAAACCATTACACTCTAATAGTTTCTAAAATGAGCCTTTAATACTTAAGAAATGATTTTCTAATCTTTTGCGTGTACCATAATTTTATGTGTTATTTCAATTTATGATATCATGGATCATGTTATTTTATTTCATTATTATTCATGAATTATGAACTACCAATATTTATTCCATGACTCGTGATTTTGATCTATGATATATAGGGTATGGGTTTAATATGTTTTCCTCATGTTCTCAAATACTTATTCTCACATTATGTTTATATTTTTCCATTATTTTATCTTACTTTTATTTGATCAACAACAATTTTAACTAATAAAATGATGATAAATTTTCAAATATTCAAAAAAATTTCCCCTTCCCATCTAAGAATAGTCAAAGATAATGAAATACTAGAGAAATCATTGATAAATCACCAGTAGTAACATACTAGACACAAGAATCTATGTATATAAAATATATTATATGGTTCTTACCAAGACATAACAACCATTATCTTTTTTGGATAAACTAAAATATCTTTTTTTCACCACATGTCCCTTGAACAAGACTTATCCGATCCAAAATCTACCCTTTGTATTATATTCATAAAGGAAATGATTATAGAGAGTTCTTAGAACAATACTCAAGTGATTCCCATGCTTTTCTTTAGATTTTTAATAAACCATTATTTCATACAAAAATACAAGGAAAAAGGTGTTTGGGTATTGATAGGATATCTATTTCATAATATCTATAAACACCATATGAGAATTAGTTAGGATAAAAAGCATCTTGAGATACTTAATGTGTCCATAGAAGCTTCTACAAGTAGCCTTGGGTATGTCAGAAAATTTAACCCTGATATGATGATACATTGAAAAAGTATGATCTTGGATAACCAGTATTCCCCATTAAGTTCATCAAAGAGGTTATAAATGAAAGGAAATGGGTAATTATCCTAGATGTTTTCATAATTGACCTTTCTTTAGTCAATACATTGGTATAAATTTACACCCCCCATAAAAAAATTTAGTGGTTCATATCATATAGTGACACTAGGATGGATAAATCCAATATCCCAAAAGTCATCCAATTAAAATTTTAGAAAATTTAATTTAATAGGTTTCATAAGATATTATGGAAATGTAATTGGTTGTATCTCGTGTACTTAATCCATGGAAAATTTGACTTCTCTCTTAAGAGGGAACCCTGTGAAATCATCTAAAAAACATTATAAAATTTCTTATATATGAAAGGTAACTTATAACACCATGATATATAAATATTATTTATCTTTTAAATAAATAATATGTTTAATATCTTTCTCCATAAGTAACACCTAACCAAAACAAACTGTGATTCATTCTATTAAGATAAAACTATATATACTAAAGGTGACCTTTATAATGTATCCATTGAATTGGATTGTATAAATAGAAGTAAAAAAACCATGAAATATATTTTAAAAAATAAAGTTCATTTTTAATACCACTAAATTTATAAAATTATATTTGTGCATCAAAATAACTAATATGATCATTTTTTCTTAAAAATGCATTTTTCTAAAAAAATTGTTTTTATGCACAATGTACAGTTATATTAAACAAAATATAAATAAAATATATATTGATATATTATGATTTAGTTTTCATATTTTTAATCTCAATTTTAAAATTATTTAGTGCATTAAAATTCATTTTGAGGCATAATAATATGTTACCGAGGTTAAAATTTAATTTCATAGCAATCGTAACAAGACTGATTTGAATGAAATAATTTTATAGGAGTTGTATAATTTTTATCTAAATTAATTGAATTGATATATTTTAAATGATTTCTATAATATGATTTATAATAATATATAAAATAATATTAACACTCATTTAATTAGTATTTGGTATTAAATATGAATAAAAACACCTAAAATATAAAAAGAAATTTTCATACAAAAAATTATTTTCTATATATTAAATATTTTAATTAAAAAGACTATTTTATCATATCTATAAATAGAATTATATTATATGGATTCCAAATTATATTAATCACATAAAAATTAGGTATTATGGGTTATGATATATTTTTAATATAAAAATAATTACCATGTTAAAAATTTAATGAAGGTTAATTTGGGTAAAATCACGTAGCTTTTGGTGGGTTAAATTTTCTTAATTTTACAGAATATAAAAACATTATATAAAACATTTTTAAGTTTTAAAATAATATATAAATGTCTCATAATCACTTACTCACATAAATATCCTTAAATATAATGGAAATTAATTCATAACCCTCACATACCTTTCAATTCTAAATAAAAGTCCTCATTTTCACCTATAAAAGGAGATCACTTAAAAACTCATTATAGAACACTTAGACTTTGAATTGTTATTTTAACACTATATATTTTACCTATACTATAATATTATTCTACTTTCGTAATACTCTGGTCATGATAGTTCATCTTAATCCCTATATTTCCAATAATTCTGCATGAGAATGTTCAATTTCTCAACGTCAATATTATGCAGTCCCAAATATTTTTATTCTTTATATTCCCCCGAAAAAATTATTTCAAACATAATAATTAAATATAATAAATATCACTCTTTTATTTTAATTTTATTATATATTTTAGAATAATAATTTTCTATCTTCTTTCCAACCATTTGAGATTCGAAAACATTACTCGTGTGTAAGTGCAGACTACCATCTCCATTGACGACATATTTCATTTTTATCAACATAATAAATTTATAATTATTATAGAATTTATCTAATGAATAAATATGATATTTATGAAATAATTATGATTCATTAAATATAAATTATTATCTATCTTCCTTTTTTTCCACCAGACCAAAAATGAAAATGTCCCCCATACGTATGTGCAGAACACTGTCTCTATGAATGAAATCTTTAATTTTTCTCTACTTCCTTTCAGAGATGCTTCCAAAAGTTTATTCCATGTATGGATATTTTATTTATAAATTTATTAAGTATCATGTAAGATAAATGGGAAATTATTTTAAAATTCAAATCCATTGGAAAATGAAAATGTCATTCGTGTTATATTTAGACTATAAACAATATGGATGACATGTTTCGTGTGTCATCACTGTATTCATGGATGGTTATAGAAATAATTTTATGTTTAAATATGATCGTAATAGGCTATTATAACATAATTAATATTATGGAAGGATGACACAGAAATTAATAGTTACTTTAGTTTAATCCATTAATATTGGTAAATTACCTAAAACAAGCTCATCACTGTTTTCATCTTCATGAGTCATAACTAAAAAAACAATGGAATGATATTGAAAGTTTATTGATCATTAGAAAACTTATATTAAAAAATGAATAATATTTTAATGATTAAATTATAAAATAATAATAATAGGAATCAACATTTCTATTTCAAAACTCATATGAAATAGTCAATGTTACTAACATCCAATACCAAAAATAAACAATAACTATCAAATAAATTTATAATTAATGGTTATAATTGAAGAGTATAAAAGGTAATAGATAAAATTTAGTTTCTATAAAGAGTTAGTAATATAGTTTTCTTTTACTATATGGGAGGTTGAAGTCCTTTAATGAAATTCAAGTCCTCAGGTAAGGGTTTAGTGGCCAAATTTTTAATCTTTGAGAAATATTACATATTCACCACAAGTTTTATGAAATATTACTTTTCATTAAATTTATTTTCATTGATAGCTTGCGCTACATGAGACACAGAGTTTAAAAGAACTAAAATATACTATTAAGAGTTATAAAATTTTCATAAAATTTGGTGTTATGAATAGAAATAATTTTTTTTGAAAATTAATTATTAAGGTTTTATATAAATATAAAATATTTTTAAATGAGTAATTAAATTTTTGGTGAATTATTTATATTCTTTGAAAAAACATTTTTCTAAAAAATTATTTTGATTGATTTTTGTGAACAAACAATAAAATTAAAATTTTCCTCAAATGTAAAATTTATTTGATAAAATGAACATATTTTTTGAAATAAACATTTCATCATTGTATTAGATATAATTTTTGATAATTTTTTAAAAAGATTAATATTTCAGTGAATAGTGGAAAATACTGATTTTTATTAGAAACTACATTTTCATATAAAGCATTTAAAACGTAAAATATGTATTAAAATTATTTTAAAAGTTAAATTTGTTAAATTATATTATAATTAATCCAATTTAGGTCATTATAATCAAATTTTCATTCAATTTATATATATATATATATATATATTTTGGTTTTGAATCCATTATCTTTGGAAGACCATTATTTTTGTCGCTTCTATGAGTTTAATTTTAAATTAAATTATATAACTTCAAGGAATTGATTTTAGAAAAATGTAATACATATTTTAAAAAAGAATTATTAATATTGTTTTATAGGGTAAAATTATTTCTTATTCATAATGATTAGTAAAAATGTTAAAAATTAATTACCACAATTAAGGTTAAAACAGGTTTACCAGGGGATAAACAAAAAGATAACGGTTAGTTTTAGAATAAAAAATGTATAAATCATATTTTATAGCCATTTTTACATCTTATAATATAAATTTTTTATTATATGGTTATTTTGAATCATTTTTCCAAGGAATAACTTTATCATTGTGGATTCCTTTGGGAAATTTCTAATTAGTTTCCAAGTAGATTCATTTCACCACCTATATAATAACATCTATTATCCTCTACAATCCAAACTAGATGATCATTTTGGTTAAGGTAATACAGAACCAAATAAATTCCTTAACTCCATACCCACATCTTAGATTCCTCAGTTTGATAAGGAAACCCCCTTAATAAGGCTTTATGTGTAAACTTAACGAGGTTCTCCAAAGAAGATTTATAGTCCTTAACCATGAATTTTTGTTTTATTTATTCCTAAAACTCCTTAAAATATTATTAAAATATTACGATATAATGTAATAAGTATCTCCCACATACTGAGATGTTATATTCTTAATGTAATTAATTATATCAATCTACTCCTCTATCAAATGGGAAACAAAACCGTCGATCGCGTGTACGGTGTACTAATGCCTTTCGAAATGATGTAATTTTTTTCCATCACCACCACTTATGGATGAAGATAATGATGTATTTAATTTTTATATATGATATTATATTTAAACATATATAATTAAAATATCATATCTACCTTATTAATGCCGAATCTGTTAGAAAATGATTACGTCACTCATGCGTATGTGTGGACTACCACATCCACACAATGATGTGATTAGTTTTTGATTTTATTTTGAAATGGATGATAATAAGGATAGAATTAATAAATATATATTATATATGAGATTTAAAAATTATTCTGGATATGTTTTATATTATTTACCTTTATTTTTTTAAATTCATTGAAAAAATGATAACAACATTCATTCGTTCGTACGACCCACCGTCTCCATGAACTGTGTAATTCATTATTTATCTCTAAATTTAATAGATTACTATATTTTTTTTTATAATGAATATATATTATATTAATATCATGGTTAAAATTCTTGAGATTATGGAACCATGATCATACTAAATGGTTCGAAACTACAAAACCAAAACATACATGAAAAATGAAGTAGTTGTTACCTAAAACATGATTTTAACAAGGAAATATTAATAAATTGGTCATGATAGGTCATAAGTAAATAATATATTTTCTTATATTTATTATTGATTTTATATAATATTTTTATAATAAACCTATATTTATTATAAATTTGGTTTTAAATTGTATGAATAATTTTGATAATTTAGGTAAGAGATTTTTTATAACATTAATTTTCATGGGTCACATGCCATATTCACCACTTGATTATATTGTGTGGTGAATATACTACTCATTAATATATTTTTATTATTATTGTATTGATAATTATGGGATATAAATAACAATTTATGGGTCATTATTTCACAGGGATTATGAATCAAAAGTTACTAAAGTGGAAAATGTTTTGTGTTACAATCTCATTGATAATAAAAAAAATTATGATTCAGTTTTTGATAAATAAATATTGTGAAATATATCTCAATAAAATCATTAAATTCATTACAATCCATTTAATTATGGACAATACATGTTTATCTTTATTTTACTCTATTTTAGAACTAAAGAGATCCAAAAAATATTTCTAAGAAAAAATAACATTACTTATTTATTTGATAAAAAATTCTTTTTATTTAATATATATGTTTTCGAAAAATTCATTACAGAAAGATTTATAATTCATACATGAATGTTTAAATTAATTTTTACCATGTTTTAATTTTTTAAAAATGGTTTAAAATGAATCTTCTTATCATTTTCAGAATGAGTAACTTTTGACAGTTTATGAAAAATGTGAAAGTAATATTTGTTTTAACTAGTATGGAATGGGAAATATTATCTACCTCCATATATTCTTAAGGATTTGAATATTTCAATAATATTTTCCAAATTAATTTTAAAATTTCATTTTTTCATTAATAATTAATAAAGTTTTGTAAGTGATTTCAAAATAAAAATGTTATTTTCCAGATGCATATTTTAATGACCATTTTATGGAATTTTTATTTATCAACAACAAAAACCTTTTCTACTATTTATATTTTATTGGGGATATAATCCGTTTTCACTGACCTTATTCTTTCTATAGATTGTTTATGTTTATGATTATGATGATGAGATATATATAAATCCCCTTTATATTTCATGGGTTATGCTATGAAAAACAGTTAAAATGTTTATGAAACGGATCCCTTTTCAGCAGGTTTTAATTAGGATAAATGTTTTTGTGGAATTTATATGAAAGTATTATTATTATTTGATGGTTTTTTATGTTAAATACCCCCAATCAATTGGGTAATTATTAATATTTTATGAGTGTATGTGGTACACCAGAGGTTATCCCAAGACTGTAAAAGTGGGATCATGAGAGGTTATCCCAATTCTAAGAGAGGGTATATGAGAGTCTATTCTATGACCGAAGTAGGTATATTGGTGGTTATACCAAGACCAACATATTAAAAAAATTTGTGGGTAGCCTTGACATGAGGGTTTATTTTATTATATGCATCACACAAATCTATGTCTTATTACAATGTTACGTTCTCATGGATCATATTCTTTGATTCTTTTATGATTCATTTCTTAGAAACTACCATGATTCATTCCATGAATAAAGTTTAAAATATATTATATTCATGTTATATTTTTCAAATGATATTATCATGATATCATACCATTATTCTCATGATATACTTATATGATCATTGATAACTCCCTTTTTACACTCACTAACCATATGAGCTCACCCTTTCTTATATTTCCTTCATCCAGGTTATGAAGAAAATTATTACACATGATATTTCTAATAATGGTGCTAGTTGTGAAGAAATTTGTGGGAGAATATGTAGTTCACTTATAGACTAGTTGTCTATGTATCACAGTTTCCAAAGGTACTAGACTTATACAATTATGGCATGGATCATCATGTTATGTAATGAATATTAATATATTAAGATGTAATATATATGTATGAAAGGACTAGGTCACAATATATACCACCATAAAAATGTTTTTTATAATAATTTTCATTCAATTCAATGTATTTACAAATCAAAATCATGTTTTGTCTTTCATAGGAATTTGATTCAATAGATACCAAAATTGTAATGATTATTTTTCTTAAATTGGATTCTTTGATACATGTCTTTTAATTATGTAACTATTTTAATTTTTATAGTGTATATATTAACCTATGAAAAATTTTATCATGAATATATTTATTAATGATATTTAAATTTCTATTTGATGTTTTATCCTTCAAGGTATTTTGATTCAAAAATTACCAAAGATATATTGAGTTGTTTTCTAATCACACTTCTATTTGGCCAAGAACCTTTACTCTCAATACACATTTTATTATTATTACTAATATTATCATTTAATACTTAGAAACCAAAATATGTATTATCTCATGTGATATTGTTATTTTCCTTCACCTATTTTCAAAATTATTTTTATTATCATTTTTATAACATTGGTTTGGATAAATGTATTTTGAAATAATAAAAAGGATTTTTCTTTCACAATCATATATTTTATCTTCCAATCCATATTTCATATTCATTATCATTATAAAATTTTAATATTATATTATTTATATTTATCATTTAATATAAAATTTTAAAGGAATTTTATCATCACTTTGAAAATGATTTTTAAAAGTGACTTGTGACTATATTTTCAATTAACATTGACTTTTTTTTAAATGTGAATAAATTTTATTTTAACATTTTATCTAAAAATTAATTTTATCACCATATTTTTGGGCCTTATTAAGGAAAATCCTACCCTATGTTATCATGTTTTTATAAATAAATTTCAATTCCCTTGGTTTTATAAAATACTTTATATTAAGGGTTTTAGAGAAATTTAAAGGAAATTTATTATTATTTCAACACATAAATTTTTAATACAGATTTTAAAATGTTTTATATTATTTAAACAAAAATAAATGTTATTTTGATTAATTGGGAGTATAACCTAATGTTACGAGCCTCCTTCTTTATTCTTATGTCTTATTATCATGTTAATCAGTTCATTCACCATGGAAAGTACTGACATCCCTTATGTTTACTATTAAAATAAAAATATTTATTAATTACTAAGGCAAGTTGATTATTTATTGTATTTATCATTAAATATATGTTGAAATAATTACATAATTTTAATTTATAGGTGGGGGAATGTTTTTTATATATCCCCTTGATGCATATGTGGATCTCACAAGACAAATAAGTTTGGGTATTTGTTATAAGCACCCTGATTTACTAATGATGTCTTAGTTGTGGTATTGATGATAAGTATTATGTCTTGGATTTTATCGTGATAATAATAATGATTTATTATCTAAAATCATGATCTTAAGGATAATTTCTGGGATATGATCATAATATTAAGAATAATATATTGGTTTTGTTCATGATACAAAGAATAATGTGTTAGCTGTGATCATGGTAGTATGAATACTGTCTTAGATATAATCATGATGGTAATAATAATGTCTTACCTATGGTCATGATAGTTATAATAATTTATTATACGTGGTCATGAAAGTAAAAATAATGTATTAATTTAAGTCATGACTATATAAAACAATATTGGGAGTGGTGTTGATGGTAATAATGATTTTTTTGGATGAGATCATGATGGTAAGAATGATGTATTGGATTTAGTTTTGATAATAAGATTATGATGACTGGAGTTATCAATTCCATCAACATAAAATCAATTATTTTTATACATGTGATAACATTTTTTTCAACCAATTATTTATTTCAATATCATGTGTCCAGTTATAAGGATTTATTAAATTTATTTATTCTGACCATATTATTAATGACATGATTATTACATGATTACATTTGATGTATGCTACCCCTTACTGATAATTTATTCCCTTCCTTAGTATATTTGAATTTACCAAAGTTATAATTAGAGTAATACATATCATATTTTTAGAAGGGTGTCATTTGTGGAGAAGTTTTTGGGGGATTGAAGATTAATTATTGAATAAGGAATTCTTATTATAATGGAAAAATGTCTGTTTGTTCTTAAAGATACGATTTTTTATTCTAACATTTTTCATAACTTTTATAATTTATAAACCTAAAATATATTTCATGTGTATGTGATTAAATATTTTTTTGATGATTGTGTAATCATTAATGGTTATTTTTGGGTCACTTTTATTGGTTTCAAAGATGATATGTAATGGAATTTTTTTATTCACATTATATTCTTGGAGTGTGGGTTCAATTCATTATATAAATCACCTCCAATAAAAGAGATAAAACCAATCATAATAAGTTTACAATCATAGGGGGAGAAAGTACCAATTGATTGGATCACAACTCATATTCACCATGAAATAGAAGAAATCTTCCATAAGCTGGAGTGGAGGATACCCTAAAATGATAAAAATAAACATGGGCTTTAAAAATGATCATCCAATCCATACATTAACAATATGAAAGATGTCCAACATAATAATGAGAGATTCCAATATCACATTCTATTAAAATATAGAGGCAATATATTAAATACATTAGAACATAAATTTTTTCTTCTTCCCAATAGGTTTAGATATTTAAATAATGTACAACTTAGGATAAGAAAAAAGGTTCATTAAATCCATGATACATATAGTGATTAAACAATGAGAGGAATATATATCAAATAAAATAGTTTCCATTCATGATTTTATAATATAACCTCACATAGTTTCCATTCTCATATCAAATTCCACAGGATCTCCCTTCATAGCATGAAACTACCCAGTCTTTGAGTGAGTCTAAGAATTAACACTATTCCAACACCTAGTCCTTAGCTAGCTCTACCTATAATATAGACCACCTAAATCTCCACACCCATAAGATAAAGTTCCTATCACCTTAGAGGAATTATAATAGACTATGGATCCCAATGTAGCCAATGAGCCTATACCACTATTCTATGGGTAATTTACCATACAGAACCATTATGGAATACCAATATACCAAAAAACATGATACAATTTAGAGGATTAAATTCAAAAATATTTTCGCATGTCTATAAATTCCTTAATTATGGTTGATAAAAGGTCAACTAACCATCAATGTAGATGACACTGACTAGGATGGGTTCTTAAATCCGCCGCTGGTTAACCTTCTTGATTAATCAGACATAATTTTTTTTAGAAAACCATCCTTTATTAATAATCAAAAATGAAGGAGAATCAATCATTATTTACTTCTTATTCTACTGTATATCCATAATCATGTAACAATCCACCACTTCCACAAAGGTTGGGACCTTTAATTGGAAAACATATGATTGAATAATGTCAAAGGACTATTTAAAAATATTGAACTCTTATCATATTATTTTAAACCACCCTAGTTGAAAAGTGAAAAATATTAGAAAACTAGTTAGAACACCCTATATTTGTCTGTTTTTCGTGTTGGAGGCATATAAATTCCCAAGACATTTCCAGTTCCATAGTATCAAGATATAATCGCTATGTGAATAAAAAATTAAAGTCCTTCCATTATGGATTCATACATATCTTATCCTCAACAACTAATTTTTTTAGACTATGTTCCTTGAGTATGATTATTGATATTTTAACCTTAATGGATTTTAGTATCATAAGAAAATTTTATATTTAATTTATCTTCAATAACAAATACTTTTCCATTTTTAGGATAATTACATCATTTAAATGTTAGTGGATTGTGTTTAAGAAATTTTTGATCATGATCATTATATTTATTTATTATTTGACCTATTTAATCTGATTTAGTCAATCCTCGGTCCATTCCATAGTCTATATTTATAATAGTTCACCCTAGGGTTTTAATCCAATCCTGATCAATCAGTGGATTAACTTGCTAAAGTTTGTCTTTAACTACCTCCAGTAGATTCACTATGGTTCTAGGATGGTACATGGTACTAAAAAAATAAAATAAAATAAAAAATGAGTAAACCATTATAATTAGGTAAAAAATCCAATTAAAAAAATAATTATTCATCGAAAAACTATAATAATAATGAAAAAGAAATTAAAAGAGGGGGGAAATAAAAATTAAAATAAAATTTCCAATACGCATAATTAGAAAAGACAATTGAACTAACTATTTACTAACCATGTTGTTTTCATTGGATGGTTGGGATTTAGCTTAATAATTTATAATAATGGTTTTCAAACAATGAACCAAGCATATAAGGACCACTATAATTCTTCAAAGAATATGATGTATGGTTACCACATGGTATGAAACCAATAAACCTTAACCATGTTCCCTTAGAATGCCTATAATATTGCTTTTGTTAACCCAAAATTTCTCAAAATACATGATTAAGTCATATCATATCCATGATACTCATTTTATGACAGCGTGTGGAAACATATTACTCATTATGAGGGGTGTTGTCTAGTAATTCACTCGTAATCTTCCCCTTTAGTTCCAATAATATTATATCCTATCTACATCGACATGCCAAATAATATAAACAAAAAAATAGGGTCAAATACCATTTTTTGGATGTAACCCATGTTTCCCCTAATCCAAAAACTATGCTTTCACAAGGGAAGTTTCATTAGGAATTCTAAATTACCATAGATAAGAAACTAGTTCCTGGGCATCAGAAAAAAACATTTTAGAGTAGTTTCACCAACTAAGAGGAACTACTAATGGTCTATCATGAGAACACAAAATGAACCTTCCAAATATTAAAAAGTAAAGAACTAATTAAAATTTTAGGTAATCCTGAAAAAACCAAACATGAAATAATATATAATAGAGCCTATAATAATACATAACATGAAAATATATTGGATTCATAACACAAAACCTTTAACATAAATACCCAATAAAGTATATATACATAAGTTCATCTAAAAAATAAATCATATAAAAAAATGTGGTGGGAAGGAAATATTGTGATATAGAAGAATAAGCCTACTATAAATCTAAACTATAAATAAACCAAAATAGTGACTACCCATTTCCATGCATTATGAAGGCTAATTACCACTATGTTACATCCTCTGAACTCGAATCCATATAACATGAATATCCACTACCTCAAAGGGTTGAATTTACTTTACCTTTATCTATCAAGAAAAAAGTCTATATACCGCCATGGGATGTATTTAATGTGTGAGAATAACAATACTGGTAGGATCCCACCAAATACAATATGTGTGACCCATAATAAATAAAATCTATCTTGAATGTTTGAAATATGATAATTAAAATAAAGACTTAAATTTTAAATTAAACATGTGACAATGATAATTCCCTTATTAATTTTTTTTAATGAATAATATAAGTAAAGTAAAAATATGAACAAGAATATCCAAACCATCAATAATATTTTATGCGATAAGCCTTAGTTAACTAAGGTAAAGTGACCTAGAGACACCATAAAGACATAACTATAAGCCCAAAATATACAATATACATAGTCAAATCCTTTCCTTTAATGAAACTATATATCTAATTACTAACAAAATATATAGATTCATAAACTATCCATCACATACCATGTACTAGCATGGACCCATGCCGGGTGGGACTAAAAAATTTCAGTAGAATGGTCATCCTCTAAACCTATCATGATATGATTCCTAGTGAATTTATAAGTACCCAATGATTACCATGAGTCTCTAGGTTATTTTAAAAATTCACTTGGGGACATATACAAGTCATAAAACTAGTTTCATTTTAAAAAATATTAATTCATGTGATCTAACCCCATTGCACAGGAAAAAAAGATAACAAAATAGAAGGTTCTATCATAAAATCATTTTTCCAATATTTTAAAAATTAATCATCACTATCATCATGAAAAAACTATAATTATTTTAATGAAATAATGTTGAGTTTTTAAATTAAGAACATAGAGGATAGTTTACAAATCCAAAGAATAAATAAATAATTTTTAAATACTTCATCCAATAAAAATTTAAAAAATAAAAAAATGGTGACCTAAACTAGGTCACTTGTATATTTAGTTTTTAGATTTATTTATTTATTAATTTTGGGAATTTTAGAAGTTATTGTTTATAAACTATTTTTTTGGGGAAATAGAACATATCACATAGTAGGTGCAGAATTTCAAAAACCATGTGACTAACTATGTGAGATGGATTCTTGGGGGATAGTTGGATTTTTAATGAATTAATATCGGTTTTTCTAACTATTTATAGATTTACATAAACAATGTGGGATTTGGTTCTGGGAGACATTGGATCCCACATTTTTGGAACATGGGTTTTTTAACCATCTATCCAACTAATGAATTTGTTCTTGGTCCTTAAAATATTACTTTTGACCATTTTTACCTTGTTTATTTTATATCCCCTTGAACTCATTTTTTCCCAAATGATTATGAAACCTTCTTCATAGACTTGGAGATATAAACTAATGTATTTTTTTGGATTCTTTATTACTTTGGTGTTTTCCTTCATGGTATGAATGGATTATTCTAGTTTTCTCCTCTCATTCACCTTTCTTATCCTTATTCTCCCATTTTCATAGATCGGGGTATCCATATCTTCTAATTTGGTATATATATATATATATATATTTATAGTTTTTTGTTTATATTTTTATATAATGTGTATGAGGACCTTTCCCAATAAAATATTGAGATTTTCATTGAAGGTGATAATATTTGGTTTAGTATCAATGTATGTGTCTCTAATTAAGGCCAATTTTCCATTCATTTCAATTAATTCTTTATTTCGATTGGTTCTTTACTAAATTGACCCAAATTATATTTATTAATGAGGGTTTATCTTTTATTATTACAATGTTTGAAATGGGTTATAAATTTAATTATTAAAAGTGTCTTTTCAAAGTTATTTTTCTTTGATGCACAATATACATTTATTAAAATGGATCAAAGTGGTTTTATTATTTAAAATGGTATTTCATATGGGGTTTAAAGAGGTATTTATTAAGGTTAAATTCTTGAATATTTATTTTCATTTATGACTTATAAATTTTCTTTTAAATGTCTTACGTGATTGGAACTCATTGATGTAAGTGTGTTTGGCATTGAGTATCACATGGGATATATTGGGTGTATGTTTCATTATCTTTGGTAGATCTAGGCCTGAACTGGGTTTTCAAGTTTTAAGGAACATTTTCCATGTGGACCAAGATAGACCATATATGAAATACTATCCATGGGATAAAGAGATCCTAGGAGAGGGTCAGTATCCATGAGGACAAAGGGATCCCATAGAAATGATGTTATTCAAGTGACCGAGTGAGATATTAGAAGATTGGTCTTAGGCGTGAAAGAGAGGGATTTTAAAACATGTTGTATTATCTCAAAAAATAGTTAATGTAGGGTCAATGCATTTCATTATAGAAACCACTTATTAGGACCCATGGTGTATATTTTCTTATGGATGGTTCATTTTTATATAATTTATTCATGATTTTAGTTCCCCTTTTGGTTGTCATATCTTAGGATCATACCCATTTTTATTCTTGTTTATGTAATTATGTTTATACTTATTCCCATTTTTAGGCCATATTGGGTGTCCTTTTCATGTTTATTCTGGGTGGATTCATTTTTTATTTGAGCCTTTTTTACATTTTTTCAAAAGGTGGTTTTTTTAGAGGAAGAAAATGGGATTCAAAAGTTTTGTTTCTAAGTGTAATTTCCTTTTATAAAAGTGATAATTAATTTAAAAATGATTTTTCAAACAATAATTAACAGTTTTTAGGGGTAAAGGAATTGCATAGATTAGTGGTGGTATCCTACTAGGGTTTTTTCATCATCCATGTCATAATCATTTGGGCATATGCATACCTTATTTTATAGGACACATGTAAGGGAATGATATCCTTGTAGTTTATTGGTCATATATGATTAATAATTTATACGGTTGGTTTAGATGGCCGAGATGTAGTCTCACATATTTTATCTCTTATGGATATGTTTTGGGAATTTGTATCATATGGATATGATGTATTGGGATTTTTGGCCTTAATCCTTATTTTGAGTTTTAGCTATGGATTTCACATGTATATGTACTATTTATGACTTATGATGTGATGATGCTATGATATCTAATTTAATTCATTGGTAAATTTAATTTTTTTACATTTATATATGTTTATTCTACTTATTGAGTTGGCGAGGACATCCAATTAATGGATGGTTCATAAAGGATTTTTATGTAAAAAACCTTTCCAAAATGGTTATCTTTAAAGCCCTAGTTATTATCAACAACCTAGGCTAATCAAGAATGCACTATTCCCCTGCTGAATTACGGGTCAGGTAATAGGTTAGGTTATCTTGAGATGGTACTCTATAGAATGATATTAGAGGGAGTTAGTTATTTGGGGATGAGTGGTAGACATGTGTTTAGACGGTTGATGCTCAAGAGGTAGGTGTAGTGGAGTATATGTCCAGCTCTCCCACATGAAAAACATCGATTTCCTTGGGTTTTTGGGGTTCTGTTTTTTATTTTAGATTATTTTTAGGTTTCTTTTATGATAATTCATGTTTTTCATCATTGGAAATGGGTTTAAAGGGGAACCCATGAGTAGCGTTGCGAAATTTTTAGTTTCAAATTAGAACAGGGAAGAAAATCATAGGCAAATTATTTTGGTGGATGATTAGTGGTAACTATGTAAAACCTGTGTGACTTGGTCTTGAATATTCAAGTATTATTTTTCATAGATGGAACACAAATTTCTTATCCATGTGAAAAAACAATATACATTTGAAAATTGTTCAACATTTTAATGTTTCAAAACCCTCTTCATTTGAAAATTTTGTTTTTTAAAACATATTATAAGGGTTTTCTATGGTTTATGTGATGTTTTTGATCTTTAATTATGTATTTAATTGGTTATAACTTGTTTAGGGTAGACAATTCCTCTTATATGGGCATCTTCTAGGAATATAGAGGAAGCTTTAGATCATGTATAGTAAGAAAATCTTTCTATTGATCCAATTTTGGTGGAATCATTGAACCATATGATTAATTCCTTAGGACGTGATGGTGTAGGAGGATTATCATGAATACTAGATCGTGCTTATGAGTTCACTAAAAAGAATAATGTAATCTTACATGGTGATAGAGGTATGCATAGACCTAATGAATGGACCGAGATTAACAAGTGTATCTTCATTTTTATGAAGAAACTTGAGACCTAAATAGTTGGATTCACCACTAATATATTGGAATGAATAGGTAGAAAGTGCCAAAATTCCATGGTGAAGAAAATGTGGCATTAGGATCTTACTTGGACTAACATAAAAATGATTCTTATTAGAAGTTTTATTCTGAGACACTGAAGGTGGTGAAGGGCAGCGAGTTTGTGATGTTTGAGAAAAGATACCATTAAATAATGGAGTATAGTAATTAACTGTCCGAGATAGTTCATTTTCAACATAATATCCCCACAAAAAACTATATTAAGAAAATAAGAATTAATATGGGTTTAAAGGATGGGATCAGATGAAGGCTTATTCTCCTCCACCTACTGACTTATGTCATGGTGGAGGACAATGAGGGTATGAATGAGAAGAACATAGTATGCAAGATAGACCTCAGTGGGTCTTCTATAGTACTTGGTGGTATCCATAATTCTTCCTATGGTCATAAGTGGATGTGGGATAAACCTCATCAGAGTAGTGTAAAAAGCTATCAACAATCATCAAGTTTGGCACCAATGGATTTTTGTGGGAGTAAGATAATGATTAGTTATTAGTGTGGGATTTATAGACATATAAGTCTAGATTTCCTAGAGGTTTTAATGATGTGATGTTGGTGTGGACAATTGGGTCATCTTTAACGCTTCTACAAGGCCTCCCTTCAGGGTAGTGGAGTTAGTTATTCTTCATCTAAGGGTTGATAGCTGAGATAAGATTATTTTAAGGGTGTGGGATATCACCCTTATTCAAGATGGGATTCTTATCAAGTTAAAAAGGATACATATTATCCGAATTTAGGACCTCTCGGTACCATATATTCATCACTTTGGGACTCTGAAACTAAGATAATCACAATGATAGGTATGATTTTTATCTATTATTATATTCCCCCAGCTAATTTTGATTGAACCTTGTCTAGACTTTAAAATAGATTCATGAATGGAAAAGCAGGGATAAAGTGTAAGAGTATGAAGCTACATCAAATCCAATGTCAGATTTGACTTTCTCGGGCTTAATTCCATCATATTTGAAACAACAGCCACCATCCCATAAAATGGAACTGCTAGAATCGGTCATCTAGGAAAAGTCATCATCAGGTGACCAGTTAATATTTTCTTCCATTAATTTCATTCACATAATGGATCACTTCTTCAATGATGAGTTTGGTTGTGAAACCAAGTTCCCCACACCTTATCAGGAAGCTCTAGAAGAGGTTGCATGAGGTGAGGATACCATGGAAGGCCGAATTATGGTAGGAAATGAAATTATAGAAGCACCCCTACTCAATATTTCAATGATTTAGAAACTCATGGGAGATCCCTTCAACCAGTCTAAAAAGAGTAAGAACATACCCCTACACCTTCCAAAACCCTCAATGACCAAATCACCATCGAATATCAATTATAAGGGGTGAAGGTGGTCAATCACCCTTGGTGAGTTGCCAGACTTTCCCGACCCAACTCACTAAGGACAAGAGAACCCCCAACTCCTATTTTGAGGGCTGATCCATTCATGTAAAGTGATCTATCCCCAAAAGTTCTCGTGAAAGATCATCTCTACATTGGGAATTACAAGCCGTTAGACTATATATATGAAATCCTGAAATATCTATCCTTGGTAATGGCCAAGATATCAATACTGGATGCCACGAGCTTGTCAAAATACCCTAGGGATGCACTCACAGAGGCCTTTTTAATTCCATAAGAGTTTGATGGAAAATTTTCCCTTGCTGAGGTCTATTATATAGGGAGCAATCTTGTGGAATTTCACACAACTATCTCATTCGTAGATCAATATAAAGATACAATTATGCAGGGACACATCAGACCCCTATAAATGTTCAGTAGGATATATGATTTCAATGTCCAAAACAATTTCATTAACAATGGATATATAGTTAATATAATACCTATATGTACACTTTTATTGATGAGATACAGTGAGGATAACCTAGTGACTTATTCTATGAAAATATATGGTATTGAAAAAAATGTGAAAAGGCCACCGGTCCAAATAAAAATCAGTTCTCAATTTAAATACCTCATATCTGACTCAAAATGTATAGTCAACCAGTAGGATACGACCTTAAATGTCTTCCTAAGATGGCCTTGGTTTCATAAACATGAATTAATCCCCTCATCGAACCATCAATGTATCAAATACTACATTAATGAAAAAATAAGGATATTTTAAACTAGTTAATAACCATTCAAAACCTATGAGTTTCATTATATTGATGTATGATTCTATTAGAGGGAAGAGAAATATCCGTTGGTTGATGGTGTTTCTTGGGTCACCACCTTGAATGGTTTGGAAATGATCCCAACCAACCACTTAAAATAGGCCAGAAAATAATATGTGTTATCCATCAATTAGATTGAGCATTTGAGTACAAATAATGACATATATTCGCGGTATTCACAATTTCAGTCATGAAAACTAAATCCAATAGTGTTGATAACTTTTTTTAACTCCCTAGATGATGGTGAAATATTGTATAAAAATGCATTAATTCCATCCACAAAACTCCAAGAAGTCCCTCCCTTTCTATATAAAGAAGAAGAGGTTGTCTAATCACCCAAAGAGGAAAAAGATAATACTTCTCCATCCTACCTAGATTTTAAAGGAAATCACAAACTGTAATCTAGATCATAGGAGGTCGCTTCAATTTTGAATTTTAAGATATTTAATCCTCTCCTAAATTAGGAAATATTACCCCAATGCTTTCTATACTATGTAAAATGTGGAATATTAAGAGGAGGAAGAAGAGGAGGAGGAACATAGGGACACCAATTTGTAATTTTAAGAGGGAATATCTAATTCCATTGATGGACTTATATAAATAAAGATACATACATTAGAAGACCAATTCCCCACTTTGATATGCGAGGCAATGCCTTATGTTGAACAAGAGGTATATACCTCCTTATAGTTGCAACATCTTAATGTGTTCACTTAAAACTACACTAAAATGTTGTGCCTCAACTCCAGGGTGTCCACTCATCACCTGGTCTTACCAGAGGAATACCAAGTCTGTAAACATGTATCCAGAAGAATACACCCAAAAAAACCACTGAAATTGATGCCAAACTTGAAAATATCATTAGATTTAACTTCATTAGAGAGGAACAATATCCAAAATAGCTAGCTAACATCATCTTTGTAAATAATGAAAATAAAAAAAATATAGGTATAGATCAACTTTAGATATCTTAATCAGCATTGTAGGAAATATGATTTCCTAGTTCCCAGCACGAAACTACTGATTGATTCAACAACAATATATCAAGACCTCTCCTTCAAGGATTACTATTCTGGATAAAATCAAATCTGAATGGCCCAATAAGACGAATAAGACACCTCTTTCAGGGCCCACATGGAGTATTTTTCTATAGGGTAATTCCATTTTTCCTAAATAATATCAGTTCTATGTACCAAAGTTCCATCCATCACATTTTAAATCCCTTATTTGGAAAGTATGTTGAATTATACATTGATTATTTGATAGTTTAATAATGAAAATGATCAGAACACTTGGATAATATTGAAATTTTCTTCAACAAATTTTGATAACACAACCTCAAAATGAACCCTTTTAAGTGTAATTTCAATTTTACCTTAAGGAAATTACATTAATTCTTCATATTCCATCATGGAATCAAATTCAACCCAAAGATGAAAAAGGTTATCCTTGGCATGTCACCTCCCACAACCTTATAGAGTTGAGAGGAATTCACAGACTCTTAAACAACATCTAATGATTTATAGTCACCTATTTAGGAAAATTCCTAACCTACACCATGTTGATGAAAAAAGGGGTCACATACTAGTAGATTGATGATTTTTAGGAATAATTGGATATTCTTAATAAATATCTATTTATCCCACCGGTGACAACGAAACCTATTAAAGGAAAGCCACTAATTTTTCATGTGACACCCCTAGAGAAATCACTGGGTGCATTTTTCATGAAAAGGAATGAAACAAGTAGTAAAAAAATAGCCTTTATTACTTTAATAAATCCATGATAAATGTTATGACACATTATTTAGATCTTGAGTAAAGCTTTTAGGTGATAATATTTGCTATCCAGAAATTGAGGCACTACCTGCAGCATCTAGAAGTCTGTTTTGTCTATCGTAGCAATCCACTTAATTACATTATCATCCATATGATGTTGACTAGACATCAATCATGGTGGGAGGTCATCCTGAAGTAGTTTTAAATTCATTTTATGCCACAAAATGTGGGAAAAGGACAATAATTAGCATATTTTCTTTTAGATCACCCCTCAGTAGAAAATACTTCATGGGAAACTAAATTTCTGTATGAAGAAGTCGTCTCTTTTCAAGAGGGAACCCAAATATGAGAGTTGAATTTCAATGGTATTTCTATAAGCCTTAAAGGGAGTAGGAAAAAACACCCTGATCATGAAAAAGAGGGCCTAGGAGTTATAATTATTTCTCCATCAAAGGATGTCCTACCTTAATCCTTCTTACTATCGAAAGGGTTCATGAATAATGAATCAGAAAATCAGGCTCTCATTAAAGGGATATAGATGAAAATTCAGGTATAAGTGAATCACTTACATGTAAAAGGGGATTCAGAATTTTTTATCAAAATAGGTCACCGGTGACTATTCCATCAAAAATGAGGAGCTAATACCCCTACTAAAACACATCCATGGAATAGTTTCAGAATTACCTTTAGATCTGACACTGTCACACATCCCATGATCACAAAATTCCAAGGAATATTCCCTAGAAAATATAATCATAACTCTTGAAGATGCAGACCGGGATGAAACATTTATTAGTAATCACATCATTAAATTTAATCACATTTAAATCAATCAAACACAGAAGATATCAATTAATTTAGTCCCATCCCTAAAACATATGGTTCCAATATAGGTCAGATGAAACCCATTGTAGAATACCATAAAAATGGATAACTCTCACTAGACAATGTCAAGAAAGATTAAATATGAAGATGAGATATTAACTTTGTTCTATATGAAAATATGAATCATTAAAATTTCCTCTATAAGTATAGACTTTATGGGGTCCTTCTCAGATGCATTGATGGAGAAGAGATCGCTGTTGTCATGAAGGAGGTGCACTCCAAAACCTATGGTTCCCAACAGTCATGATTGTATATTTCCAATCAAATCAGAAGGATTGGGTAGTGTTGGACCACAGTATTATAGGACTTTATAAAGTTTAGTAAAATTATCCATTTCTTTTAGGTTCACATGATCTTCATTCAAAACCTTGGGACTTTCTGCATACAACCATGTAATCTTAGCCATTTTCCATTTAGGGAATAAAAGTCATGTCACCATATCCTCCTGCTACGACCAAGAAGTTCAAGTAAATTATTACTATAACTGACTTCTTCTCCAAGTGGGCTGAAGCAATGCCCCTAAAATTATTCATGGAAAGGAAATTTTAAGCATCATGAAATCCAACATCATCACAATATTTTTTCCCTCATACAATACTAATGGAAAATGTCACCAATTTCTATTCTGCTAAACCAGGCAGGCTATATCAAGCAATGCCATCAAGTCCAACCATTCATCTCACTACCATATAGTAGATAACATAAAAATGGATGCCTTCAACAAGACACTATTAAATATACTACAATAAATGGTAGATAAAATAATTCATGGTTGGAAGAGATCCTCCATGAATTGTGGGCTGATAGGACCATGAACTGCACTACTATACAGGAAAACCCAAACTCATTAGAATATGAGATTGAGGCAGTCTTACCATTAAAAGTTCAATTTCACTCACTCCTCATTTCCATATATAATCAGTTATCCACAAATGAGTAATCCCAAAAATATATTGATGAATTGGAGTGAATGTATGAGAGAAGATCGAATACCTTGCAACATTTGTAAGTCAATAAAAATGGGATTGCTCGAGCCTTAAAACAAATGGTTCACATCCAATATTCATCAAAGGATAGATGGTGCTAGTCCTCAGGATTCCGATGATACCTGTAAAGAAACCTCTGAAGTTTGAGATAAAATGGGAGGGACATAACTCCTTACACTAGGTATACTCCAATGGATTTTATTCACTAATTTTAAGGATATAAAGATTAACATAGTTACCACTATTGCAAGGTTCCTAAAGAAGTATTTTGTGTAATCACATGGTAAATTGTCCTGATCACATGTTTTTAACCTACGTGGTAAATTGTCTCTATTGTAAAAATTTAAACTGCATATTTAGTTTTTGGTGCATGAACCTAAAAATTAGTACATCTTTTTTTCTAGGTCACAATATAATAAATAGAATGATACAAACAACCTATCTATACGATGTTAAGTAGCATGAAATTTTATTTTCCTCACCAGAAAATACATTACCCAAACTTTGGTATACTACAATGTTATATTAAAAAACTATGTTTAGAAATATTCTAATCATCACAGGACATGTAGGGATTTCTATACCTACTACATTAGGCCCAAACATCAATTTTACCCCATTCATAAGTTGATTTTCTTACCAGCCTTTGGCCTCAATGACTCTTTTCACATCAGGATTTCACTTCTTTTTGGTCCAAAAAATCATCATTCCCATAACTATAGGACATAAAAATAATTACAACATGACGATAAACTACACAAGAATCATCATCTCACCAATGATCCATCACAAATGAGATAGATCTATGCATAAGAAAGAAGGTGTTCTCCTGTCCCTTTGTAAGAGTCAGATCCACATATCTCTTAACTCAAGAACTATGTGAGGATTGATTAAATCCATTATAAGATATGTAGTGATTCCCATATCCCCAATATCAGGTCCACCAACAATATTTCCCCTATTTTAGGTTTAGTCACCTTCATCCTCACTACATGATGTTAAACTACATGGGGTATAGTTCTACATGTGGCTTGATTCCTGTTCACACAAGATACATAGTGATGACCAAATCTCCAATATCAGGTCCAGTAGAAACAACCAAAATAATAAACATAAAAAATCCCCCACTGAATATGGATCAGACCTACATAGATAGTTATTTTCCATAACTATGTGTATCTTGATTTCTGTTCACATAGGATACACAGTGACACTTGAGTCACTAATCCTAGGTCCAAGTGCAATAATCAAAAAAATGAAAGGAGAATGAACCTACATATATACAGGTCAGATCTGTATAGTGATATAGTCTTAGAACTATGTACGACTTGATTCTCACTCTAATGAGATGCATTCCAATGCCTAGATCTCTAATCCCAGTCCAACCACCTTGAAATTAGAATTCCCATATCCTTCATTTTGATCACCTATGTGTGGTGGAGTAATACTTATCAACCCCTTCATTACAACAAAAATCATAGAATATGAAGGATTAAAAGTTTTGGTAAACGATTTCCTACATGATCAAAGCATATCAATTCAAATTAGGGTTGCTATGGTCATGGGCATAGGAACTTAAAATGAACACCAGATAACCTTAAAACAAGATGTAAAAATGCATAGTTTAATGAAAATTCAAGAACTACATGTTGATTGATTCCTTCCATTAAAGGATACATAGTGACACCCAAACATCTAATATTGGTCCCAAAAACAATGTTTACATTCACATTAAGAAACCCATGTCCTTAACTCATGACGTTAAACTGCAAGGATGACATCTTGAATGTATGAAATTAAACTCCATGGTAACTCAATAGCTACATTTGGATTGATTCTAATTTTCATGAGATATGTAGTGGCACTTATACCTTGTTTCTTAGTCCCATCAATGCGGTAATAAGATAAAAAAATGTCCCCCTCTCCTGTATACAATCAAAGATCTATGTAGAAGATATTACATTTCGGGTCCTCAATCTGGGATCTATCAAGGAAATAGAAATATCCCCTACATATGAATCAAATATATATATAGGGAACTTCACACTCCATATCCCATCATTGTCTTGATTCTTCTTACATACATGGAAAACATTCTTCCATTTAGTATAATATATGTCTTGGTAAATTTCATATCCCTAAAATATTTATCTGGTCATCGAATATGGAGTGTCAATGTCTTGAGGAAACCTTTCTTTGACTATGAAAAATATTCCATAGTTGGATCTGTATAAGGTTTCCCACACAAAATTCCTATAAACCAAAGTAAAATTCATCACCAAGATAGAACTATTTAATCATTATAATACCCAATTTCATTTTTCCCTTTAGATTTCTCATGATCTATGAAACCATAGAATCATGGTTTAAATTTTCTTTCCCCCTCACTTGTAAGGAATTTCAGAATATCCATGAAAAATGATAATTTTATTACTCATTGTATCCATGAAATATGGTTCTATCTGTATGACTTAAAATTCTAGGACCCCAAGTCATCCTTACCAAACTATGTTAAACTACATGGATGTTATCCTATTCAAATGACACAAAACTCAACAATTTCTAAGAACTATGTTTGGAATGATTCTTATTATCACATGATACGCAGTGACACCCAAATCACCAATTTTGGGTCTCGGTATGACATAAAAGTGTATCCCAAATTTTGTGTATGGATCAGAACTGCATAAGAGGCATCCAACACAAGAAAGGCATATGGTCTGATTCTATCCCTGACAAGATACATAGTGACATCCATATATTATTTAATATTTCAGCCACAACAACAAAAACATACCCCCCACATTCTATACATGAGAAATATCTACATAGGAGGGTCCAATACATGTCTCACCCAGTTTATGAGCCTGTATTCAAAGGAATATGACCCATTCCCACACAAGAGTTCGATTTATGTGTGGTAAAACCTTCCAAGAACTACATATTCCTTTATTACTACTCTCTCTAGATACACAGTGAACCCTAGATCTCCAATAATGGGTCCGATGAAAGAATAAAATTAAAAACATCCCCTCCCTATGCACGGGTCAGGCCTACATGGGGAAATTTATCAAAACTTCATATGGATTGATTCTAATTTTGATGAGATAAGCAGTGAAAACAGAACATTATATCTCAGGCCAAGCTATAAAAAAAGAGAAAATCCTTCCTACATATGAGTAATACGTATATTATGGAAACATTCCTACCCATTCTTAATAAATTTCGACATGAAATTATCCTTTCATATTCAGGTACATTTCTTTCATAAATCAACCTCTATGTTCGGGGTATTACGAATCCCCACAAAACTTCCAAGCCATCAGATATGGAGGGTAAGTATCCTAGGGAAACCATTGTTTGACTATGAACAATATTCCTGAGATAGCTCTATATATGTCTCCCACAAAAGTCCTGTCATTCAAAGGAAAATTCATCATCAAGAGAGGGATCTTCTATCTCCATATAACCTCATGATGTTTGAATCTCATATCACTCCTCATATGTGAAAACCCCTAGATTAAATACTACAACATGTACCCTATATTCTTTATCATGATGGGGAATTCTTGGAGATGTTACCATGAAAATGGAAAACAGTCTAGCCAGACGGCCATACAAAGGTGGAGAGATACTATCAAGGTGCAGATACTGGGGAGGGGTTGTTCCTTGTAGATAGTCCGGTTGAATTCCCTAAGACCTTCGGATCATGTAATCTCCTAAGCCTACAGGCCATGTAATCTTTGAGCCTACGGGCCTTATAAGGGTTCCCCCTCATCCCTTGAAAGGGGGTTTATCAAAAAATAAATGAAAATAAAGGCATTCGGGCCATCCAGGATATAGGTGTGTTTTCCCATTCATGGTTAGTGCTGATACAAACTACATCATCATTTTTAGACATCATTCACTTGACCAACCACCCTTTTGGGTCTTTGGGAATATGAATTTTCACAAACTACGTATCCCTCATATATGGAGGGTTAGTGTCATCTGAAAACCTTTGTTTTCATATGAAAAATCTCTCCTAGTTAGATATCATATGTCTCCCATAAAAAAAGGTCATTCAATCAAAGAAAAATTATTCATTAGGAGAGAATTTTTCCAATCACCTTAAACCTCAACAACGCCACGTAAGAAACTATTTTTTTTTATTTTTAGTTATAACTTACTTGTCCCATATCATGTATATGATTCAGAAATCACAAAAATAGGGTCTAAAATCACCCATTCATGTCTGTAAAATAATTGGACATTAATATCCTGTAAGCCCTGTTGGGATTATTACGCCATAATTCATAGTAAAATATGTATTACCTAAAACATCAATCACCTTTGTTCGATTGGTATGACATTCAAATTCCTACAAAATGTGACACAGTACTCACCATGTTGAAAAACTACAATGGGAGAAGTGGATAAAAGTTGAGTTCTTTCTAACTGAGACTTTACTTTTCATGGTTTAAGAAATAATAGATCCATAAAAAAAGAGACAAAAAACCTATTAGGGTAAAAACCTACAAATGAAAGCCTAATAAAAATTTAATTTACACCCACTAAGCATGCACCATAGAGAGATTTCATCAAAATTAGGGATGTAATATAAATGAAACAAATTTTTTAGGGTTATTCATGTAACCTTATAAGCAATAAAAACTGTGCTCACTGGGACCCTTGGCTTAGAAAAAATTAGATGATTACACGATTATGTCAATTTGGCTATCTTGGGTTGCAATTGCAATTGATATCCAGTGGAGATTAACTTTCAAGACATAAACATCTATGATTGATTGAAATTTCCGGATAGGATAAAGGATACATATTGGGAAATGAATATGTTTTCCTTGGCCTTTTGAATTGTAGTAATGTAGGAGCATCCACATCATGGAGTCTCTCCTAGATGTTACAAAAAAATAAAGGAAGAATGAAAAAAAGGATATAATGAAACTCATCCTTCCTTATTCATCAGATTGGGTAGTTTATGATGCATTCTATCAATAGCCTACTCAAGATTGTTTCTTCACCCCACTTCATATTTAGCTAACTGGATCATTTTTCTAATGAAGGATCTTAACGGTTGACCCCCTATGTTTGGATTCTTCATGTTTTGTAGTTGTTGATGATAGTTGTACGTTTAAACCAGCTCTGCAATCCTGACAATCTCACAATTCTTCATTTTAAGAAGTCATCTGATCGTAAAATTATGATTATTTAAAAACTATGTGATACAAATCAATAGAAGTATCATTTTGAGATTCCTCTCGATGATTAGGGGTATTAAATTGGACTTGTTCACATTCGTGTGTGGCCAATTTTTCTTGAGAAATGAGAACTTGGTGGATAAAGATATGTAAGTGTCGGTAATCAAAACCTCCCATTCCCAAGCCAATGGAAAGGTAATGGAGAGTGTCCAGCTTATCAACCACATTCACTAAGTGGGTCTCAAGGATGATAGTGTAGGTTTGGTTCCAATCCCATTTTTGTATAGCCTGATGTTCTATGGTGGCATCAGGATCCTAACCTTATTCATCCACTTCTATGAGTATATAGTCTGGGATTACATTTATGGCAGAAAATCTCACTTAAAATTATAGCATTTAGGTTGGTAAGTCTTTCATCTTAGCATTGTTTTCAATATATTGAACTAAACTGACTTGTCTTTCATCAATAATTGTAATGCTTGATATTATCCCACTTAGACCAGCCTCGATTGGATTTCCAATAGTACTGGTCAAAAGTTTGGGGTCTGAACCACTCCCCACTAAAAGAGGTCTTACAAATGAATCTACTTTATGATTCATATAATGATGCGATGAATGTATTAATCCTATGTAAGTAGGTATATATATCTTGGTTGGAAAAGAATCAGGAGTGGATAATGGTATATGTGCCCATTGGAATGGATTCCCTAGTACTCCATCAGGATAGTACTCCACCCACATTTGTGTGTACTCACGTGATAAGTTAGTTGAAGATCCTATGGTATGTAAATGATTTTTTTACCATAACCCTCATGCATAATCATTAGCCACAATTGAGGAAGACTGACTAGTTGCAATTCTCTTTTGATATGGGTAATGGGTAATGATGTAGCCTATTTCAGGAATATAAATTATCATGAAAATCTATAAGTCGTGAATGGTTCATAAATAGTTACCCCATTCTCTTGAGAAGTTAGAATCACATCTCGTAATGATATGATATAAGAACATTCTTATAGATAACCGCTTCTATTATCAACTACTACACCATAGGGTGTTGGTTAAGGCATGAAACAAAATTGGGAAAAATCATCTAACCTCTCAATAATTCCATTGATGCCCATTTTTTAGGGAAATGGTATAAATATTAAATAGTTAAGAGAGAAAGGTGGAACGAGGTATTTTTTCAGTATGATGATACTCATATCCTTGATATTGTTCCACCAACCTACTGTATAATAATTGAAATTTCCTACCAAGGCGATGCAGGGATCTTTCATCCGATAATTAACCCAAAAATTCATAAATACCAGAAACGGTGGGTATAATCATGTTGATAGGTCGTAACTATACCAATGTGGAAATAGTTATTAAGGTATATACTTAGATGTGAGTATAATAATTGTGATATGGAAAGAGCCATTCCCTCAAGAATGTGGTGAAAAATCCCACCAACCTAAAGTCACGAGATATGTCAAGCTAGATTCTATAGCCCCATATGGTATGTTGGACTACTTCAAGAGTAGCCTAGTATGAACCCTGAATATCTTGTGACTATTGATAAGGATAAGTCCAATCTATATCAATTTTTCCATGGACTGCTAACATATAGATACATCATTATTCAATCATTGAATAGAATAAGTGTGTGGGTATGGAGGGGATAACCAAGCAATTCCTCTTTTGTGATCAGTATGTCCCTTTCTAATGGGGATAATTGATTGATGTTTTCCCACGGTTTGGATGTAGGAATGAACTCATCATAAATATTACTGAAAATGGTTATTCTCCCAAGTGGGTGGATATCCCATTAGCTGACCCCAAATTCACCATGCACTAGGTGAAAAGTGTTTGTGATAGAACACCAACGATTAATAAATTTAGGAAATATATATTTTGATGAATAAACCAAAGAGTTAGAAACTCATACTAACAGATATAATCTAAAAACCTCTAGTTTTCTGGGATATTCCATGCAATTCTGGTGCACCCCGAATTTTGAATCCTATTCATTTAAGAAAATCCATCAAGACCCCAAGTACAACTTGGAGCTCCAACCTCTATAGGGATTGCTTCATGAGAGGTGGAAAATGGATGAATATTCTTGAATGGTGGATTGAAAGGACATATCATGACTATTTTGGTTTAATAGAGTCTATATATGAACCATTAAGAGTATATAATTTCTCTTGGCCCAACCTGGAAATGATCTACCCTATAGCATAGATGTTCTCTTAGTTATGGTCCTAATACATCTCAAACCAAGAGGATGAGAGGTTATAATAAATTGGTGGATGGAGAGAATTTTCATGATTTATAAATTTGTAACGTGGTAGTGAGTTTAAAAATGGGTAATTCCTAAGCTCTTGTGAAATGTGGTTCTTCATAATACCCTTCGGAGGGATGATGTGATATCAAGAATCATCTTCAAAATTATCTTACATGGTTGTTATTCTTCTAATCATGTTCATCGAGGGGGAATAAATAACCATTTTATCCCTGTTACAAGGTCATAAAAATTATGTGAGATTCATTGGAATGAGTGAATATAAAAGATCAAAAAATGTATTCTAATTCAGTCACAAGGTGATCAGACTATGATGTGTTTTAACCCATGTTGTCCTCATCCCACAAGGAACTTAGACCGCATGGTGCCTGTCCTATGGATAACGTGGCCCACAGAGAACACGACCCATGAATAAACCAAATGAGTGACTAGATATATATGTGGGAGTGTTGGATAACTATTTGTGGATGATGAGTTTGAGTTCATGGAATTTCTTCCACAAAGGATGAATGCTTGATGAAAGCATCGGAATTAAAAGTGATTTTTTGGAGAGATCGGTCCCAGAGAAGACCCAGTAATAGAAATATGAGACCCCTTTTATAAGAATTGTCCCATCATGTGGTTCCACCTATGTTTTATGGACCAGTTCAAAACAAGACCACTTTCTTCATCATAACCACCTCCTCTTTGTCCTGATCAGAGCCCATTCCAATGGATGCAATTTTTTTGGTACATGAAACTTCACATGGAAGGAGAAAAGAATTAAATGAATTTGTTCAAGGGATAAAAAAAATAAAATTTATTTTAATGAAAATGATTAAAGGAAGAAAATCCATGAAGGGGGGAGAGTGTCCATGTATTAAGAAATTTTTTGTGAACCTTCTCTCCGTATGTAATTTTTCCGCTCCACAAATCACTATACGAAGAACCCTATGAAAGAAATATTTCACGAGACCAAATGGTACCATTGAAACCCACAAACAAAACCAAGACATTTGTGGGGAGGGATTTTGATTTTCTTTTACTACAAATGACCATCCCCATAAAGGAAAAAAATAATATTTGGGAGTTGATATTATTTTTCGTCACCTATGGATGAAATCGTTCGGGGGCCAATGCATCCTTTTTGGGATCCTGCAAATAAAGCACCACAACCCACCATAGATGACTAACCATCCTAGTATTTGGTTTCTCTATTATTCTATAAAATACCCTAAGGGGAACCTAAGATAAACAAGGAGATGGGGGAAGAAACACACAAGAGACAAGACACATATGAGAATTGGGAGAGATCCTTCGATTGCCACCTGATAAACTCACCACATAACATTAAGGAAGAAACTAAATTCATTCAACCCTTTTAAAACCCAATACTCCTTTATAGACACCACAATATCGAGAATAAAGAGATGAACCCTTTTAAGACCACCATATTGTGTAGAAAAAGCTATGTGGATGGATCTATGATCCATGTAGAAAAACTCCACATGGGAGGAACTTAAGTCCATGTAAAAAAATACTACATGGGAGGAACCTATCCTTGCAGAGAAAAATGGTACACAAGAGGAGCACAGGTCCGTGAGGCACAATGCTATGTGGATAATATGCTCACACATGTAGAAACATGATATGTAGAGGGAACCCCATCCCAAATAAGAACACGCTATGTAGAATGGGGAATCCTTGGGTGTTTTACTCTCCATCACCCATCACTTCCTTATGTCAAACCATTAGGCCCCACTTTAGACCCTTTAAAAACTAATCCAATGGAATCATGACAAGGAATCTTCAAAAGATACCTAACATGTATGATTAAACCATTAGACACATCAATGTGTTCTCTAAAGTATATAAAACCATGGAAAGAGAAGTCCCAGTGGTAACGTCCTTGACAATGAAAACCCTCAGAATGTTTTCAAGTCTATATTACAATAGTATTAAGGGTTCTAACCTTATAGGTGCTTACATGGACCTCCCCATTCCAGGTGGGGATATAGGGGATCAAACTTTCTTTTCTCTTTTAGGCATAGTGTATTATCCTCATTTCTTGCCTAAGAAACACAACAGAATCCCTCCTGAAGTAATACCCTATTATTTCTTACAGGAGGAGGCACTTTTTCTCCACTTCTCTAGCCTGAGTCATAGATGGATAGATCACTAGATGTGGCTATCATGGTTAAAAAAATAAAAGAAGATACATGAACAGTAAAATTCCTCTCCCTCTCCATTTGAGCTCTAACATCTTTCCATCGGAGAAAAAAAGTGGATCTTGTGATCTTTAGATTTACTACTTCCTCTTTGCTCTCTCACTTAAAAATACTCGCACAAGCTTATATGTTAGTAGTGATCATGATATATATAAAATCCTAGAACTTTAATGAGGGTTCTCTATATATGTAAGTCCAAACCATCATTCAAATGGGCCTTCTCCACATATGTAATCCCTTACAATAATTTCAATGTGACATCTCTATAGATGCAAGCCCCAACCTTCATTCAAATGGTAATTCTCTATATATGTGATCCCCAACCTTCATTTAAATCGATCTTCTACATATATTTAAGATGAAACTCCAACCTTCATTCAAATGGGAATCCTCTGTAGGTTTAATCACCAACCCTTACAAACTAGGTGGGAGTTGATTCCCAAATAACAGGAATACATTTGAAGCTCCACTAAGGTCTAAACCCAACAACCAAATTTACCCTAATGTTCTCAAGGAAACATTTCCAGAAGGGTTATATCCAACCCCTAGGATGGGGGGGTGAATATTACTTTTGGGTCCCTTTAACACCATCCTTATTGGTTCATACCCCCAATAAGATCATTCCCCCACATAGGAGACCACATCTCTTCTGATTCAATTTGGTCTCCTTGATATAAGTCCCGCACTATCCTAGACCAGGCACCTTCCACTTAGATGTCCTTGTTGCATGATGTTAAACTGCATGGTCAGGTCCTTATCACACAAACATAAAAGGTGATGTGTCCTATTAAGTGGAACCGAATTATGTGGGTTCCAATTCCTTTAGAAAGGATACATATGAATCTTTTATTATGGTTCTGATACCATCGTCAAACCTACTTATGTCTTCCTAGATGATAGTACATTCTAGAGTGCCTCACTGCATGGATTAAAACTAGAATTATCCTAATGAACAACCAAAGAAACTATAATCTATTAATAAAAGGGTAACACTATGGATAACCTTGTATTTATACACATTCCTCCATTGATGGAGAGCCTCAGACCCATGCAGATGATTCTGAACACTTACATACAATTGGTTGTTAATTCTGGGTGATCCACGTCATACTTGTGAATGAACAAAGGATTTACAATAATATCTTAAATCTATAAGAGAGTCCCGAAACAGGAAATATTTTCCCCCAAATGGGTTTCATGATCCCATAATCCCATCCTCTCAACCAATGTGAGTTCTTATATATCATTTTAAAAGTTAACTAATGAATTTATAAAATTGAAATGTAGGTTAATGAATCACCATAGATATGAGAATCATTGGGTGTTTCTGGTTCTATAAACAAACCCAATTAGAAACTGATCCATCACAAGCGAGTGTGATATTAGAATGATGAACTCAATATCAATGATTTTGAAATATTCAAACCCCAACTAAAAATACTACCATAAAGGGATAGCATAATTCTTTTTTGAAGGATATTTTCATATGTTCCAACACCATGATTCCCACTTCTCGAACCCATAGAGTTTATCTATTATGATGTTTTTTGGTATTTTTTATCATTTGTATATGATGTATTATAATTTTTTAAATTTTTACATGTTTTGAGTTTTGACCATTTATATCATATACATATGTCTTTTTTATGACTTGTGATGAAATGATGTTAGGATATCTTCTTTTAGTCATTACTAGGTTTACTTTGTTTTAAATTTATATCTGTTGATGTTTCTTATTTAGTTGGTGTGGCTATACAATTAAAAGATGGATCATTCCAGACATTAAATGAAAAAATTGTCCCTATGTTGTTATCTATGATTAATTGGTTCATAGTTCCAACCCATGGAGATCAAGAATGTTCCTCAAGCCATGTGTCATGCTGGCTTGTGTAATGGGTTTGGTCAATCGAGAATTTTTTTATATAAAGTTAAATTATAAATACTAGTAGTACCCATAAGAATAAATATAATATATAATATAAATAAAAATATCAACCATATTTACAGGGATGGATTATGATCATGTATTATTGTAATTTTCATGAAACTGGTATCTTTATCATGGGTTAATTAATCTCTGATGGAATTATGAATGTTTTCATGTTCATGTGATATATATATATATATAATATTTTTCAAAATTTGATAGGTGGGACCCTAAATATATATCCCTTTAATCACTGGGTAAAGCTTTATATCTCATAAGATGATATGTATGTGATTTGGGAGTAATCCATATTTTCTATTAGACTCTGTTCGATATTTTATGATGTCTATAAATGTGGGATTTAGAATAAACAACTATTTTCTATCATTTTTCTTGTTCCACATTTCTCTGTTATTCCATTTTACTATATGATATTTTCATGAATAATAATTATTGACATTTGTTTCCACACTCCTATGACTCATTTAAAATTATTATTCTAAAATACTTAGGATATGATTCATGATTTATAATCTATGATTTATTGGGAGTGATTTTCTTTTGTTATGTTAATGTTCCTTGGATATATTCCCATACTTAAATTTCCATATTATAACCATTTATAATATTCAATTTATATCTCTTATATTTACCCACAATGAACATATGAGATCAAGATTTCTTAAGATTTCATTCCCTAAGTAATGAGGATGATTATTATGTATGACGTGTCTATAAGGGTATCATGTATGAAGATTTTTTTTCAAATGATGAATAGTTATTTTAAAATAAGTTAATTTTTCATTTAATATTCAAATTCACCAAACCTATTGGTCATGGGGGAATTCAATTATTCTATATAATGAATATTCATTTTTTATAATATAATATATATTTATGTTATGGTTAAGTCATCTCAACACTGTAGTGTTATCTAGAAGGTGGGGTTGGCTAACCATTTCACCATACATTCTCCTAAATAAAATTTATGTTTATTATGATTTTAATCCATTAAAAAAAGCTGTTCATCTTTCATTTTCATGAGATTCATATTAATATGTTCATAATATTATAATTTAAATATTATTATGGATATGTTACACAAATAATTGATTACAAGGAGTTAAGAATTAATGTGATTAAAATATTTTAATTGGTTTATAAACATTCAATGAATAAATTAATTCAAATAAAAGAATAAATATACATGGAAATAAATGTATTATATATAAATTATTTTCATATAAAATAGTGAGGGAGGTAATGTATAATTCCAAATTTAATAGTGAAGTATATATTCCTTCTAAAATGAAAAAATTTTAAACCTCGATCATCCATCATAGGTGTATTATAAAAATTATGAGTACCCTTGGATTTACTCATGTGAGGATCAATGGGTAAATTATATATTCTTCTAAAGAAATTCTAAAGTTTACTGAAAATATAATGAAATATCTAAATATAAAATTTGAGATACACTTTCCTACGTAACCTAAATGGTTAGGAAACTAAAGGAATGGTGTTGATAATATATGTAATATTGATTAGGAACATTTATTATCAACTCAACTATCCAAGATTTAATGTTATAAATTAATATCTAAATAATGAGTAAATGTCAAAAGTTAATTAAAATTAAAATATTATATAAACTTTGTCCCATTAAAACATATAATGAAAATATAATGTTTTTATTTTAGTGGGAGTACATTAAACAAAATTTATTATTAAATATTTATAAAAAATTATATTGATCTAAAATATTCATGTATTATTTACTAAATATAAATAAATATTCTTAATAACTTATCTTTGAGTTATATTTTTAATCATAAAAAAATAAAATATAGAAAATATCTAGAATAATATTTAAAATTAAGAATCTTTATTAAAGAAGATGAAAAATCTATGTTTTAATGTAACTAATTCCTAAGGCACATGATCGTGAATCTATTAAAGGTGAAAGGGATAATTATTGTATGCATAAGAAAAATTCTCTTGATATATCTACATTTATATATTCCTTCATGGATACAAATTTATATGACATCATGAGAATATGGATTATTATGTATTGATAGATAACATAAAAATACATTTTCAGGTTCATGATAAAAAAGGGGCATAAATTTCTAAGGAATTATTTTAATGAAAAATGAATAAGGATGATTTTTTATCAAATCATTTACTTAATATTATTGGGTAAAAATGGCATATAAATATTTGTGTCACCACCCAAGATTTATCTAGTGATATAATTCATCATACAACCAATTTTGGGAAAAAATCGTCAATTCTTTAGAGTACTTACGTTATACCCCAAAAAATTAGAGGGGGTTAAATTAGTGTGAAATTTTACAACTTCTCAAATAATAGAAAAACCCCTTATCAGTGTTTGTTTAATGATTAGATTTTTAACTGTTTTTTTATCATCATTCACCTATGTGATAATAAAAATAATCATCTAGTAATAAAAAAACCTTTATAATATTTATTATTCAATATAAATGACTATCTTCATTTTAATGACCCATAACAACCTTTGACAACATGATCCATTAGAAAAATCCTATGAATACAAGAAATAATTTTTTATCATTAAAATTTATACAATTCATATATCATGACTTTATAAGTGATTTTAATTTTATAAATTGATTTAAATTTGGTTTCAGAATAAAAAATCTATTCTAGTCTTCATATCACATCACTAAAAATCCTAAAAAAATTAAATATTGATAAAAATTAATGGAAGCTCTTGAAGAATACAATTTTTCAAATATTATAACATTCAATTTTCTCTTTCATTGTGTTTGTTCGCATTATTGAATCACTTTTCAATATACAAAATAATATATCATAGATAATTATTATTTTTCTTCTTCCAACTCTATAGCCCTAATCATATCCCTCTATCTATTATTTTTTATATTTTTAAATCAATACACTCATCCATCTTGATCTTTTTTACTTATTAATATTATTCTACCACCATTCTATATATATTATGTAGAAGTTACATTCCTTAATTAAAAACAAACTACTCATAAATATGAGAAATAATTTCAGAATTTATTAACCACATTATAATAAAATTTATTAAAATTTCATATAAAATAATGATTAACTTCATTAATTTGTGTAATTTTGAACGGAATATTTTGATGGATATTGGAATAAAAACAACAATAGTAAAAAACTATCATGTTTTGAATAAATTCAATCTTACTCATCACTAAAGAAATGATTCAATTTAATGAATCCTTTAGATCAATTTCACAAAATATATGTATTGATAAGATTAGTCTTATGAAAACTGTAATTATTATATTAATTTATGGAACCATTATTCCCAGGATTTTAATTCCACACAACATATATAAATTCGATATTAATTTCATATAAAACTATTTTTTAGTTTCAGTGGAATGAAACAAATTTATCACTTATTTTAATCTTAAGTAATCTAATAAGGTTGTTCAACCTCATAACCTAACTTTTTGGTTAATTTTTATTTACACTACATAAATACCTCAAACCTGTGTCCAAAATACAATTATAAAATGTTCAGTTTTTTTAGATTGTAAAAATCAATTTTTATATTTAAGACATATATATCATATTATAAATATTTAAAAGTATTTTCTTATACAATATACACAACTTATTGAATCCCATTATTATGAAATGAAAACATTACATTAATTTAGTGTATAATAAAATTATATTGAGATAAAATATATAGAATGATTGTAATTTTTTCTAGTATTTACAATGATGAAAACATCCTATTAAAATGGAACCCTAATACTTGTGATTTCACATTTCACAGAAGTCATAATTTATTACTAACCACTTTACAATTTAATTCAATTTATTTTATAATACCCACAATTTTCCAGTAATATTCTTACTCTCTAACATAGGAGCATATTATTTTTTGTATTTCTTATAAATTTTATCTAATTTTTTAATTCTTGAATTCAGATCAGACCTTTTGATTTAACTTTTCTTCAACACTTCTTGGTTGAACTTGATAAAACAAAAATGTATGAGATGTTTCCCTAAAAAACCATCATATTTGAATAAATATTTTATAGTCACTTAGAGTTTTCTGATTATTAAAGTGATTTCTCAAAATAAGATGACATGATTTGGGTATTTTACATAATATAAATGATTCAATAAAAAACATCTACTTATTTATCAATTTATTCTTAATATTTACATTTCTTGTATACATTTTTAAATAAATAATTTATTTATTTTTTCATTAAATTGATTATTCTTGATTGGTTCTTTATTGATTTATTTATTTTATGTAATTAGAGAAAATCTATTAATGATGAAGAAATGAATCCAATATGATCAAGATTCAATTTTTAAAAAGGTAGTTCACACCATAATATTTCTATGGCTTGATTTAAAGGCTCAATGAAGAGTTTTGAGGTGAAAATAGTGAAAATGGGGATGGGAAACACTATTCATGGTGTAACACTTACATTCACACTATGAATGTCCACAATATAACCACATGAAATAAACAGTGAATCAGTCCATAAAACTAAACCTATGAGGCCATCTCTAATTTTTCATAGTATTATATCCATTATCACACCATATAGTCTTGTGAAGGGATCCAAAAGATTCAATTTTTCTGACTTTTACAGGGGCCCACTTTTAATGGCCCCATGACTTCCATGGTTGACTATTAAGGATTAAAATTATGTTTTTATTGAATTTATGAAGCCTTCTAGTAAATTTTCACCCATAAATAGATGTCTATGGAGGAGCTATAGAGACATTAAAGACTAAAACATTGGGCAAGGTGATGCACAATGCAAAATCCTTCATCGGACTATCTACAATAATTATCTAATATTTTAATTTCTTCATATTCCCTCTCCCAATCATGAATAGAATGATGGGATGTTTTTTATTTCATTCAATGTTTGAAATATTAAATGGTATTTTAATTAATAAAATGTTGGTTTATGTTAATTTAAATTAGGTTTTCATTTCTCATTAAGTATTCTAACTATCTTATTTTTATTTTCTATGCATGACCATTTTATGTTGAAGTGAGGGAAAAATATTTTATTAAAAAGTTATTACTAGAATTATATTCACTCCATGACCATTTGGAGAGACAAATTATAAATTTAAAATGGTTTTAGGTTATCTATTTTCTTAATTAACCCAAGTATCATGAACACTGGGAGAAGGGATGATCAATGAGAGGAAAAGTATTCCCCCAAAAAAAGGGTCCAAGATGAACTTAATTCTAATGAAGATTTAAATAAATCATGGAATTTTGAATTTATAAATTACATGAACATGGATCTTCAATATTTCGTCTGATTATTTTCTCCCTCTACATTATAAAAATATCTATGTTTAATAGTTTGGATTTAATTTCTTAAAAAAATTAAAGTCTTAAATATTAAATTAATTTTAATTGTATGACCAATATTTTGAGATCGACCTCAGGACATTGAATAACCTATACTACTTAAATATAGAGTTAGTGATTTGAAGTTTTGTACAGAATATAAATCTATAAATCTTGTATCCCCATTAGAATTTATATTTCCTTTAAGAGGTACTAATTTAGGGAGTCTTTTCAGGGGAAGGTATGGAAATTTTATTAATATTATAATTTAGAAAAACTATGTTATTATCTTAATCTATTTAATAATTTTATATTTGGATTTTATTTTCTATTTTTACTTTTTTTTCTGCCCATATAATTTTTTGTTACGGTGGAAGTGGAACCTATTATCCTGAAAGAGTATGGAAAATTTAAAATTTCAGGTAATATATATTTTTTATAAAAAAAGAATAACTTACATAAATTATCCAAAGAAGTAAAGAAACAAATGGATCACAACTATACATAAGAGATGATGAATTCAAGATCTATGGACTAGAATTTTATTTTAAAGAGGAATTTAATGATATAGACTGAATGAAGAAGAAGGTTAAGTTAGTTCATAGGGAACCAAAGGAGGAGTTGAATAATGAAGTAAAATTTGAGGTGAAATTAGAGACCTTTACTAATCTTAAATCTAAAATGAAGGTGTTCCTAATCCTTAAAGACACATTTTATTATTTTTTAGACACCATAACCTGTGAAGACCAAGATGGAAAATAAAATACCTCAAAAAATAGATGTTGTTATAGGAATGGAAAACCTTAGAACTCCCTAGAAAATACCCTTGGATATCTATGTACTGGTTTCCTCCTCAACACCATACCAAGGACAAAAAAAGGAAGAAGAAGTGGTAGAAATAAAGGTTGAAGCCGAATCTTAACCATAAGAAGAAAATTAATGTGATGAAATTTTTTTTATCAGAATTTATCAATAATTTACAATGGTATTTGTATGAATAATTACCTTCTACAATCTGAACTAACAATGAAAATATTGAAAAACAAGAAGAAGTAACAGAATAAGAAGAATATATTGATTTTGAACATAAGGTGATCAATATATAAGTGGATAAAATGTATCCCTAATTTAAAGAAACATAATAATTCTACCAATTCTAGAAATATTAGTAATTCATTCTACTTACATTTAAACTATCTGTATTTTGGTCACATAGTCTAAATTTCTCATGAATTTTAATAAGGAGGAGAAGAGATGAGTGGGATGTTCTCTAAAGTCGAAATTTGATTAACCCTAGAAGGCTATCATTATATCATATTACCATAAGCTAACCAATTTATGGTTGATCTAAATGAACATAATAAAAAAATTAGATTTTAAGAGAAAACCGATGATTTTATTTATTTCGAGGACCATAGTTTTTATTTGTTTTTTATACAATAATTATACAGTATAAACTTTAGTATCAATTATCCATATATTTTTTAAATTTAATAGAAATAACTTATTCTTTGATTAAATGTTTAAATTTTTAGGTACCAATGAAGGAAATAGTAGGTGACATATGAGGAATAACTAGTTGAATCACTTCAATATAAAAGCGGAACATGAAATTTTCTTAAACACCACAACCTTTTTAATAATAAAAATTTAATTATAAAATGAATTCCCCCTGATTAATTTTTTATTTAACCTTTGATTGAGGAGATAAAAACTATAAAGTATAATAATCATACCATTTTATAAATTTCTTGGTAAATAAATTGAATGATATAACTTGGATAATTAATAATTAAATATACACATGAGGTTTTTTATTGGATAAATCATGATTTGGTGAACATTTTAATCAATGTTAAGGAAAATTTTATGATATTTTATAAGCCTTTAAAATATAAATTTTTTTAAGGATTGATATATTTTATTAATTAATTTCAATGATTAATTATCTTAATTAAATTTTCTCATTCCTGAGTAATTTTCCAAGGCTAATTTTTCATATTCCTTCATAAGAATATTTCCTCAGTGAAACTAAAGCATGTTTACTTCTATAACTTTATTTGAATCTTGTTGAACTATGAATATAAAAATTCAATTTTAATATAAATGAGGAATATTTATACTAATTCCTTATCATTAGACCTAATCTTTCTTCAATCCTTTTTAAGACCATATAATCCAAGCATATCCTTATTAGGGATGTTCTACATTACAAGCCCACTTTAACCTTTCTAACCGCACTCTCTGTTATTTTCATGATTGAAAAATAACTTATTGTGGGGGTGGTTAAAATATGGTGGAAGGGATGTGATTATTGAAACAAATAATTTTTGGAGTGTTTGGAATTTAAAAAAATAATAAAAATTATTCTTTTATGGTAATTTTTTACAAAACATCATTAAAAAATGTTGAAAATAAAAAAATAGGATGCATTTTAGTAGGTCAGAAATCATAATTAGTTAACCATTATTTTTTTTATCATTTGGGGTTAGGTGGTGGATTTTATATTTTTCCAAAATCAAATTTCAAAAAATTTAAAAAACTGAAAAAATAAAAAAAGAAATTGAAATAAGGTGTATCATTCATTGCAATTCATTGATTCGTGAGCCTTTATCTGAGTTTGGGGAAAAAGTGAGATTCTATTGTAATGTATTTTTTACTAACCTTTTATTGGTTATCATGAAATGAAAATTAGTAATGTACCTTATTTCTAGATTTAGTTTTTTGTAGTTAATTTTAGTACATACCCTAATTCCTCATAGGTGTTTGATCCTAATAGTGGAGACAAAATGAGTAATTATAATTTTTTTCTATACGGGGTGGATAATCATAATAGACTACAAGCCTATGGAAAAGAGTATGATTAAAGGTATTTGAATATCTCAATTATCATATTTACCTTGATGATGGATGAAAAAATTAATGTGACAAAAATTACAAGTTCTATGCACACTGATAAATGAATTTAAAAATATGAACGGAGGAAAGGATAAAAAGGGTCAAGTTGAAAGAAAAAAAGTAACATACATTTTTGATTTATTTCTTTGAAGAAAGGGGAGTTTATGAATCTTTTTCATGTGAATCTTGAACATTTAAATTCCCCATTCAATCACATTATTCTATTAAAAATGATATTTAATTATTTTTTGGGTTAGTGTCCTTTTTATTTGTTGACTTTTCATTCTTGATGATAGGAATGTGTTTAATTTTAGGGGTGGGAGATTTGATATTTTAATTCCCTTCATACTTTATTAAATGTAAAATTTGATGATTTTTTAATTAAATTGATTATTTTTTCCTAGTATTTATTATTTAATTTTTTTATGGTAGGAGATAATGAAACATTGAAGTTGAGAAAATGAATCCAAGATGACCGAGACTTATTTCATCAATAGATTATCCACATCATATGATTTTAATGGATTGATTTCAAGGATTTAATAAAAGGATGCAGGAAAAATAGATAAAATATGGTTAGGAATCAATATTTTCGGGTTCAAACTTACATTATTTCCATGAATGTCCAAAAAATCACTACATGACACACCCCATGATCTAGGCCATGAAACTTAATCCAGGAGGTCTCCCATTATTTTTCATTGTGTGATACCCCCTATCACACTGTAAAATCTTGTAACATGATCCAAAACCTAAGATATTTGTTAATATTTGACCGAGGCCTCCTTTTAAAGGCCCCATTATTCTCAGGGTTGACTTGGAAAGATTCAATTTATTATTTTTGTAAATTTATGACTTATGGGTGTATATTTTCATCTATAAATATGTGGATATGGAATAATTATAGCGGTTTTTTAGACTGGAGCATGTGGCAAGGTGTAATACCTTATAGAGTCCTTTATCGGGCCATATCCACTAATTATAATTGACTTTAATTTTTTTCCTCACCCTCTCATGCCTAACATGTGTGGTTGATTTTTATTTCATTCCATGTATTTAAGGTGAAGGTATATATTAATTTATAAAAGGTTTGTCCCTCTTTATTTTTAATTATATTTTTTTTCATAAATTCTTCAAATTCTATTCACTTTCGATACTTGACCATTATATGCTGAAGTGATGGAGAGATAATATAATAAAAATAACTTCTATAACTAGTTTCTATCAATGAATATTGTTTGAGATGAATTATATATTTAAAAAACGTTTTAGGTTACAACTATTTTAATTAATTGGAGTATCATCACCATTAGGAAAAGGGCTGATTAATGAGACTAAGAGAGAGTATTCACCTAGACCAAGGGGACAACTTGAACACGATTTCTATGAAAATTCAGGGTAATAATTTCATTTCAAATTTATTAATTACATGAAACTAAGTATTTTATAATTTTTTAACTTTATTTTTATCTTTCTCCTCCCACTATCTAAAACATCTTGATGTTCAATAGTTAAGATTTAATTTCATGAAATCATTAAAGTATCAATTATTTAATTAATTTTAATTCACCAACTTATCCGCATGAAATAAAACACAATAATTACAATATCTTATACTACTTAAATTTACATTTAGTGAGTTATAGTTCTATGCATAATATTAATTTATAAATTTGGTATCCCTATTCGAATTTATAATGCCTTTAGGAATTTCCAAATTTTTTATACCTTCATAATTTACTACATGTTATCTATAAATTCAGAATTTTATTCTTCACGATTTTCAACCACTAATATAATTCATAAACACTAGATGAACATTCAATAACCTTCAAATTAATACATTCAAGAATATCTTAAGGAATATTATTGCAATAATAATAACAACATACATTTAATTGATATCATAGGAAGATAATACTATCCACCAACAAGTCTAGAATTTAAACATTTGTGAATTTAAATAGGATAAGGTACCAAATTCCAAACATGTGAATGAACTTCAATCATGGATTATTCAAAATATTATTGAATCAAATGTTTCTTTATGACCATTTCTCATTCCTTTATGTTTTGGAAATGGAAAACCCAATTATTTAATAATTTTTTTTATCTATAAAGAAATTTTAAATGCATGTTATTTAACATATTTATAGATAAGTCTAATATTTTTTTATTTTCATTAAGTCAAAATAATAAGACAGATTTTTAATGAAATACAGAATCCCTTGTTTTCTAAATTCTGATTTTCTTAGAATTGTGCTCAATTATGATTCCTTCATATTTATGAATATGATTCCCTTAAAATTCCAATTCTAACTTCTGTTTCTCATTTCCAAATCATCCAGAATTTTGATTCTGATTACCATAATTTTTTAATTCGATTCTCTCCCTCAATTCTGAATCATCCAAAATTTTGAATTTTATTCACACTTCCTTAAATTATTATTCACTCAAAAATGTGAATCTAATTCATGATTTCTAAATTCCAAAACATCTAATTTTTTATATCTGATTCTCATCTCTTAAATTATGATTCTCAATTATTTCCACATTTAATTTTATACATTTCTTAAAGTTTATCTTTTGTTTAAGAATATGATTTTATAACATTCATAAAGTTATGATATTTCCTTATTGTAGGATTTCATATTTTTATTAAAGTTTCTATTTTTTCCTTAACACAATGTTTTATATAAATAGATACATACATACTTTATGTTTCACCTGATATTCTGTTATATTGAATGATTGCATCCCATCTGTTATTATTTGGCCATTGTATGTTCCAGATTTATAGTTCCCTCATAAATTTCAGGAAAAATATGACCACTAGAGAAAATTTTGACTTTTGTAGATATCACCTATAAATACCTAGTCATTTAAAGGTTTTCAATGTGGTGATCTTTTGGGAGAATTGATACTCTGTGAGAGCTCTTTTATAATTTCTTCTTGTGAAATCCTTGAGGAGTTTAAGTTGTGAAAAACTTGTTCCACATACTTAAATCTTCAACAAGATTTGTTTTTATTAGTAGGATTCTGATTATTTCTATATACAATCAAGGGCTTCTAATATGAAGGAAGACAAAGGTTTCTATTACCTTCTTAATGGAGGGCTTCCAAGTTGAATGACGATAGAAGTGGAAATCACAATATAGATCTAGGGATTGTATGGATATCAAGACAGATACTGATCATCATATTGAGGGATTACCCTAGTGTGGGTAAGATAGACTTTCTTGAAAGTATAAATCAATGGACCTATATTCAAGGTGTTTTGGATACCCTACTCTATCTGTTAAAATAATTTTACTCCTTTATATGTAATTTAAATTTTCGCTACAATCTGTAATAATAAGAAAGTGTTTCTTTTACCTTCTTTTTGTTGTAACTATGATTAAATATTCTATTCACTTTAAGGTAGAATATTTTTTAAGTATACATGTGTTCTTATTTTATTACACATCATAATTAAACCCAAAGTGTTTTTCCTTAAACTTATAGAATTGGTTTTAAGTGAATCTTATTTGTTTAGATTTTTTAAACCAAGTTTCCATAACGTTAAAAAGAATGTTTTTAAACTTATAATTCACCCCATATTATAATTGAGTATCTTCATATCATATTTAGATCCTAAAATTGGTATCAAATCTGGCCTCTGAGATACTGATACTTACACTTTGTATCAAAAGAAATATTTTCACTTCTTGTTTTTCATACACATTGTTTACCTCTATAAGTTATTACTTTTATAAACTTTTATTTTATAAATACATACTACATTAACTTATGTTCTGGAAAAATAATTATTTTAAGATGGAATGATTAAATGTTGGATCCTTATATAATCTAAACCCTAAAAGACCTAATATATTTGATGGGAATGATTACGAATACTTGAGAGACATAATGAAGCCTTTTTTATCAATACCTGTGTGGAAAATGTTGTTATGATTACTGGATATTATAAGATACATTAAAAGGATGTTAGAACTTTTACTAAACAATAAATGAAATAATATCAGATAATCTATAAGGTACTCAATACTATTATTTTTTCTCTGACTAGGAATATATATAGCCAGATATCATCTTGTGAAGTAGCTAAAATCATTTGGAAGAAAATTAAAGTTACACAATTTGATATTTTAAATTTATTGAAACCAGAAGATCCATACTTAGATAAGATTATCATGGATTTATATTTCCCTATGGAGAACCTATTGTTAATGTTTAATAGATATTTATAACTATTTTGAATAGACTACAATAAATGGGAGAAAAAGGTATATATGATGAGATGCTTGTAAGTAAGATTATTGACATCATTCCTAAAGAATGGGAATCTAAGAAAACTACTATTGATGAATCAACGAATGTTAAAACTATTAATCTTGATAAATTATTTTGAACTCTCCTACAACACAAGAATAGATTGAAGAGAGATGCTGCTAATATAAAGAATAATAATAGGAGTGTTTCTTTTACTACCACTTCAAATCTGATGAAAGTCAAGACTCCTAAGAATGTTTTTTAGTCCAAAAAATCTAAGAAAGTTGTTATCCAGTTAGAATCAAGTGAATCTGAATAGTCATAGAATGATTTATCCAATATTTCTTAAAGGATGAACAAGATTATTGCTATGATGTTATTTCAATATAGACATAAAAAAGGAAAGGAAAGATAAGAAATGTTTTGAAGTCACATGTTTTGAATGAAGGAAAGATGGAAATATCAGACATGATTTCCCTAAGCTGAAATGAATGGAAAAGAAATATATAAATTCTATGAGGAGTTAGAAAAGATATTATAAGTCCATAGGAAATTATGTTTTGAAGGAAAATGATTCATGGTGTGAAAGTGGAGGAGACTCAAATAATTAATCTTCATATATTGAATCTTCTCGGTAGAAGAATATTGGTCTTATTTATAGAATACCTATTGAAAAACAATGTTTCATGGCTACGATACATAATGTTGAATCCTTAAAAAAAATTTATTTAAGTGATAATTATCTTGATGACAAAAAATTATGAATCTTTGGATGAATAATATTCTTCATCAAAAGATAATTCTTTTCCTTATTTTGAAGAAGCGTCTAGGTTTTCCAAGTTTCTTGAAAATGAAAATAGAAAGATCAAAAATAAACTTGATATGTAAAATTCTAGAATCAATGTTTTAACAAAATAAGTATCATATATTTCTAAACATCTTGATGAAAAATCTTTTGAAATTGTATCTATTTCTAAAAACCATGAGGTAGTCAATTCTGAGTAGGATAAACATTCCAAGTATTTTCAAAATATTATTTCTATGAATCTTTTTTAGAGATAAACTCCAATCCTAAGACTAATGAATACGAGGAAAATAATTTAGTCATTAGACTAAAATATTAAATAGATTCCTTACAGAATTTTTTTCAAACATTACTTCTAGTAAAAATGGTTTTGATAAAATGTATTCACAACTTCATTTACTAAAGAATAGTTCTAGAATGGGTTATACTCACTGAAAACCTATTTTCATCCACAACTATTTTGTTCCACAAAGTGACCCTCTTTTCACTAAGTGTCAAAGACGTTGACATTTGGAGAAAAATTACTCTTTAAATGGAATAAAATACTTAGGTTTTCATACATCTCACTTTTCTAAGAAAATGTGGATTTATAAGATTTTACTTTCGTACGGTTCTAGATCCAATAATATTTGGATTTCAAAAATCTAATTGTTTTATTTTCAGGAAAACAAAGGAAGTACCAAAGATAATACATAATAAATGGTAATTTGATATTCCCAACACATGACTGGTAACGAAAACTTATTTAAAATGATTATGAATATGAAATGTGGAAGAGTCACTTTCAGAGACAATTCTCAATGAGAGATTGTTGTTATACGTAATATTGTTCTTCTTGGAAAATCCTTTATTTATAATATTTTATTTTTTGAAGGTCTTAAGAACAAACTTGGAAGCATAAGTAAATTATGTGTTGAAGGTTACCTTGAAAATTTTAGGAATGAGAAATACATAGTAGAAAATTCCAAGGTTGAGTTCATTCTTTCTGCCCATAAGCATGAGAATGTTTATACACTTAACATAGAGTACCTTATGAGCCAAGACTAATATTTCCTTAGTACAATAAAAGACCAATCATGGTTCTGTAATATAATATTTGGACATTGTAACCTTGGAAACTTATGTATAAATTCTATAAAAAGACTTTTTAAGGATCTACGAAATCATAGATTTTATTCTTCAAAGGTATGTGATCCTTGTCGATATGGAAAGAAATATGATTCAAGATTTAATTATATTAGTGAATTCTAAACTTCTGATGCATTACTGCTGGTGCACATGGACTTGATCAGTCCTATAAAAACTAGAAGTGTGGGAGTAAAATACTATGTATTTATTTTATTTTATGATTACACTAGATTGACATGTATCTATTTTATGGAAAGGAAGTATGAATCCTTTTATTAGTTAAAATATTTTTCATCCAATGTTAAAAATTATAAAGACCTTCAATTAATAACTATTTGTAGTGAACATGGGGGATAATTTAAAAATTAAGATTTTGAAACTTTTTGTTGTAATAAAGTAATTAATTATAACTTCTCAACTCATAGAAACCCTAAAAAAATTATGTTTTTGATAGAATAAACTGAATTATTCAAGAGATAAAAAGATCCATGTTGAGGGAATACTCAATTGCTAAACATTTTTTAGTTAAAGAGATAATTACTTCTTTTTATACTATAAATTGAGTTTTAATAAGGCCATTTCTTAATAAAACACTTTATGAGTTATGGAAAGGAAAATAAACTAAATTTAAAACTTCAGAGTATTTAGATGCAAAGTATTAATTTTGAATTCAAAAGATAACTTACACAAATTCACACCCAAATATTAGAAGGATTTTTCTTAGGATACTCCACAAACTCTAAGGATTATAGAGTTTTCAATTCAAATTCTTATACTGTTGAGGAAATAGTACATGGTATATTTAATGAAATTGATCCTTTTGTTTTTAAACAACCTAAAACTACATATTTTTGTGTGTTTTCAAAAACTAATTATCAACATTTTATGGGAGATTATTCTATTCAGGAGAATACTCAAGAATGTTTCTAAAGTATTCAATCTAGAATATTTTCTACCCTATGTTGATGAACATGTTTTACAAAACCAAAGAAAGTTATTTCTAAAGATTCATCTAATGATTGTATCATTTGTAATGTACAAAAACCCATAAGGACTGGAACTTATTTAAGAAATAAAGTAGATCATCTTGAATTTATTATCTAATTAGAACCTCATAGACACCATGGAATATGTTCTATGCACTTCTCTATAAAATTTCCTCAATGGAGCTCAAACAGTTCGTGGTGAGAATTTAAATTTATCATGGGTGTTAATGACAGTAGTGAAGTCTCCATCCGAAAGGGTCGAGACTACAACCCGACACTGATCCTAAAAAGGATTGTGGGGGTGAAAACCCCGTTGTATGGAGCAATAAATTCAGTTAAGTCCCTAAAGAAGCACCCAAGGTTCCTAGATGCAAACACCTGTGCGCCATATTTCTAGAGATTATTGAAATAATAATTTTCACTAAGTCCTCTAAGTGGATCCCCAGTCTATACAAACCTCAATCGGTGAACAAGGTACATGAGTGCCCAGTTTAATTTCACTTAGGGTCCTATTTTTTTCTATAAATAGACCCCCAGGGTCTTCATTTGTACAAACGAATTTCCCTAAAGCCCAATTGCTACTCTGGTCTCCCTAATACTTATCCCCAGTCTTTCGAAATTTTCAAGGTAGTTCTTCAACATCTTGTGTGGAGGATTTAAAAGAGGATAATTAGACTTATGTCATTTTATATTTTGAAAACCATAAAACTAGTTCCCTTAAAGCTCCAAACCTCCCTAAATTAGAAATACTTGTGCACCAACTATTCCTTTTACAGGAACATGAGAGCCCAACATCTGGGATCACTTGTAAATACTCCTGAAGGTTTGAGCCATGCCTTGAACAAGTATTATAATATAGTTTATTCATCGCTTAAGTGAATATCATGTTTCCCAAGTCTACATGCATGCCCATACTTGTGCGTCGTTACCTACTTGAGAGCCCATCTTTGATTCACTTTTTCTCTTCAGTCTACTAGCCATCAAGCCATCTTCAAAGCCATCCATAGAAAGGATTATTCTCCATTGTCTCCCTTATCTGAAAGGGATTATGTTGGGGCCAACACCAAAACCACCTGGATTATAAAACCTTTTGGAAAGACACATCAGTGTGTTTACTATTTGGGTTTGTATATCCACAGTCATAGGTTTCCCACATTTTTTTTATAAGTTGTTAGGATTCATGGAATGTGTATGGATTTGTATATCCATAGTCACATGGACCTTTCTCCCAGGAAAATTGTTGGGAAGTTTCCAGTTTTGAGAATAAGGGTTTGGGTCCTAACCTCTCCCTTCTCAAAGAGCTGGAACCTCAAATTTCTGGGAGGGAAGGTACGATTCACACCTATGTTTCTTCCTTTTGAACAATGGGGAAGTCTCCCTCCCATTCCAGGATTAGTTTTAGGGCAGCCTTCCTGGTGTAATCCCCTAACATTTATTCATTCTTCTGTTCATTAGACCCTTGTCAAATGTAATGTGAATAGAGGGAGGGATCATTGCCTTGCTGTCTTCCACCTTCTCATCACCCTCTTCCATGGTCATCGCCATAGGCTCTTCCTTGCCCACCAACAGAGGAGGAAAAGTGATGGTTCCTTTGTTGAATATTTTTCATCCTCCTATTTCTCACATCAATCATGACCCACATGCGCTTAGAGATTTGTCTTGGTCACAACATTTTCATGATCCCAAGGAACTATGAGAACTCTGATTCCTATTCAAACCAGCATATGTAGGAAGCCCTTATAGGGACTGAGCTCACTGAAAATCCTGTTTAGGAATCCAACCGTAATTCCATTAATCTGGGCATCCTCCTTAGGAATAAGATCAAAATTAACCCCTAAACCATCAAGTTAGCCTTTTCAAGAAGTAATCCCAAACTATTTTCTCTTAAAGGACTATACTCTCATATGAGACTTATCGAACTACATGGGATTTGATTCCCATCTATATGGGATACGTAGGAGGCCTCTTTGAGGTTCATACCCAATATTTCAATTTAACTAATTTTATCTTTGTGACATATTCCAAACATGGTATTATCTAACTTGGAAACCCATATCCTTTCCAAGTTCATTGGGCTGTATCAGCATAATTCACACAACAAACTTTGACAAAGCATCTTTCTCCTAGATGTCCTTACCACATGACATTAAACTGTATGGTTAGGTCCTTATCACATAACCATAAAAGTTATGATCTGTCCCATTATGATATACTAAAATATGAGTGTTCTAATCACTTTCACAAGGATACATAGGTAGCCTATTTTATGGGAACAATCCCAAGATAAAAACATACATTCGTCTCCCTGTATGATGGTAAATTCCAGAGTGCCCCACTGTGTGGCTTAAAAACCAGTATTATCATAACAATGATTAAAAGAACATTTAAATAGTATATAAAAGGATACCATTGATGGAGAACCTTGAATAAATACACATCATTCAATTAAGGAAGAACCTCGAATATATACTGATGATTCTAAATTTTATACATGTTAATAAGTGATTGAAAATTCCAATGGAAACTTATGATATACTTGGTCAATTAATAAGGATTCATGAAATTATCTTAAATTTTTAAAGAGAGTCCCGGAGTAGACAATAGTTTCCCCCCAAAAGGGTTGGATGAGTCTAACCTCCCATCCTCTTGATCAATGTATATTCCTAAGTATCATATAGTTCAAACTTAACAAACACCGACCTTCGGAAAGTAGGACCCCTTTGGGTAAAGAACTGTTTGAAGTTTCCAGTTCCATGAATAAATACAATGGAAACTTCCTGGAAGCAATGATTCATAAAACTAGAACACACGTTTCAAGGAACTATGAAACAAAACTAAAAGTACTGATTAATATTTAGGTGATGAATATTGGATTAAATCTATGAAAGATGAACTAAATGAATTTCAAAGGAACAAATTCTAGACCTTGGTTGAAAGACCTAAAGAAACCTATGTAATTGGGGTAAAGTGGGTCTTGAGAAATAAATGTGATGGAAATGGAATCATAGTAAGAAATAAATAAAGATTAGTTGTTAAAATATATAATCAAAAATAAGTAATAGGATTTGAAGAAACCTATGCTCTGATATCCAGACATGAATATATTAAAATTCTCATAGCCTTTGTATCATTATTTAACTTCAAACTTATTCAAATCGATGTAAAGAGTGATTTTCTTAATGGATATGTTCGAGAGGAATTTTATGATGAAAAAACTCATGATTTTTTAGACACAAGACAACCTGAACATGTTTCTAAAATTACCAAATCTTTATATGGTCTTAAACAATTTCTTAGAGCCTGTTATTCTTTGTTAGAAAATAATTATTTTAAGGGAATTGCTGATCTAACCCTTGTTATAAAAAAAAATGTTTTAATTGTTCAAATATATTTTGAGGAGATTATATTTGTATCAACTCAGAAATCCTTTACCGATTCATTTATAACTCTTATGAAATATGAGTTTAAAATGAGTATGATGAGTGAGTTACCATTTTTTCTTGGTTTTCATATTAATAAAAAAACCAAAAGGAACCTATATATATCAACCGAATTATATTAAATATCTTCTAAAAAATTATGTATTTTAAAACCCTAAAAGTATATGTACCCCAATCGGTACCTCAAATACCCTTTATCTTGATGAAATAGGGAAACTAGTGGATCAAAAATGTTTTAGAGGTATGATAAGAAATTTACTATACTTAATATCCAGTCATACTGAATTAACATTTTCAGTATTATTATGTGATAGATATCTATATAATACAAAATAATCCCATTTAAAATTATTGAAAATAATTTTTCACTATTTAATGGTAACTATGGACTTATGACTTTTCTACTCTACTGGAAATGATTTTTTTTTCAGATGTATAATTTGGTGGTTCTGTAATGGATATGAAAAGTAAATTCGGAACCTGTAATTTCTTAGTAGATTCATTAGTATATTGGTAATGTAAGAAACAATACTCAGTAGCACTTTCCACTACTGAAACTGAATATATGGCGGATGGATGTTGTTATGCTCATGTATAGTGGATGTGACACACACTCACTGATTATGACATGAGTTTTACTAAAACTAAGATACTATGTGATAATAGTAGTTCCATAGCCTTAAGATAAAACCATACACATAACTCTCTTGCAAAGAACATAGATATTCAGCATCAATTTATTTGGAATCACAAACTTAAAGTTGATATTATTTTACAATTCATCAAAACACAATAACAACTTGTAAATATTTTTACAATATCATTACCTTCTGATATATTTGAATAAATTAAACAAATGTTATGAAGCATAACTATAAGGTAATCATTCAAATCCACATTTAGTTAAAAAAATCTAATAACTTTAAGATACACCTTTTCATAGGGGGATTACACTTTTTTTCTTAAAAACATTTCATAACATAATAAAATTTTTCAGAAACAAATAAATGTTTTCAAAACATAATAAATATTTTCAGTACCAATTTTTTTTTTCTGGAACCTAAAAAAGTTTCATAGACTCTATTCGAACTTTTAAGAATCTAATATATCTAATAAGAATCATATCAAATACCAAAAAATATTCTGAGAACTCTAAAATGTACGTCTTACTACTTTTTAAATCTTAGTTTCATTTTTTGTTTCTTGGAATTTCAATCTTGTTTTAAAAAATCATCAATGGATTCATCATTCCTTAAATATGTTTTATTTCCTTAAAACCTCAAAATATAAAAATCTATAAACTTTCTTCAGCATAATAACAACCATCAGATCATATCAGATCAATTTCAGACATTTGATCTATCTTTGTAGTTAAACCATCATCTCATCACCTATATAAAAGAGGGAACCCCCCCCCCCCCCCGTGTCCCACATCAAATTCCAAATATTTTCCCAAGTTTCTAGAACCATTTAAACTCTATGTTTCGGTTTCTAGGTCTCTTTATTTAGTTTTAAATGTCTTTGTCAATATACTCTAAGAGATCAATTCCTACGAATAATGAACTTAATGATTGGTAAATCTTCAGAGAAATGTTAATTGATCAGGATTTCATCATTAAGAATGATTCTTTGATATGAAATATTATAAACTTCCAAGGTTGGTAATGTATTTTCATTGAAAAAAATAATTGTGAAAAAGATCCTATTTATGCAGACTTGGTTATTGAATTCTGTCAATCATTTAAGTTTTTCAATGTAGGAGGAAAGGATATGTTTCAGTTTAAGAGTTATGGGAAAACTTATTCTTTATCTTATAAGAAAGCCACAAATATACTTAAAATACCATATGATGGTGAATATTTCTATTTCTCTCATAATTTTTTAGATTCATAAGGATTAATTGAAAGAGGTAAGGTTATTTAACACTTAGGTGTTAAGGTAATAAAAAGCCCATGCTTTCCAGCCTCTCTGTAAGATTTAAGATTGTGGAATTATGGATGGAAGGTCTTTTAATACCAAGAATAAAAGACAAGGATACCATTAAAATAACTGATATATTTATGATGTATTTTCTTGTTAATCTAAAGAAGATTATCTTGTCCAAGTAAATCTTTCTTACTATCAGTAAGATTAAGGATGAATCAATCACATCTAAGATCTTGATGTATCCAGAAATCTTTTCCAAGCTTATAGTATGTTGTTTGAACTTCTGAATAGTTCCCCACATTTCAATGGTAATGAAATTCAAGATTATTATTTTAAGTGAAGACACACTTAATAGAATGAAATTTTATTTTAGTGATAATGAAAATGGGTTTTTTGACTTATCTGTAAAGTTAAAAGAAGTTGGAGAAATATCAAATAAATAGTTAGTTGGTCCTAAGAAATGAAAGTCTCAAGTATCAGAACCACACAAATAAACTCAAGATTCTAGAACACCAAATCCAGGAAACTAAAATCCTACCTAGATGAAGCTGTAGAAAAGTGGATACAAGGCAAAGATCTTAGGAAAGAAAGAGATGCCTTGTTTGGATTATAACCAATAGAAGCTAAATCATTGAAAATTAGAGAAGCTGAAGAACTTGAGAAATAATAAAAGGAGAAGAAGAGTAAGATAAAGTTAACTGAAGATGAGATTGTTCAATACATGTTGAAATAAATAGAAATATCCTGAGAAAAAATTAATGCCCGAGAATATTTTCTTCAGGAAACTGAAATTCCTTAATAATCTCAACCAGTCCTAGTGGAGGCTATATAATCTATAAAAGGAAAAGAAGTTGTTTTTGGATCTATTTTGATTTTTCACGATCTATATCCTGACAAAGAAGAAGAATAAAATTACCAAATAAAAGAAAGTGATAATGAGATTCAAAAAATGAAGGAAAAAAAGAAGAAGATCCATTTTGATAGGTTATATTTAGAAAATTCTCATGCCTCTTAATCAAATGTTTCCATCAAAGGAAAATTAGACTGCAAATCCCCCACTCTGAAGGAAAATGTTGTAGAAATTGATGTCTGAAAAATACCTTCCGATAAAGAAGTTGATGATGATTATAATGTTGATGGTGGAAATGATAATAATCTAGAATATTTTTGTGATGATGAGGATGATAAATCATTCATGTTTATGATGATAGGAAATAAATTTAAAGAACAAGAAAAATAAAGTCTAATAAATAAAAAGGAAATAAAGAAGTTGTTAGAACATCTAAGAAAGATGAATTAGATTCAAAAAGGTCTTTCACCTCTATAGAAGAAGATTTTGTTGTTCAATCCGTCAAAATTTGGTGAACTCCATTCCTAATTTCCTAAAACTTGAATCAAGATGTCAAATTATTCAAGCTTCCATACATCAGAAATCAAAATCAACAAACCTTTTCATGTAGAAGCTCAAAAAATATGATGTTGATTTCAAATGCTTTGTTCAGAATTATGATTATCAAAGGAAGTCTTGAACAGATATTAAAAAGTGTTCAAATCAAATAAATAATGATATTAATTCTTTTGATGATATTTTTGAGATAGTAAAGGGTCCCTTCAAAGAATTATAATCCAAAATCAAAATTCATTTTAGTAACTTCTTAGAAATGATAAAGGAAGAATAAGATATTCTATTACAAAAAGACATGAATTTATATGGGAAACTGAATTTTTTTTTCAAGAAGTTAAAGGATTAAAATAATACCAAGATAAGGTGATTGAGAAGCTTAATTCCCATGAATAAATAATTAAGATACAACAAGAAAATATTCGGAACCATGAGAAGAAGAGTCAGGATTGTGAAGTGCTCCGAGTTAAGATTCAATATGGTCACAAAGAGATAAAGAAGTTGAAGGCTCTGATTTGGTCCATAATACCAAACAAAGATTGATCATTCTTGTATTTTTGATCTTTTATAGAAAAAAACTTTTTCAATGATAAGAAAATTTTATCTCTTTTTTTTCGTATAGTTTTTTTCTAGCTTTTTAGGTACATTATACCTTTCCCCGTTCCTTTTTGAAAATCACAATGGGGTAGAAGAATGATTAAAAAAGAATATTAGTCTAAGGATGTAAATGTTTAATTAAGACATCCTAAAATTAAGAGGGATATATTTTATTAATAAACAATGAAAAATATATAAAGTCATAATATGATCCTTATGGGTTTTTCTTAACCTAAAGGGGAGTTAGTCGTATTCATCTTGAGTCTTAAACCAATGGGTTTTAAGTTCAAACATAAAGTATTACGATCTTGATATTATTTTTATTAAATCAAATATTTGTGATTTCTAAAAGGGGAGGATTGTTGATTTAAAATTTTCCATATAAATTTTTATCATTCCTTTATGTTTTATAAATCACAAACACATTTCCTTAATAATTATATCATTCTAAAAGGAAATTTTATATGCATGTTCTTTAAACTATTTATAGTTAAGTCTATTTTTATTATTATTTTACATAAGTCAAAAGAATAAGTCATATCCTTAATGGAACAAAAAATTCCTTGATTTCTCAATCCAAATTATCCAAGAATTGTGATTGTGATTTTATGTTTCTCAATTATGATTCCTTTAGAATTATGAATCCGGTTTTCTTAAAATACTGATTCAAAATTCTGTTTCTCATTTCTGAATTTTCCAGAATTGTGATTTCGATTCCCTAAATTTTTTGAATCTGTAGCACTTCCTCAATTCTGAATCATCCAAAATTTTGAGTCCAATTCACATAGTCTTAAATTTTTATTCACTCAAAAATGTGAATCAAATTCACTTTTTATCAATTCTAGAAGTTCTAATTTTTAGAATCTGATAGCCATTTCATTAATTCCAATTCTAAATTACATAAAAATCGGATTTTATATATTTATTAATTTTTTTAATATTTTTTTTAAGAAAAAAATTTTATAACATTCATAAAATTATGATATTTCTTTAATGTAATATTTTATATCTTTTTTAATGTTTCTATGTTGTTATTAATATAATGTTTTATATAATCAAATTTATACATACTTAAAGTCTCTCAGGATATTTTTTTATATTAAATGATGTCATCTAATCTTTTATTATATGACTTTTGTAAGTTCCAGCTTTACTGGTCCCTCCAAAATTTCATGAAAAATATGTTCATTGGAGGAAATTTTGACCATTGGAAATCTCTTTTATAAATACCCAGTCATTTGAACGTTTTCGATGCAGTGATCTTTTGGGAGAATTGATACTCTACAATTGATATGACATAATTTCATCATGAAAAATCTTTGAAGATTTTATTTTGTGAAGAGCTTGTTCAAAATAATTTAATCATCACAATACTTTGTTTTTAATTGTACGATTCTGATTGTTATTGTATACAATCGAGGGATTCCAAGATGAAGGAAGACAGAGGTTCTGATTACATGCTTAATCGAGGGCTTCCAAGTTGATGGAGGGAAGAGGTTCCGATCACCATATATAATGAGGGAATTTGGGGATAGCTAGACAAATACTGATATTCATATCGAGGGATTACCCTGGTGTGGGTAAGATAGACTTTCTTGAATGTATAAATTAAGGGACCTTTATCTAAGTGGTTTTGGATACCCCAATCTTTGGGTTAAAAGATTTTTACTCTTTAATATGTACGTTAAATTTCTAGAGCAATCTATAATAATAATAAAGTGTTTCTTGTACATGATTTTTATTGTAACTCTGATTAAAGAGGTTGTACACTTTATGGTAGAATCTTTTTTAAGTATTCATTTGTGCTTATTTCATTACATATCATTATTAATCCCAAAGTGTTTTTCTTTAGACTTATAGAGGATGGTTTAAGTGAATCTTATTTAGTTAACTTTTTTAAACAAAGATTCCTTAAGGTTACAAATGATTGTTTTTAAACTTAGAATCCCCCCTCTTGTAATTGAGTATCTACATCTCATATTTTGATCATATAAATCTATATTTCATAGAGGATATGAATATATTTTTATAAAGAAAACATCAGTTTTAATGTGTACCAATGTTCCAATTAATTATCTCTAAAAATAATAAGAAGTGTGACTCTCTAAAAGGATTTTTTTTCCATATCAAAAATATTTTGATTAATTAATTAATAAAAATAATTTAGTTATGGACTATAAGGTAAGTGATACTCATTCAAAATTATATAATTCAAAATATTATATTAAAACATTCCAAACATTTATTATGAACCATTATCTATTTGTAAACTCTCTAATAGAATAATTCACTCATATACTACACTGATAAAAAACCTTTTAATTTTTTAAAATCCTGAAACTTATGTGTCATGTAAATAATAAATAAAATTAAAGTAAATTAATATATAAAATAAATAAGTGACTTATCTATATATTTAGACTTTAAATTCAATGTTTTAAATATTTTTGAAATAATGATTTCAATATTTTAATGACTATCATATATTGTGAATAAAACACAATATTTTGTTTAAAATCATTAAAAACCTAATTTTTGTATATCTTCAAATTTGAAAAATATCAAACGACATATTCATGATTTATATTATTTATATTTTTCCATTTAATATAATGAATCCTTTACTTTCATAAAGAATACCTACATTTCATGCTCAAATAATAATAATTCTACACTTCTCTTATTTGAAACAAATTTTCCCTTGGCCTTTGGTAAAAATATATAAATACTTCAAAAACTTCACCAAATATAATTATATTTTTAAAATTATTATTTTCTAATTTCAAAAAGTGATGATACACTCAAGTAATTACTCTGTAATCCATCATTTAACCAAAGTGTTTATTATCTTCATATTTTTATTTGACTTTAGTGATACCAACACCTTTCACCGGAATGGCCAAAAGGCCTTTTTTATTGATTTTTGATAACCCCATTTCAAGGGATAAGGGGAACCCTTACAAGGTCCGTAGGATTATATATTACATGACCTGTAGGTCTTTGGAAATATGTAGAATTTACTTGGAACTGCTCCTCCCTAGCTTCTTTATCGTGATATTATCTCTCCACCTTCGCATGGTTTGTTCATCTAGGCTTCTTGTGCATACACAGGTTGGTCCTGATGGAAAGTTTCATACTCTCTCTTTCTGAAAAATATGCTCAGCTTCTACTCTAGTGAATGCACATGCTCTGAATCCCTATCCGGAGTCTGCTCCTTGTAGAGTCTGTCTAGTCATTTAAGCCCAATTTTCAGGTGGCCCGAATGCCTTAAGGTTGCCTGAAGGCCTTGAGGAGGCACCAAGGCCTTGAGGTGGCCATAAAGCCTTAATAAACCGAAGGCCTAGGGTGGCCCGAAGGCCTTAAAGGACCCGAGGACAAAATTGGTGGCCCAAAATCCCAAACAGATGAATAGTTCCGACTACTACAGTACCGAACAATGCCTATTATAGTACCTGCTACAGTGCCTGCTACAGTACTACTACAATACCTGAAAATTATGCCTCTACCCATTTTTGAACTCGGGTATCTTGGATACACTACTGATTCCTCACAAACTCGGCTGAGGATCTTGTGCATACCAATATCCTTGATGTAGATAGAACCATCATTTTCAAAATTAAAAGATTTTTTATATAATTTTAAAATTCATTCAATATCTCTAAATTTCACATAATATGGGATAGAAAACTATAATCTAATATCCATGGTCTTTACCACTGAGTGACTATCAATACAATATACATAACATGAGAAACCTCATTTCTTTTCTTCTTTATCAAATTTTTTTAGTATTATTTTCCATTCACTGATGAGTAATAATATAATGGGATAATATCCAACTATATGACCATTATGATCATGTCTTTCATAAAATTCAAAAAACAAGATAAATTTATTTTTCAATTCCTCTTTTGTTTTTCAAAAATCTTTTTGAGCTTTGATTCATTGAAAATTTTGTACCCACCGTAATAATTTTCTTCATTCCCTTATAGAAGTATGGAAACTTATATTAAAACAAATATATAACAAATAATAGTTATATAAAGAAGTTTTATATCAAAAAAATATGTTGTGTCTCTTAGAAACCTCACTATTTTTTTAATAATATATTAAACCTTTTTTGTGAACAAAAATTTTAAGTGGGTATAATATTAATTATATTTATATCAGTAATTATTATGAAATCTTTTCCACCCTATTATATTACATTTTTATTCAATATTTAAATTTTTAGATGATTTTTTTGGTTTTTTTATTTTAAGGTGGTGAAATTTTTTTCTTCTCATGTTGTCTATAAAAAATTCCCTTAATATATAGAATTCATTTTTTTCCATTTAATGTAATCATTGAATATTTATACTATAAAAAATAATTTTTAATTCTCTAGGTATTGTTACATTTATCATCATACTATCTATGTGATCTTGAATTTGTTTTTCAAAATTATTATTGAACGTATTTATGTACTTTTAATTATATAAATACCTTGTTTGTATAATTTGATGTTATTTCTCTCGAAATATACATTTATATTCATTTTTATATTATATATATTTTCTCATAAATAAGAATAAATTTCAAAATTTTAATTACTTACAAATGTTTGTATTCTTTTTAATGAGAAAGAATTCATCAATATTAAAATACAATAATATAATATTTAATTTATACTCTTGTTTTGGTAATTCTGATATCTTATAAACACTATATTTTAAAAAATGATTTTTCTTGAACTATTTTTCGATTTCATCAGAATTTTTATTACTTCCACCATCATTATCACTTGTAAATTCTACATTATTTACCACAATAATGAGGATCTTTTCATCTTATTCACTATATTTTCTATAATAAATCTCAATATATTTTTTTTATTCTTCCTCAATCATGTAAATAATGTTTCTATTAAATAATTTATTAATTATATTATAATTATACATTGAAAATTAAATTTTCATACTAAATATATTTTATTTCCCCATTGATTTTTTATGAAATTCTATTTTTTATAATTATCTCCTTCTTTTTTTGCATGAAAATTTAACTAAAGGTGTCCAATGATACTAAAATTGGAAAAATTTAATATTTATTTTTCATGGTATATAGTATTTTCCATAAAAAAATTTATTTAAATTAGCAGAATCAATTAACCAATCTTTTATCTAACATCATCTTAATCAAAATCAGGGTTTTATTAAACATTGGATTCATCTTATCTCTTCATATATTTATATTGATTAAATATTATCTCATATTAAATTTACCATTTTTCATGAAGGCTATATATTTTATCATTTCATATTCTATAATTAAACAATGTAGATTAACAAAAGGAAATGAATCGTAGCCATAAACATCAAGAGAAAATATATTTTTCATCAGAATTTTCATGTGGAATTTGAAGTGTCTTCTTGAAAATACTTAAGTCATCCAATGTGTATCCAATGTCCATAATAGGTAATTCAAGTTTCTTTAAACTTATAAAAACCTCATTTAATAATTCATCGTCATTTATATTAACATCATCTAATTTATTATATATATATATATATATAAATTTTCTTTCTAGGATTTATTATCACAGTAATACATATTTATAATATTGTCTCAAATAGATCCAATGGTCTCTATTCCCATCACCAGAGGGATTCATTCATTGAAATATATCCTAAAATCTCAATCTAGGATATTCCATCATTATTTTTATTCTTTTCTTCCACATCCATTATTGTTTCACTATCTACAATGTGCACATAAGAAATAATAGTCTTTTTAAAAAATCTAGACTGAAGGATAAAAAATATGTTATCATATACCCCATATATATTACAATTATTTCCATCATATATAGGACCTAACATTATTTTTAATAAATTTATGTGACCATTTAAAAAATATCATCAACTATAAAAATTATAAACAGGAAAATTATTAAAAACGTTACATTATTTGATAATCATTATACATTAAAAAATACATGATATAGTGCATTACTACAAATTTATAGAGTCTACAGGTTAGAACCCGTCACATTGTGGGGTGGGGGGGGGGGGTGGTAGCGTTGGAGGTGAATTAAAAGGCAAATATTTTTTAACGAATGAAATTTTATAATCACTTTTGTTTAATATTTTTTATTAATTAGATTATGTAAATATTGTTGTATTGACCTTACTTCACCATTAATTAAAAAATAATGAGTTATGACAATATCATTTTAAGGTTTTATCATTCAATTATAATTAATATACCCTTGACATGATATAGAAAAATATATTACCACAAGATCCACTAGAATAATATGATTAATATAAATGAGTAGGATTTATTATAGAACATTATACAATAAAGTTACTTGAACATAATTATTGATTACATATTATTATAATGACTTAAATTTAATTTCATATAAAAAATGATAATATAAAATTATTTTCTAATATATAATAATCATAAAATAAACATAAATACTGGTAAAACTTGAAGAAAGATCATAGAGAATATAGATCTAAATTGATTATAAAATTCATGTATCTCTTTAAATAAGTTTAGTAGTTTTAGTTATTCTCTTATCAAAATATTTAATAATACATTATAAAGAATTTTTATTATTATTCTCCCTATTGTTCTATCTATTATTTTACATTCTAGTATTCCTATATCTTAATTATTTTTAATATATTTTTGAATCAAAATATGGATATTTTAATATTCTTCACCACGATTTTCTTCCTATATACTATACATAATTTAACAAATTAATAAATATTCATAAATAGTATAAACTATTTCATTTTTTATCTCTTATATTCTCTTCCAGTTAATATGATGATTTTATGACATGATTAATACCTTCCTTGATTCATGGAATTTATAATATCATATATTAAAAAATATTGGTGAAAAAAATAGGTATTGTATAAAAATTATATCTTTTAAATAAATCCAATCATATATAGCCCTAAAAAACATTCAATATCACAATGGTTTTGGATGAATCTCATGAAGTCTATTTATTAGATATATTAATCTTACATAGTCTAAGAAATTATTAGATAAATTTAATGTAACATTTGTTCTGTATAATTCTACACCATAAATCATGTAAAATTTTGGTTTATCCTAATATAGCTATGTTCCCTGAGTTTTAATGTCACACACCCCATTTTCTTATTATTTAATTATTAAATAGTTTGTTAAAATGTTATTTCAACCTCACCCACCAAATTTTTGTGATGTTATTCTTTAGAGAAAAATTTATAGTTATCTTTATATGTCACCTTTCATTGACACTACATCTTACACATTTTTGTTATTTGTAATAACCTATTGTACAGTGACTAAAGTAAAAGATAACATATATGTAATTATGATAGAAAATGGTCTCAACAAACTTCTTAGGAAAATCTCAATTAATTAATTATAACTTGAATGAGTTCAATAATACATTACCTAATATCCTAAATATATTTATAGTAATTGAGTAAAAAACTTTAGATCCAATCACAAGTGTCATGATTATGGTAGAAAAAGTGAAGGGTATTTTTTTCTATATAAATAAAAATAATTATCATGGAGATTCCACACATTCTTCTTCACAAACTCAATGAAGGTGTATTGAATGAATAAATCTATTTCCAATGTGTGATTTTAAGACATTTTTAATTGAAATGTCCAAAATATCTAATGAAATTTAAGAAATATATGCGATATTAAATATTAGACATTAATTTTATAAAAAAAAATTATTTTATTATGTATATCCAAATTCTAATTGAAGGATTTTTTTGGAGGCAAAATGATTCATTTATTTCATTCAGTACTTTGTGTTTGTTTTTATATTTTTATGTAATTAATATCAATTTCCATTCTATGTAAGATCATTATACCTCATTTATTCCTTATAAATCCCATTTTCATTAATTAACTATATAGAGTTATGGTTTGGGTGTCCAACTAATGTCAGATTTAACTTTTAAAAAACAATTATTTTATTTCAAAATGGTATTTGATAAAAAATTTATATTATTTATTTTTATGCCTATATAAAAGAGTTCGTCAATAATGAAGGTTTGACTAATGAATATGGAGATTTATATTTTAAGTAAGATATGAGGGGTTTTACTTCTAAGAATTTTTTTTTGAATTATGAGATATTACTTTCGTACTATTTTTATTTGATTTCCCTTTATGTGAAGAGAAAAAACATTTTATATAAAAAAAAGGATTGTTTGAAATAATATTTTACTAGAAATAGATTGTAATTATAATTCTATTAACTCACATTACAATAAGTAAGATATTGAATAAAATTATTATGAATTTTAATGTGATTTAAATAATATGCATTATCCAAATGGAAAACTGAAAAAAAAATTATCTTTTTTTTTTAATTTTTTTCCTTAAAAAAAGATAAAAGTGATACAACAAAATCAGATGAGATATTATTTTTTTGTTTAGTAAACTATAATGAAAATAAAATTAGTTATGTTTTTTGGTGTATATTGTGTTTATTATTTCAAATTTTTTATATTGAGAGGCTATATTTTCTTGTTAACTAGTGGGAGTTGAAATTGAGCTTAGAGAAGTAAATTTTTTTATAAATGAATAAATTGTTATATACATTTTAGTTTCATAGATAACAGTTTAATACATGTAAAAATTTTGAGTCATGCATTTTCTTGATCCATTAATTGATGTTTGAAAAGTGTTAAAAATTATATAATTATGCATAGAGGTGAATTGGAGGTAAAGACCTAAATTTTTTATGCTTTGATGAAAACATGATTTGGTTATGCTACCACCCCATCACAGTTTAAGGGTTTAATCATGGTATTCATCATGACTTATTGGTCATGGTTATAAAAGGGATGTGTTGGATTTTAGACTGGTCAGTTTTTAGATCCCCTATCTAGATTGACCACTATGGGGGGGGGGGGTTAATCAGTGGTTTAATTTTACTAATTAGTTTCCTTTGAATTAAACCACTTTTACTTTTCAAGGATCTCGATTGACTCTATTATATCTCACAATGTCACATTGTATGCAAAAATGATAAGAGAGTGAAAAAGACACTATATTTAATATGTTCACAGAAGAGTATCTTGATAATTCTCACACACAATGTTACCACATTCCACAATGGAATTCACACTCTTGATTCAAATAGGGAGATATTTATACTACTTCACATAGTTTTACTAGGGTGCACCCCTACCTTCAAAACTATTATTCACAAAATAAAAACTACAAACTACTTTCAAAAAATCTTCTAATTCTCAATGATAATCCTATATTATAAATTATTTTTCATTCTTTAGAGTGATATTTATCTATGAGTGTACTAGATCTACTCCACCGATGTAGAACTTCAAGAACCTTTTCAAATTTCTGGTCATACTAAGATATTTTTTACCACATGTGTATGATCAGTTTCCTTAGTGAAATAATTATATGATATATATTCTTTATTCAGTATGAGGAAGTATTAACCTCACTTAACTGTGTGAAGTAAATGCTAAGGACATCTTCAAGTATTATTCTATGTAATAAAAATCTTCACTACTCAAATTATTATCTTCTTTAATTATCAATGTTTTGTTTAAATTATTTTCTCAATATTACCTAAGTGGCACTTAATGTATGAATTTAATGATCTTAAAATCCAAAAAACACATACACATAATCATGTTTTTATTTTATGTTCTCGTTATCAATTCTTTTTATTCAAGGGGGCCTTGTAACTTTTATCCACAATAGTTTATTCCTGAACTATTTTTCTTTTGAAAATTTGAATGTGTGTGCATATAAAATTTCTTCTACTCATAAGTATATTGGTAAATTTATTTTTCATGTGAAACAAAGGGATTACTGAAACTATATGTATAATAAGATGTAGTTTTTCTATTATTCACTTTATCTACAGTGTTTTATGCAAACTAGTGAGGCTTTTTAGATATAATTATACATGTAAATGATTTTTATGTTATAAAACCAAGTGAGAAATATTAAAGATGATCCATGAAAGATTGAAAATATTCATTGAATATATTCTTCTACACATAACTGAGTAATTCTCATGGGAGGACTTATTCTTTGTGGAAACAAAGAGATCTGTGGTTCTCTATTTCACTCTTGAAAATGAGAGCATCAAGATATTCAAATGGAAGCTACATCTATAGGATTAGGTCCATTTGAATTTATAGGCGAGGTCTCCAATTACTATCCTTCATGTTTTATACCGCATCAATGCTTGATAATAATATCACCAAAGATCTTGAAATTAAAATTTTATTCCAATTCAGGATTCCATGTTAATATATTTGTCACATCGACAGTCATGTCGTCAATAATTATTTGAAAAAGACTAATTTTGTGATACTATAATCATACCCATGTTATTATCACATGGTCCTCATACTCTTATCCATTCCTAAAATAATAATCATAGTTTAAATTAATTCAGTCATGTTATTTTTATAAAAATGTTTTATGAATGTGAAATATAACTTGCACGTACATAATGATATTTATTTGAGACCTTCTATGTCATGACATGACCCAATGGGGATCGATCCGCAACTCCACATCCCACCACCAATAGGCCAGGGGCTGAGGACTAGGTTATCACAAACATTGGAGGCATTAGCCTAAGGTACCTGTACACATTCACCCACATACACCTCCATGCAATAGTGTAGTGATATATATAAAAACGGAAATGAAAAGAATGCATACATCTAACCCACAACCAGAGTAAAACAAAAGTTCGAAAGGGAAAATACAGGGACCACCAAAAGAAAACTACAAAACCGTCCCACCTGTTCAGAAGGAGGGAACACTGCCAAATGAACCCGCCGGTAAGCTCCTCAGCACAGCTCCAGTAAACACCCCGATCAGTCTCGCTCACTAAGCTCCGCCTTCTCGGGGTCCTCCTGGGACTCAGTTGAAAGGCATGTGGTCTGCACAAGACACAAAAATATAATGGAAAAGCCCATGTAGGGGTGAGTATAAAAATACTCGGTAGACACCCCAAAAAACCCAAAATAAAAGGGAGAAACTAAAAGGTAACAGACAGCTCATCCTAGCTAGAGGGAACCCAAACAAGAGTGGAAGTCCATCTCGAGACCATCCTCAGCTAAATACGACTAGTCATATCAGCTCAGGTGTATTCCCATACATACACCATGAACATTCGCTCAGGTATATTCTCATACATAGACCATGAACAACCAGATATACTCATTCACACACCAAGCCTTATGAGGTTCCGTCCCATCTCCTGCGAATGGTACATAACTAGGAGAACACACTCTATGAGCTCTATCATCCCTTATGACACTCGTCCGAGAGATACACTCCATAGGGTCTCACACCAACATCCCAGATTCCCATCCAAGAGATCACGCTCGTCGGATATCGTCATTGAGAACATCACGCTGAAACAGAGGAAACACCAAACTTCTTAGATAGGGGATCACTCCAAGGGTCCGCTAGGGGATACCAAAACCCACTCTGGTATCTTGAAGATCTCGTAGATAATAGATCACTCCCAGGATCCAATAGGGGATACCAGAACCCGATTTGACATTCCACAGTTCACATCACTCAGATAGAGCAACGTCGCCAGTGTGAAGATGGTCATGACGATGCTGAAAACCCCGTCTGTTTTAACTCATGATGCAGGGGATCGAACCAATGATGCACCAATCCTACCAAAAACCACGGTCTGGTTAGGGGATCATATAACCAACAATTATTCAACCCAACTGAAACCATGAGCTGAGTAGGGGATCTTATACCAGATGATACAACAACCCTACTATAAGACACAGTCTAGGTAGGGGATCGTATACCCGATGATTCCATAACCCTACTATGCATAGCCCACTACGTAGGGGATATATTCCCAATGATGCCTTAAAGACAATTGGATTAACCTGCTAGATAGGGGATCTCTTCCCATGGATAAGCGGTAACATCGATACCAAGAACCCGATCCCGGGAAGTGAAGTTAGAGGATCTCACTTTGGAGCCACTGGAGGGATGCCACAACTCTATCAGGAAAACATAATATCGAGGAGATCATAAACCTATACTAATGTGGTAATTCCACACAAACCCTAAAAGGAATGTATCATGAGAGTACACAAACCACTACTGGTCCAAACATCGCTACCCCAAGCGACCCTCAACATCTCCACACTTCGTATGTCCTAGGCCTATACTGAGGAAACCACTGTGATCTATATGGAAAGACACAAATGATAGGTTATTTTCTCGCCTGAAACGGACAACCGGTGAAAAAGTTACTATTCAACATAGCAAGCCTGAGTGAGTCCCAAAACTCAATCTTGAAACTCATCAAGAAGAGCACACCATCGCAATCCCCTAAAAAAACACACACACGAGATTGACTATGTGTTCTTCCAAAACAGACAACCGATGAAAAAAATTGTGTTTCTCCGTAAACTCCCAAAAGAAGCCTCTTGTGGCCCATATCCTGATCTCAATACCAGTGCTTGAAAACTATCCTGAAAATTCCTTCTTACTATCAAGATCACAATGTTACTGAAGACATGTCAACTGGATGCTTCATGCAGAAGTTACGACTGGTCGAAGTTGAATTACAATAAAATATTATTATTATTTCAACATTTGGTAGCCCTGGGCCTCGAACCCGACTCATCAAGATCCCAAAGTGAGTTAAAAGGTCCTTCTCGACACAAGGAATGAATCTCCACAAACAGATTGCAAATCAGATTACGGTTTGCGAGTTATGGGGGTTTAAACAACCCCTGGAAAAAATCTGGTCGGACCATCACAGGGTCTCTAGAAACCACCGCCGCCACCTGCTAGAATCCACCACGCCACCATTACACCACCACAGACCTCATTGGAAACCGCCATTTCCGCTGCTGGAAACTGGGTTTTCCGCCAGAAAACTTCTAGGATCCCTCAGAAGCACCCCAGTGCTCCATATTCATATCCGATTTTTTTCCAGAAACCTCGAGACCCGAACTACACAACCATTATAAAGATTTTAAGGAAAACAATGCCAAAATGGTATCCAGGATTTTAAAACTCAAACTGCCTACCTCTCGAGCAAAACACCGACGCTTCTATGCCAGATCTGTACTCCGAAGCTATTGTTGAACCATCTGAGAGTGATCACTGTCAAGATCTGAGTTCGACAACACCTTGTTTCGATGATTCGGCTTTCGTGTTGTCTGTCGCCAAAGAGGGGGAGGGGAGGTGCTTCCGTTACTTCTTATGCATAGGGGAGAGGTGAGGGGGGAGGGATTTTATTAATTGTTTTTAATTAAATCCTCTCCATCCAACTATTCAGCTCCGAACTCACCTCCGACCCCACGCCCTGCACGGACAAAGTTTGGGGCACTCATAGGGAAAACAAAACGTTCTGAATGAAACGAAGAGCTCAGAATTTCAATCTGAGACTCTGTTCAAGAGTTATTTGAGATGACGCTCATAAAGAAACTTATCCATTTATTTACAAAAACAACCCTAATATCTTCTTCCACAGTTGGCCCACGCCCTCAAAGTTTACACCCCGCCTAGGGTAAATGACCTTCTTCGGACGCAACAGTGCCCTCGAATTTCTGATCCGAGCTACTTTTTATGATGAAACACATCCCGCCATGTGAATAGTATAAAAATACTTAATATTTTTATAATATTAATTCCGGGCACATCGGGCCTCGGAATCGCACATCGTCTTCGCACCTAGTTCTAGAAATATTCGTAGGAATATTCCAAACTCTGACAGGGACAAAACCCAAGTCGCTACATCCTCCCACCATAGAAATTTTCTTCCCCGAAAATCCATAAGCACAAGGAAAGAAACTGAACTCTCAACAAGGTCTCACATGCCATAAAGTTCTCTAACACACACTCCTTCCTGAACAAAATAGTTAGAGGGACTCATCTACCAAACCTCGACACTATCCACTTTAAACAACAATGACTTACCCGCGCATTTTTAATCGTATCAAAAAAGCATGTCTTGGTGGGGGAAATATCCATCTTCCTCGTGCATTCATACCATGTTGAACAACACCAACACAGGGTATTACCAACGCCTTGAACGAACCTCGACCAAGCAACATAAAGTAAAGAGTACCGTTAAACAGTGTCTATCAAAACTACTAAACATGTAGAAAGGACACCCAGCATACCTCCATCCACCCGCGGAGCCTCTAGGTCAATGACCTCTATGGCCTGCAGCTTCCCTCGCCCTCCAGCTCTCAGAGCTCAGAGTGGACCACCTGGGGGTGGTGGTGGTGGTATCTCATACCACCTACCACCTCCCGATGCTACGCTAGCTCTGTCTCCATGTCTGTCGCCCTGCGGACCTCCATATTCAAGATATTGCCAATGCTAGGGCTTCCTGTCAACTGGTTCCCTCTCAGCTACATGGAAGGTTGGAAACTTCTAAGAAAGATGTCCCCAGTCATCGCAAGCGTATCACCACCTCTCCTGCAGCTGACTAAAATTGTCCTGAGAGACCTTAGAGCCCTAAGCCTCAGGTCCTCCATCTTGGGGTTGGCTCCTAAAACGTCGGGCATGTCAAGACCCTTGTACCTATCATCGACTACCATCTTCCGAGGTCTCAGCTACCATGTGCCCGACACTGAAGGGATAAATCTGCTCAGCTAGAAATCTCTCTACCACCAAGGATCACTTCAGTACTCCAACATAAGTGGGCAGGCACAAGGAAACCACACCTACCTGGATGTCTCGGGGTAGGCCCTACTCAAAGGTTAGAGCCCTAAAAATGGGTCTCGAACCATATCCAGGGAGTAGAGTGATAGGTCTGTAAACCATACTGAGTACACTGATACATTCATGCCCTCCTGCCGATGTTGTTGAAGGTCCTGGATCCGCACTATCCTCAGCATCACCGGATAGAACTCTTTCCCAAAGATCCGCTCAAACTCTGCCCATGTGAGCCTCTCCTCGTCATGAGATTGCATCACCAAACTCCCCCATCACCCTGAAGAACCATATAGAATGCTCACCACTCGGACAACGATCTGATTTGGAGGTGTCCTCACTAGGTGGAAAACTCGAGTTACTACTTCGAGACAGTAATCAGCTGCTTAAGGGTCTAGATCAGCCCAAAACATCAGAGGTCACTGCCTCTGGAACTCTTGTAGTACACTCAGCCTATGAGCATCCTCATTATGCACTACCGACACAATCAGCTGCTCGAAAGGTGGTGGCTCAACTGGTGGACCACCTGGAGGTCTAGCCTTAGAACCTACGCCCTGGTCTACAGCCTCTACATGGGGCGGATCGTCACCACAATCCCACTGAGGAACCCTCACTGGTTGTCTTCATGGAGGCATCCTGAAATACAATCAAAACACACCATGGTGAAAGAGTATATCTGGGGAGCTGACTCAATAAGAACAAGAAAAACCCAAAACCCATTCTTATATGATGCATGTACCATTATGTCCCTATGACTGGGGTCCCAATGTCACGAGTCGAAAGGCACCTACAGTCTTGGTGAATGGATACATCGGCCACCACACCAACACTGGAGTCCCTAGCCTGAAAGTCGAACTCAAAACATCCTAACACTATCGTGATGCAACCTAAAACAATGTCACAACTAGAACACCTACACTCAGAGATCCCAAATGTGGAACCTCCTCTGATACCGCTCTGTCACGACTCGACCCAATGGGGCTCAAGCCGCGACTCCCCAAGCATTCCTCCAATAGGCCAGGGGCTGGAAACTATTGCCAGGTAGGCTATCACAAAAATTATAGGAATTAGCCTAAGATACCTATACACACACACACACCCACATAAACCTCCATGCAACAATGCAGATATATATATAAAAACTGAAAAGAAAAGCATGCATACATCTAACCCACAACCATAGTACAACAAAAGTAAAAAAGGGAAAATATAGGGCCCACCAAAAGAAAACTAAAAAATCATCCAAGCTATTCAGAAGGAGGGAAAAACTACCAAATGAACCCACCAGTAAGATCCTTGGAAGAACTCTGATAAACACCCCGGCCAGTCTCACTCACTAAGCTCCAACTGCTTTGAGTCTACCTGGGACTCCGTTGAAAGGATTGTGGTCTTCAAAAGACACAAACATGTGTAGGAAAAGCCCATGCATGGGTGAGTATAAAAATATTCACTATTCAACCAAAACCCCCCAAAATAAAAGGGAGTAACAAAAAGGAAATAGACAGCTCATCCCAACCATAGGGAACCCAAACGAGAGTGGAACTTCATCTCGAGACCATACTCAGCTAAACACGACTAGTCAGCTCAACTCAGGTGTATTCCCAAACATACACCATGAACATCCGCTTGGGTATATGCCCATAAATATACCATAAAAAACTAGATATAATCATTCATGCACCAAGCCTCATGAGGTTCTGTCCCATCTCCTGTGACTAGTATATAACTAGGAGAACACACACCATGAGCTCTATCAGCCGAGATGACACTTTTCCGAGAGATACACTCCATCGGGTCTCACACCAACATCCCAGACGCCCATCCGAGAGATCACGCTCATCGGATATCTTCACTGAGAACATCACACTGAAAAAAAGGAAACACCAAACTTCTTAGATAGGGGATCACTCTTAGAGTCTGCTAGGAGATACCAGAACCCACTCCGGTATCTCAAAGATCTCATAGATAGAAGATCACTCTCAAGATCCACTGGGGGATTCCAGAACCCGATCTGACATTCCATAGTTTACATCACTTAGATATAGGATTGTTTCCCATGTGAATATGGTCACGACGATGCCGAAAACCCCATCTGGTATAACTCGCGATTCAGGGGATTGAACCGACGATGCACCAACCCTACCGAAAACCACGGCCTGAGTAGGGGATTGTATAACCAATGATTCCACAAACCTACTGAAACCATGCGCTGAGTAGGGGATCGTATACCCAACGATACCACAACCCTACTATAAAACACATGCTGAGTAGGGGATCATATACCAAACGATGCCACAACACTACTATGCACGACCCACTACATTGGGGATCATATTCCCGATGATGCCTCAAACCCTACGAGATTAAACTACTAGATAGGGGATCGCCGCCCTTGGATAAGTGGTAACAACGATACCATAAACCTGATCTAGGGAAGCGAAGCTAGAGGATCCCACTCTAGGCCCACTGGAGGGAGCCATACATCTATCAAGAAAACATCCTATCGAGAGGATCACAAACCTATACTTAGGCTGTAATGCCACACAAAACCTCATAGGAATGAATCAAGGGAGTACACAAACCACTGCTGGTCCAAACATTGCTAACCCAAGAGACCCGCAACATCTCCACACTTCGGACCTCCTAGGCCTATACCAAGGCCACCATCGTGATCAATGCAGAAAAACATGCAGAATGGGCTATTTAGTTTCCCGAAATAGACAACCAATGAAAAAGGTACTATTCACAATAGCAAGAAAGGGTGGGGCCCACAACTCGATCTTGATACTCATCAATTGGACCACACTATTGCAATCCCCTCAAAAAAACACATGAGATCGACTACTCATTTGTCAAAAACGGACACTCGATGAAAAAATTCGCGTTTCTCTGTAAATGCCCAAAAGAAGACTTGTGGGGCCCACATCATGATCTCCATCCCAGTTCCTGAAAACTATCCTAAAAATTCCTCCTTACTATTAGGATCACATTGTCACTACAACATGTCAATCGAACACTTCGTGCAGAAGTTACGGCGGGTCGATGTTGAATAATAATAAAATATTGTTATTATTTCAACATTTTGTAGCCCTGGGCCAGAAACTCGAGTCATGAAATTTCGAAATTGATTTCAAAAGGTCCTTCCCAACACAAGGAATTCATCGCCACAAATATCTCACAAAGTAGACTTACAGTTTGTGAGTTAAGGGGGTTTAAAGAACCCCCAGAAAAAATCTGGTCAGACCACCGCAGGGTCGCCAAAACCACAACCGCCGCCTGACCGTACTACCTCCACCTACTGGAATCCATCATTCCACCGCTACGCCTCCATAGAACTCATCAGAAACCACCATTGCCACCCCCAGAAACCGGTTTTTCCACCGTAAAACTTCTAGGATCCCCTGGAAGCACCCCCGTGCTCCAAATTCATATCTAAAAAATGTTTCGGAAACCTCAGGACCCAAACTACACAACCCTTCAGATTATTTGAATAAAAACAATGCAAAAATGGGATCATGGATTTTAAAACTCAAACCTATAACCTCTAAGGTGAAACTTCGACGCTTCTAGGCCAAATCCGTGCTCCAAAGCTGTTGTTGCACCATCCAGGAGTGATCGCCATCAAAATCTGTGTTCGACAACACCTTGTTTTGATGATTTGGCCTTCTGGTTGTTCGTCACCAAAGTGGGGGAGTGGAGGGGCTTCTGATCCATAGTACACACAAGGGAGAGGTGAGTGGAGAGGGATTTAATTATTATTATTTTAATTAAATCCTCTCCATCCAACTATTCGAATCCCGACACAGTTCTGACCCCGCGACCCGTGCGATCAAAGTTTAGGTCACTCCAAGTGTAAACATGGCATTTTGAATGAAGCAACAAGCTCAGAATTATGATATGAGACTCTGTTCAGGAGTTATTCGAGCCGACACTCATAAATAATCTTTTCCATTTATTTATGAAAACACCCATAATAGCTTTTTTTGTAGTAGGCCTGCACCCACAAAGTTTACACCCTGCCTAGGATAAACGGAATGCTCTGGACGCAACCGTGCCCTCGAACATCTGATATGAGATACCACATAGAATGAAACACATCCCCTCCATGTGAACTATATAAAAATACTTAATATTTTTATAAAATTAATTCTGGGCACACCGGGCCTCAGAATAGCACATTTTATTTTCACCTAGCTCTAGAAATATTTGTTGGAATATTCCAACGTCTGACAGGGCCAAAACCCGATTCCCTACATTCTAGATCACAAGAAATATTTGAAATATTATATGAAATATGTATCGATTGTGTTGATGTCTCAACCTAATAATACTTGTATGAATTTTTTTAGGACTTGATAAGTTAATCCCAGTCAATAAAATGTCCCACAGGAGTGACTACAAGATCACAATTGATCAGATTGAATGACCTTAATAAATCCATAAAATTTTAATGATGGGTGAAAAATCCAAATTCATAATGTTCCACATTTATCCATTAATTGGTTGATCACTTCTTAATATGTGATCACATTTCATGGACTTTACTGATGTGTGTATCCCAAGATCCACTTATAAAACCACACCACATACACTTGGCTTGAATGAGTTGTGCTTCCCTATGTAGTCCCACCTTCTCTCATGTATTCATACTCACCCATGTGATATTTGACATGCCCCTATGAAGGATTCAACATCACCCTTCTTATGTACAGCCATGGTCGGGTAGAGGTTATCTCTTCCCCCCAAAGCAGCAGTTACATGGTCCCCTTCGATGGTTAGGTGGTTAGAACATATATTTTTAAAAGTAAACTCTTATAAAATGGGTTCCCAAATTTTCAAAAAGGTTCCAAGACAACTGTACTCACATTCTCAACTATTCCTCATGAAAAATAGTTTTTTTGAGGAATTCATTTTTAAACTCAAATTCTCTTTAATTAATTCATTTCTATAAAAAAATTTAATCACTCAAACATCTGTTTCACATGTCATAACCATTAGGACCAATTTAATAAATGTCAATATTTTCCAAGATAATTTCTCAATGATGACATCCCATTCCATTTGATGAATATATAATTATAATCTATGATTCATTACCTCATATCAACTCACTAAATAGATATTTACTAATTTAAAATAAATTAAATAATTACATGGGTTCAAAAATCCCCAACATTGTTTTTTTTCAATTTCTCCACAAATCATACAAGTCAATATCCTTTTTAACTTTATTTTTCTCCGTAAAAAAAATAAAATGTAAAGGATATGTGGGGGTATTATCATCTAATTATTTTACCAAAAAAAAAGTTCTCCTCCCTTATATAATTGTTTCTATAAACATTCTAAGTGATTGATGAGATCACATGGTTTTTTTAGAAAATAGTCTACAGTTAATCAACTCTATGTATATATGGGACAACCTGGTGTAAAAAACAATTGAGATATAATAATGGTTGTCCACATTATCCATCAATTACAATGAATGTTATATAATTCCAAATAGTTCTCAATTCTAATTTTAGTGGATGAAATCAATTATATTTATCGATAAAATGAAATATCAGTCACACACTTCAACAAACACATCAAAAAGATCAACTGAAAAAATAAATAAGTCCCAATTATGGGTTCAATATGAAACCCCTTGATAATAATTATAAATTCATTTAAATTAGAAAAATGGGAGCGATTTTATACCTCATATAATAATTTTACAAAGCTATTTAGAAATTATACATCCACTATGCAGTGAAGATTTAATAGCTTTAAATCATTAGTGACCCAACTCAAGGGATGCATCAATATCTTAATATTTTCAACATGCAAGAAAAAAAAGAATATATCTATATATAAATTGCGAGGGACCTTATTATTATTTTGTAAGAAAATTCAGGCCACGAACTACATCTTAACATAGATCATTCCTTTAATCTAATCTCATCAAGGATGGTTTCTTTACATTCTTCTTTCTTATTTTGATTATAATATATTTGATTAACATGTTTCTTACTATAAACTTATTCATTGGATGGAATATATTTTTCCACCTTAGTTCATATATCCACTTAAATTCTTTTACATTCATCATGTTTTTCAACTTTCTCCAATTACTTAGTTAGTTTCAATTTATTTTTCCAAACAACTAAGTCTCCTTTACTGAAATTCTCTGTATTCTTAGTATATTCACATGAATTACCACTATATTTATATTAATTTATTGTTTTTAAAAACATAATGAAAATATATTAATAATCTCTTCATTCATTTCTTATCTATGTGACCCTCATTATTACATCTTACATAAAATTCCCCTAAATAATCACATCTATTCTAAATTGTTAACTTGGGTGGGCTTCTGATAACAAAAATCATTTTATGAGAAATTTTTATAATATATTCAGTATGAATTCCCATTTTATCAATTATATTTATTGGTAATTACTTGTTACACTATAAAAATTAGGATTTAATCCTATACCTTTGACAACACTAGAAAAAACTTATGATGTTAATTCTTCCACCTTGATATACATTCTATCCAGACACTTGTTATTGTTGTACTTTTTCAAACTAAGCCTTATTTTTTAAGGGGGAGTTATTTTATTGAAATATTTCTTTATCCCCTTAATATAGGAGATGATATTTCACTTATCTTCTTGGTATCATTTGGCTTAATAGTTTTATTCTCTTGTTGACATTCCAAGTCTAACTAATCATTTTATTTTCATACTTACCTCCCTTTTTAATTATGATATTATCTTCACATCATCAGACAATTTGTGAATGATTGGTTCATACCAAAACTCATAAAAATAATGATAAATTATATTACAATACTCATATAAATTTTAAACAATTCAATTATATTCTTTATAGACATATTCATTTTTATGGATTTTTCTTCCTCAGTGTAGGACTTTTATTTTATTTAAAAATATCTCCACCTAAATGAATACCTTCTATTATTTATATGAAATTCCATGTAATTCCAATATTAAAATTCCTTTTTACCAAACATCAATAAACATGAATAATATACTATGAATCTTATTCTCTTAATTTTTACTATAGTTTTTATAGATTTCCTAGAATGTGTACATTACTATTTTTTGAGTGGAACTAACACTCTTTTAGAAGCTTCTTGGGGAAAAACATTTTATCCATATTATCTCTCACAAACTATGTGTGGTGGGTTTATTAATATTTTTTACTATCCATACTTTCCTAGAATTTTGTTTGAAAACCATATCAGTAATAGAAGAAATATTACTATGTTATATAGTTTCTAGGTTATGGGATGAATTATTCTTGGACTATATTTACATTTGATTGGAGGATGATATCATGATATTATTTGACTCATAAATCTCAATGAAATATTGTGTGTAATGCCTATATTTATAGAAATATGTGATGTTCAAAATTATGTTTATTTATGATTTTACAATATTAATTATAGATCTAAACATATCATTATAAGGGAGTTCTTCTAAACTAAATTTATTTTAGTATATCTCCCAAATATTTTGTTGGATTCTTTATATATTCCTCATGAATTTTTCATTATTCATTAGAAAAATTGTCAATATCATTTACCATGTTTGTTTTCACCTATAGTTAACAATCCTTGAAATCCATAGAGACTTCGTGAAATTTTTCATGTGCATGGATATATTCTAAACAGAAATCTTAATGAAATATTTATAAGAAAAATTATTTTTTAATTTTTCAATAGCTCAACATATATATCTTTAAAAATAGAATTTTTTATTCTTTTATCTGACTTGTTTTGATAGAGATTAAAATTTGACAACCTTATAATCCAATGATTATTCTATAGAATTATCCTCTTCCAACAACTACAGGTTTTCATCATGAATACACTTGATGGTTTTAATAACAAGAATTAAAAATTCTTTGGGAAATTTCTCAATATGTGATTTGATTTCATAATGAAGATCACTATGTTATACATCATCATCATAATCTTGAGTAGGATTCATCAGAAGAACCATAATCAATTAAAACATATAACACTTTTATTACCTTCTGTTAGTGTTTTCTATACCTTAACTATAAGATTCTTCTTCACATTCATTGCATGTATTTTATTTCTGTTCTTATGAGTCTTGGTAGAAATATCCAAATTAGTATCCTAAAGAGTTACATCCTTTTTATATATCTAAGTTATCTCACTCATTTCTTGAAATTTTTACTTATTAACAGATATATTGTATCTTTATATGGATTATACGTCTAATATAAAATTTAGAGACTGTGTTAGATTGACTATTGAGATGGGGGGGGGTGAACAATGGTTTACTTTTCTGAATTATTTTTCATTGAATTCAATCTATTAATTTTAAAGGTTTCTGATCCCCTAAATGAAATATAAAAGTACCACCTCATGCTTAGAAATGATAAGGGAGATCATAATACATTGTATTTATATTTTATAGTACAAATACATAATCCGCAACATTTTTGGTAGAACCCCAACATAGAGTCTCCAATATTATATTATTATCAATTTCAATGACCTATTTAGAGTCACATTTTATCTTAAATCAGGAGTCTATATATGAGGATATTTATACTACTTGAAATAGTGTTATTATTGTATACATTGACATTCAAACTATTGATTGACATAAGAGGATCTCTGTACCACTTCAGACATTGTTACCAGAGTCCACACTGGCCTTAAAAGTTTTGAATAATGAAAGAGTATTTTTAAACTTCTTCAAAAAGTATTATACTTCTCGAAGATAATAATATAATATAAATACAACTTCATTTTTTAGAGTGATATTCCTTTAACAAAAAATTCAACATGATATTCTTGTTTATAATGTTTTGTGCCATTAAAAATTTCTCATCTTGCTCAAATATTTATAATCAGTTGTGTATGATCAGTTATTTTAGTGAAAGAATAGTTGGGAAGACATTATTTGTTTATTATGATTAATTACCAACCTCACTATGATGTGTGAAAGAGATGTACATATTTTATTTTATTTTTAGTCGATAAAATAATAAGCTTTCACGAGTCAAACTACTCTCTTATTAAATTATCAATACTATATTTTGGCTACTTTCAAAAGATTTACTCAATGAGAATTCATGAATTAATTGCATGGACATATCATCCAAAACCCTATAACACATAACCTTAATATTATTATTTTTATATTTTATCTATTTAATTTATTCAATACCCCATTTATCTGTTATCCAAAGTGTTTTATGCTTATACTATCCATCCTTTGAAAAAAATAATGAGTGTGTATGTCACATTTTCTCTACATGCATGTATTTTTTCAAGTTAATCCTATAATGAAATATATGTATTGAAAATTATCTATGTATAAGAGGAAACTGTTAATTTCTTATTCACTTTATCCAAGGAGTTTCACACAATCCATTAAGGCTCCGAGGAACCAATTTTTCACACAAATGTTGATTATGTTATAGACCCAAGTGCATAATATACAAAAAAAAATTCATGAAAGATAAAAAAGATTCATGGAATCTATTATACTTATCATAGATGAGTAAGGCTCATGGGATTCCTTATTCTTCATAGAATTAGAAAGATTATAGGTTTTCTATTTCACCCTGAAAAAAGAGAGTCTTAATATATTTGAATTAAAATAGTGTATATAGTGCTTAGCCCCTTGGGACTTATCAGTGATGTTTCCACTATCTCTCCTATTATTTTAATTTCAGGTAAAGGATCAATAATAGTATCACTAAATATCTCTATATTTAAATATTCTATGATCATAGGTGTCCATCTTATGATCTCTATGATTTAAGAAATTATTCCAACTTTTCTTACATGATGAAGACTCCTTCTATGATACTTGAATCATATGCATGCTATTATCACATTCTTCCAATATTCCCACACTTTTCCTAAATGATAATAATTATTTATATTTATTTGGTTATTGGATTATCCAAAAAATGGTACATGCATGTGAAGGATACTATTATTACATGCTATAATCATTATTTTTCCCTTTCAGATCACAAAAAATGGCCAAAACATTTTTTGGAATACGGCTCAATCATGGTGATATCATTGCCTAAAAATACTCCACATAAAGAAGTGATGCGATTTTTAGTTAATCACAGGGAAGCAAATAACACATGAGAGTGATTAGATGATAAAATATGAACATATTAGATGACAATGATATATCAATAACATTTTAATGATGGGTAAATAGTTCCCACTTCATGTTTTCCCACATCGATCTGCACTTCAGTTGAGTTATTCTTAATATGTGATCATGTTCCATAGACCTGAAAGATATGAGTATCCCAAGACCAACTCCAAGAACCACAATAGAAATACTAGGCTTCCACGGGCTGAGCCTCTATCCATAGTCCCACATACCCACCTATATGTGTACACAATCTTGGGCCCTTGGGTATTTCCCTTTGAGGTCATGACCATCACTCTTATTGTTTTATACCATGACTAGATAGAGGTCGACCCTTCTTACCTAAGAAGTCATCATGGGTCCCCTTTTGTAGGCTAGGTGGTTGGAACATATTTTTTTTAATGTAAACTCTTATAAAATGAGTTCTTAAATTCTCATACAAGTTCTAATCCAAAAGTAGTCATCTTTTCAACTATTCCTTTTGAAAAATAGAATATTTCATGGTATTCATTTTTAAACATAAATTCAATTTACTTATTTAAATGATATAATAATGTACTTTTTCTCAAAAATCTCTTTCACATGTATTAGTCCTTAGGACCCATTAAAAACATCACAATTTTTAAGGATAATTGATCAATCATGAAACCCAATGGAATTTTTAGAATTTATAACAATTATCTTAGTATCATAACCTTATATCACCCCACCAAACACATATTAAATGATTAAAAATAAATTAAATACTTACTTGGGATAAATAAATTTTGGGAACAGATGCAGTCATGGTTTCTAAACCATGACATGATTCATGAATGGTTTCCATTTATTATGTCATGTTTTTGAAATATATTTTGAGGGAAATTTGGATATCCTGGGGTGAAAGAAAAAAAATCATGGTTGATGGACAAGTTTAAACAAATATTATGTTTAGAGAGTAGTTAAATATTGTTTTTTCACGAGTGATAAATAAAAATGGTTGTGTTTTTTTAAAACATCATTTTTTATCAAGTGCATATTTTATTGAAAGATATCTAGAAAATATTTTGACATTTGATCATTTAATGAATCATGGGTTTCAAATAAATATATACTAAATTAAACTAGGATATGTTTTATTTTTATCATTCCATGGTTTCACACACCTAAAATTTAAATAGAAATTTAGGCACACATATAGATTAATTAATTCTTTTCATATTTTTTGGAACACTAGGTTGTTGAGAGGTTCTTTCTGGGTGGGTTTAAACGCCCTTAGTGTATCTCTATGTCCATAGAATTATGTGATGAAGTTATCATGAACTAAGTTAATACACTCCTTCTTCTTCCTCCCCTTATCTATATATTATATCTCAAGGTGCTAGGTTAATAGTGAATTCAAGGATATGATAACGGATTGATGATGGGTTTATGTATATAAGTTAGTTTGTGGATACTTGTGATACTGTGGGAGTTTAATCATTAATATCCATCTCTTCTCAATATTTTCATGGATTAATCTTCATTTCAGTTTATTGATTCAATTTATTTGTAATTATTTGTAGTTATTTATTTGGTTTATTCTTTTTTTAGTTTTTATTTTGATAAGGAGATTTAATTAAAATTATTAATGATGAATAAATGATTAAATTTTAGAAGGGTTATTAATTATGGTGTATAAGAAATATATTTGTCTATTGATGTTGACTGTTATGATATGTATCATTTTTATGTATTTGAAAATTGATGTGACTTTATGATAATTAAAATAATGTAAAAATATTATTCTAAAATAGAATTTTACTAATTATTATTATGTGAGTGTTTTTAGGTAGAATTATGTGTAGATGTCATTAATACATTTTAAAACTTTTATAGGAGGAGGGATATGTGTAGTTTGTTTATGTGGTGGTATAGGGAGGTTAGTGTAGTTTTGTTTTTATAGTTTTTTGTGATATAGAAACATAACAAATTGTACAGATAAATTGAATAAAAGGAAATGGGATGGGTTAGTGGATGGAAATTTGAATAAATGAAGTATTGTATTAATAAATTAATTAAATAATCTTAGAACTTTATTAATTGATTAATGGAAAAATTATTATTATTATTATTATTATTTTGTTTCAAATAAAATTTAGAAGGAATAATTTAGATACTGATAGATTAATTATAAAATTATTTGTGAGAAATAAGAGATAAAAAATTTGTTTACTACAGCTAAATGAGACTAATGTGATATGGTTAGTAGTTTGATCTTGAATAAGAGTAATACAAGCTTGTGTGTTTGATTATGGATGCTGCATTATATTCTCCAAATTTACAGATGAATAATTTCTTCTGGAAACATTTTTTTTGAATGAGTTTGAATCAATATTTGTGGGAAGAATTTAATGATGATAACTATTAATGATATTTATAGAGATTCAAAATAAGATATTTTTTTCTATATATTTAAGAGTAAATATGTCTTTTTCCACAATTTAATATTTAACATGTTTTAGTTTGAGGTTATGAGATCAAAATTCCTAAATAATTCAACACTGAAACTTGAAAAATGATCAACATTATCTTTTTTAGTTTATAAAAAATGAGATATGTTGAGGGTAAGATATATTATAATAAAGCATAATAAGATGATTGTAAGAGATATTGACGGTGAACTTATTCTAAAAATCCATTAATTAATGTCCTTAAGGAGAGTCGATATTATTGTTGTAGGTTAGATGAATTGTCTCAGGATGAAGATAATGAAATTTATTTTTATGATATATGTACATTGATTATTATTAAGAAAGGGAGCATGAAAAATAATTGAATACTTTTAAGATTATGAGATATTTCAATCATTTATTTCTTGTTAAAGATATTACTTTCTACTATAATTTTACTCTTATCATGGGAATAACATTGTTATTTTGATTATATGATGTCCTGATTTTCTGTGAAGGTCTATTTCAAGGGGGTGGAAGAATCACCATGTTAAGGATAATCCCTTCCAATAAATCATTTTAAGAAGAATGAATATTTTATAAAGAAAATTTTAAGATAAATTCAAATTTTTGGGGAATAACTAAGGTCAAGGATGATACCATCCCACTATATATTCACTTTATAATATTAATAGAGTATATGTGTGCCATATTTTTCCAAAAACATCAGCGTTATAGTCACCCACTATTATGGTGGACCTTATAAAAATAATATATATCACCCTATCATTTATATATATCTTGTTTATAAGGAGTGAACATGTTTATTGATACCAAAAAATATTGATTCATACAGACAAGTGTATAGGTTAAAATAAAAATATAATAAATTCAATTAAAAAATTTCTAAACTAATTTACTACGTTCAAAATAGCTTCCAAAGTTCACTAGGCATAATAAATTTTAATCCAAATGTGGTTTTATCATTGATTTGATCAGTGTGTTTCTAGTTTATTTCATTAGTGATATATGAAGTGTAAATCTGATTTTTTTAGTTTCCATAGATTTAGATTTTATTGGAAATCCCAATGAATAAAAAAGGGAAAATATTACTAACAAAACATCGAGGAAGATAAATTTTTTTTAATGAAGTTGAGAAACATCTCATATATGATAAGAGAAAAAAAAGAAATAACCATTAATTAAGGGAAATTAGTGTGGAAAATTTATTCTTATATATTTTGATAATTATTATTTTTGAAAATATAGGTCAGGTTTTCATGATTATCTGCCTATATAATCAATTAGTAATTATTATTATGAAATAAAATATCACGTGAAAAATATCTCTAAAGCATTTTTCAATTCTATATTGAGTTCATTAACGACCAATATGTTGAAAAAACATAATTTTAAATGGAGATAAATGAATTTGATAATGAGTTGATAGAGAAGATTATTATGTTAAAATTAATCATCAAAAAGTTTTAAGTCAAGTTATAGTTTTCATTATTCAATAAAGTAAATTATTTCAAAAATAAAGAATAATTGAAAAAAAATTAATGAGAATTATTAGAAAATAAATGTTTATCAATAGAGGATCCATGAATTAGAGGGAACACAAAATGCCATTATTACTATTAAGAAATATTAGTTGGAATTAATATTAAAAAGGATACAGGAGCATAAAAGTGTCATCAAATAATATAACGATTTTCATGCGGGTCATATAAAACAATTAGATATGATCATAGGAGTAAGTAAAGAAAGTTGGGAATTACTTGATGTGAGAAGAACATTCAAAATTTTAAATTTCTATGATTGAAGTAAAACTAAGTAATCAAGAATTATAATATGATGAATATTCATATATTATTTAAAATGGGAGGTTCTTCAATCATAGTTTATTTAATGTCTCTATTATAAAATATCACATTCAATTATCAAGCATTAATTGAATGTATATGGAGAAATAATTTTGTAGAATTTGGAAAAGAGTGGTAACATTTGTTCCTTAAAATAGTCTTTACATTAAAGCTATTTCTTTAAGAAATTTAGTTTTCAAATAATATTTTATAAAAATATAGGTTATATAATGTGATGAGAAACCTACTTCTATATTAAATTTTTTTGTGATCAAGAATAGGATTATTGGTTCCCCAAAATATTATTAATTAAATGGTTATTTTTGACACTGAAATAGAAACATGTTAAAGATGGATAGAATATAACTCCAAGGAAGAAATCATGATATATCATATTTTTTAACCGATGTAGAATGTTTAAGTATAAAGTAATTAATTATTGGAAAAATTAGTCTATTATTTGAATATAAAAAACCAAAAAAATGAAAATAATCCTCCTTTCTGAAAGTATCAAAAATATAAAAGATAGTTAAAAAATAAAAAAGTCTCCCTATAAAACTAAATATCTCCCCCTATATTAAAAAATTAAAATGAATGAAAAAAAAATAAAAACATGTATATTTAGTAAATAACTATTTAAACAGAATATACAACATGGTAAATAGAAATGTACTTATAGTTTAATTTAATAACTCCACGTTAAACCATGTATAATAAAAACATACCCGTTGATAAATGATATTCAAAAGACAAAAATATCCACATAAATAAAATATTATTTATATAAATAATTTAATTTTTAATTATTATAAAGATAAGTACCATTGAATAAAAAACAAATATGATTCATTGAATATTTATTTATATTAAATTAATTATAAAGGATATGAAAAGAACTACCAATAACATCCATTTAGCACACATTCTAGTAATCCAAAATTTAAAACTATAAAAACATGCTCTCTAACCAAAACAAAAAGAAACGATTAACAGTCTCATGAAAAAATACAAAATAAAAATTAATAATAGGTATACATATTGGAAGAAAAAAATCATATTACATGGAAATGAAACCTTGTTTTAAACCAATGATGTTTGAATACAATTATTTATGAACACATGCTATAGAAGGACTAAAAAGTATATATTTAAAGAATATTTGGCAAAAAAATATTTTTTACCGAGAGATTAAACAAACCTTAAGGAATAGTCAATTGTATAATAAATAATGAATCTACACATCAAACATTTAACAAAAAAATTACTTCCTTTTTAGATTTCAAAAGGTAGTTTCTATACATCTGATGTAGTAGTCCATCATAATGAACTCCATTATTATTCTTTTTCATATTGTTCATTAACATTATCTTTTAATAGATCTCTATTCCTTGAAAAAAGTTGATGGGTTATAATTCAGACATTCTATTTTAGCATTAGTCTTATAATTATCATTCTGAATATCATCCATGACATCAAGAAACTTTTTATTTGATTTTGAAGTAGTTTTATTCATCTTTGAATTTTATTCTGTCACTTTTCAATTTTAATCTCTAGTTTTCAAAACAATATAATCAATATTAATTTTATAAATTAATAAAAACTTTATCAACCCTATTTAATTACATGTAGGTATCTCAAATAGTGACTACACTATCATACAAATCAATGATTTTGTTTTATATAAATTTAAAATTATCATTTTTATAAGTAGAATCAATTTGAGAATTAAAATAATAATCATGTCATGAATTAAACACTTCATCCATTCTACCCATGAAAATAATATTTCAATATTTCTATGTCGATTCACTCAATTAAATTGAAAAACTATGAATGTGAGTGGGAAAATTATGTCATATTTTATTTATCCATAAGACATAGATCAGTTTTTCCCTTTAACTTCTAGATTTATCAGAAAATATAAATCATCACTACTAATCCATAAAAACAAAGCTCTATTTTATTTCTTTTTGAATTTTTTATCTTTCCATGTATTCTTTTGTCTTGGATAGTCAGTATTGATGTTACATATTTCTTACCTTGATAAAAACTGTGATCTTTATTATTTATACTCAAATTTGAACTACCATTCTTGTTATCCCTTCTTTCATCCATTCTATAATTCCATATATGACTTCAAGGGAAATTATTCTTGATATATTTGTATATACCTCTTAAAAAACGTAGAAATACTATATTTTCCAACAATTGAAGATATTAAATCATTATACAAGGAACTAAATGAAGTAAAAATAGTTTTAAATGTAGTAAATTTATTATTTTAATCATATTCATTCTTAATTATTTTAAAATTAGGTTTATATTGAATTTGAGAACCAATAATCTCAACCAATGTGTATTCTTTTTTATGTTATTATATTGAATAAAAAAATTATTATTGTTCCATTTCTTGAGTAGATATGCTATAAATCTTTCAAAAATAAAATTATTATAAATATTTTATACAAGAGAACTCATTCCATTTATAATACTTGTAATCCCAGGGATTTGTTTTCAATATTATAATCTCCCCACATCATAATATATTGATACACAACTCAAAATATTTTAAGATTTATTCTCATCAATATGTCTGAACCATATTTTTTAATGTAATAAATTATTCACCTATCATATGAAAACATATATATAGATACATGAACAAGTTTTTTATACTAAAATAATATTAAATAATATTTATGATGTTATAAATTAAAAAACATTATTGCATCATCACTAGTGAGATAATAATGGACACTATGAGGCTATTTATAAGGCTTTATCACACATTATAGTGTTCTATGCTCTGTTTCTAGATATAATAATCCATAGAATATTTCCATTAACTAACGTCATTTATATTAGAAAGGTTGATCTTTTTGGAATCTATATATCATTATAACTTTTTCCTACCATCTGAAATGATATTTCCCATTGAATATTAAGTCTTAGATAAAGTTATAAATAGAAAATATAAAAACCCATATCTCTTATATAATTTATTTCATTATTTTTAACACTGATGTCCATATAATACAATCCCAAAGAATCGATAGGCCTAATGTATTTTTTAAATTATATACTAAAACATTAAATTAAAATAAAAATTGATACATTATTTCAAAACTCCATAATGTACTCCTAGTGAATTTTTAACTATTAATACCTCATAAGATAGCATGGGCACAAACATAAGAATATAGGTGAGGTAGAAAGCCTCGTAAGGGAATAATCAGGAATAGTAAGATGAAAATTATTGCATCTGATTTATGAATCATATCATGGTAAAATAAAAAGTTGAGAATAAAGTATCTAAAAATTAAATCATAACATGATATGATGATATTATAATTTCAAAGAATTATTTGAATGTGTAAAAATAGTAAAATTCAATATAATAAAAATTAGTCTAGGATAAATACCAAGACATGATAACATAGTGTTCTTAGGCTGACCTCCCATGCACCATATATATCATCTCATGATATAAAAACAAAACCCAATGCATTGAAGCACTGTAATACTCAGATGTTTTTATGAAATATTTTTATTAAATAATTTTTATTCATTAGTAGCTTAATTTTCACACAATCATGAGTTTAAATGAACATCAAGATGCACTTATTATAAAATAACCGTTATTTACTAGCCATTAGGTTAACAAGAATAATTATAACTAAATTATAAAAATGCATTATGAATTAATTGGATATCAATTATTTATGAAAAATATAAATCATTTAGATATTTTTATTTGTGAGTGAATTAAATTTGTTAAGAAAATTAATGTTATATATATTTTTTATGTACTTAACAAAATGTATTTGATATTCATCCAATTGATATTTTTGTCATAGGGTTTGAATAAAACCCTATTTGATGTATAAAAACCTATTCTGTTAAAAGTTTAATTTTACACCTTTGAATGGAGAAACCCTTTTAAATGATGATTTTAAAACATCAATAATTTTTATATGATGACATCAAAATTTTATTTTTAAGTGGGATATAAAAATTTACATTAGATGAATTTATGATATTTTTCTGATAACTTTCATGTTTTGATGAGTAGTAAGAATACACTAAATTTTAATGGAAAATAACTTTTTTCATTAAAATAATTTATATGGTAAAAGTATATTATTTAATGGGCTAAAAGTATAAATAGAATATATTTTTACCATTTAATATAATGTAGGTCATTGTAATTAATTTTACATTAAATTCAGATGTCAAAACTTTTCAATCTTTTGCAATATTTTAAAACCAGTTTTCTCATTTCAACAACAGGATTAATATAAAATTAATTACTGTAAGTTTTGTGTTTTGAATTTTGAAAAATGGATTCCATATTTTCATTCATTAGGTCAACATTATGATAATATGTGACTTTTATTTTTGGGTATTATGAATAGTAACTTTGGTAATTATTTTTATTACCGTGTATAAAGGTAAGTCAGGTAATTAAAGTTAAATATAATATTATAAGATTACATTAACACCTGTAAATATCCTATTAGATGAATACATTCGACCATTATTATTTATTTTTTAAAATGGAATAACTTAATGGACACTTACTTATGAACATGAAACGAATATAAAAAAAATAATGAATGTGACAAAATGTCACAATCTCATTCTATATAATTATATTAATTTTAATATATGGATAATTAAGAGATAATAGAGACCATATATATTATCTTAAAATATAAATAAATTGAATAGATTATATAATTTTTTTTATTTTTTAGAGATTAAATAATTACCATTAGTGATGACACAATAGTGTTGTAGAAATTATTTTATTAATATAAATATCAAACAAATGGTTTTAAAAATATTAAAATAAATATCATATGAAATAATTAATGTTCTCCAAAACTTTTATAGGTTAGTATGACATTTTTGGTGTGTATTAAATATTTTGGTATGAATTTATCTTATGTGTGGATTTTATTTACAGTAAAATAAATAAATAGTGTCAAAATTGACACTGTTGATATTTTATAAAAATAACATTTTGTTAAATTATTTAAAAATAATAAAAATATTTAAAAATTAAAAATTCATTATTATAAAGTCTAAAATTTCATAAAATATTTTTTATGGTAAATTAACACCATATAATTAAATATTTATAACCATTAAATATTTAGAATGTTATTACAAAAATTAAGATTAAATAGAATAACTATGTGTTAATTAAAAAGATAAGTTTAAATTGGAACAATAACTTGTCCAAAATTTATTGGTTGATGATATTAAAATCCTATATCATCTCATCTTTAAAATTGGGAAATTTTGGAGGTTTTTTCGTAGGGTTTTATTTGATTATAAATTATTATTTATGGAGTTTCCAAAAGTACCCCTCACCTCAATTATAAAAGGGAATATCTTCCATCACCTATTGACTTCATTATTAGCCTTAAAGCTCATACATACCCAACCCTTATTCCTTATAATCTTTCTTATTTTCATTCTAGAGGTTCTGGTCATCATTAATAACCAACTCTAGTGCTCTATGAAGAGATTTAGGGGAAGCACAACGAGGGGGAGGTAGTCACTTCTACAGATTCTTTAAAACTTCTTTATTATTATAATTACACTTCATTAATTGTTTCATTATAATGTAATAAAATCAGTATCAATCACATAATTATATGTTATTATAAATATGAAACAACCATATTTCACATTCTATCCATCCTATGAAAAATGAAATCATCGCGCCTGCGTACGTAGGGCTTACCAACTCCACGCTGCGGTGTAATATTTTTTTCACCACCACCTTAATTTTATTGATATAATGATGGAAATAATCACCATATATTTTTATTATAACATTTTACTAATCTTGAAATATTATACACCATCCACTTCAATACCATTCAAAATTTTTGGTAATGATATCATCACTCGTGCGTACGTATGGCCTACCATCTCCAAGATGCGATGCGATTCATTATAAATGATCATCATTGAACCATGATTATACACATTAATTTAATAAATAAATATGATATATATTATACTAATATCATTATAGAAATTATTTAACTATATCCTAACAAGTGGAACACGAACTTATCTAACAAATCTTTTATAAGAACATAAAGTAGTTAATATCCCAATAACGAGTGATAATGAAATGTTAATAACAAACATATGATAATATAGTCATATATGAAATTATAAAAACTATCATGATTTTGTAATAAATATATAACATTAATTAAATCATTTTATGGTAGGTTTGGATACATACGAAGGATATCAGACCTAAGGTAAGGGATAATTTTACAATCTCATTTTTATCCGAGGTTGTTTATATGTAGAAATTTACTAGGGCATATTTATCATCCACATCCATGTTTCCAAATAATGTAATATTATTTATATTATTCTAAAATTTTTTAAAGTTAATTTTACCCTTTGGAGAATTTTTATTAATTTATATGAAATGAATTTATTTCATTATTCGATTTGAGTTACTTTTTGACTTTTCCAACAAAAGTATGTTTTTTTAACATATACGACATGAATGGAATTTTACAGTTTCATGACACCTTATTTATATGAATCATCCTCTACACAATTTCAAGATTATTTTCACTAAATTTTTTTCCTTTAAAATTTCATGTCCTTTTGTGAAAAGAAAATGTTTTTGAAAAAAAGGATATTTTCCTCAAGAATTAAGTTCAAGTGTTTAATCAAAATTATTTTCCATCTAAGATGGCATCGGGATATGTTTCGATCCCTGTTATGACTTTTATTTTATTTTGTTTGTGATGGAATTATTTTTATAAAATCCATTTATTATGATGGAATTATTTTTAAGAAATCCATTTTATTTCATGGGTTATGCTATGATAAATGATTTATGTTTTTTTAGAAAACGTAAGAATGGTTTCATCATGAGATTTGTGGGACCTATATCTCCCTCCAATGCATTGGTAGAATATTAATATCTTATGAGATAGACATGACTGGAATGATAAGAAAATATGGTTTAGTAATACAGGGCTGGAATGAGTAGTGTACTCGGTTCAGTAATAGACTTTGTCAGTTATGATGGTCTTAGAAATGAGCCTTGACTAATATGAAATGATTTCCTATGACTATGTGTGTATAAAACAAAATTTCATGTCTTATGTTTTGACTATTGGGATTACATTTCAATTTTATGATTTATCCCATGAAATGATATTATGATATTTTCTATGTGGGATAATATTTTCCAATGTTTTGTTCTTATAATCATTATATGATTGATATTTCCATTATTTGACCTTAATGATCATTTAAGCTCAGCTATTCATAAGTTTCTCCTCCCCCAGATATGAATAAGGGTATTAAGTAAGATATGTCAAAAAAGAATTCTAGTTTTTAAGAAATAAGTGGGAGACAATATAGATGTTTTATGAATTAGTTTTTTATGTTTCCTAGTTTCTAAATACACTAAACCTATATTGTACTAGCGTGGTCTTTGTTAAGTTATGTAAAAACTATTCATGAAGTAATATCTACATGTAATTTATGGGACATTATAGTTGGTATCAGATAAGGTATAATAAACATTTGGAAACTAAGATAATAGAACCTTAGATAGAACTCTAAGGATATGGATAAGTATAAGTTACCATCCCATCCCTGTGTTTTGAAGAAGTTCATGAATAACATATGATAAAACCTAAAGATTTATAAATTGAAATTTTATTCTTGAATTATGTTGTTTTCCCATTTTGATTAGTGTTTATCACACTATTCTTCTTGGTATTAGTCAATTGATGGAACCCAAAGGAACCAAGTTAATGCCGAATGTGATGGGAAATACAATGATTACCCCTTTAGAAACCAAATGTTAGGTGAGTTGTAATGAAAAATATTTTATCCATGATCACACAACATTATCAAGCTAAAATCATGTGAGACTTCCAAACGGGAAAATGTGGGAGCAATATTCTATTGAATCCTTCATGATGCAACATCCACCATCATTCAGCGGGTCTTCTGATCCATTAGTGACTAAAAAATGGATTAATACAAATGAAAATATATTTTTTAGTTCTAAATTGCTTTGAACATGATAAATTCATCTTAGTAGTATATCATTTGGAAGGTGAAGTTTATAAATAGTGGAATCTTATCAAGAATACAAGGCAAAGAGGTGAAATTTAGTCTATGGAATGGGATGAGTTCAAGAACATATTTGTTAATAAGTACTATCCTCTTATTCGTTAAAAAAAGATGGATAGGTAGTTCCTTGAACTTGAGAAAAATGATGATGAATTTGTTGGTACCTACAAGAAAATTATACATGACTTGAATGTTATTCTTCTGGAATTATTATCAAACCAGAGAGTAAAATTGATTGATTCTTTAGTGGCTTAAAACCAAGTCTCTAAAGGGTATTATCCATAAGGGACTTCAATATATATGAGGAATTTTTTTTATGTGATCTCAAGGTTGATATGGATATTAGAGTAACCCATCAGTCATATGTGTTTGATAAGAAGAGAAAAATGGAATTTGAATGAAAATAAAATGTTTACTCAGAAAAGAATATTTGTTTTTACTTATTCTCAATGTTTTGAAGGAAACATGGAGATAATTTCCTTAATGGGACTAGAAAATGTTTTAAGTGTGGAAAATAAGGTAATCTGACAATTGAAAGCTGAAGTGATGGGGAAAAGACATCTAATGATGTGAATAATAAAAAGTCTACACAAAATGAACCTCCTACACTTCAATGAGACAAGTGCAAGGAAATGGAAAAATATGCCAATCAATTCCATAATCCAAAGGTTATTAATGATGATCAACATCAACAAACCCTTAATGCCAAAGACAATGTAAAGTCATAAACAATCACTATCGGCGATGTGGAGTACAATAATGAAGTGGTGAAAGGTACACTTACCATCCAATCTAATGTAGAAAATGTTTTATTTGATTTTTGATCCACCCACTCTTTTATTTCTAAAGAATTTTCTAAGGGTATATTCGTATTACCTCAACAACTAGATGTTGAGTTAGCTGTGACAACTCCTAATGAAACAATGGCCACATCAAAAGTTTATAATTCTTATCCTCTTGAAGTTTGTGGGAAAGTGAATCCTTCAAATCTTTTGACACTTCAAATAGTGTAATTCGATGTGATTCTGGGAATGGATTCCCTTTCCCTATATGGATCACATATCAGTTTCCAAGGAAGGAAAATTTCATTTAATATTCTAGATCAATATATGATCATCTATCGATGCAAAGATGAATATAACCTTCTAGTAGAAATGTATTTCATATAATGGGTCTTAATTCCTATAAATGAATGTTATTTTATCTGAAATGGTTGGGGATAAAATCATGATTAATAGTACACCCATTGTATTGGAGTTTGATGATGTATTTTTAGAGGAATTTCCAGGTCTTCCACTAAATCAAAAAGTTGAATTTTCAATAGAACTCATACCGTGTGTTATGCCTATTTCAAAGACACCTTATAGAATAGCCCTGAATGAGTTGAAGGAATTGAAGAAGCAACTACAAGAGAATATTGATAAGGGATTCATATTCCCTAGTGTTTCACCTTAGGTAGAACATATTTTTTTTGTTAACAAGAAAGATGGATCAATGAGGCTCTACATTGATTATCATGAAATTAATAAGATCACAATCAAGAACAAATATCCCCTTCCCTACATTTCTGACTTATTTGACTAACTACGCAGAGCTCAATACTTTTTAAAGATTGATCTTCACTCAAGATATCATCAATTAATGGTTAAAAAGGAAGATATACCAAAGACGTCCTTCCGTAAAAGGTATAGACACTATGAATTTATAATGATGTATTTTGGTCTTAAAAATTCACCTTATCTTCATAGATCTAATGAATAGAGTCTTTAGAGACTCTCTTGATCAGTTTTTGGTAGTCTTTATTGATGATATTCTTGTCTATTCAAATAGAAAGGAATAACATCAAGATCACTTGAGAATTGTACTAAAGATCCTACGAAAGGAGAAGCTTTATGCCAAATTTACAAAGTGTGAATTTTGTCTTCATAACGTTTCATTTTTTGGCCACATAATCTCAAGAGAGGGGATATCTGTGGATTCAACAAAATATATGTTATGAAATATGGTCGAGACCAATAATAGTAATTGAGATATTTTGTTTTCTGGGTTTGGCTAGATATTATTGACATTTTGTGGAAGATTTTTCATGATTATCTAATCTACTAACAAATTTGACTCCAAAAGGAGTGAAGTTCATTTTGTAGAGGAATGTGAAGAGAATTTCAAAGAACTAAAAATATGGTTAGCTAGTGCACCTGTGCTCAAACTACATTGTAGTGGAGAAAGTTTTGTGATATACAGTAATGCATATATGAAAGGGTTGGGATGTGTTCTCATGAAAAATGATATAGTGATATCTTATGCCTCACGGTAGTTGAAAATCCATGAGCAACATTACCCAACTCATGAATTTGGGTTAGCTGCAGTAATCATTGCATTAACGATATGGATAAATTATCTTTATGGTGAAAGATGTGATATTTATACTGATCTTAAGAGTTTAAATTATATTTTCACACAAAAGGAGCTTAATATACACCAAATAAGATGGTTGAAGTTGATTAAATATTACAACTACACAATACATTACCACCCTGGAAAACCAAACATGGTGGCATATGTCTTAAGTTGAAGAGGCCATGCTAGTTTATCCATGATGAGGATCACAAAATAACGTATATTTATGTATTTGAAAAGGATGGATCTTGAGATTTTAAATTAATGGAGGAAATCATATCTTTATTAAATAAATGTTCAACCATAAATACAAGTGAAGATTATGTAGGAATAGAAGAAAGATGTAGAGCTACAAAAGAAGGTGAGAAATATTCCTGAATTAAACGTTGATTATGATGAAATAATAAGGTTTGGGAAATGAGTTTGTATTCCTCCCATACCAGAATTAAAAAAGGATCTATTGGATGAGGCTCATAATTATGCATTATCTATTCACCATGGAAGAGAAAAGATGTACATGGACCTGAAAGAGTACTTCTGTTGGGATGGAATGAAAAGAGATGTTACTAAATATGTTGCTTGATGCTTGATTTGTCATCAAGTTAAGGCTAAGAGAAAAAACTATAAGGGGATGCTACAACCAGTAACCATACCGAAATGGAAATAGGAAAAAATAACTATGGACTTTGTCATTGGGCTTCAAAAAACATCCAAAGGAAATAATGCTATCTAGGTTATAGTTGATCACCTTATGAATTCGGCACACTTTATTTCTATTAAAGAGGATTTATCTATTGATAAAATTTCCCGGATATATTTTAAGAAAGTGGTAAGATTTCATGGAGTACCACTTTCCATTATAATTCATTGGGATCAAAGGATTATCATGATATTCAGGTGAAGTCTTCAAGATGCTCTGGATACAGAGTTATGTTTTAGCAATGCTTACAATTCTCAGATAGAAGGTCAGTCTACAAGGACAATTCAAACACTAGAAGAAGTGTTGAGAGGTTTCTCTATGGATTTCAAAGGTTTTTTGGATCAACACCGACCAATTGTGGAATTTTCATATAATAATAGCTTTCACTCCAGTATTCAAATGGATCCTTATGAATCCTTCTATGAAAAAAAGTGCATAACACCAACTTTCTGGGATGGAGTTGGGGAAAGAAAGCTATTAGGACCCGATCTTGTTGATGAAATGGTAGAAAAGGTCAGATCTATTCAACCACACATAAGATAATCTTAGAGTCAAAAAATTTTTATGATGACAAATGAAGAAAATACGTAGAGTTTGAAGGGGGATATTAGGGGTTCTTATGAATATCTTCTTAGAAGACAGTAATGAGATTTTGAAAGAAGGGAAATCTAAGCCCTAGGTATATTAGTTGTTTTGAAATTATAGATCATGTTGGGAAAGTAGATTACTAATTGGAACTTTCATAGAATCTATATCAAGTTCACGATGTGTTCCAGGTATCTCTTCATAGAATGTACATAATTGATCCTTCACATGTACTAAGCTCAGAATTCATACCACTAGAGCAAGATATTTCTTATGAAGAACGACCGATAGAGATTATGGATTTTAGAGAGAAGGTTCTATGAAACAAGAAAACTCTATTGGTTAAAGTTTTAAGGAGGAACCAACAATTTTAAGAATATTTATGGGGACTTCAGTAAATGACTGGGCAGATGTATATTAATCTACTTGTTTCCAAGTGATGAATTTAGAAGGAGAAATTTAGTTTAAGGGGGAAGAATGTAATACCTAGAAATTTTTATGAAATACATTATTTAAATAATATTTATTATGTAGTAGAATTTTCAACATGCAATAAAAGAACCACGATACACCCTTATTATAAAATAACCGTTATAGCCAAGATGTTAAGTTAGTGGGAATACTTTTATCTAACTTAGGAAAATGCATTGTGAATTCATTGGCTATCAATTATTTGAGAAAAATACAAACCAATTAGATATTTTTATTTTTTAGTGACTTAGGTAATGAAATTAATGTGAAATTAATGTGTTATATACTTAACTAAATATTTTTTATATTCATACAAATGATATTTTAGTCATAGGGAATGAAAAAAACCCTATTTAATGTATAAAAACCAATTTTTTTAAATGTTTAATTTTACACCTTTGAATGGAGAACGCCTTTTAAATGAAGATTTTGACACATTATTATGTTTTATATGACAACATAAACATTATATTTTCATGTGGGATATAAAAATTTACTTTTGATGAATTTATGATATTTTTCTGATAACTTTCATGTTTTGACGAATAGTAAAAATACGCTAAATTTTACTTGAAAATAAATTTTTCCATTGAAATAATTTGTATTGTTAAATTATATTATTGAATGGTTTAAAATTATAAATAGAATATATTCTTACCATTTAATTTAATTTAGGTCACTGGAATTAATTTTACATTAAATTCATATTTGAAAACATTTTATTCTTTTTCAATATTTTAAAACCCATTTTCTCCTTTCAATAATGGGATTAATTTTAAATTAATTAATGAAAATTATGTATTTTTAATTTTTAAAAATTTATTAAATATTTATAATAATTATTTCCAAATTATGTTAATATGACTCTCTTATTTTTTGGGCATTATGAGTAGTAGCACTGGTAATTATTTTTATTACCATGGCTAAAGGTAAATCGAGTAATTAAAGGTAAAAATAATATTATACAATTACCTTAAAACTTATAAAAATCATATTTTATGACTAAATTAGACCCTTATAATATATTTTTTGAAATTTAAAAACTTAATGGACACTTTATTTTGAATATGACATGACTATAATAAAAAAAAATTAATGTGACAAAATGTCACAATCTCATTTTATATAATTATATTTATTTTAATGTATCAATAAATATGAAATAATAGCAACAATAGATATTATAGTAAAATATAAAAACATTACCTAGATCTTTTAAATTTATTTATAATTTTCAGAGATTAAATGATTACTATTAATGATGACACAATAGTGATGTAGAAATTATTTTATTAATAGATATATCAAAAAATGGTTTTAAAAATATTAAAAGAAATATCATATAAACTAATTAATGTTCTACATGAATTTTATTGGTAATTGTGTAATTTTAAGAGTGTATTAAATATATTTTTTTGAATTTATTTTCTGTGTGGATTTTATTTAAATTCAAATAAATGAATAGTGTAAAAAATGAAACTATTGTTATTTTAGGAAAATTACATTTTATTAATTTTTTTTAAAAATCATAAAAATATTTAAAAATTTAAAAGGGAAAATTATTAGGTCTAAAATACAATCAAATATCCATTTGTGGTTAATTAACACCATAAAAGTAAATATTTATAACCATTATATATTTAGAATTTTATTACCTCAATTAAAATTAAATAGAAAAACTAAGTGTCGATTAAAAGTATATGGTTTAAATTGAAAAAATAACTTGTCCAAAATTTATTTTTTGATGAGATTAAAAATCTATATTATCTAAAATTTTAAATGAGGACATTTGAAAGGTCATTGGGTAGGGTTTGATTTTATTACAAATTTTTTTATGAAGAATCAAAAAATGACAATCACCTTAATTATAAAAGGGAAACTGCTCCCTCAACTTTTCACTTAATTTTGATCCTTCAAGATCAGAAATAACCCCGAAAAACTTTTATTATAAAATTCCCTATTTTCATTCTAGATATTATTCTCATATTGAAAGACCAACTCTAGGGATCTAAGAAGAGATTTAGAGGAAGCACGACGAGGATGAGATAATCTCTTCTACTGATTCTTTCAAAATTATTTCTTCTTCTACTTACTCTTAATTAGTTATTTCATTATAATGTTATGTAATCAGTATAAATCATATAATAATATGTTATTATAAATATTAAACAACCATATTCACCTCCATTCCATCCTATAAAATATGAAATCATAGTGCGTGCGTACGTATGGCTGACCGTCTCCAAGCTGGGGTGCAATGTTGTTTTCACCACCTCCTTACATATATGGGTATAATGGTGGAAATTATAATTATATATGATTATTATAGCATGTTAATAATATTGAAATATTTTACACCAACTAATTCAATACCATTCAATAATTTTGGAAATGATATCATCGCTCATGCGTACGTACGACCTACCGTCTCCACGATGCAATGTGATTCATTCTACATGAAAATCATTAAAACATGATTATATACACGAATTTAATGAATAAATATGATATATATTATACTAATATTGTTATTGAAATAATTTAACTATATCCAAAGAAGTCAAACATGAAATTATCTAAAATATCTTGCCAAATAACATAAAGTAGTTAATATCCGGATGATGAGTGACAATGAAATGTTACTAACAAACAAATAATAATATAATAATATATGATATCATAAAAATGATTGTGATTCTGGATTAATTCAATAAAATTATTTAAGTAATTATATAGGAGTTTTAGATAGATATGAAGGATATAAAACCTAAGGTAATCCCAAATTTTACAACCTCATTTTTATTCGAGATTGTTTATACGTTATTATTTACTAGGGTATATTTATCATACACATCCATGTTTCCTAATTATCTAATGTTATTTTTATTCTTATAATTTTTTTTATATTTAATTCTACACTTTGGTTTATTTTTATTAAATGGTATGAAAACAATCTTTTGTCGTTATTCGATTGGAGGCACTTTTTGACTTATCGGACAAAAGTATGATGAAATGTTTTTTTAACTTATATAGAATGAATGGAATTTTATTGTATCATGACACCATATATCCATGAATATTCTTCTAAAAAATTTCAAGATTATTTTCAACTTCATTATTTTCTTTTAAAATTATGTGGCATTTTGAGAAAGGAGTATTTTTTTGAAAAAGAACAGATATTTTCCTCAGGAATAAAGATCAATTGTTTTATCAAAAAAAATTCCATCTAAGATGACATAGGTTTATGTTTAAATCCCTATTATTAATTTTATTTGATTGTGTTTATGAAGGAATTATTTTTATGACAACCATTTATTATTATGAAATGATGTTTAAGAAACTGATTTTATTTCGTGGGTTATGCTATGATAAAAGATTTATGATTTTGTGGCACACATAAGAATGGTTTCATTATGTGATGGGTGGGACCTATATCTCCCTCCAATGCATTCAGTAAATATTTATATCTAATGAGATATACATTAATTGAATGAAAAGTTAATCTAGTTCAGTAATACAGGGTTGGAACTCGGAGCGAACTCAGTTTAGCAATGAACTTTTCCAGCTATGATGGTCTTGGCAATGAGACTTAAATAATATGAAATGACTTTATATGATTACATGTGTATCAAATAAAATTTAATGTCTTATTTAATGAATATTGGGATTACATTTCAGTTTTATGATTTATCCCATGACGATATTCTAATATTTTATATGTAGGATAGTATTTTCAAATGTTATGTTCTTTTAATCATGATATGATTGATATTTCCTTTATTTACCATTCCTGAGAATTTGATCTCACCTTTAATATGTTTACTTTCCCAAGGTTATGAATAAGGATATTAGTTATGATATTTCAAAAAGTATTCTCATTTTTAAGAAATAATCAGAAGATAATGTAGATGTTTTGTGAACCCTTTGTTTATGTTTCCAAGTTTGTAAAGACACTAAAACTATATGTTCCTGGAATGGTCTTTGTTATGTTATGTAATAAATATTATTAAAGTAATCTATACATGAAAAGTATGGGTTTTTATAA